>CM038145.1:260298219-260914850 GCA_021437245.1 Aegilops speltoides
GCGTTAAAGCGGACAAAAGCTTCACGTCCCAATAGTGCTTGATGGCTACTTTTGAATGGGGCGACATGACAGATTAGCTTTTCGCGTCGGAAGTTGCCGGGTGACCCGAACACAACTTCTAGTAGTAAGGAGCCCGTGCACTTGGCGTAAGGGTCTGGCATCACTCCTTTGAAGGAAGTGCGGCTATGGCGAATTTTAGTACGGTCTATCCCCAACTTGCGGATTGTGTCCGGATATAGCAGGTTTAAATCGCTGCCGCCATCCATTAGGACTTGTGTAAATTGTAGTCCGTCGATTATAGGATCCAATATTAGAGCAGTCCATCCTGCATTTGAATACTTCGGAATAGTCCGGTGGTCGAAAGTAATTGGTTTTGACATCCAGTCTCGAGGTTCCGCTGGGGTGGACCGTGCGACACCTACTTTGGCGGGTGCCGCCTTTGTTGTTCCGTATTTTCACATGAAGTGAGTTTACTGTTTTGACTTCTTGTGGGAAAGTCTTTTGTTTTCCGGCGCTTCTGCTGGTGGGGTTAAATCATCATCCTCGCTTGGCGCGTCGAGCCCCTTGTGTTCGGTGTTGAGTCGGCCGGACTGTTTGAAAACCCAACAATCCCGATGGGTGTGGTTTGCAAGCTTCCCGGAAGTACTGTGGATTTGACATATCCGATCCAAAATTTTGTTCGAGTTGGATAGCTCGTCCTTTGTTGTCCTTAAGAGGCGTGTTTTATTGTTCGCCATGAGCTTTTGAATCCGGCGTTGACCGCCGTGTTCTTTGGGCTCTTTTCTTTATTTCGGCTCTGGTCCTTTCTGCGCCGTGATTTTCCGTTTCCATCTCTGATCTCGGATGTACTCGGGTCGCTGGTGCTGCATCTTGCTAGCTACTGTCTTCCCCAGCATAAGCGGGTCATGAGGCTTGTTAGCGCGCCATTGTTCTCGGCTTCTCTTGGCCGAGGTGTCTGGCGAGCCACTCGTCTCGGACATTATGTTTAAAAGCTGCTAAGGCTTCGGCGTCCGGACAGTCGACTATTTGGTTCTTTTGGTAAGGAACCTGTTCTAGAATTTCGCGTCTTGACTCTCCGGGCTGTTGAGTTATGTGACTTAAATCGCTCAGATTGGAGGGCGGACATAAGTCCCCTGAAAATTTGCTCTAAACGCGTCCTCGAGCTCTTCCCAACTTCCAATGGTATTTTCTGGGAGGCTTTTGAGCCAATGTCGAGCTGGCCCTTTGAGCTTGAGGGGTAGATATTTTATGGTGTGGAGATCGTCCCCTCTAGCCATGTGTATGTGCAGGATGTAATCCTCAATCCAGACTCCAGGGTCTGTTGTTCCGTCGTATGCCTCTATGTTTACGGGCTTGAACCCCGCTAGGAATTCGTGATCCAGCACCTCATCGGTGAAACATAGTGGGTGTGCGACGCCCCTGTATTTAGGTGTGCCACTATCTTCGAACACTCGGCGTGTTGTGTTACTTCCTGGGGCCCTCTTCTTTGGCCCATAAATGGACCTGGCCGGGTCATCTGTTTTGCGAGGGTCTTTATGCGTGTCATGTGCCGGCTTATGTGCGGCGCCGCTTGCCGCTCTTGGCCTGTCATCCAGTCGCCTATCCGGCCAGGTGGCCTCTTTGCTTTTTGATTGTGGGGGCTCTACGGCCTCCTCGTCGAATTCTGGCAGCAGCTTGCGCTTCGGGTAGCTCTTTGTTTGGTGGCTATTGCCATATTTGTCCGCGGTCTTGAGTACTTTGCTCCACCTCATTCTGAGTATGTCTTCTGCTGTTTTAAGCTTTCATTTCTCCTTTTTCAAACTTCTTACAGTGGCGACAAGCCTTTTTCGAAGGTTCTTGTGCTCCGGTGGTGTGTCCGGCGTGAGATCGTCTGGACTGTTGTTTCCGCCGGGGATGGATTGATTATCGGATTCATCCTGCTCGGATGGTTGCTTGGTTGCATGTTCGTCGCCCACTAGTTTGCCCTGCTCTATGGCTGGGTCATTATGGGTGCTGTTGTTATCGAGGCGGGACTTGGGGCGGCGCTTGCGTCGCCGTTTTGGTTGTTTTTCGGGGGAATTGTCCTTCGCCGCGTCCCGTTGTTCCTCGTTATCGCTCCCTTTTGGAGTGTCCACCATATATACATCATGAGTTGAGGTGGCCTTCCAGTGCCCCGTAGGCGCTGGTTCTTGATTGTCTCTGGCGTCGTCGTCCATATCGTCGATGTCTTCGGAGTCGTAGTCTAGCATGTCGGTTAGATCGTCGACAGTGGCTATAAAGTGGGTGGTGGGTGGGCTTTGAATTTCTTTGTCGTCCGCACCCCGACCATCCTGACCGCAGTCCGGCCAGGGCTCTCCTGATAACGAGAGATACTTTAGCGAATTTAGTATGTTTCCAAAGGGTGAGTGCTGAAAGATGTCCGCAGCGGTGAACTCCATGATCGGCGCCCAATCGGATTCGATCGGCAGGGGCGCCGGAGGTTCGGAGTCCGGCAAGGAGTCCGGCACCTCGGAGTCACGAGCTTTGCAAGGGACAAGGTCAGCATTCGGCTCCATCGCCGTAGAAGTTGCAGCCCCCGAGGCGGTGTCCAGCCACCTATCCTCGATCTGCGCGGTCGGCTCCGAACTATGGGTCATAGCGGACTCGTGTGCGGCCTCCAGGGTACTGTCCGGCGGCAGAGCTAAGTCATGCCCATCATGACAGTGCGGCACGCTCGGCTGTGGCTCGAATCCATCGAAGATCAAGTCTCCACGGATGTCAGCCGTGAAGTTTAGGCTTTCAAACCTGACCTGATGGCCAGGGGCGTAGCTTTCGATCTACTCCAGATGGCCTAGTGAATTGGCCCGCATGCAAAGCCGCCCGAACACGAAGATCTGTCCGGGAGAAAAGTCTCCCCACGGGCGGCGTTGTTGTTGATTGAAGAAGCCATCAAGCCTATCGGTGGCGACGGAGGAACTCTCAATGAAAGCACCAATGTCGGTGTCAAAACCGGCGGATCTTGGGTAGGGGTCCCGAATCTGTGCGTCTAGGCGGATGGTAACAGAGACAAGGGACACGATGTTTTTACCTGTGTTCGGGCCCTCTCGATGGAGGTAAAACCCTACTCCTGCTTGATTGATATTGATGATATGGGTAGTACAAGAGTGGATCTACCACAAGATCAAGGAGGCTAAACCCTAGAAGCTAGCCTATGGTATGATTGTTGTAATGGTTGTTCGTCCTACGGACTAAAACCCTCCGGTTTATATAAAATACCAAGAGGGCTAGGGTTACACAGAGTCGGTTACAATGGTAGGAGATCTACATATCCGTATCGCCAAGCTTGCCTTCCACGCCAAGGAAAGTCCCATCCGGACACGGGACGAAGTCTTCAATCTTGTATCTTCATAGTCTTAGAGTCCGGCCGATGATGATAGTCCGGCTATCCGGACACCCCCTAGTCCAGGACTCCCTCAGGTAGGATGCATAGGATCAACATAAGGTGCACAAGGGCTAGCAATGTACTTGTTAAAATGATATTGATTGAAAATAACAAGCATCTCATTTTTTCACTCATGAAAATACTCTCCATCAAGAATAGGCACTCTATGTCTAATACTCCCAATAGTAGACTCATCCATCTTCCTCCAATGGTGATTAAACCAAAGCAATGGAGACCAATGCTCTGATACCACTTGTAGGACCTTGAGAAGAGGTGTCTAGAGGGGGGGTGATTAGACACTAAGTACCAAAGTTGCAGTTTTTAAGGTTCTTTAAGTTTAAGTGGAGTTTAGGCACAATTTCAACATTCACAATACATATCAAGCAAGCATGCAAAGAGTATATGAGCAGCGGAAAGTAAAGCATGCAACTTGCAAGAAAGTAAAGGGAAGGGCTTGGAGGATTCAAACGCAATTGGAGACACGGATGTTTTTGGCGTGGTTCCGATAGGTGGTGCTATCGTACATCCACGTTGATGGAGACTTCAAGCCACGAAGGGTAACGGCTGCGCGAGTCCACGGAGGGCTCCGCCCACGAAGGGTCCACGAAGAAGCAACCTTGTCTATCCCACCATGGCCGTCGCCCACGAAGGACTTGCCTCACTAGGGGTAGATCTTCATGAAGTAGGCGATCTACTTGCCCTTACAAACTCCTTGGTTCAACTCCACAATCTTGTCGGAGGGTCCCAAGTGACACCTAGCCAATCTAGGAGACACCACTCTCCAAGAAGTAACAAATGGTGCGTTGATGATGAACTCCTTGCTCTTGTGCTTCAAATGATAGTCTCCCCAACACTCAACTCTCTCTCATGGGTTTTGGATCTGGTGGAAAGAAGATTTGAGTGGAAAGCAACTTGGGGAAGGCTAGAGATCAAGATTCATATGGTAGGAATGGAATATCTTGGCCTCAACACATGAGTAGGTAGTTCTCTCTCGGAAAATGTATCTTTGGAAGTGTAGGTTCGGTCGATGGCTCTCTCCACGAATGAAGAGGAGGTGGAGGGGTATATATAGCCTCCACACAAAATCTAACCGTTACACACAATTTACCAAACTCAGTGGGACCGAATCGTTAAACTCGGTCAGACCGATTTAGCAAATAATGTGACAGTTAGGATTTTCGGTGGGACCGAAATGCAACTCGGTGAGACCGATATGGTTAGGGTTAGGGCATAGCGTAATCTCGGTAAGACCAATTACACAAACTCGGTGAGACCGATTTTATGTAAGAAGCTTTCCAGAGAGTTGGTCAGGCAAACTCGGTGGGACCAATTACTTGAACTCGGTGGAACCGATTTTGGTAATAAGTTTCCAGAGAGTTTGCATTGTAATCTCGGTAGTACCGATTGCTCAAACTCGGCGAGACCGATTTTTATAATGGGCATACACAGAGAGATTACAATCCCATCTCGGTGAGACCGAGATCCCTATTGGTAAGACCGATTTGCTTAGGGTTTGTGGCAGTGGCTATGACTTCTGGAATCGGTGGCGCCGGATAGGAAGAATCACTGTGACCGATTTTGGCTTTGGGTTTAGGTCATTTGTGGATGTGGGAAAGTAGTTGAGGGTTTTGGAGCATATCACTAAGCACATGAAGCAAGAGGCTCATTAAGCAACACCTCATCCCTCCTTGATAGTATTGGCTTTTCCTATAGACTCATTGTGATCTTGGACCACTAAAATGTAAAATGAAGAGTCTTGAGCTTGAAGCTTGAGCCAACCCTTTGTCCTTAGCATCTTGAAGGAGTTCCCATGTCCTTTACTCCATGCCACTCCATTGTTGAACTTATCTGAAATATACTAGATAAAAGTGTTAGTCCAACAAGAGATATGTTGACATTAATTACCAAAACCACCTAGGGAGCACTTGTGCTTTCAGTAGCATATCAATTACTATTTCCTTTGACTGGAAGCCAAGATAAGTGAAGCGACTGACAGCAAAGGAAGAAAGCAGGCTCAAATTAGCGACTGACAGGAAAGGATGGAAGCTGTCAAGGCAATGAAGCACCCAAAGTTTTTGTGCAGTTCCACCAAAATCGAGTATCCCCATTGGCACATATACTGAGAGAGTGAGATTACTGTAATAGTGGGACTAGTTGATGAAACATACACTAACAAATATAAGCACCCTCATTATCTTAATGGGCAAAGTTAGCAACATAGTAGTCTTGCTTAAATAGAGGTATTAGTTTATTTAATCAGTGCCAATTAGCTCAACACTCAAAGCATTGCCATGTATCATAGGTTGCAAAACTTTAACGTGCAAAGATAAAGGAGTTTCTCATGAAGGCCTTAGGCCCGTACCAACCTGAGGAAAAAAGCTTATTCATGTAGTCCCATAAGAGATGATAAAGCACTCACTGGAATCACTCAATAATATTTTTTTTGTGCATTTCAAATGTATGGTTAAAATCACTCTTGTTTACCAGTGATGAGATTATATCGAAAGATTATCAAGAACTTCCAGCAGAGTTAAAGCACTGGCTGGGATACAGTTCATCGTATTGTCTTGTGTAGTTCCACTAAAATGTATTATTGGCACAACATGATCCCTATTTGCAGAAGTAGGAACAAGGTGAAACCTTCATTAGCTTAGTGAGAAAGGATAGAAAGACATTAGCATATTACTCTAATAGTAGCATCAAATTCATGATGGACAATACGCAAAACATTGCCTCATTGAACCAATGGCAATAAATTGACATGCAAAACAATAGCACTATTATGTCATGACACTAATAATATTCCCTCCTTGCTCCACCACATGATTCACCTCCATAGACAAACATACACATGTACATGATTCATCATAGGGTGCTACTAAAGATTTGTTTAACTCCGACAGGAAAATTAGGCAGCAATAATTAGTGGTACTTAAGTACTCCTAATTAATTAAGTGAGACAACAGAAGTGGAAGGGCTCCCTGGAGGATCGTCTCACATGTAAGGCAGTCGTTGCTGGAGCCCTTGAATGGCCTCAACTGAGGCCTCTGGCTTCAGCCAGATCGCCTTGGCACTGTTTATTCTTATTCTTCTTCCTCTTCATGCTCTGTTTCTCTTTCTCCTCACCAGTTGATGAAATCTAGTACATGATTGGCCTTCTATTTCAGAATTGGTTGTGTCAGTGAGGGAGTACAAGTGTACTAGTAAAAAATAGCATTATTTTCTCATGGCAGTCGCAAAATAGAGATGAACACATGCATTAAATATCATTCTTACCTAAAGAAAGGTTATGGCGCCAATATGGATTATGAGGATTGGAACACAGATCTCCCTTTGTGCAGTTCCACCGAAATGAACCAACTGTTGCATTCTGACATTCCAGTTAAACAACACAAAAGTCATTTCTTTTAAGAAGAGTTTTGTGCAGTGCACCAGAAGGTCACAACAACAACCAGGTGAAATGGATATCCCTGTTTGCACAAAAAGCTATAGAGGAAACAGTCAGAGTCTCAAACAATTACAGGCAAAAACATTTGGCTAAACTTGTCATGACTTATAACAGTGGCATGGCTTAATTTTACCAGGGGCATTAGATTAAGAAAAACTAAATATTTGGTATAAGGGCATGGGACAGTGGGTGCACCAGCAGACCAGCACCATGTACCTAAACCGGGGCATAAAGTGGTGATTCATAGTTTGTTGCCCCGAGAAACAAACATCCAAGAAACATATCTGGGTTGGTCCCATTTTTGTTCACTCTAGCCACCTACTCCTATGTGTGGATAGCAAATCTAGTCCTGGTTATACCACTGTGTACAGCGTTACCCCTATATTTCCCTTTTCGACCAAGAGACCGGTTGGATGACCAGTCTGTACTACTTTCACCCCCTTTCCTTCCTGTTTGTACCAAGTACGATGTACATACTAAATTCCCCCACCCCCACTTTATTTCTTGTTTGAACCAAGTACAAGATTCGACTCCATGAAGTAGCTTTACCTCTAACAATAGAAAAAATAGGTGACGTTGGACCATTCGATCGAGAGGGGCTGAGAGGTAGAAAATGATGCACATGTAGCGACATAGCGAGCTGGGGAAGTAGAGCTAAGGCGGTTTCGAAGGAAGATATACCTGAAGGTCGTCGGGATGTGGATAGGTGGGCGGCAGGAGGCTGGATCCGCCCACACTAGGGCAACGACGAAGGGATCGGAGGACCTCCCGCGCCGGCGCTCGGCCAGAGATAACGGTGCGGCCAGCAGTGGGTCTCCTCCCTCGCTGTCGACGACGGCCTAAACGCTGCCCCTCCTCCCCTTCACCAGCGGAGGGGGATACGTCTGGATCTGTAACCAGCGGTGAGGGTAGAAAGACAATGTTTTTTGAAGGGAGAAAGATAGTGTTACCACCCCTATCTTGTTTAGATCTGGAGAGGATGAGAGTGTGTGAATAGATCAGCCCTAGCAAGCAGGCGCAAAGGCTCCGGCCTATATATACGTAGTGGGGTAGTTTTCCTTTTTCACTCCATGAAAACAATCGTTTAAAATTGTGTATTATGTGCCAGGTCGCCGTTTTTTAGTTGTTGATTGTTTTCTGAGATAGCTACCCGCTTGTTCCAAGTGGTGTTACGGTGTGCCAGGTCGCGCTTTGTATCATTCAAGTCTGGTACAAGTCCTTCCATTAAATGAACAACCACCCCCTCGTAAAAATTGTGAACAAGCCCACGGCTAAAATTATCGGAAAAGTGGGTTGCCCCAACATGCATTATTATTTATATTTTCTACTCCCTCCGTTCCTAAATATAAGTCTTATTTATTAGCCACACCTAAGACAAGAATTTTTCTATTAGCAGTGAACCCCACATGTCATAGACACAAAAAGTGTGGCAAGATTCCCTTAGGCAACCAAATTGTGTCTAACAATTTGAGCAACTCAAGTTAGGCAAGTGTGGCAAGTGTGGGAAAAATAATGTGGCAACATAAGACAAACATAGTCACAATCCAAACAGCCCCATAATTTTTTGTGACATGCATGAAAATTTGATTAGTTAAATTTATAGTCAAAATTTGGCAAGGTGCATCAAATCAACACATGCAAGTATCAAAAGGAAAGTCATGGCATGCATGCATGCATTGTACTCCCTCCGTTTCCAAATATAAGTCTTTTTAGAGATTGCAACAAGTGACTACATACGAAGCAAAATATGTCTACATACATCCGTATGTTGTAGTCTATTTGAAATGTGTAAAAAGACTTATATCGAGTGCAGTGCTTTGATGTGTCACGTCAACTCGTACAAGACCGAGAAGTTTGATTACTACAACGCCCTCTCCCTCGTGGACTGAGCTCCGATGCCTTAACTGCACCTGCCTTTGGCTGCATGACAGGTGGGCCAACCACCTGTTGGGCCCACCTGTCATAGACGCAAAGGCAGGAGCAGTAACTCAATGAAGCTGCGTCCCTCCCTCGTGCATGAGCGTGGTGGCTGGCAGGACTAGTAGAAGCTTTCGCTACACGCTATCCCTCCCGCACGAGGTGGACGAACATGCAACAGTGGATTCGATACTGTAGAAGCAGGAGTAACATCATTGTTCGTATTCTCGAAGAGGCGAAGAGCCAAGCGCAACCCGAACGTGGCAGTTGTGAACCCTCGCGTGGCAGTCTTTGTGTAGGGGTGGGGGCATGGTGCGGCGCCTTGGAGCACGCATATAGCCATGCTCTTGCATGAGACAAAATTGCTATTTGAGCCCACTATTGTAGTACTAGTACTTGCTAGCCCTTTAAACCAGAAAGGAGTATTTTCCTTTCTAGAGATTTCAACAAGTGACTAGACTACACCGCGTGCAGTACTCCCTCCCTTCCGGTTTATAGGGCTCAAATCTCAAATCTCATCAACAAAGGCATTTTGCGATTTGAAGAATGTATCTCGTATACTTTACAAAACTACCCTAATTAAACTCATGCATTAATTATGTAGTTATCTCGTTTTCCTCTCCACCTTGGTCGCGGTGCACAATATTGAGCACTGCTATATGACTAACCGCTCTATCTACATGCAGGACATCAAAGCATCCGGGCACGCGTGCCATCCATGAAATCACAGTGAGGTGCTACAGTCCAGACTCACCGGTCACCCCAGTGTGGCCGTCATGACCCGTCATATCACAAAACCCACACCTTTACCAGCAGTGGTAAAGTGGCCTCAAAGTTGGACTGGACGAAGCAACCATAATTTCACTGGAACGCTCGTTGAAGCCCCTTCTCCCCTTTCTTGAAGAAAACCTCACTCCAGGCTACTCACTTCTGCCATTTTTCTTACATGCAAGCGAAGGAAAGGTGGGCGAATCAGTGATGCTGCTATATTTTCATTCCAAGAATCTTCTTTTTGCGAAGCACCGACCGATTCTCATAGCCTATTCTTTTCCCATTTTCATTGCGATTGTGGTTTCCTTTCGATTGCTTTTTGTTTGTCAGTTCATTGATGGATCCTGGAGCACTAGGCAAAGAGTTGCCGGCGGACAACCCACTGGAGACAACGATCTCCAGGAAGCGAGCACCGACCAACGAGTTGACCATGTTGGTGGGCCAACCCATGGAGACAAAGAACTCCAAGAAACAAGAACTGGCCAAAGAGTTGACGACGTTGGCGGACGAACTCCTCAAAGAAAGTTGGAAGAATACCAAGAGCCCCACCATGCCTGCTCCAGAAACTCTGATGGCCACCTATGCGAGGCTCAAGGCCGAGTTTGAGGAGATAGTCGCCGTTGAGAAGCAGTATTCCCCTGGCAAGGTGATGGCCCCCATCGAGGACGAGGAGATGGCCCCTGGAGGGATGGGATCCCCCGGTGAGCTGCACAAGGTAAAAAATAATGGCTTATTACCATAGTTGTGGATTTTGATTATTTGCAATGTGCTTGCTAATATGTTAGGGTTGTGTAGGTGCCGGTGGACGTCCTTGATGATTCCGATGTCGCGACCCGTCCTGTGGACAACGCCCCAGAGATCGTTTTTGATGTCGCGGTCCGTCCTGTTGGCATCGCCCCAGAGATCGATTCCAATGCCGCTGTCCATCCTGTGGACATCGCCCCAGAGATCGATTTCGATATCGTGGTCAGTCCTGTGGACATCGCCCCAGAGATCGATTCCCATGCCGCTGTTCGTGCTGTGGTCATTGCCCGAGAGATCGATGACAAGAAATAGTTGGTTGCGCTAATCCTTCAGGGTAGTTTGCATTGCCCTGTGTTTCATTACCAGAACGATGCGTGTTATCAAACCATCTTAGGGCTAGTGCACTGTCTTGCGTCGGTGGTACTTGCTACTTTTGTTTGATAGTGAATCATGTGAACCCTCTCCGAGTTATGGAAACAGATGTATCCTCACCAGCTTTTGATGTAATACATGGCATGCTTAGATGTAAGTTTGAACAATTTATCATATCAGCAGGGCTTGTTGATGATTCTTGGTGTTAGTAGGCTAGCTAGTGTGCAAGCTATAGTACTTGCAAAACAATCACCAAAGAGAAACGTTGGGGCTGATGAGCTCGTGGTACGCTTATACTTATCCGTTGTCTATTGGCCAATAGCCCAAGCTCCTAAAATTGTAGGCTTAGTCGACACAGATACATTCAGGCCTCATTTGGTTCATAGGGTAGGAAAATTGTAGCAAAAGTATAGAGACGTACAACACAAAATCATACCAGTACAGAGACGTACTCCCTCCGTTCCAAAAAGATGACCTATAGGCGGGCTAGTTTGACCTAGTGGTTTTTTTAGGATGGCCTAGTGGGTTTCAGTGATATGACGTGGTACAGTGCCGTATAGTCTCTGCGTGTGGTAGCAGTATTGCGGGTACGGTAAGTTTTCTTGAGGAAGCAGAATTCAACAAAGTCATGATGGTTCCTTCGTCCGACCAACTTACAGTGGGAAAGGTTGGGCTTGCGATACGACCAGGGTAGACCAGGATAATTTTGTGCATGGCAGGTGGACCAGGATGGTCGACGTCCCACATGTCGACGAAAGAAACTATTCTTTCCGATATAGAGGAAGAGCAACGAGTATTCATTGTTTATTTTTGATGAAAGCTATTGTCTCCACTGTTACGACGGAGGAGTGTGAAACACGGCAGCCCAATGAACTTGGCATGTGCACCACTCCCTCCTTCCTCATGTAATACTACCATACTGTTGACTATAAGGTTGGCTATAAGGTTACAACTTTTTCTCACTTTCTCTCTATCTATTTCCTCTCAAATGTTTTTTACCTTTCTTTTTTAGACACAATTGTTTTTTACGCCTCTTTTTATAGAATTATTATTTTTATACCTAGGAGCACGTGTAGATACGGGCTCTTGTAGAGCCCACTCCTTGACTTTGTCAATGCCTCTCTCTCCTCCACATAAGCAGGCCTATAGCCTAGTATTTTACTAGTACTACTTGCTATGCATGCATGCGGCGAGCGGCTGGCATCTGAGGGGCCAGGGCGGTCAGAAGCGGGCTTGGAAGCGGTCCGGACTCCCGCATGGCCCACCTCACATTATTACCATATATTTCTTGGAGTCCGTGCGCGGCGGGCGGGCGATCTCCTCTCCCTCCCCCGTCTCTCTCTTCTCAGTCGATGTCCGCCGATCGATTAGATTTCAGCTATCGACGGTTTATTCAATTACAGTCCCACATGTTGGTGAAATTGCAAGACAACACGTGTCCCCTCTGGTGAGTGGCGTGCGAGCCAGACTGTCGGGGGTGCGACGCATATGAGTCGTAAGTGTGACTCCTTTTCCTTTAGAACTTGCAAAGCGTAACATTTTCGCGCGATCGATCAATAGAAATCCAGAACAAATTGACGAGGGCGGTGCTTTCCCGCTTGTTAGGCGGGCTAGTTTGAGTGATATGACGTGCTACAGTGCCGTCCACTTGCTCCATTTTTATGGAAGCAAGAGTTTACACTCTTACATGGAAGGAGTGCGAAACACCGCGGATCTGATTTTGATCGAGGGATAATTGTTCGCTGCCAAATAATGGAGCACTGTTAGCAATTATAGCATGATAGTTAGGGCATCTCCAGCACTGGCCCACAAATTTACACCGGCATCTGTCCGAGGACACTGATGGATGCCATCCGATGCTGCCCGCACACCTTTCGACAACTATATGAACTAACCAGACGAAATTCATGCAAATAAAGCAAATTTCAAATTAACCGGATGAAATTCATTACATTTCGAAAACTTTTCCTGCAAACTGGACGAAATTCATTACATATTTTGCACAAACCGTACTAAAATCTACTGTAAACCTAATCTAAACGATCGCCGGCGCCTGACCACCATGTCCGGCCATGAACCCGAGAAAGCCGGCCATTGCCTTTGCCTCCTCCTCATCCGCGTCGATAACCTCCTCCTCCGGAGCACAAGGTTCTAAAGATTTCTGCCTCCACGTCACTGTCAAGTGGCTAATCGGCCGCCGATGTTTACCCCACCAAGCTTGGCGACAACTGAGTGGAGTAGCGGTGGCCTTCACGGGACTAGAGCGGCGGCGACCTACCGTGTACTACTCTTCCTCACTGCCGGCTGTGCCCGTGCACGCGCTCCGGCTTCATGGTCGTGGCGGCGGAGGGCGGCCGGGGGGGAGGGTGCCGGCGATCTCCTTCGTCTGCTCCTGTGATAGTACGTCAAAGAGAGCTTTGGAGCACGCCCGGAGTGGAGCCGCTGATGTCCCTCATCTGCTCCTACGATAGTACGTGCAAGAGAGGTTCGGAGCCCCAGGAGGCCATGGTTGGAGTGGTGCCGATAGAAGGAAGGGACCGTAGGAGAATGAGTGTGGGTCTTTGGCTATGGCTGGGAGCTGGGGCTCAAGTTAATATAGCGGGCGAATGGCAATGAGCCGCGGCAAACGGATGGACGGCTGGCGTCGGAGTAGGTTCGTCGGGTGTGAATGAGGACGCTGCTTCAGTGACTTAACTGCAGGTGTGTTGGGTTACTGACATGTGGGCCCAACGGGCATCTGGCCCGCATGTCAGTGACACACCAACTGCACCTGCAGTTAAGTCTGGTGAATGCGGCATTGACGTTCTGGAGAGACGGTGACCGTTTCAGGCGGGAAGCGCGTGCTAGTGATGGAAGGGGTTTCGGTAGGCCAGGGCGGTCAGACGCTGGCGTGGTGGTAAAGGGTGAACTCATGGATGGAGAGCCTTTGAAGCATATGCGGCATGTATTGACAACCGGGCGTCCATGCAACCACTCTTGTCGCCAGCTAGCCTTCGACGACCACCAATAGACACCACACAACCATGCATAACTTACGAATAATGGACAAATCGATCAGAAACACACTCGTGTGCAGTGGCAACTAAGATCGGTCGCTCACGATAGTACATACTCCATACCATAGTACTATCTCTAGCTAGGCTATTTTATAGATTGTCGTTGTGATGGACGATATACATGAGCAAGGCGCTCCGAGTATGACCGTTGGTATTGAGCCAGGTGAATACATGCTCGGCGTTCTCATAGGCCTCCATCAAACGTCTAAACAGTAATGTCAGGCACCGCCGGGGTGCGCAGGTGATGGGCTCGCCATTTGTGTTGCGCCATGAGCTGGACTTTGATTGAGAGGGCTACGTGCATGCATTAGCATGCTTTGACAGCGTGAGCGTGAGTGTCTGACGCAAAGTATTTCATTTTCATTTGGCTGACGAGTGTGCATTGCAGTGACGAGTCCGTGGTTTGATTCCCCACATACGCATAATTTTGGTTTTTATTTCTTTCTCCACTGACAGGTAGGCCCGCATAGATAGATAAAGAACACGAGCTGATGAGGCGCATGCGGACTGTTTGACTAGTCAACCAGACAAATACGGAGCTATACACTGAGCCAGTGACCGTATAATCACCATATCTCGTATACAATGATCAAAGTAAGCTATCAAGACAAGTTCGATGACCGCCAATGCATTTTACTCGGTAATAAATGACCAGGATTAAAGGGGAATCCAAATTTCCTTCGTCTTCTGTCCTTGAGATCTTGACAAACCAATGCACTATACGGTTGTCCGGCCACTCCACCCCAGAGCTCTCACCAAGCATCGTTCATGCCACCGTGCCGCACACTAACCGGTAAGGAATCGATGACATCCCACCACGCCAAGTTCCTCACCGTCCACGACCGCAACAAAATGGTAGGGAACCGATGGCATCCCGCCGTGCCGAGTTCATCGTCGCTCGCGACCTCACACATATGTGGGAGGAATTTGAAGCTACCAAGGCCGAATGGGCGGCAGAGCAAGAGACGGCCAAAGCCACACCGAGGGAGCAGAAAAGTCAGAAAGCACTCAAGAAAAGAGAGGCCTGCCGCCGCAAGAAAGAAGAGGACGCACGCGCTGCTGCGGAGAGGTTGGCAGAGATCCAAGCACGGTGGGGTGTCGCTGACAAAGCCGAGAAGGAGAACGACGGCATCTGGCCAGCATGTGAGAAGTAGTAGTACTAGTAGTTAGTGTGTGTGTCTGTGTCTGAGTACGAGCATGTACCAGTACTACTAGTTACTACTGTAGTTTTTAGAGCAAACCACCAGTACATTAGCCTAGACTCAATGGAAAAATTCCTATCCCATGCATCAAATGGCATCTCTTTCTCTATAGGAATTGAGATGCATGTCATCTCACTTCCTATGATTTTCATATTCCTATAAAATTCCTATCCTATGAACGAAAGGAGGCCTCTGTTGGAGTAACTATTGTAGCTAGCGGTACTCTTTGATGCAGTAGTTTTCTTCAAGAAGCAGAATTCAACGAAGTCATGATGGTTCCTTCGTCCGAGCAACTTCAAAGTGGGAAAGGTTGGGCCTGTGATTTGACGGCTCATTAGTCATTATTACTGCGGCGCGATGACCGGGGTGACTCTCCTGTGGAGTTCTACGTGCATGTCAAGTGGACCAGGATGGTCGACGTCCCACATGTTGGCAAACAGAAGTATTCTTTCCGATATCGAGGAGCAAGGAAACCGCGTGGTATAGTATCACTGCTGATTGGTTCTAAAAAAAATAGTATCACTGCTGATTTATATTTATTTTTATTTCTGATGAATGCTAGCGTTTCAACTCTTACGACGAAGAATGTCAAACACGGCACGTGCTGGATGTCCCACACGTCAGCGAAAGGAGTGGGACATGAACAATGTGGTAGAGCCCAGCGCAAAAAAATAGCATGGTAGAGTGTCTCCACTTCTTCCACTTTTGGGTTGGAGACCACATGTAGTAGTACTAGTGGTATGAACGATACAAAGTGCGACCTGGAGAGAAAGACACGTCTAGTTGGAAGGTCTCGGGGAATACACGTAAACAAATATAAAAGCTAATATGTGCGTCCAACTAATATAGTAGTAGTAGAGTACTTAGGCACGTACTCCATAAGATCACCGTGCATTGCACGTACAACATTTAGTGGTACTACGTTGTAAGAGACAAATGCCGCCCAAGAGTTCCCTTCTCGACCCACTTTTGGGTGTTTGGTAGAGTGTATGGAGGGTGCATGAGTCCACACTAGTTTAGCACAAATACACTAGAAGCATGCATGAAGAGAGCATACATGAAGAGGGGTGTTGAGTTGAGCATGCATGAAGAGGGAACAACTATGCTGAGACGAGAACGTAACCAAACACACCCTATATGACATGCATGTTCATACCATTTCTGCCTTTATACTTCACTTACTGCCCTACAATACTCAGGTTCGTACGTCCACTCCTGGGTACATGTCCGTCTCGTAGTTCCAGTACCACGTGTTCTTCATATAGATGGAACGATCCTTGCATGACACATGCACCTTGATGCTAGATGTCTCGTGTGTTGGCAAAAGGATGAACAAAGCTCACGTAAAAAAATAGAGTGGAAGAACATAGATTTCCGACGACCGAGAAGGAGCAAGGAACCTCGTGGTGGAGCGTCCGCACTCATAATATTTTATACTATTCAGTGATATAAAATCAACCAATCATCTCCACAATGGACTGGAAGAGTACGAAACACGGCAGCCCAGTGTAGTTACATCATACTAGTACATGGCTAACCCACGCTATCACCATTATTTTTGGCTTCTGTGCGACACCTATCTCTAGTAATCCAGCAGCCCGTATCGCTTCTCCCTCCTCGTCTCTCTCAAAGTGCGGTGGGCTGGCGTTTTTGCCGTCTATCGAGGTTGGTTAACTCATCACATGTTAGCGACATGCCAAGAGCATTCTAAAAAAAGTTCCTTTCACGTTCCGTTATCAAAAAGAAAAAAAAATCCTTTCACGTACGAATTTGACTGTATGCTTTGAGCAACTTGCATGTCCTATACTGCTCCTGTTTGGATAATCTAACTTAGCTAGAGGTTAGACTAACTCATGACTAACCCTGAACGAACTATAGCCAAAGAGGTGTTTGGTTGACAGGGTTAGATTGACACTAAATGCACTTGATGGAGAGAGAAAAGTGATTTTTCAGTGGTCCCAATGAGAACTATCTCCAGTTAGCACCTCTTGGGTGGGATATTTTTTTGGTGGGTTTGGTGCAACTTGCTCCAATTTAAACCCTCATTCTTGGATACTTTAGGGCTATTTGAGCCCCAACTAGCTCAAACTAACTCTAACCCATGGATCCAAACAGGGCCTATGGCCAGCCTCGACGCGGAGCAGTTGTCGGTGTCAAAACCGGCGGATCTCGGGTAGGGGGTCCCGAACTGTGCCTCTAAGGCTAATGGTAACAGGAGGCGGGGGACACAATGTTTACCCAGGTTCGGGCCCTCTCTATGGAGGTAATACCCTACTTCCTGCTTGATTGATCTTGATGAATATGAGTATTACAAGAGTTGATCTACCACGAGATCATAATGGCTAAACCCTGGAAGTCTGGCCTATGAGGTTATGATTGTTGTGGCTAAAATCTAGAAGTTTAAACCCTCCGGTTTATATAGACACCGGGAGGGGCTAGGGTTGTACAAAGTCGGTTACAAGGAAAGGAATCTATATATCCGAATCGCCAAGATTGCCTTCCATGCAAAGGAGAGTCCCATCCGGACACGGGACGAAGTCTTCTATCTTGTATCTTCACAGTCCAACAGTCTGGCCAAAGTATATAATCCGGCAGTCCGAGGACCCCTTAGTCCAGGACTCCCTTAATAGCCCCTGAACCAGGATTCATTGACGATGAGTCCGGCGCGCAGATTGTCTTCGGCATTGCAAGGCGGGTTCCTCCTCCGAATACTTCAAAGTAAACTCCGAACATAAGAATCATTTCCGGCTCTGCAAAACAAGTACCACACACAACCGTAGAGAGTATAATATTTCACACGTCCAATCCGCTGACTACTTTTTGTAGCATGACATCACGCCACTGCCCGGCCATTATTCGAACAATTTTTTAGCCTGCCGCTCCGTATTTCGAGGTGCGGTTTCATTGGCACGTCTTGTCGAAGCAGAGATCGTGTCCCCTTATCACGGGATTCTCATCAATACGGGCATGGGTAACCCAATTGTGCCATCTGCACGGCGTTGGGGAATAGGCGGATTTTAAGGCGAGGGGGAGGCGCATAACTTTTACTGCCTTTATAAAGGGATAAGGATTCATCCTTGTTCACCCACGCCTTCTCCTTCCTCTGTTCATCCATTCTCGAGCTCCAGCGCCCAAACTCTCGCCTTCTCCGCCCAAAAAAGCACTCCCACCATGTCCGGATTCGGAGCTAGAGGCAAGTGGATGGCCTCCTCCGTCAAGAAGAAGGATATCAAGGAGCTCCGGGAGGCCGGGTACCTGACCAAGGAGATTGTTCACCGTCTTCCGGCCAAGGGACAGATCGTTGATACGTCTCCAACGTATCTATAATTTTTCATTGTTCCATGCTATTATATTACCCATTTTGGATGTTTATGGGCTTTACTTTACAATTTTATATCATTTTTGGGACTAACCTACTAACCGAAGGCCCAGCCCGTATTGCTGTTTTTTTGCCTATTTCAGTGTTTCGAAGAAAAGGAATACCAAACGGAGTCCAAATGGAATGAAACCTTCGGGACCGATCTTTTTGGAACAAACGTGATCCAGAGGACTTGGAGTGCAAGTCAAGAAGCAATCGAGGAGGCCACGAGGGTGGAGGGCGCACCCCCCTACTGGGTGCGCCCCCTATCTCGTGGGCCCCTCGGGCGTCCAGCGACCTACTTCTTCCTCCTATATATACCTACGTACCCCGATAACATCAGAGGCGACCACGAAAAACTATTTCGACCACCGTAACCTTCTGTATCCGCGAGATCCCATCTTGGAGCCTTCGCCGGTGCTCCGACGGAGGGGGAATCAACCACGCAGGGCTTCTACATCAACACCATAGCCTCTCTGATGAGTTATGAGTAGTTTACCACAGACCTTCGGGTCCATAGTTATTAGCTAGATGGCTTCTTCTCTCTCTTTGAATCTCAATACCATGTTCTCCTTGATCTTCTTGGAGATATATTCGATGTAACTCTTTTTGCGGTGATTGTGGGTTTATGATCAAGTTTATCTATGAGAAATATTTGAATCTCCTCTGAATTCTTTTATGTGTGATTAAGTTATCTTTGCAAGTCTCTTCGAATTATCAGTTTGGTTTGGCCTACTAGATTGATCTTTCTTGCAATGGGAGAAGTGCTTAGCTTTGGGTTCAATCTTGCGGTGTCATTTCCCAGTGACAGCAGGGGCAGCAAGGCACGTATTGTATTGTTGCCAACGAGGATAAAAAGATGGGGTTTATATCATATTGCATGAGTTTATCCCTCTACATCATGTCATTTTTCTTAATGCGTTACTCTGTTCTTTATGAACTTAATACTCTAGATGCATGCTGGATTGCGGTTGATGTGTGGAGTAATAGTAGTAGATGCAGGCAGGAGTCGGTCTACTTGTCACGGATGTGATGCCTATATACATGATCATGCCTAGATAATCTCATAATTATTCGCTTTTCTATCAATTGCTCGACAGTAATTTGTTCACCCACCATAATACTTATGCTATCTTGAGAGAAGACACAGTGAAACCTATGGCCCCCGGGTCTATCTTTTATCATATAAGCTTTCAATCTACTTTTATTTGCATCTTTACTTTTCCAATCTATATTATAAAATACCAAAAATATATTTATCTTATCATATTATCTCTATCAGATCTCACTTTTGCAAGTGGCCGTGAAGGGATTGATAACCCCTTTATCGCGTTGGTTGCGAGTTCTTGTTTGTTTGTGTAGGTGCATGGGACTTTTGAGGAGCCTCCTACTGGATTGATACCTTGGTTCTCAAAAACTGAGGGAAATACTTATGCTACTATTGCTGCATAACCCTTTCCTCTTCAAGGAAAACCAACACAAGCTGAAGACGTAGCAACAAGGATTTCTGGCGCCGTTGCCGGGGAGGTTTCCACCAAGTCATGTCAAGATTCGAGCTCCCGCCAACGTGCGATTTCTGGCACCGTTGCCAAGGAGGTCTTCGCTCAAGTCAAGACATACCAAGTACCCATCACAAACTCATCTCCCTCGCATTTACATTATTTTCCATTTGCCTCTCGTTTTCCTCCCCCCACTTCACCCTTGCCGTTTTACTCGCCCTCTCTTTCCCAATCTCCTCTCTCTTTCGTTTGCCTTTTTGTTTGCTTGTGTGTTGGATTACTTGTCGCGATGGCACAAGATAATACCAAATTGTGTGATTTCTCCAATACCAATTATAATGATTTCCTTAGTACTCCGATTGCTCCTCTTAATGGTGTTGAGTCTTGTGAAATCAATACTGCTTTGCTGAATCTTGTTATGAAAGATCAATTCTCCGGCCTTCCTAGTGAAGATGCCGCTACCCATCTAAACAACTTTGTTGATTTGTGTGAGATGCAAAAGAAGAAAGCTACGGATAATGATATTGTTAAATTGAAGTTATTTCCGTTTTCACCTAGAGATGATGCTAAAGTTTGGTTTTCGTCTTTGCCTAAGAATAGTATTGATTCATGGAACAAGTGCAAAGATGCTTTTATCTCTAAGTATTTTCCTCCCGCTAAGATCATCACTCTTAGGAACGATATTATGAATTTTAAACAACTTGATCATGAACATGTTGCCCAATCTTGGGAAAGAATGAAATTGATGATTCACAATTGCCCTACTCATGGTTTGAATTTATGGGTGATCATACAAAAATTTTATGCCGGATTGAATTTTGCTTCTAGAAATCTTTTAGATTCGGCCGCGGGAGGCACGTTTATGTAAATCACCTTAGGAGAAGCTACAAAACTCATTGAAAATATTATGGCTAATTACTCTCAATGGCACACCGAAAGATCTACTAGTAAAAAAGTGCATGCTATAGAAGAAATTAATGTTTTGAGTGGAAAGATGGATGAACTTATGAAACTTTTTGCTACTAAGAGTGCTCCTATTGACCCCAATGATATTCCTTTGTCTACTTTGATTGAGAATAATAATGAATCTATGGATGTGAATTTTGTTGGTAGGAATAATTTTGGAAACAATGCTTATAAGGAAACTTTAATCCTAGACCGTTCCCTAGTAATTCCTCTAATAATTATGGAAATTCCTACAATAATTCTTATGGTAATTTTAATAAGATGCCCTCTGATTTTGAGAATAGTGTGAAAGAATTTATGATCTCTCAAAAGAATTTTAATGCCTTGCTTGAAGAAAAATTGCTTAAAGTTGATGATTTGGAATGTTGATAGACTCTCGCTTGATGTTGATTCTTTGAAACTTAGATCTACTCCTCCTAAGCATGATATCAATGAGTCTCTCAAAGCTATGAGAATTTCCATTGATGAGTGCAAGGAAAGAACTGCTAGATTGCGTGCTAAGAAAGATTGCTTTATAAAAGCGTGTTCTTCTAGTTTCCATGAAAATAATGATGAAGATCTTAAAGTTATTGATGTGTCCCCTATTAGATCTTTGTTTTGCAATATGAATCTTAATAATGATGGGATTGGAGATGAGTCAACTTTAGTTAAAAGGCGTCCCAATGATTCAGAGTTCTTAGATCTTGATGCTAAATTTGGTAAAAGTGGGATTGGAGAGGTCAAGACTTTAAATACCATTGAACCCACTATCTTGGATTTCAAGGAATTTAATTATGATAGTTCTTTAGAAGATTGTATTTCCTTGTTGCAATCCGTTGTGAATTCTCCTCATGCTTATAGTCAAAATAAAGCTTTTACCAAACATATTGTTGATGCCTTGATGCAATCTTTTGATGAAAACCTTAATTTGGAAGTTTCTATACCTAGAAAACTTTATGATGAGTGGGAACCTACTATAAAGATTAAAATTAAAGATCATGAGTGTTATGCTTTATGTGATTTGAGTGCTAGTGTTTCCACTATTCCGAAAACTTTATGTGATATTCTAGGTTTCCATGATCTTGATGATTGCTCTTTAAATTTGCACATTGCGAATTCCACCATTAAGAAGCCAATGGGAAGGATCAATGATGTTCTTGTTGTTGCAAATAGAAATTTGGTGCCTGTAGATTTTATCGTTCTTGATATAGATTGCAATCTTTCTTGTCCTATTATTCTTGGTAGACCTTTCCTTAGAACGATTGGTGCGATTATTGATATGAAGGAAGGGAATATTATATTCTAATTCCCATTAAGGAAAGACATGGAGCACTTTCCAAGAAAGAAAGTTAAATTACCTTATGAATCTATCATGCGAGCTACTTATGAATTGAGTGCCAAAGATGGCACTACTCAGATCTATCCTCGCTTTTATGCCTAGCTAGGGGCGTTAAACGATAGCGCTAGTTGGGAGGCAACCCAATTTTATTTGTGTTTTGTTGTTTTTGTTTCTGTTTAGTGATACATTTTGCATCTACCTTCTCTTTAGATGTGCTTTTATGTTTTAATTAGTGTTTGTGCCAAGTAGAGCCTATAGGATAACCTATGGTGATAGTTAATTTGATTATGCTAAAAAACAGAAACTTTGCACGCATGAAAATAATTTTAGTAATTCACAGAAACATGATTTTGCATTGATTCATTTTGCCTGTAGATCAATAGACAAATTTCCCAGGACTTCCTATTTTGCTAGGATTTTTAAAGTTCTAGAAGTACTCGGGAGTTACAGATTGCCACAGATTGTTCTGTTTTTGACAGATTCTATTTTTCGTGTTTTGTTTGCTTATTTTGATGCATCTATGGCTAGTATGTAAGGGTATGAACCATAGAAGGGTTGAAATACAATAGGTTTAACACCAATATAAATAAATAATGAGTTTATTACAGTACCTTATGTGGTGGTTTTTCTTTCTTTCACTAACGGAGCTTATGAGATTTCCTGTTGAGTTTTGTGTTGTGAAGTTTTCAAGTTTTGGGTAAAGATTTGATGGACTATGGAATAAGGAGTGGCAAGAGCCTAAGCTTGGGGATGCCCAAGGCACCCCAAGATATTCAAGAATAGCCAAAAGCCTAAGCTTGGGGATGCCCCGGGAAGGCATCCCCTCTTTCGTCTTCGTTCATCGGTAACTTTACTTGGAGCTATATTTTTATTCTCCACATGATATGTGTTTTGCTTGGAGCGTCTTGTATGATATTAGTCTTTGCTTTTTAGTTTACCACAATTATACTTGCTGTACACACCTTTTGGGAAGAATCCCACTTGATTGAAATTATTAGAAATACGCTATGTGCTTCACTTATACTTTTTGAGCTTGATAGTTTTTGCTCTAGTACTTCACTTATATATTTTAGAGCATGGCGGTGGCTTAATTTTGAAGAAATTGTTAGTCACTCATGCTTCACTTATATTATTTTGAGAGTCTCTTAGAACAGAATGGTATTTTCTATGGTTATTAAATTGGTCCTAGAATGATGAGCATCCAAGTTGGGTATAATAAAAACTATCATAGGAAGTGAATTGGATGCTATGATCAATTTGATGCTTTATAATTGTTTTAAGATATAGAAGTGGTGATATCAGAGTCATGCTAGTTGGGTGATTATGAAATTAAAGAATGCTTGTGTTGAAGTTTGTGATTCCCGTAGCATGCACGTATGGTGAACCGCTTTGTGATGAAGTTGGAGCACAATTTTATTTATTGATTGTCTTCCTTACGAGTGGCAGCCAGGGACGAGCAATGGTCTTTTCTTACCAATCTATCCCCCTAGGAGCATGCGCATAGTACTTTGTTTTTGATGACTTGTAGATTTTTGCAATAAGTACATGAGTTCTTTATGACTAATGTTGAGTCCATGGATTATACACACTCTCACCCTTCCACCATTGCTAGCCTCTTTTGTGCCGCGCAAGTTTCGCCGGCACCATACACCTACCATATACCTTCCTCAAAACAGCCACCATACCTACCTATTATGGCATTTCCATAGCCATTCCGAGATATATTGTCATGCAACTTTCCACCGTTCCGTTTATATGACACGCATAATTATTGCCATATTGCTCTTTGCATGATCATGTAGTTGACATCGTATTTGTGGCAAGGCCACCTTCATAATTTTCATACATGTCACTCTTGATTCATTGCATATCCCGGTACACCGCCGGAGGCATTCATATAGAGTCATATCTTGTTCTATGTATTGAGTTGTAAGTAAATAAAAGTGTGATGATCTTCATTATTAGAGCATTGTGTCAGTGAGGAAAGGATGATGGAGACTATGATTCCCCCACAAGTCGGGATGAGACTTCGGACTTCAAATAAAAGAAGAGGCCAAAGAGCCCACCAAAAAAATTATAAAGGCCAAAAAAAAAAGAGAAAGGCCAATAAAAAATGAGAGAAAAAGAGAGAAGGGACAATGCTACTATCCTTTTTACCATACTTGTGCTTCAAAGTAGCACCATGATCTTCATAATAGAGAGTCTCCTATGTTGTCACTTTCATTTACTAGTGGGAATTTTCATTATAGAACTTGGCTTGTATATTCCAATGATGGGCTTCCTCAAAATGCCCTAGGTCTTCATGAGCAAGTGAGTTGGATGCACACCCACTTAGTTTCTTTTGTTGAGCTTTCATACATTTATAGCTCTAGTGCATCCGTTGCATGACAGTCCCTACTCACTCACATTGATATCTATTAATGGGCATCTCCATAGCCTGTTGATACGCCTAGTTGATGTGAGACTATCTTCCTCCTTTTTGTCTTCTCCACAACCACCATTCTATTCCACATATAGTGTTATGTCCATGCCGCACGCTCATGTATTGCGTGAAAGTTGAAAAAGTTTGAGAGTACTAAAGTATGAAACAATTGCTTGGCTTGTCATCGGGGTTGTGCATGATTAAATACTTTGTGTGATGAAGATAGAGCAACAACGAGACTATATGATTTTGTAGGGATAACTTTCTGTGGCCATGTTATTTTGAGAAGACATGATTGCTTGATTAAGTATGCTTGAAGTATTATTATTTCTTATGTCAATATGAACTTTTATTTTGAATCATTTGGATCTGAATATTCATTCCACAATAAAGAAAATTACATTGAGAATTATGCTAGGTAGCATTCCACATCAAAAGTTCTTTTTTTTTATCATTTACCTACTCGAGGACGAGCAAGAATTAAGCTTGGGGATGCTTGATACGTCTCCAACGTATCTATAATTTTTTATTGTTCCATGCTATTATATTACCCGTTTTGGATGTTTATGGGCTTTACTTTACACTTTTATATCATTTTTGGGACTAACCTACTAACCGAAGGCCCAGCCCGTATTGCTGTTTTTTTGCCTATTTTAGTGTTTCGAAGAAAAGGAATACCAAACGAGTCCAAACGGAATGAAACCTTCGGGACCGATCCTTTTGGAACAAACGTGATCTAGTGGACTTGGAGTGCAATTCAAGAAGCAATCGAGGAGTCCACGAGGGTGGAGGGCGCCCCCCTACTAGGTGCACCTCCCTATCTCGTGGGCCCCTCGGGCATCCACCGACCTACTTCTTCCTCCTATATATACCTACATACCCCGAGAACGTCAGAGGCAACCACAAAAAACTATTTCCACCACTGTAACCTTCTGTATCCGCGAGATCCCATCTTGGATCCTTCGCCGGCGCTCCGCCGGAGGGGGAATCAACCACGTTGGGCTTCTACATCAACACCATAGCCTCTCCGATGAGTTGTGAGTAGTTTACCACAGACCTTCAGGTCCATAGATTAGCTAGATGGCTTCTTCTCTCTCTTTGAATCTCAATACCATGTTCTCCTTGATCCTCTTGGAGATCTATTCAATGTAACTATTTTTGCGGTGTGTTTGTCGAGATCCGATGAATTGTGGGTTTATGATCAGGTTTATCTAGAAATATTTGAATCTCCTCTGAATTCTTTTATGTGTGATTAAGTTATCTTTGCAAGTCTCTTCGAATTATCAGTTTGGTTTGGCCTACTAGATTGATCTTTCTTGCAATGGGAGAAGTGCATAGCTTTGGGTTCAATCTTGCGGTGTCCTTTCCCAGTGATAGCAGGGGCAGCAAGGCACGTATTGTATTGTTGCCATCGAGGATAAAAAGATGGGGTTTATATCATATTGCATGAGTTTATCCCTCTACATCATGTCATCTTTCTTAATGCGTTACTCTGTTCTTTATGAACTTAATACTCTAGATGCATGCTGGATAGCGGTCGATGTGTGGAGTAATAGTAGTAGATGCAGGCAGGAGTCAGTCTACTTGTCACGGATGTGATGCCTATATACATGATCATGCCTAGATAATCTCATAATTATTCGCTTTTCTATCAATTGCTCGACAGTAATTTGTTCACCCACCGTAATACTTATGCTACCTTGAGAGAAGCCACTAGTGAAACCTATGGCCCCCGGGTCTATCTTTTATCATATAAGCTTTCAATCTACTTTTATTTGCATCTTTATTTTTCCAATATATATTATAAAATACCAAAAATATATTTATCTTATCATATCATCTCTATGAGATCTCACTTTCGCAAGTGGCCGTGAAGGGATTGACAACCCCTTTATCGCGTTGGTTGCGAGTTCTTTGTTTGTTTGTGTAGGTGCGTGGGACTTTTGAGGAGCCTCCTACTGGATTGATAACTTGGTTCTCAAAAACTGAGGGAAATACTTACGCTACTATTGCTGCATCACCCTTTCCTCTTCAAGGAAAACCAACGCAAGATCAAGACGTAGCAATCGTCCCTACCCAGATCCCCATGAGAGGGTTGTGTTTCTCACACACTTCGTCCGTGGGCTGGGATTCCCTCTCCACCCGTTTGGTCTGTGGACTAATGTTTTACTGCGGGTTGGACTTCCATGATTTGGCCCCCAACCCTATCCTCAACATCTCGGCATTTATTTTCGTGTGCGAGGCCTTTCTCCGCATCCTACCTCACTTTGGCCTATGGCTGAAGACTTTCAATGTGAAGCCCAAGGTGGTGAGCGGCCAACAAGCTGAGTGAGGAGGCGCCATGGTGGGCAAGATGCCCAATGTCACCTGGCCCGAAGGCTCCTTTCTGGAGACCATCAAAGGGTGGCAATCGGGGTGGTTTTACATCACCGAGCCGCGCGACACCAACTGGGCGGGGACCCCCGCATTCCGATCGGGCGTTCCAATGCGGCTCACTTCCTGGCAAGAGAAGGGCCTATCCTGGGGTTCGCCGGACGAGCTGGCAGTGCTCCAGACGCGCGTCCATAGTATGATAATCAAGAAAGTCAAGCTCGTCAACGTGGTCCAGGTTATGCTCATCCGCCGAATTCTCCCGTGCCAACACCGGACTTGCTATCTGTGGGTGTATGATCCGGCCAAGCACCAGACCCTTTTTGAGCTCTTCGGCATGACGCACGAAGACATATGGAAGGTGCTCTTCAAGGCCAACGAGGTGCCTCCGGCCATGGACGAGGATCGTGGGCACTAATACGTCTCCAATGTATCTACAATTTTTGATTGTTCCATGCTATTATATTACCCCTTTTGGATGTTTACGGGCTTTATTTTACACATTTATATCATTTTTGGGACTAACCTACTAACCAGAAGCCCAACCCGTATTGCTTTTTTTTGCCTATTTCAGTATTTCGAAGAAAAGGAATATCAAACAGAGTCCAAACGGAATGAAACCTTTGGGAGCGTGATTTTTGGAACAAACGTGCTCTAGAGGACTTGGAGTGCAAGTCAAGAAGGGATCGAGGTGGCCAGGAGATAGGAGGGCACGCCCACCCCCCTGGGTGCGCCCCTGTCTCGTGGGCCCCTCAAGCGACCACCGACGTACTTCTTCCTCCTATATATACCCATGTACCCCGAAATCATCCGGGGAGGCAACAAAAAACTATTTCCACCGCCGTAACCTTCTGTATCAACGAGATCCCATCTTGGAGCCTTCGCCGGCGCTCCGCCGGAGGGGGAATCGACCACGGAGGGCTTCTACATCAACACCATAGCACCTCCGATGAGTTGTGAGTAGTTTACCACAGACCTTCGGGTCCATAGTTATTAGCTAGATGGCTTCTTCTCTCTTTTTGGATCTCAATACCATGCTCTCCCCCTCTCTTGTGGAGATCTATTTGATGTAACTATTTTTGCGGTGTGTTTGTCGAGATCCGATGAATTGTGGGTTTATGATCAAGTTTATCTATGAGAAATATTTGAATCTCCTCTGAATTCTTTTATGTATGATTGAGTTATCTTTGCAAGTCTCTTCGAATTATCTATTTGGTTTGGCCTACTAGATTGATTTTCTTGCCATGGGAGAAGTGCTTAGCTTTGGCTTCAATCTTGCGGTGTCCTTACCCAGTGACAGCAGGGGTTGCAAGGCACGTATTGTATTGTTGCCATCGAGGATAAAAAGATGGGGTTTATATCATATTGCTTGAGTTTATTCCTCTACATCATGTCATCTTTCTTAATGCGTTACTCTGTTCTTATGAACTTAATACTCTAGATGCATGCTGGATAGCGGTCGATGTGTGGAGTAATAGTAGTAGATGCAGGCAGGAGTCGGTCTACTTGTCACGGACGTGATGCCTATATACATGATCATGCCTAGATAATCTCATAATTATTCACTTTTCTATCAATTGCTCGACAATAATTTGTTCACCCACCGTAATACTTATGCTATCTTGAGAAAAGCCACTAGTGAAACCTATGGCCCCCGGGTCTATCTTTTATCATATAAGCTTTCAATCTACTTTTATTTGCATTTTTACTTTTTGCATCTATATTATAAAATACCAAAAATATATTTATCTTATCCTACTATCTCTATCAGATCTCACTTTCGCAAGTGCCCGTGAAGGGATTGACAACCCCTTTATTGCGTTGGTTGCGAGTTCTTTGTTTGTTTGTGTAGGTGCGTGGGACTTTTGAGGAGCCTCCTACTGGATTGATACCTTAGTTTTCAAGAAGTAAGGGAAATACTTACGCTACTATTGCTGCATCACCCTTTCCTCTTCAAGGAAAACCAACGCAAGCTCAAGACATAGCAAGAAGGATATCTGGCGCCGTTGCCGGGGAGGTCTTCGCTCAAGTCAAGACGTACCAAGTACCCATCACAAACTCATCTCACTCGCATTTACATTATTTGCCATTTGCCTCTTGTTTTCCTCTCCCCCACTTCACCCCTGCTGTTTGATTCGCCCTTCTTCTATTCGTCTTTTCATTTGCTTTGATGTCTTACTTGGCTGGTTTGGTCGTTTAGTTGGAATAGTTGTTAATTTATTGCTAAACAGAGAAGCTAATATCTATGGATCCTCATCCGCTTGCTAATCTTTTTAAGATATCCAATTATGATGAACCAATTGCTAGTGAGTTTTGTGCACTAGATTATCTTTATGAAGCTTTGCTTGAAATTCGTGAATCTGAAAATTATGATGAAGAAATTTATGAAGAGATTCACGATAACTCTTTGAATAAAAGGCATGATTGCAACGATGTTACTATAAATTCTCTTGATGTCAATTGTGCTAATAATTTGCAAAACCCTAAGCTTGGGGATGCTAGTTTTGCTATGTCTACTACTTGTTGCAATGATCATGATTGGGGTAATTCTTCTTTTGATCTTGAAAATTTATTTAACCCCCATGATGAATGTGAGATTGATAATAGTGTTTGCAATATTGTTGAAATTGGGTTTGGAAGAGTGTCAACTTTATATCCCACATATTTGGATTTTGATCAATCTTATGAAATTTTAGATAAAAGTGGGCTTGGAGAGGTCATGACTTTAGTTAATGTTAATCCCACTATTTTGGAAGAGTGTCAACTTTGCATGCATGTGGATCATGTTGAAAATATTTTATGTGATAGCTATTTTGTTGAATTTGATCCTACATGTAATTATTATGAGAGAGGAAAATATGGTTGTAGAAATTTTCATGTTACTAAATTACCTCTCTTCATGTTGAGATTGCTATCATCTCTTTGTTCTTCCTTGCATATGCTAGTTTTTGCTTGCCTTTATAATTTGTTTGCTTACAAGATGCCTATGCATAGGAAGTATGTTAGACTTAAGTGTGTTTGTCACATGTTTTATGATGCTCTCTTTGTGCTTCAATTCTTGTCTTTCATGTGAGCATCATTGAAATCTCAATGCCTAGCTAAAAAGGCTTTAAAGAAAAGAGCTTGTTGGGAGACAACCCAATATTTTTCCTTGCTGTTATTTAATAAATTTTGCATCTACCTTCTGCTCAGATGTGTTTTTATGTTTTAATTAGTGTTTGTGCCAAGTAGAACCTATAGGATAACCTATGGTGATAGTTAATTTGATTCTGCTGAAAAACAGAAACTTTGCACGCACGAAATTAGTTTTGTTAAATCACACAAACGTGCTTTTGCGTTGATTCTTTTTGCTGCTGATAAATAGACACATTGCCCAGGACTTCCTATTTTGTTATGATTTTAAATTTCCAGAAGTTTGCGTTAGTTACAGATTGCTACAGACTGTTCTGTTTTTTGACAGATTCTGTTTTTCGTGTGTTGTTTGCTTATTTTGATGCATCTATGGCTAGTATTAAGTGGTATGAACCATAGACAACTTGGAATACAGTAGGTTTAACACCAAAATAAATAAAAAATGAGTTCATTACAGTACCTTATGTGGTGGTTTTGTTTTCTTTCACTAACGGAGCTTATGAGATTTCCTGTTAAGTTTTGTGTTGTGAAGTTTTCAAGTTTTGGGTAAAGATTTGATGGACTATGGAACAAGGAGTGGCAAGAGCCTAAGCTTGGGGATGCCCATGGCACCCCAAGATATTCAACATTAGCCAAAAGCCTAAGCTTGGGGATGCCCCCGGAAGGCATCCCCTCTTTCGTCTTCGTTCATTGGTAACTTTACTTGGAGCTATATTTTTATTCGCCACACGATATGTGTTTTGCTTGGAGCATCGTGTATGATATTAGTATTTGCTTTTTAATTTACCACAATCATCCTTGCTTTACACATATTTTGGGAGAAGCCCACTTGATTAGAATTTATTAGAATACTCTATGTGCTTCACTTATATCTTTTGAGCTTGATAGGTTTTGCTCTAATACTTCACTTATATCTTTTAGAGCACGGCGGTGGCTTAATTTTGAACCAATTGCTAGTCTCTCATGCTCCACTTATATTATTTTGAGAGTCTTTTAGAACAGCATGGTATTTTCTATGGTTACAAATTTGGTCCTACAATGATGAGCATCCAAGTTGGGTATAATAAAAACTATCATAGAAAGCGCATAATACACTAGGATCAATTTGATGCTTGATAATTGTTTTGAGATATAGAGGTTGTAATGTTAGAGTCATGCTAGTGGGTAATTATGAAATTGAGAAATACTTGTGTTGAAGTTGGCAAGTCCCGTAGCATGCACGTATGTTAAAAGTTGTGTGACAAATTTGTTGCATGAGGTGCTCTTTTAATTGCCTTCCTTATGAGTGGAGGTCGGGATCGCGCGATGGTTAACTCCTACCAACCCTTCCCCTAGGAGCATGCGTAGTAGTACTTTGCTTCGAGGGCAAGTAGACTTTTGCAATAAGTATATAAGTTCTTTATGACTAATGTGAGTCCATGGATATATGCACACTCACCCTTCCACTTTGCTAGCCTATATTATACCGCACAACTTTCGCCGGTATCATGCACCCATTATTTACCTTCCTCAAAACAGACACCATACCTACCTATTATGGCATTTCCATAGCCATTCCGTTATATATTGCCATGCAACTTTCCACCGTTCTGTTTATTATGACACACTCCATCATTGTCATATTGCTCTTTGCATGATCATGTAGTTGACATCGTATTTGTGGCAAAGCCACCTTCATAATGTTCATACATGTCGCTCTTGATTCATTGCATATCCCGGTACACCACCAGAGGCATTCATATAGAGTCATATCTTGTTCTAGTTTTGAGTTGTAATTCTTGAGTTGTAAATCAATAGAAGTGTGATGATCTTCATTATTAGAGCATTGTCCCGGTGAGGAAAGGATGATGAAGACTATGATTCCCCCACAAGTCGGGATGAGACTTCGGATTTAAAAAGAAAAGAAAAAAAAGGGGAGGAAGGCCAAAAAAAAAGAAAGGCCAAAGAAAAAAAAGAAGAAAGAAGAAAAAGAGAAAAAAGAGAAAAAAAGAGAAAAAATATATAATAAAATGAGAGAAAAAGAGAGAAGGGACAATGCTACTATCCTCTTTACCACACTTGTGCTTCAAAGTAGCACCATGATCTTCATGATAGAGAGTCTCCTATGTTGTCACTTTCATATACTAAGTGGGAATTTTTCATTATAGAACTAGGCTTGTATATTCCAATGATGGGATTCCTCAAAATGCCCTAGGTCTTCGTGAGCAAGCAAGTTGGATGCACACCCACTTAGTTTCTTTTGTTGAGCTTTCATATATTTATAGCTCTAGTGCATCCGTTGCATGGCAATCCCTACTCACTCACATTGGTATCTATTGATGGGCATATCCATAGCCCGTTGATACGCCTAGTTGATGTGAGACTATCTTCTCCGTTTTTGTCCTCACAACCACCACCATATACCACCATAGTGCTATGTCCATGGCTTGCGCTCATGTATTGCATAAGAGTTGAAAAAGCTGAAGCGCGTTAAAAAGTATGAACCAATTGCTTGGCTGAAACCGAGGTTGTGCATGATGGGAGTATTTTGTGTAATGAAAATGAAGCATGGCCTAACTATATGACTTTGTAGGGATAAGCTTTCTTTGGCTATGCTATTTTGATAGGACATGATTATTTGTTAGTATGCTTCGAAGCATTATTATTTTTTATGTTTTATAAGCTTTTATCTTGAATCATTTGGATCTGAACAATCATGCCACAATAAAGAAAATTACATTGAGAATTATGCTAGGTAGCATTCCACATCAAAAATTCTGTTTTTATCATTTACCTACTCGAGGACGAGCAGGAATTAAGCTTGGGGATGCTTGATACATCTCCAATGTATCTATAATTCTTGATTGTTCCATGCTATTATATTACCCCTTTTGGATGTTTATGGGCTTTATTTTACACATTTATACCATTTTTGGGACTAACCTACTAACCGGAGGCCCAGCCCGTATTGCTGTTTTTTTTGCCTATTTCAGTATTTTGAAGAAAAGGAATATCAAACGGAGTCCAAACGGAATGAAACCTTTGGGAGCGTGATTTTTGGAACGAACGTGATCCAAAGGACTTGGAGTGCAAGTCAAGAAGCGATCGAGGTGGCCAGGAGATAGGAGGGCACGCCCACCCCCTGGGCACACCCCCTGTCTTGTGGGCCCCTCGGGCGGCACCGACGTACTTCTTCCTCCTATATATACCCACGTACCCCAAAAACATCCGGGGAGCCAACGAAAAACAATTTCCACCGCCGTAACCTTCTGTATCCGCGAGATCCCATCTTGGAGCCTTCGCCGGTGCTTCGCCGGAGGGGGAATCGACCATGGAGGGCTTCTACATCAACACCATAGCCCCTCCAATGAGTTGTGAGTAGTTTACCACAGACCTTCGGGTCCATAGTTATTAGCTAGATGGCTTCTTCTCTCTTTTTGGATCTCAATACCATGTTCTCCCCCTCTCTTGTGGAGATCTATTTGATGTAACTCTTTTTGCGGTGTGTTTGTCGAGATCCGATGAATTGTGGGTTTATGATAAAGTTTATCTATGAGAAATATTTGAATCGCCTCTGGATTCTATTATGTATAATTGAGTTATCTTTGCAAGTCTCTTCGAATTATCAGTTTGCTTACTAGATTGATCTTTCTTGCCATGGGAGAAGTGCTTAGCTTTGGGTTCAATCTTGCGGTGTCCTTACCCAGTGACAGCAGGGGTTGTAAGGCACATATTGTATTGTTGCCATTGAGGATAAAAAGATGGGGTTTATATCATATTGCTTGAGTTTATCCCTCTACACCATGTCATCTTTCTTAATGCGTTACTCTATTCTTACGAACTTAATACTCTAGATGCATGCTGGATAGCGGTCGATGTGTGGAGTAATAGTAGTAGATGCAAGCAGGAGTCGGTCCACTTGTCATGGACGTGATGCTTATATACATGATCATGCCTAGATAATCTCATAATTATTTGCTTTTCTATGAATTGCTCGACAGTAATTTGTTCACCCACCGTAATACTTATGCTATCTTGAGAGAATCCACTAGTTAAACCTATGGCCCCCGGGTCTATCTTTTATCATATAAGCTTTCAATCTACTTTTATTTGCATCTTTACTTTTCGCATCTATATTATAAAATACCAAAAATATATTTATCTTATCATACTATCTCTATCGGATCTCACTTTCGCAAGTGGCCGTGAAGGGATTGACAACCCCTTTATTGCGTTGGTTGCGAGTTCTTTGTTTGTTTGTGTAGGTGCGTGGGACTTTTGAGGAGCCTCCTACTGGATTGATACCTTGGTTCTCAAAAACTGAGGGAAATACTTACGCTACTATTGCTGCATCACCCTTTCCTCTTCAAGGAAAACCAACGCAAGCTCAAGACGTAGCAGGCACGACCTAACTCACCCAGCTAATCTGGTAAGTTCTCTCATGTTTTCAAGGCGCACCCTTTACTTGCATATTAGAGGAAGGTATCTAAGTCTCACTGATTATTTTATGACTGGACAGAGATAGCAAAGCAGATTGACTGTCCGGCTCCGCTGCTCGAGGGCCCAGTGTCACGCCCAATATGCGATACTATCCTAAAGAGACTCGAAGGTTCCATGAAGGATAGAACTGCATATTGAAACGCTTTTGCAAGGTGGATATCATTACATCAACATTACATAATAGATGGGGATACATACAAAAGGCATACAATGCCACACGAATACAACATAATATTACATAAGAGCACCATCCAACTACGGATGAAACACAAACAGAAACTCAAATGACATCCACCACCGCTAGCCCAGTCTGCCGACACGAACCTATCCCCGATCGAAGAAGAAGCAGAAGAAGAACTCCAAAACAAGCAAACATCGCTCTCGCGTCATGATCATCGCAAAACCTGTACCTGCAACTGTTGTTGTAGTAATCTGTGAGCCACGAGGACTTAGCAATCCCATTACCATGGGTATCAAGACTAGCAAAGCTTAATGGGAAAGGAAGGGGTAAAGTGGTGAGGTTGCAGCAGCGACTAAGCATATATGGTGGCTAACATACGCAAATAAGAGCGAGAAGAGAGCAAAAGGAATGGTCGTGAAGCTAGCAATGATCAAGAAGTGATCCTGAACTCCTACTTACGTCAAACATAACACAGAAACCGTGTTCACTTCCCGGACTCCGCCGAGAAGAGACCATCATGGCTACACACACGGTTGATGCGTTTTAATTTGGATCTGGTGTCAAGTTATCTACAACCGGACATTAAAAAATTCCCATCTGCCACATAACCACGGACACGGCTTTCGAAAGATAATACCCTGCAGGGGTGTCCCAACTTAGCCCATGATAAGCTCTCGCGATCAATGAAGGATATACCTTCTCCCAGGAAGACCCGACCAGTCTCGGAATCCTGGTTTACAAGACATTTTGACAATGGTAAAACAAGACCAGCAAAGCCGCCCGATGTTCCGACAAATCCCGATAGGAGCTGCACATATCTCGTTCTCAGGGCAACATCGGATGAGACTAGCTACGAGTAAAACCAGACTTCGAGTTTCCCCGAGGTGGCCCATGAGTAGCTCGATTCGGACCAACACTCGAAGGAGCACCGCTTTGGGGGGGGCTAAAATAAAGATGACCCTCGGGCTCCGGAAACCCAAGGGAAAAAGGGCTAGGTGAGGCAAATGGTAAAACCAAGGTTGGGCCTTGCTGGAGGAGTTTTATTCTAAGCAAACTGTCAAGGGGGTCCCATAAATCACCCGACCGCGTAAGGAACACAAAATCCGGGAACATAACACCGGTATGACGGAAACTAGGGCGGCAAGAGTGGAACAAAACACCAGGCATAAGGCCGAGTCTTCCACCCTTTACTAAGTATATAGATGCATTAATAATATAAGAGATATTGTGATATCCCAACATAACCCTGTCCACCATGGAGCAATCTTCAACTTCACCTGCAACTAACAACGCTATAAGAGGGGCTGAGCAAAGCGGTAACATAGCCAAACAACGGTTTGCTAGGAAGGGTGTCAAAGGTTAGAGGTTCATGGCAATTTGGGAGGCTTGAAGAACAAGTGATAGGTAGCGCAGCATAGCGAAAGAACGAAGCAACTAGCATAGCAATGATAGTAGTGAGATCCAGGGTAGCGGTCATCTTGCCTGAAATCCCGCAAGGAAGAAGAACGAGTCCATGAAGAAGATGAAGCCACGAAGACGAACCAAGCGTAGACGAACGCATCCTCACGATCGCAACGGAACGGGAACTATCGAGAAGAAGCACACGACATAGTAAACAAACAACACATGAACAAGGCATGATGCACAACCAAGCATGATGCACGACAAAGCTAGACGAGTCTACTCATGGCAAGAGATGATGCAAACAAGAGCAACACATCAAGGCAAGTTTAAATGAGGCCGGAAACAACATATAACAATTCCGGTAAGTCCTCATGTGCAAGTTTTGAAGTTGGTCCAGATCTGAATAAACATTATGTTCAAGTTGTTAAACAGCAAGTTAAGATGCACCAAGATGATCTACACGAGATTCTAGTCAAGTTACATATAAAGTTCATTTAATTCGGAGCTACGGCCTAGAAGACATGAGCAAAACAAGTTAAACATGGCATTGATGCAAAATGCATACAAACATCAAGCAAACACCTCACAACAAGGATGCAACATGATAATATGAAAGTACATGCAAAATCAAGCAAGTTTCATATATAGCACACTCAAAATGGAGCAACAGTTCAACACATACACTCTATACAAGTTATAGCAACAAACTGTCCATAACAGCAACTAGGCATCATGCAAGCACCAAAACAACATGCTAAATTACCACAATATGAGAACAAAAGGCATGGACATGAAGTACAGGTAAAGCATGCCAAAAGATGAACACTGAGCTATCTCCCGAAAACACTAGAACATGCTCAAAAACATATGGCAAGATTGCATATAATAACAGTTTCAGACTTTGCAGAAATAACATCAGGTTGCAATGTTTAGAGCTATCAAACAACATGTTACAAGAACTTAACATGACAAACAAAGCCATGAAATGAATCTACTAATTGCATAGAACAAAAGTCCCTTACTGACCATGAGCCAAAAAAGCACAGAAGATATGATGGCACCCATGTAAACATGGCAAAGGATATGACAGATTCATACATGGCAGGAACAACAATAAGTAGGCATGTTGGTGAGCTTGAACCACTCACCACAGAGCAATACATGGCATGACAAAGTAACCAACAGTAATAAGACATGTTTATGAAGCTAAGCATGGCAAGAGCAAGTTCATAGGGTACATGGATCATTAACAACAATCATGGCAACATTGAACATTATGTTATCAGTCTGACAGCAACATTATTTAGCAACTTTGGAGCAAGATTACAACATATTACAGCAGTCTATAAATGCAACCAGGGGCATGAATGGATAGAGCATGACATGTTTAACAAAACATCCTTAGTGAACATCTCCAGATTATGCATAGAATGACTTGTAGCAGCAGGTTTACATAGCAACAAAATATAACAGAAACAGACAAGCAAAACAGTAACAGCAAGTACACTACTTAACAAGCTCGATGCACTCACTACAAGACTCACAAAAAATACATGGATGGCACCACTGTGAAGATGGCATGACATAGTTCAAAACACATGTAGGGCTCAAGCTCATAAGATGCACACATCAAATGCAACAAAAATGACAATTCATCAAGTTATAACAGTTTCAGCAGACTAACATCATATAGCAATCTTGCAATGATGATTCAGGTATCAAGATGGACTCAAATGAACATGATGCAATGGAATTAAATGAAGTACTCGTTGAGATGAACAATTTGACATATTACACACACAAAACGGAGCAGTATGCGGCAAGTTATGATGCGTTGAACAAGGCATGAAAATAACAAAATATCAAGGACTTAGTGGATTTCTGGAGGTCAACCTGGATCCAGATCTGGATCGGGCACGGTCCACGAGGTTGGCCGGGGCGAGCTCGCCGGGGATGGACGTCGGAGAGGAGGGAGACGATGGCCGGAGGTCGGGGACGGAGGGGGCCGGCCGGGCGGCGACGGCGTAACGCGGTACCGGGCGGCGGGGACGAAAGGCGGCGGCGGCCAGCGGGGAAGCCTTGGCGCTGCACGGAGCTTCGGGGCGAGGCGGCCAGGGCGGCGCGGAGCCGAGGGGCGATGGCGGAGACCGGCAGGTCGGCGAGGCGGACGGCGGCGGGCTCCGGACGGCGGTGCGGGAGGCGCCGGCGAGGCGGCCGGCGCGACGCGGGCGCGGACGGGCGACGGCGGGCGCGAACTTGAACTGCGGGCGGCGGATGGGCCCGGGTGGGCTCCGGATGGGCCCGGCGGGCTGGCGCGGGAGCCGATGGCGGGGGTGACGTGGCGGATCCTGGTTGGCTGGCAGGCGGCGGCTGGACATGTCCGGGTGGCGGGTGGACGTGTCCGTCGGCGGGAGGAGGAAGAAGCTAGGGTTAGACCGCGAATTTGGAAGGGGAGGGCTTATTTATAGGTAGAGGGAGCTAGGAGAGTCCAAATGAGGTGCGGTTTTCGGCCACGCGATCGTGATCGAACGACCGAGTGCATGAAGGGGGTTAGGATGGGTTTTGGGCCACTTTGGAGGGGGTGTTGGGCTGCAACACAAAGATGGCTTTTGCGGTTACCCGGTTAACCGTTGGAGTATCAAACGACCTCCAAATGGCACGAACCTTGACATGCGGTCTACCGGTGCTATACCAAGGCCGCTTGGCAAGACTCGGTACATTCTGAGAAAGTTCAACACCCGCTCACGAAAAGAGACAAGAAGGGGACGCCGGGTGACATAGGAGTGCCGGATTGCAAAACGGACAACGGGGAAAAAGCTTGGATGCAGGAGACGAACACGAATGCAAGATGAGATGCAAATGATGACATGATATGAAATGCATATGATGACATGGCAAAGTGAAACACACAAGCAAATGACATGGCAACGACGGCGAATAACTGGCAGGCACCTGGCGCATCGAATCCGGGGCGTTACACCCAGCGACTCCGCTCCTGAAAAAGATGCTGTTTTCGGCGCCTTACGAGCTGCCGGAGAAGAAGGCCAAGGGGACCAGAAGTGGTCTCCGCCATAAGGGCAGTTCAGACGTGACGTCCGAAGACGCCGAGGCACGCTCCTTCGCCGAAGGCGACGAGGAGGAGGAGGAAGAGGAAGAAATCCACTCCCCTCCTGCAGGAAAAAAAGAAAAGGACGGACCCCATGCATCCGGAGGCCGAAGCGTCCAAGAAAGGGAAAGCTTCCTTTCCGGACAGCTCCACAGGAGCCACCAACAACAGCTGGGAGTGGAAGCCCAGGAAGAAGCCCCTGGCCAAATTGTAAGTGTCCGGACACATATTTGTATCCGGATTCTTTACTTTATTGTTTTAATGTGCTTACATTATGCATTTGCAGTCCGGCTCAGTCCCGCCTCGAGCGATCCTCATCATAGGATTCGCTGGATCCAGCGGCGATGAACAGCGAGACCCTTTCGTCGGCCACCTCTCCCCGGGACCTGGATGGCACCAAAGCGTCATCTTGAAGGATCCCCGTCCCGGGAGAGAACCTGACGGCTGTCCGGGAGGCGCCAGAGGGTGAAGCCTCGCCTGCCGGACACACGGGGGAGCAAATCCCCATGGATATTGACGATGGGGGCCGTACTCAATTCGGCCCTCATCCAAATATAATTCCAGAGACCCGTACGGTTCCGGAACCAGGCGAGCAGTCCCCTTCGAAGGAAAGGGGTGCGTCTATCCCGCCGGTGACCTCTATCCAACCAGAGGCACCGAACAGGTTGCTGGAAGCGCTAAGAGGCGCTTCCATCATTGACGAACACCATACCCTAACGGGTACGGTGATTGGGAAGGTCCAGTCCATGAAAAGCAGATTGGCCGATGCCTTGTCAGGACCCCGACTCAATGTCACATCGATCTAGCCTGTAACACATCATATCACTTTGCGGCCTCACGCACGGTATCCCAACGGGTGTCGCCTTACCTTGGCCCGGGACCGTTTGCGCTTTTGGCACACGTATATGATAGTGTCGCTAGCATCCATGTGAAAAGGAGCCCGGCTGACATGGCTAGTCGTAAACCCAAAGTGGCACAGACTTACGAGGACAGCATCCATGACCCGACATCGAACGTGTCGGTCAACAGCAAGTAAGTTCCGGCTGTAGCACTGGCTAGCAGACTCGATAAACCGGGCAGTGCGGGCTAACAGACTCCGGTACTCAATGCGTGACATTTCCCGAAGAACAGACAGAACGAAGAAGGACACATGCCGCCAGCCTAAGTGTTCGGAGCGGTAGCAAGCTACCATGGCTCGGTGGAGACACTAGGAGACATTTCCGTAAGAGAGGCTACTAAAGATAAACAACTAGATAGTCGGATCCCACACATACCAAGCATTTCAATCATACACACAATATGCTCGATATGTGCAAATACAACAAGGCATCACAACATGACTCTCGACACAAGTACTTTATTTAAAGGCTCGAGAGAGCCATTCATATCATACACACAAATGCGGGTCACACGACCCACATACAAGTCATACAAGCATACAAGCCAACAATGAAGTGTTTTGTCCGAGTACGCACAACTAGTAAAATAAAAGAGGCTTGGGTAAGCCTAGCTATACTACATGGTCCTTCTCTTGCTCAGGATCACCACAGGCCTTAGTCTACTCATCGATGTCAACGTCTCGAAGAACCCGTCGGAAGGGTTTGTGGCATCTTCTAAAAATGTAAATTAAAGCAACATGAGTACAAAGGTACTCAAAGAAGACTTACATCGATCCTACATACATGCACATTATCAAGAAGGGTTGGTGGGGTTATTGCAGCAAGCCAGCTTTGACTCGTGGCTAAGCTATCCCACGAGACACCAACTTGAAATAGTTTTGCTTTTCGAGTCCACTACTCATCACTTCAATACACCACCGAGGATCCAACCCCGTCTTCCTACGGAGGAGCCATCCTCGGCACTCACGCTATCTTGAGGCTTTTATTAGTATCCATTTACTTGTCTATGAACTGTATAGGCAACCAAGTAGTCCTTTACATGACGCCGCTATTCAATAGATGATGTTAACCTGCGGGGTGTACTTCTTCATACATGTTTCCACCACTTAGCGTCGCACACGACATGTGCTCGGCAGACTTCAGCGAAAGCCGACGTGGGTGTAGACCACGACCTACCTAGACACTCAAGTCTCTAGTCCAGTTTATCGCCTATTTGGGTTCCATCTATGAGGAGTTCGGCCAAGTTTCGCTCACAGCCCCAAACGATGTGAACAGGGTTCCCGAGATACCAAGCGGGCATCCGGTACACCGTGCCACGTACCTACCGCATCACAGCCCACCCCTACGGTCGGTCAGCGCTGTCCACGGCCTCGATGAGGCTACAAACACCGAAACTACTTGCAACTCCCCGGACAGAGGACTAGCGTGAATAAGAAGTCGGCGGGTCATATTTCAGGCCCAATGTATGGTAGTAGCTGTTTCTTAAATCACACATACAGATCTCGATGCTTAAGGGCGGCCTCAATGAAACAACCCACCATGTACTCCTACATGGCCTCTCATCGATACCTTTACCAAATCGTGTTCAACACCTTACTCTCATACCGACTCGATCATTTCACTCTAGCCATCACCCGATGAACCGGACTGACACGACTCTAAGCATAGCAGGCATAGCAAGGTAGGAACAACACAATCATATGGCTCAATCAACTCCTACACATGCTAGTGGGTTTCATCTAGTTCTTGTGGCAATGACAGTCATGCAGAGGAAATGGGTTCAACTACCGCAGCACACAGCAGTTTGAATCGCGTTGTCTTAATGCAATGCGAGAGCAGGAGCAAGAACATGGGATTTTATCGATATGATCAAATGGTTGGTTGCTTGCACGACGGGTCGTTACTGCGGGTATTGTTCTTCGTCGGGGTTATCACGGTACTCCTCGGGGCGAGAACCCGCCGCAGAACACCGATACACAAGTATTACCAAACAATATGCAACAATATGATGCATGCATGAGACATGGTATATATGAGTGTGTTGGGCTAATGCATCTAAGACCAGATGAGTTTGAAGCATTTTGAACTATGGATGCAATTTCCAAACTCATTATGATCATTTAAAGTGCTTAAACTTGTTCTGCCATAAACAGCAAGTTAGCTTCTGTAAACATGCATGAAACCTGTACAGATGGAAAGATTGGATTTTTCTGATCATTTTTCATATATAATTTGTCTCATTTGGAGCTATGGTTAATTTTATATGAATTTTTGAAGTTTGAAACAATTTACGAATTTCCGTAAAAATAATTACAATAATTTAAATCTCGTCGAGACTTTGTGTCATGATGACGTCGGTGGTCAACGGGCTGGTCAGGTCAAACTGACCAGTGGGTCCCCATGTCGATGGGGTTAGTTTAGTTAAATTTAATTAAAACTAAACTAGGTTAATTAGCGTGTGGGCCCACATGTCATAGACCCGAAGGTCAACTGGGCCCACCCGTGGTCAAAACCGAGGTCAAACCCATCGGCGCTTAGCACGGCGAAACCCACGCGGCGGCGAAGTGTATTGGCCGTTCCGGCCACCAAATGGGGCGCGGAGACCACCGGAGTGAAGCTGAGGACGAGCCGCAGCTCTTGGCGGAGTCCGTTGGGCTCGGGGTGGCCGGAGTTGGCGCCGGCGGCGACTTTGGCGGCCACCGGAGCTCGGGTGAAAACGAACTCGTGCTGGGGTGTGCGGTGAGGTGCGTGGAGTGCTTGGTTAGCTCCAACGCGACGTGGTGAACGCGTTGGACACGGTGAGAAGGCCGGAGAATGGCCGGGAGCACGTCGGCGACGAGGTCTGCGACGGTGAGTGCACGTGCGCTTCGTGCGGTCGCTGTGGTGCACGGGAGCGAGAGGGAGAGGGTAGGGAAGGTAGCTGAGCTCACAGAGCTCACGTAGAGGCCACCGGCGGGGTCGGGGACGAGCTGAGGCGGCGACGGCGTTGAAGGGGATCTCCGGCGGCGGCGGACTCGGGCGAGGCTGGTGCGGCGTCTTGAGCACGCGGCGCTTCGGGCTCGGCTAGCTCGAAGTAGTGGACGGCGGCGAGCTCCAGGACACGGTGGCGCGGCGTGGGGTTGACGGAGAACGCAGCTCTGACGGTGGTCTTGGCGGCGGTGGCGTCGGCCATGGCGTGGGGAAGCGAGGGAGACGAGCCGAGAGGAACGGGGCGTCTGGGGGTGCGGGAGCGCGAGGGATCGATCCCGACGTGGCAAGGCGAGGGAAGCGGCGAGGCGGCGAGCAGGTGCGTGGCACCCATGCGGTGCTCGCCGTCGAGCACCTCTGCCTGCCTGCCTCGGTCAAGCAGCAGCTGCATTGGCGCAGTCTTTGCTGGGCCGCCAGTGGGCTGGCTAGTGGGAGGCGCCGTAAGTTCATACATTTTCGTTTTCTTTTTCTATTTTTCTGCAACTTTGTTGAGTTATTTAAAATACCAGAAAGGTTCTAAAATTCACCAAACTACTCCTGGTCCATTGTTGGAATATTTCCAACATGAAACATTTTAGTTTGGAGATATTTGGACATTTGAAATATTTTATAAATTTTAAATGCCCAAATTCAAATAGTTATGATTTAATTCAAGGACCTTAGGATGACCTAGGAAATTGTGCATCACTTTTGGCAGAGCTTCTGAACCAAGACAAAAATGATGGACATTTTAGAAGGGCATTTCAGGTTCATCGAAAATATTTTTAGTAAACCCTAGTTTGTTTCAGAGGGGGCTGGGTGTTCTGTCAATCCCATTTCAGCTTTCTGTTGAAAAAAATAGACATGATGCAACACTCTAATGCATGAACTAGCTAGGGTGTGACAACTCACCCCCACTCAAAAGAATCTCGTCCCGAGATTTAGGTTCCTCCGGAAAGAGGGCGGGGTACTCAAGTCGAAGACGATCCTCCCTTTCCCAAGTAGCTTCCTTCTCAGAATGGTGCGACCATTGAACCTTGAGAAATTTGATATTATGCCGTCGAGTGGTACGCTCGGCTTGATCGAGGATCTGAACGGGTATTCTCGATATGTGAGATTATCTTGAAGATCAAGCGTTTAGTGGTCCACTCCACGGATAGGATCCGAGAAGCAACGCTGAGTTGAGAAACGTGGAAGGCGTCGTGGACTTTGGAGAGATGCGGAGGTAGTTCAATTGGTAGGCAACTTCTCCTCATTTGGCAAGAATGCGAAAGGGTCCAATGTAGCGAGGAGCCAATTTGCCTTTGATACCAAACGATGGGTTCCTTCGAGGAGTAACCCAAGGTAAGCCTTCTCGTCAACCTCGTAAGTCATAGCCTTATGTTTTCGGTCATATTGACTCTTTTGACGACATTGGGCTGTTTTCAACTTTTCACGAACGATGCGAACTTGCTCTTCTCGCTTCTGAATCATATCCGGCCAAAGAATTGTCTTTCCCGGTTTCGACCAGATTAAGAGGTGTTCGACACCTTCGTCCATAGAGAACTTCAAAAGGTGCTTTGCCCAAGCTAGATTGATAGCTATTGTTATAAGCAAATTCGGCAAATGGAAGGCATTGCTCCCAATCCATTCCGAACGAGATAACAGAAGCTCGAAGCATGTCTTCTAGGATTTGGTTGACACGTTCTACTTGACCACTTGATTGAGGGTGAAAAGCAGTGCTAAAGGAAAGATGGGTTCCCATAGCGTTTTGGAAACTTTCCCAAAATCGAGAGGTGAAAAGGCTTCCTCGATCCGAGTTAATTTCCAATGGAACACCATGAAGGGACACTATTCGGGAGATGTACAAGTCTGCTAGCTGACTAGCGGTTATACTCTCACGAGCAGTAAGAAATGAGCTACTTTGGAGAGGCGGTCGATAATCGACAAAGATAGCATTATTCCTCTCTTGGTCCTGGGAAAACCAGTGATGAAATCCATACTGATTTTATCCCATTTCCATTCGAGAATAGCTAAGGGTTGAAGGGTGCCAAGAGGCCGTTGATGCTCTGCTTTTACGACGACAAACGTCGCAGATTAGCAACAAATTGAGCAATGTCTCTCTTCATCCTAGTCCACCAGAACCTCTGGCATAGGTCCTGATACATTTTAGTGCCACCGGGATGAATGGTGAGAGGAGGGTCATGAGCCTCCTTAAGGATCAGCTGCCGTATGTGCTGATTCTTGGGAACCACTAGGCGGTTCTCAAAATATACAACACCATGATCATTTGTAGAGAAACATTTAGCATCTCTGCTAGCAATGTTCTCCTTAATCCGGGATATTCCTCTATCTCGTTTTTGGGCAGCGATGACTTGATCCATAAGAGTAGGTTTCGCCACCAAGGTGGAAAGGAATCCTTGAGGAACAATGTGAAGATTAAGCTTCCGAAATTCCTCGTGGAGAAGTGGTTGATTTTGTTGCAACATTAGATTGTTGCAATAAGATTTACGGCTTAGCGCATCAGCCATGACGTTGGCTTTTCCTGGGGTATAAGTTATTCCTAAATCGAAATCTGAGATCAACTCAACCCAACGTCTTTGCCTGAGATTCAAATCTGGTTGGGTGAATATATACTTCAGACTTTGGTGATCGGTGTAGATTTATAGCGATTACCAAGAAGGTAATGTCGCCAGGTTTTGAGTGCATAGACTACACCGCAAGCTCTAGATCATGAGTAGGGTAGTTTTCCTCATGTGGGTGTAATTGCCGTGAGCCATAAGCAATTACGTGTCGATCTTGCATGAGAATACAGCCTAGTCCTTGTCGCGAGGCGTCGCAATAGATAACGAAATCCTTAGAGAAATCTGGTGGTACCAGCACGGGAGCAGAAGTTAAATGTCTTTTCAGTTCCTGGAAACTGTGCTCACATTGTGAAGTCCACTCGAACTTTTTATCCTTCTTGAGGAGTTCAGTTAGAGGTTTAGCAACTTTGGAGAAGTTCTCGACAAAGCGGCGACAATAGCTCGCTAAGCCAAGGAAACTCCGAACTTGCTTGACCGATTCAGGTGGAGTCCAATTAAGGACGGCTTGAACTCGCTCGGGGTTTACAGCAATACCTTTACCAGAAATTACATGTCCTAGATAGGTCACTTCTGGCAGCCAAAATTCGCATTTGGAAAACTTGGCATAAAGGCGATGCTCTCGAAGTTTCATCAACACTAGCCTCAGATGTTCGGCATGTTCTTCCTCGTTCTTAGAGTAGATGAGAATATCATCGAGGTAGACCACGACGAATTTATCCAAATACTCCATGAAGATTGAGTTCATTAACCGGGAGAAGGTGGCTGGGGCGTTGGTTAGACCAAAGGACATGACGGTGTACTCGTTTTGACCGTAACGAGTAACAAAGGCCGTTTTGGGAATGTCCCCATTTCGAATTTTGATTTGATGGTAGCCTAACCTCAAATCCATCTTAGAGAAGACTGAGGATCCTGCGAGCTGATCATACAGATCGTTGATCCCGGGAGCGGATACTTGTTCTTAATTGTGACCAAGTTAGCGGTCGATAATCTACAACCATCCGTCCGTACCATCCTTCTTCTTGACGAAGAGGACGGGGCAAGCCCAAGGAGATGAACTAGGACGGATGAAACCCTTTTGCAAGGCCTCATCGAGTTGTTTCTTAAGTTCGGCTAGTTCTAGGGGTGCCATCTTATAGGGTCTTCTAGAAATTGGGACAGTTCCTGGAATAAGTTCTATCACAAACTCGACATCTTTGTCAGGTGGAACACCTGGCAATTCTTCGAAAGACATCCGGAAAGTCACGGACTACCGGAACGTCTTCGAGGTCTGGCAATGGACTGGCATTAAGAGAATATAGTTGGCGCTTGGATAATCGGGTCAAGACATTGACTATCTTTCCCGAGGGGTGCGTAAGTTGAACAGTCCTAGAGAAACAATCAATCTTGGCATGATGGGCTGACATCCAGTCCATACCCAAGATGATATTTATATCCGAAGATTTGAGAGCTATCAACGACGCAAGGAAAACAAGTCTGTCGACCTGAATTTCATTTCCATGGCTTACTCTAGAAGTTTGCCATTTGGATCCCGGGGTTTGAATTACCATGGAGGTGGGCATATCACTGAATGCGTTGTTACGCAAGCGAGCATAGCTTTGGATATGAATGAATGAGATGCTCCATGTCGAAAAGAACGGATGCCGGGTGGCAATTAACAAGAAGCGTACCGAGCACGACGTTGGGATCCTCTTGGGCCTCCTCAGCTGAGACACAATTGACATGGCCACGGGCAGTGGTGGCCGGCTTGGCATAGAACACCTTTCCTGCTGGCTTGCCACGGCCAATAGCTTTTGCGGACTGGGTGGGGTTGGTCTGAGGACAATCGCGCATGTAGTGGCCTGATTCCCCACACTTGAAGCACGTCACGGGGCTGGCGCGTAGAGGAGCGTTGTTGGTTGGCCCGCCATAGGGCCTAGCTGGTGCATACTGCTGAACTGGGCGAGGCGCCTGGAAGGATGGCCTCTCGGTGTGAATCTGGGTGGCAGGGCAGTATTGGGCACCCACACGGCGCTTCGTGGTCCAAAGACCGGATGAGGAACCCATATCACGACCATGCTTGCGTGTTGCTTCAAATCAGTCGACCAGTTTCAGCGCTGATGGCTTTGTTAACAAGCTTCGGAAAGAGGTGCACTCATGCGAGCGGAGATCTCGGCGAAGTTCGGGCTAAGTCCCTTGCGGAACCTTGCTCGCTTCTTGGCGTCGATGGAGACCTCTTCAGTTGCATAGCGTGCGAGGTTACCAAACTCTCTGCTATAGGCGTCCACGGAGAGACGACCTTGGGTGAAACTGCAAAACTCCTCACGTTTACGATCCATGAGACCCTCCAGAATGTGATGTTCACGGAAAGCCTCGCTGAATTCTGCCCAAGTAGTGACATGGCCAATCGGGCATAGCCATATAGTTTTCCCACCGTGATCGGGGCCTTCAAGATGATATGCAGCAAAGGTGACCTTGTCAGCCTCGGCTACCAATCTGAGTAACGCAGCTTGTGGGTAATGCCGCTGGTTGAAGCCATCATCGGCGTCGAGAGGCTCGGCGGAGTGGTGGAAGGTAGGTGGGTGTAACTTGATGAAGTCACTGAGCGACACCAAGTTATTTCTCTGATGATGGGCTGTGTTCTGTTTGATACGCTCCAGCAAACGGTTGGTCTCCCGTTTGTTTCTCTCGGCCTCTAGCATAACTTCGGCCAGAGAAGGAGGGTGAGGCAGGTTCGCTTCTCCGACTCTGCTGCCTTTGGCCTGCTCTGGCGGAGCAGGGTTATTGCGGGTGTTAACCATCCTAGGAAAACAAGACAAGGATTTAGTCCAGGATGGCAAGATTCTGACATATAAATGTAGGATGTAATGGATAACTTGGAATGCAAGATGATCATCCGTATGACATGGTAGATACAGAAACTGCTTCTTTATTCCATCGTCATACACACCATACAAGGTTTAGTACAAGACCAAACAGAGTACTACTACGGTGAAAGGAAGATTACATCTCATCGGAGGCACACCAAGCTCCTATACATTATTTTTGTTACACCTCCGGGATTAGTACACACTAAGTCATATTCCACGAGTCACGCAGGACGGTGGAAATACAACTATTACAATACTAGTGGGACTACTACTAACTTAGACGTCTCCGTAGTAGTTCTCATAGAAGTCTCCTCCGTAGCCTGGAAGTTCAACATGATCGTCCGGGAACAGACGGTCCTGGGGAGCCTATGGACCATAAGGGCATGGGTGAGGTCTTGGACCTACGAACGGTGGCAAGCGAGGACCACGGGGTGGGGTGATGCCCCCCACATCACGCCAGTCCATCATGTCCGGCAGAGCAGCCCTGACAGGATACAAGTCTCTCATATCCATATAACCAGCTTGAACAGCCGGTGCAAAACGAGTCAAGGTGGCCCAGTGATCAGCACGGGCGTTGAAGAGCTCCATCCTCAAGGCCCGACTCTCTCGGTCCTTGTCCTCGAGCAGCTCGGCGGTAGTACGGGTTAGTGAGTCCTCCTGACTGGAATCAGCATAGATGGCTCGAAGATAACCAAACGCTCCAGGAAGTGAACTCGGCATATACCGGAATTCGGTGTTGCGGAGCAGCCCAGTCCTGGCTCGTATAATGGTCATCATAGAATACGTAGCATCTTGTACCGCCATATCAATAGTAACACCAAGCCCATAGGAGCTGTGAAGGGCCTCGGTGGAACCAGGATAAGAGGGAAACACCACAGTGCAAAGATACTGACTTTGATTAAAGTCTCGACATCGTTCTTCAATCGTGTACTGGATACCAACGATATCCCGCTTGATCATAACCCGAACTAGCATGGCTGTATGACCGTCACCCCAATGCATCTGGTCGATTTAACCACTTGATTTTGCTCACGAGTGGCCATCTGAAGCATAACCACAATGCAAAGACATTAGAATTTCCAAGAGAATTTGGACAGATAACGATCAGAAATGCTCAAAGGATTGAGACATTTTACAAAGAATTGCATAGCCACTCAACAATATCATATCAAGGTTCTGGGTCCAATTTAGTAACATAACAGGAGGTATATCTGAACCAGGTTTGTAACCATCAAACCTACAAGGTACTACTGATTAGTAACACGTGAGCCTAGAAGAGAGAAGAGATCCTAATCCTTAACCCCCGGTGGAAGAATGGACTGACTCAGATCAGAATGCCATGAGGTAAAGGAGTAAAAAGAGCCTTACGTACCATCCCACAATCAATTCCCCTACATATAACTAAAGCATTTCTAGACTCAACATCGACCAGTTTGGCTTGGAGAACCTACAGCAGTCCGGCTCGATGCCAACGCTGTCAGACCCGACTCAATGTCACATCGATCTAGCTCAGAACACATCATATCACTTTGCGGCCTCACGCACGGTATCCCAACGGTGTCGCCTTACCTTGGCCGGGACCGTTTATGCCTTTTGGCACACGATATGATAGTGTCGCTAGCATCCATGTGAAAAGGAGCCCGGCTGACATGGCTAGTCGTAAACCCAAAGTGGCACAGACTTACGAGGACAGCATCCATGACCCGAAGATCGAACGTGTCGGTCAACAGCAAGTAAGTTCCGGCTGTAGCACTGGCTAGCAGACTCGATAAACCGGCTGTAGCGGGCTAACAGACTCCGGTACTCAATGCGTGACATTTCCCGAAGATGTAGACAGAACGAAGAAGGACACATGCCGGCCAGCCTAAGTGTTCGGAGCAAGTAGCAAGCTACCATGGCTCGATGGAGACACTAGGAGACATTTCCGTAAGAGAGGCTACTAAAGATAAACAACTAGATAGTCGATCCCACACATACCAAGCATTTCAATCATACACACAATATGCTCGATATGTGCAAATACAACAAGGCATCACAACATGACTCTCGACACAAGTACTTTATTTAAAGGCTCGAGAGCCATTCATATCATACACACAAGTACGGGTCACACGACCCACATACAAGTCATACAAGCATACAAGCCAACAATGAAGTGTTTTGTCCGAGTACGCATAACTAGTAAAATAAAAGAGGCTTGGGTAAGCCTAGCTATACTACATGGTCCTTCTCTTGCTCAGATCACCACAGGCCTTAGTCTACTCAATCGATGTCAACGCTCACGAAGAACCCGTCGGAAGGGTTTGTGGCATCTTCTAAAAATGTAAATTAAAGCAACATGAGTACAAAGGTACTCAGCAAGACTTACATCAGATCCTACATACATGCACATTATCAAGAAGGGTTGGTGGGGTTATTGCAGCAAGCCAGCTTTGACTCGTGGCTAAGCTATCCTACGAGACACCAACTTGAAATAGTTTTGCGCACTCGAGTCCACTACTCATCACTTCAATACACCACCGAGGATCCAACCCCGTCTTCCTACGGAGGAGCCATCCTCGGCACTCACGCTTATCTTGAGGCTTTTATTAGTATCCATTTACTTGTCTATGAACTGTATAGGCAACCAAGTAGTCCTTTACCGCGGACGTGGCTATTCGAATAGATGATGTTAACCCTGCAGGGTGTACTTCTTCATACATGTTTCCACCACTTAGCGTCGCACACACGACATGTGCTCGGCAGACTTCAAGCTTAAAGCCGACGTGGGTGTAGACCACGACCTACCTAGACACTCAAGTCTCTAGTCCAGTTTATCGCCTATTTGGGTTCCATCTATGAGGAGTTCGGCCAAGTTTCGCTCACAGCCACAAACGATGTGAACAGGGTTCCCGAGATACCAAACGGGCATCCGTACACCGTGCCACGTACCTACCGCATCACAGCCCACCCCTACGGTCGGCGCTGTCCACGGCCTCCATGAGGCTACAAACACCGAAACTACTTGCAACTCCCGGACAGAGGACTAGCGTGAATAAGAAGTCGAGCGGGTCATATTTCAGGCCCAATGTATGGTAGTAGCTGTTTCTTAAATCACACATACAGATCTCAGTGCTTAAGGACGGCCTCAATGAAACAACCCACCATGTACTCCTACATGGCCTCTCATCGATACCTTTACCAAATCGTGTTCAACACCTTACTCTCATACCGACTTGATCATTTCGCTCTAGCCATCACCCAGATGAACCAGACCTGACACGACTCTAAGCATAGCAGGCATAGCAAGGTAGGAACAACACAATCATATGGCTCAATCAACTCCTACACATGCTAGTGGGTTTCATCTAGTTACTGTGGCAATGACAGGTCATGCAGAGGAAATGGGTTCAACTACCGCAGCACACAGCAGTTTGAATCGCGTCGAGAGCAGGAGCAAGAACATGGGATTTTATCGATATGATCAAATGGTTGGTTGCTTGCCTGACGGGTCGTTGCACGGGTATTGTTCTTCGTCGGGGTTATCACGGTACTCCTCGGGGCGTAACTCCGCAGAACACCGATACACAAGTATTACCAAACAATATGCAACAATATGATGCATGCATGAGACATGGTATATATGAGTGTGTTGGGCTAATGCATCTAAGACCAGATGAGTTTGAAGCATTTTGAACTACGGATGCAATTTCCAAACTCATTATGATCATTTAAAGTGCTTAAACTTGTTCTGCCATAAACAGCAAGTTAGCTTCTGTAAACATGCATGAAACCTGTACAGATGGGAAGATTGGATTTTTCTGATCATTTTTCATATATAATTTGTCTCATTTGGAGCTATGGTTAATTTTATATGAATTTTTGAAGTTTGAAACAATTTCTGGAATTTCCTGTGTAAAAATAATTCCAAGAATTTAAATCTCACGTCAAGACCTTTGTGTCATGATGACGTCGGTGGTCAACGGGCTGGTCAGTCAAACTGACCAGTGGGTCCCGTGATGTCGATGGGGTTAGTTTAGTTAGAATTTAATTAAAACTAAACTAGGTTAATTAGCGTGGTCGGGCCCACATGTCATAGACCCGTGGGGTCAACTGGCCCACCCGTGGTCAAAACCAGGTCAAACCCACGGCGTTTAGCCACCGGCCGAAAGCGACGCGGCGGCGAAGTGTATTTGGCCGTTCCGCCACCAAATGGGGCGCGAGACCACCGGAGTGAAGCCGAGGACGAGCCGCAGCTCTTGGCGGAGTCCGTTGGGCTCGGGTGGCGGAGTTACGCCGGGCGACTTTGGCGGCCACCGGAGCTCGGGTGAAAACGAACTCGTGCTGGGGTGTGCGGTGAGGTGCGTGGAGTGCTTGGTTAGCTCCAACGCGACGTGGTGAACGCGTTGGACACGGTGAGAAGGCCGGAGAATGGCCGGGAGCACGTCGGCGACGAGGTCTGCGACGGTGAGTGCACGTGAGCTTCGTGCGGTCGCTGTGGTGCACGGGAGCGAGAGGGAGAGGGTAGGGAAGGTAGCTGAGCTCACAGAGCTCACGTAGAGGCCACCGGCGGGGTCGGGGATGAGCTGAGGCAGCGACGGCGTTGAAGGGGATCTCCGGCGGCGGCGGACTCGGGCGAGGCTGGTGCGGCGTCTTCGGGGAACGCGAGCGCTCGGGGCTCGGCTAGCTCGAAGTAGTGGACGGCGGCGGAGCTCCTGGACACGGTGGCGCGGCGTGGGGTTGACGGAGAACGCGCTCTGACGGTGGTCTTGGCGGCGGTGGCGTCGGCCATGGCGTAGGGGAGCGAGGGAGACGAGCCGGAGAAGGAACGGGCGTCTGGGGTGCGGGAGAGCGAGGGGATCGATCCCGACGTGGCAAGGCGAGGAAACGGCGAGACGGCGCGAGCAGGTGCGTGGCACCCATGCGGTGCTCGCCGTCGAGCACCACTGCCGCCTGCTCGGTCGGCAAGCAGCTCATTGGCGCGGTCTTTGGCTGGGCCGGCCAGTGGGCTGGCTAGTGGGCGAGGCACCGTAAGTTCATCATTTTCTGTTTTCTTTTTCTATTTTTCTGCAACTTTGTTGAGTTATTTAAAATACCAGAAAGGTTATGAAATTCACCAAACTACTCCTGGTCCATTGTTGGAATATTTCCAACATGAAACATTTTAGTTTGGAGATATTTGGACATTTGAAATATTTTATAAATTTTAAATGCCCAAATTCAAATAGTTATGATTTAATTCAAGGACCTTAGGATGACCTAGGAAATTGTGCATCACTTTTGGCAGAGCTTCTGAACCAAGACAAAAATGATGGACATTTTAGAAGGGCATTTCAGGTTCATCGAAAATATTTTTAGTAAACCCTAGTTTGTTTCAGAGGGGGCTGGGTGTTCTGTCAATCCCATTTCAGCTTTCTGTTGAAAAAAATAGACATGATGCAACACTCTAATGCATGAACTAACTAGGGTGTGACATGCCTGCACTAGCCTCCTGACAGGCTTTGAGGTAAGCAACATGATTAGAAGAATATCACAGTATAGACAGTAGCCCCTGATGCTCTGTTCGGTGTTCGGAAAGAAAAGCCGAACATAGGATCAAAATAATTTTCGCAGGAGTCTAACATAGGATGTCTATGTGAATAAGCAGGCGTCGCTGCTGGCTGCTGCCTCTCATACTGCGGAGGTCTCCAGACTGGAGCTGAACTTAGAGCAGGCCGAGGGAGAGCTCGGCCTCGTGAAGAAGCAGCTGGAGGACAGTCAAGGTATGCGGTAACCTGCGTGTATATTTAGGAAGGATGAATGGTTCGTGCTGACTAAAGTGTCATGAACTTCATTTGGGGCCATGATCGAGGTAGCGGCCCTCAACAAGGCGTTGGCCGAGGCCGAGGACAAAGCGGCCAAGGAACGCGCCGCGTGCAAGAAGCAGGAGGCCCGGGTCAGCGAGGTCGAGCAAGAGCTCCAGGACGCCGTCAATAAGTAGGAGTCCATGGAGCGCGATTTTAAGGACCGAGAGGCCGAACTTGCCAAGGCCCGCCAGAGCGTGCATGATGCCTGAGCCGAAGCCCAGAGCGCCCTCCAGGAAATCCAGGCGGCCAAGAAGATCGCGACGGGTAAGGCTTTTATAATGCAGAGCAAGTATGTGAAGGAAAAGTTCCTCTTACTGACCCGGATTTGGAGTTCTCTAGGGGTGTTTGCGGATCTGCCGTGCAGCATATTAGACACCGCAGAATTCTATCGAGCCGAAGAAGGGAGCTCCACAAAGAAGCTATTCTGGCCTCAATACCTTGGACCAGAACAACCAGTGCCCTTTAGCGACGAGCTGAAACAGCTGGTCGAGCTGCATAAGGCGGTCGACCTAGCCATGAAGGACTTAATAATCCGGCTATGGCCTGCATTGAAGGTGCGTGAATGGCCTTTGCTCGTGCCAAGATGCACTGGGCGAAGATGGATGCGACGAAGCTGATGACCGAGGGGCCGCCTTTGGGCAAGGAGCACCGCTGACCCGATTTGTATTTTCACAGTGTCCTGGAGGGATCCCGCCTTGTGGTGGAGCAATGTGCGAAGGATATTATATTCCCATGAAAACATTCATGTTATCCTCTCTTGTAATATGAAACAAGGTCGCTATGTAATACAATGCTTGTATTTTAAAATTTTACCTCCCGTGCGGCCGTTTATGAAATCTGAGAGTTGGCCAGTCGTCGGCTTCTGCCCCCACGTAGATAGTACGGGGGTGTTCGGGATAAATCTAAACACTCTTTACTCCACATTTTGGTCCTTAAAGGAGGTGTTTAGCGCAACGAACAAGGCAATCGGACTATACGACTTTATCACCCTCACTTAGCCATAGGAGTTTGACAATGAAAATTTTGGCGCAGCCCCTGGTATTCGGAAGGCCGAACTTGGGCGCTATACACGCCTAATCGGACAAAACTTGATTCCTCGCATAAAGCGGAGAAAATCTCTAAGGATTTGAAACATTTCGAACAGCTGACTTGCTCTCGCCGCATCATGACAGTCAGTTTTCGGCTTTCTCTACTAAGGTGCTCGTCCGGAAGAACCGGGACACAATCGTAGTAGTTCTCCCTTTACTATACTAGCCGATATAGCGGAACATAAGGTAGCAAGCACAGGAGTCGGGCAACCCAACTATTGACCAAAGACATGATTCAGAGCCGATGCATATAATGCTATAAGTTCGGGGTGCCGAACTGTACTGTAAAAGTGTTTGGACTTTATTGCCGTATTGCGGGGTGTGATGAAGCCACTAGCGAATTAAGGCATACCAGAGTGTATGGGTGCAATTGATAAGAAATACAGAGAAAAGGAAAAAAATCAAGTAATAAGCTGACACTGCAAATTATTTTCCATTGTAATTTGATTAGTACGTCAAGGCGTATTTGTACAAGTAGTGCGATAAGCAAGTGAGGCTATTTAACATGCCATGACCAAGGGCGAGCTACGTGCGGGTATTTAAAATAGGTATAACAATCATTAGTAGAGACCACCTGGGAATTTCCTTGTACGTCAAAGCCCCTTGCCTTCTTGGTGTGTCCGTCCCGCGATGGGTCCGATGACCAGGTTATCAGAAAAGCCTCGAAAAGAGAAAAACCTAAAAGAAAGAGAAAAAGTTAAGGTATGCAGATCCAAGGGTGGTTGAGCCACATTGAGGACCGCGGTCTAGCTGTGCCTCCGTCCATGCCCATGGTACTTTAAGTGCGTAATTATGTACGCGTGGCACGAATGTCACTGCTTGATTGGGACTGGGACAGAGGCCAAATTGCTAGTCATGCTCCGAACAAGCTGGACAGTCCTGCTGCAGAGTAGTTCGGACTCGCTTGACGGTGTCCGGGCGCTTTACTGCCGAGTTGAGGTTCTGTTTAAGAAGGCTACTCTGTACTTCTGCTGCAAGGGCCGCGGTGTGCTCCTCAGTATGGAGGGAGCGTTCTGTATTTCCGTTGACTGTTATGACACCGCGTGTCCGGGCATCTCGAGCTTGAGGTAGGCATAATGCGGCACCGCATTGAATCGAGCGAATGCGGTTCGTCCGAGTAGTGCATGATAGACACTGCAGAAGGGGACGATGTCGAAGATCAACTCTTCGCTTCAGAAATTATCCGGGGATCCGAAGACCAATTCCAGTGTTATTGAGTCCGTACAGCAGGCCTCTACACCTGGTATGACACCTTTAAAGGTGGTTTTTTTGGGCTTGATCCTTGAGGGATCTATGCCCATTTTGCATGATGTATCTTGATAGAGTAGGTTCAGGCTGCTGCCACCATCCATGAGGACTCGCGTAAGGTGGAATCTATCAATAATTGGGCCATGACGGATACTGGTCGGATGGTCCCTGCGATCAAAGGTGATTGGGCAGGAGGACCATGGGTTGAACTTTGGGGCGACTGGCTCCATCACGTAGACGTCCCTAAGTGCACGCTTGTGCTCCCTCTTGGGGATATGGGTGGCGTATATCATGTTCACCATTTTCACTTGGGGGGGGGGTATTTTTTCTGTCCCCCTATGTTTGGTGGTTGGGGTTCCTCGTCATCGTCATTGCTATGCGACCCTTTCTCCTTATTCTCGGCATTTAACTTGCCGGCCTATTTGAAAACCCAACATTCCCTGTTGGTATGATTGGCTGGTTTATCAGGAGTGCCATGGATTTGGCATGGTCGATCGAGTATGCGGTCCAGACTGGACGAGTCCGGATTGTTTCTTTTAAATGGCTTCTTCCGCTGACCGGACTTAGAGCCAATGAATCTGGCATTGACCGCCGTGTCATCGATGCTATCACCGTTGTTTCGACGCTTATGTCTATTGCGTCGGGGCTTGCCGCTGCTGTTTCTGGCTTCAGAAGTGCCAGGTTTGTTTGTATTGTTGTTGCTATGGGCTAGCCAGCCTTCTTCGCCCGCACAGAAGCGGGTCATCAGTGCTGTGAGAGCTGACATGGACTTCGCTTTTTCCTGGCCGAGGTGTCTGGCTAGCCATTCATCGCGGATGCCGTGCTTAAAGGCCGCTAGGGCTTCGGCGTCCGGACAGTCGATGATCTGGTTCTTTTTAGTTAGGAACCGAGTCCAGAATTTCCTGGCTGACTCTCCGAGCTGTTGGATTATGTGACTTAGGTCATCGGCATCCGAAGGTCGAACATATGTGCCTTGGAAGTTGTTGATGAAGGCGTCCTCCAATTCCTCCCAGCTACCAATGGAGTTTTTGGGCAGACTGTTCAACCAGTATCTAGCTGGCCCCTTGAGTTTGAGCGGGAGGTATTTGATGGCGTGAAGATCGTCACCGCGGGCCATATGAATGTGGACAAGGAAGTCGTCGATCCACAACGTGGGGTTTGTTGTGCCATCATATGATTCGATATTTATGGGTTTAAACCCTTCTGGGAAATCGTCACCCATTACTTCATTAGTGAAGCAAAGGGGGTGTGCGACGCCTCTATATCTGGCCAAGTCGTGACGTAGCTCGGATGGAGCTCGTCTGTGGTTTTCGGCCCAGACGTGGTTATGTTTGTCACATTCAGCCGGATGGCCATCATTGCGCGTCGAGGCGCGCCCCCGTGATCCATAGATTGATCTTGTTGACCTGCTCTCTTTTCCAAATCGTGTCACAGGTCATGTGTATATCCCCGAGCTATTATATTTCTGTTTGTTCGGCGAGGTAGTGCGGGCTGGTGTTCGGCTTGAAGTGTCGCTTTGTCCCAGCCATGTGGTGTTCGGTCAGCCATATTCTACCTTGGTAGGACGGGCTCCAACGCCTCGTAATCGAACTCTGGTAACATTTTGCGCTTCGGGTAGCTTTTGGTTGGGCGCTCGAGGCCATATTCCTCAGTTGCCAGGACATCAGTCCATCTTTCATTGAGCAGATCTTGATCAGCTTGATGGTGCCTTGCTTCTTTTTTCGTGCTTCTTGCGATGGCGCATTACGACGCTTAAAGCGTTCCTATTCGGCGGGCTCTTCAGGCACGATGAAATCTTTGTCACCAAGGCTAACCTCGTCCTCGGAGAGCGGAAGGTAGTTGTTATCCTCCGAGTCTTTGTTCATGGCCTGTTCGCCAGGGCTGACTCGCCCATCATCCCGTTCCTCCTGTTCGAAGGTCGGCTCAATGGGGTCTTCATTGTTTTTGGCACCGTACGGAGCGTTGTCCTCTTCTGTGACGGTATTGCTGTTTTTACTACGGCGTGGCTTAGAGCGGCGCCACTGATGTCGGCGCTTCGGCTGTATCTCAGAAGGTTTATCCTCGACTGGATTTTCATCGTCGCCGTTATTTTCTTTGGGTGTATCCACCATGTATATGTCGTACGAGGAGGTGGCTGTCCAACGCCCTATGGGCAGTGGTTCCTAATCCTCTCCGGCATCGTCATCCAGACCGTTGATGTCTTCGGAGTCATAATCAAGCATGTCGGTTAAGTCGTCGACAGTGGCTATAAAGTGAGAACAAATTTCTTCATCATCCACTTCCCATTCGAGTCGGACATAGTTTGGCCGAGAGTCCCTCGACAAGGAGAGGGATTTTAATGACCTTAACACGTCGCCAAAAGGCAAGTGCTGGAAAATGTTCGCGGAGCTGAACTCTAAGACCGGCGCCCAATCAGATTCGATGGACGCGGATGCACGCGGTTCGGAGCCCATGGCCGGAGATGAGTCTGAGGTTCTGGTAACACAAGCCCAGCCTGATGTTGGGTCTGTGTGCAGCTCGAGCGCCGCCAAGTCTGCGGCTTCCGCGACGGGGTTGAGCTTCCCGTCTTCGGACGACGCAGTCCGCTCTGGCTCTAGGGCCAGGGCGGTCACAGGCGCTATCTCCTGTGTGTGGCCAGATGACAGATCTAGGTCATGTTCATCGTGGTGGCCGAGGACAGCCGTCATGGTCTCGAATCCGTCGAAGATCAAGTCTCCGCGGATATCGGCCACAAAATTCAGGCTTCCAAACCTGACCTGATGGCTAGGGGCGTAGCTATAGATCTGCTCTCAATGGCCAAGCGAGTTGGCCCGCAGTGTGAAGCCGCCAAATATGAAGATCTGTTCGGGGAGGAAGATCTCCCCCTGGACTGCGTTGTTGTAGATGATTGATGGAGCCATCGAGCCTTCTGATGACGATGCAGCGGAACTCTCAATGAAAGCACCAATGTCGGTGTCAAAACCGGTGGATCTCGGATAGGGGGTCCCGAACTGTGCGTCTAAGGCTAATGGTAACAGGAGGCGGGGGACACAATGTTTACCCAGGTTCGGGCCCTCTCCATGGAGGTAATACCCTACTTCATGCTTGATTGATCTTGATGAATATGAGTATTACAAGAGTTGATCTACCACGAGATCATAATGGCTAAACCCTAGAAGTCTAGCCTATGAGGTTATGATTGTTGTGGCTAAACCCTAGAAGTCTAAACCCTCCGGTTTATATAGACACCGGGAGGGGCTAGGGTTGTACAAAGTCGGTTACAGGGAAAGGAATCTATATATCCGAATCGCCAAGCTTGCCTTCCACGCAAAGGAGAGTCCCATCCAGACACGGGACGAAGTCTTCTATCTTGTATCTTCATAGTCCAACAGTCCGGCCAAAGTATATAATCCGGCTATCCGAGGACCCCTTAGTCCAGGACTCCCTCAGCAGTCGCGTGCACCGGGAAGCGGCGGTCTCTCGGTCGTCCCGCCGCTTCAAAGCCAGCGCAAGTGAGAGGTCGCCTCCGCTCTGGCCGGGCATTAATGCAGCACTGACACTCCAGGGCGACGCTGACTATTTCACGCGGGAAGCGCGCACTGGCAAGGGAGTATAGGTTTTGAACCGTTTCAGGTGTAGTACTGGTAGTTTGCAAAACTACTCAACTATTGCACTCAGTTTCCTAAGAAATTGTGGTAAAAAATGTTACGCCACAGCCCGCTTCCCTTCTCCTTCCTCTTCCACTGCCCGCGCATGTCCGCGGGAAGCGACCGGTCAACCCTTATATAGGAGTGCTAGCACAAAAATATGCATGCATGACCACTAAAATTTCCAGATTAAAGCGCCACTCCGGTGGGAGTATGGCGTATGTTGTTACCTTCGGCCGGGCCATGGCTACCGGGCGACGGCAACCAGAGAAGAGGCGGCTGGAGGGGAATGAATGCAATTACTGTTTGGGTTCGCCGTCCGGCTTAGATAAATGCGAAGCATCACGTGTACTCGTGGGTGCAGAAATTGTAACATACGTGTCTACTTAAGTGGGCGTCACGTAACTGGTGTGTGTGTGTGTGAGAGAGAGAGAGATTCTGAGAGACAGAGTGCGTGTGTGCGACTCTACTCTTCGGACATGTACTCAACCTTTTGCATCGGGACATAAGTATAATGGTATTTTCTTTAGCTAGTGATTTACGTGGCCATGTTAACGTGGTTGTGTAACAAAAATGTCACTTCCTGCTCGTGATTTGCGTTATATAATTACAAGCAAGATGCTCGTGCATTGCATGGAACATCAATATTCATTTTTTTACAAAACACCTGTTGTGATTGACCCATGCAGGAGTAATACCATGTGTAAAAACTAATGATATCTCGACAATTTTATCGGAAAACTGGTATCTCGAGAATGTCATCGAAAAATAAAAGATGAGAGATAAGGTGAGGAGGAGTGGAGAGTGGTGGTGACTGGTGGTCGGATGGGAGGAGACATGGGGATGGATGGTGCCGGCAGGCGGCAGCGGCCACCATGCTAGATTGTTCCAGAGACTTCCTTTTTTAATTGCTCAACAATGAGGTTGTGGGAGATAAGGATGTGGAGAGAGGTGCGGGTATCTTTTGTAAAATTATCATAGTTTTCTTTCTATCCGTCAGATATAGATCAGACGGTCTATATTACAAGATGGCAGGCACACCATCATCGCCAACTTGGTTTTTTATAAGGGTACAGATGATAAGTTTGCTAACTACTAAAGTAAAGTGGAATTTGTCCATGTTATACAAGTAAATTAAGGTGATTGTTTATCATACGGGTAAGGTTGGATGAAGGGTGGTGGGAACAAATGCTCCGCCTAGAGCATGTGTGTGTGAGATGGAGTCTTAGTGTGGGTGTGGGTGTGTATGTGTGTGTGTGAGAGAGAGAGATAGAGAGATGGAGTCTTAGTGTGTGTGTGTGTGATCCAGTCTTAGTGTGTGTGTGTGTGTGGGTGGGTGCATGCATGTGTGTGTGTGTGTGTGTGTGTGTGTGTGTGGGGTCCTCGGTGGTGGATGTAATTTAAGTGTGCATGGCTTCATAATAGAGAGGTGATGTGTATGGTAGAGGCCACCAACGATGGGGTGCGAGATAGAAAATGCCCGTAGAGAGGGAAGAGAAGGTGTGTGCGCGTGAGAGGAGTTGACATCGAGAGAACGTGTTTGTTCGAGAGACACCGAGGAAGACTACTATATATCGATGGTGCATGTAGGCGGGAATTAAATGAAGGGATGGTCTTATTGGTTTCGGGGATATAGGGGAATAGTGAGAGGGGGGGTAGCTAGAAGGAGATTGTTAAGTGTGAGTGTGTGTTTTACCCATCTAGGCGGAAGTTATGTGCACACAATAAGAGAATGATTCGATGTGGCGTTAGGGTTGAGGGTAATTAACTACGTATGGAGACATAGAGACCTTGAACGTGCATGTGTGAGAGGTATACATGTATACGTGGGATGTGTGTGTGTGTGCGCACATATTCGAGATAAAAGAAAGAAGACATAAGTCATAGGATCAACGAGATGGGAGAGACGGATCGGTATGACATTATGCATGCATGTGAGAATGCAGGGAAGAAGGCCCGACAATTGAGCATGTGTTTTTGTCTTTAAGAGATAATGGCGTGGGCTGGAGCATGCATCTATGGCGAGAAGAGGGAGTGAGGCACAATGATTGTGCAAAAGAGATCAACCTATAAATGCATATGTATGGAGAGACATATATAGTGTGGGTGATATGAAGCAAGACTGCGTGCGAGAAAGAAATGTTGACGGAGAAACTACAAATAGATACAAAGATGGAGATGCTAGCTAGAGGGACATCCGCTAGTTTGAGTGTTGGAGATGACCGCCGGGTGGTTCAGAGAGTGAAGTTATGTGTGCGTGTGAGAAAGATAAAAAGAGGGCACTTGACTGCATGTAGAGAGAAACATATGTAGTGTGCGTGATAGGAAGCAAGAGTGAGGGTGAGAAAGAAGGTTGATGGAGAAACAGATAAATAGAAATATAAATATGCTAGCTAGTGTGCGTTAGAGATAGGAGTCGAGTGGATCAGAAGGCTGAGTTATGTGTGTGGGTGTGAGAGAGGTAGAGAGAGGGTGCATGTGAGTCACATACAAACAAATATCAGAGAGAAATGAGATCCCGAGAGACGGAGTTTTGTGTCTGCGAGAGAGAAAGATATTTCACAACGAGAGTGATAGCTAGAGAAACATTTGAGGGAACGCAAGATATCTCTAGGGAGAGAGAGTGTGTGTGAGCGACATACAAGAGAACAGTGGAGAAATATGAGACCCTGGGAGACAGAGTTTGTGTTTGTGTGTGAGAAAGAGATATTTAAGAGGAAGAGTCGTAGGTTCTCATACCTAAGGAGCGAAAGACATCTCTGTATGAGGGGTGTGCGAGTGGCACACAGGGGAATAGTAGAGAGAAATGAGACCCCGGGAGACAAAGTTTTGTGTTTGTGTGAGAGAAAGAGATTCCACATGGAGAATCATAGTTAGAGACACATAGCAGGGAGCGAGATATACTTAGAGAGAGATAGAGTGATGTAGGTCGAGGGAAAGAGTACCGTCAATGTGTTACAAAGATGAAAGATCATTGTCGACATACAGGTAGCACGAGAGATACCCGAGAGACGATGAACGCGTATAGGTCTAGAGAGATAGTCCTATATAAGCATGAGTGATAGCAATATGAGACAAATATCTGGATTAAAGGGGATTCAAATATTTAAACTGGAGATCACGACATCGATAATATCATAACGCAAATTGGTGTATCAAACATGCATATTCATTTGAATTTGGGGACACGTGTAATGTTATATAGTTTATCGATATTGGTGATCCATAGATTCTTTAACTATAAACAATGCATGGTTTATATGCAATTAATCTCTAAACGGGATTACACTAAATGTTGCGGGTGTGAAACACATTATACATGTTTCAGAAGTAAAAAAACCCCGCATGAAACACACATTAATTGGAGACAGTTAGCGAGGAATGCATACATTGGATTTCAACATAAAGTGGTTTCAAATATTTGAAAATCCAAATTGATGGATACAACCTTACGAATCTGAGATCATGCCATTTGTAAACAATATTTATGTATAAAGGGTGTTGTGCTTTTGAAAGTATATATAAAAAAATGATGTATATAGAATTTTATTCCAATCGAAAATGGATCCCGCCCGAAAAAAATAGAATACAAACGGGATTTGAATTGAGTTGGCACGGTAAACGTGCACTCTGCAAAATTAGAATGAAGCGGGGAAAGTCGCAGTAACCGCCCAAAACCAAAATCTGCAATGGAAATTACTACTGCCTATCCCTGCCACACAAAGCCTATCTGCTCAATTTCTATAGGTTTCGATAGGGGTAGGTTTTTAATTTCACTCAAACGTGACATAACCGCCTCTCACTCGGATTCATACACGGTGGGCGCGAAAACACAGTGTGTTCTCGGCCGAAATCGACTCCCTCCCCGATTCATACACGGTGGGCGCCAAAAACAAACTCTCGTCGGCAAATATTTGGTGTATGCGAGATTACTGTCCTATCCCCAACCGACTAATATTGTTGTGATGTTTGAAGGGGCTAAGTTTGTAAATTTCCTCGCATTTGAGACAAGCGCGCCCTGAAGACATGGTTCCCCCTTCCTCTCTACCTCCCTTTCCCCATTCGTACTCCGTGGGCGCCAAAACACGCTCTCCACCCCAGCCTCCTCCGTCCGCCACCCCATCCACCGTCCTCCTCCTCCACCATGCCGGAGCTGATACCCCGACGCTGCCGTCCATTACAAGAGATCGACCTCTCTCATCCACGGCTTCGGACCGGGATCCTTGCATCCCGTCCTCTCGCTTCATCCCCGCCATCGTCCACCTTGTCGGCGCCGCTCCTACGACTGTCTCGTCCATCGCGCCCCGCTGCCACCATCTACCCTCCTAGATCTGCTTCCACGCCGCCGACAGCCATCGCTGCCGCAGCACCGTCAAATTTTCAACAGATGCATACACGGCGTCGCACCAGAGGCGGTACTCTTTCGTATCTGCTCAAGTTATTTATCGCATCAAGAAAATAGATCGCCACTGCTTTACTCTCATTTCTTGCCCATCACTTACTTGCTAGTTGAAAGCAAACATTGGTTGCGAAGTTGGCTTTGTCCGGTTTGCACCTTCAGATCCGCCATGGCACGCTCAACAATATACTCCCAATGCTTATGGTTTTCCCCCTTTATATTCCACACTAGTTAAATCACAGTAGACTAAATTTCAAAATTGGGTCAGTCGATTTTTTAGAGCTCGCCGGAGTTCGCCGATTCGAACGAAGGGGCTCGGGTGGGGATGGTGGTTGTGGGGGGGGCGGTGGTGGGGCCTAGCCGAACGAAGAAAACTCGTCGTGGGTGGGGGCGGGGGTGGGGGTGGGGGTGGCGGAGGAACACAGGCGGTGGGGGCCGGTGGTCCGGCAGGCGGCCCGTGTGGTGTTCTGTATGGGAAGAATCAGAGAAGAGGAAGAACAAGTGTGAGGAGACGTAGAATCTTCATCCAACCGCCTGAAATGGTCGAGAGACAGCAGGGAGTTGCATTCTTAATGCGATCTGGTTCATCATGTGTGGGCACTGTGCAACGAACATTTTATTATCCAGAATCTGCTTGCTCTTCTTTAGCATGTTCCTCTTCCGTTGTTCTTATCATACTTCTCCGTTTTAAATACAAGTCTTTGTATAGATTCCACCATGGACTACATATGGAGCAAAATGAGTGAATCTACACTCTAAAATGTATCTGGATACATCTATATGTGATCCATAATGGAAATCTCTACCAAGACTTATATTTTGGAATGGAGGGAGTATGATAGTAGCACAGTATGTTCCTTGTACTGAAGATGATCTGGGACATTTGCAGTGTAGAGGTCTATACGGTCGGTTGTGATGGACACTTTGAACTCTTCGGGCCTCTTTGATTCGTAAGATTTTGTAAACATAGGAATAGGATTTGTAGTGGCCTAGCCACTTGAATCTTATAAGAATAGCAAGGAAATGCGGGGAGCTGTGTTGCCTTTGAGAGTTACACTGATATTAACAGTACCGCACCTTCAATTGAAGAGAGCTGGTATCCGAAGCCTTTCTAGCCGTACCGGCAATACTAGCACATATATTCCAGCAAGTTCCACTTTGCTGATTTTACTCTGATGCTTACGTTTTTCCCGTTATATCTACACTATGATCTATGTAGCTTCTTTATGTCACACTAGCAGCAGTCCACTCTTGAAGCTAAACACTGCAATGACTTACAAAATTGGCACCAAGGCATTGAGTGCCATTCTGGATGCAATGAAACTCATACGCTCCCCACCTATTGACTCTTGTTCAGAATATGATCCTAATGACTCTTGTTCAAAATTGCCACATATAGGGAGACAACATGGAATTGCATTTCTTTGGGCGCTGTGATTCATCATGAGTGGGCAACCAACATTGTATGCAATGAAGCGGAACCTCAGAATATGCTTCCTCTTCTGTTCTTTAACATGTTCCTCTTTTGTTATTCTGTATTTAGTACGTACAGTATGTTCCTTGTCAGGAAGGGGAGCAAGGACATCTGCAGTCAACAGCTGATAGAGCTGGCCTGTACATGATCGATAGGCTTTCAATTACTAGCGGCAATACAAAACCATATTTTCAAGCCAGTTCCACTTTCCCGATTTATATATCGTGGTATGGTGTACCCCTTTTATGTACACTATGATTTGCCTAGTTGTTGTGTGCTCTTGTTATCATCACAACAACAAAAATACACTTCTGTGATGATACGTGTTTGTCACAGTAAATCGCGTTTTCTGTCATGCATGTACATCCATGACGATTTTATGACAGAATCAAGATAGTCATACCTGTGCTGTCGTAGAAGTGTTCCATGACATTACCAAAATTATCATCACGGAAGTGTCCACTTCCATGACGATAAGTCGCGCGTCACAGAAGTGCTTTCATCAAGGGTGACCGACACGTGGCATCCACCATAACGGGACGCCGTTAAGCTAAGCTATCGGGTCGGGTTTTGGATCTGATAACCCGTTAACAACCTCGACCAATGGGGATTTTCCACGTGTAAAATCATCATTGGCTGGAGGAAACACGTGTCGGCTCATCGTTGGAACAGATGTCATCCACTCATTGGATAGAAGGCGCCTATGATACGTCGACACGTGGCACGGCCCAACAGAGGCCCATTCCTGTGAAAAGGCCGGCCCGTTTGACTTGGTCAAAAGGTGGCGGGCCGGCCCATGGAAAGCCCGTTAACGTCCTATTCGCATATAGCCCATTTACAGCCCGCTAACCCAAGGCCCGTTACGCCCTATTCGAATTAGGCCCATTAGCGTCATCTGGGCCATCCAATATGATTCCAGCCCGTTTTCACTTCGCCCATGTATGGCCCATGACGCCTTTCGCCCATATGAGGCCCTATGTAACTCTTGGCCTATTAGCGCCCGTGGTGAAATCGCCCGTAATGAACAAAGGTATCACTTTACACCCATTAACGCCCATGGTGAAACCGCCCATATAGAACAAAGGTATCACTTTATACCCATTAATCTAATTGTTATTCCATTGTGCCGCTTCCAGCCCATGTTATCTTTCGCCTTCTCGAGCCCATTTATTCTTGGGCTCATTTCCAACATTCGCTTACTTACGACCCGTTCTTCGCTATTTTCGCTTGGGCCATATTCAGCCCGTGGTTACAGTTGGCCCGTTTGTGGTCCGTTAATACGTTGGGCCGTTTTCATAGCGTCATCAAATACGGCCTATTAATGATGGACCATTATGGTCGGCTCATGAACAGACGATTCCAACTCTAGCCCGTTTACGGCCAGAATGCGCTCTGTTTGGCCCATGTTTGGCCAATCGGTCATACGGCCCGTATAAGGCCCATTGTTTCTACGACCCGTAGAAGGCCTATTGTTTCTATGGCCCATAGAAGGCCCACTGTTTCTACGGCCCGTAGAAGGCCCACTGTTTATACGGCCCGTAGAAGGCCCACTGTTTCTACGACCCGTAGGAGGCCCAGTGTCACTAGAGTAAATATTAGCCCATGGTTATTGTGGCCTAGTTTTAAAAAATAGGTTATTGCAGCCACTAGCAAACCGCAGAAAAAGAACTGCAATGACTACAAGCAAACAAATAAACAAGACAACAAGGAAATAAATAAGCAAGCAACTTACACTAGGCTATCATGGCTATTACACATATTACATCCACTGGGCATCAAAGTTCGCCACCAGTGCAAATATAGGGAACGCAACAGCATATAAACGCCGTAGCAAAACAAGTCCAGAACTGAAACCACTTCAGAAGAGCTCAAGAAACAATATCCTGGTACCCATAATGTTTGGCAAGATGCTTAGCAAGCTTATTAACTTTCTCTTGTTTGGCGCTTAAGTCCTCCAAATATTGCTCTTGCACCAGAAAGTATGCATCTGAATTCTGCAGGGACTTCCTCAGTCCTTCGGCTTCCTGTCACATAACATCTGATCGATGTCTTTCAACTTGAAGTTGAGAATCAAGAAGCCGAACTGATTTTGGCAACGAGTTCGAAGAGCTGGTGCCAGCAGTGGTAGCTAGTAACTCGAAAACTACATCAAGACAGGACTTTGGGGTTGTCTCAGTGTCTTCAATATAGTTTTTATCAGCTTTCTTGGAGTCCAACATGGATGTCTCACTATCTTGAACCTTATCTGCATTACTTCCTTTACCATTGCATAACAGGGTACTCTTCTCCAATATTTTATCCGCGTTCTAAAAGAGAAACAAACAAACACATCTCAGGTTTACAATGTAGTATATCAAACTCATTTTGGTAAACTAGTTCAGTACTAAGGTGGACAGGATAACAACATGAAACAAACATATATCTATGTAGTATGGTCACTGTATGGTCTATATCATTCTAGTTTATGTTGCCAAATCAAGATAGATACAGTTTGAATCATATCTATTTAAGACAAAGCAGCATAGACAGAATATAAGTGTGGGAAACTACACAGCAATAACAACACTTGTAATGCGCATGGCATGAGAACATAACTATTTATTCAATTGAAACTGAAATCAACACAGAGCAAGTTACAACAGCAAACACCCAAACACGTTAAAGAAACAGGTTTTAAACATACCTGTTGCGCCATTGGAGTTTCAATTGCATCCTTCAAATTTGAAATTCGTTGGTATCAGTAAATACAGTGATGCAAGAGCAAAGTAGTATGAACCAGAGCTACAGAACCTGACCTGAGAACAATTCTTCTTCTGCTTTAAGCGTTGACTTCGGGTTCAGAGTGGTGGTCCTCGTGATTTGGGCACTTCAACTGCCATACTAACTGCTCGTGTTTGGGTGCTCTGTGGTGGAGACGGTGCTGTGTCAACGGGAACTGGGTGTTTATCTGCTGGGGTTGGGGTTAGAAGGGGTGTAGCTAGTTCTCTGTCCAACTGGGTAGGGGTACAATCTGCATGAGTGTGGGTTATGTGTGGTGGGGCTGGTTCTTGGGCAAGTACAACCGTGGTTCTATCTGCATCGACATGTAGTATGATCTTTTCTGATGACCGTGTTTTTACTCCCACAGATACTGCCATCACTCCCTCCAATTGAAATAGCTGATAAACAAGAAAAGTAATTGAATGTACAGACATTGTAAGATAGACAGGTGCAATGGATAGTAGGGAAGAAAACATGGCATGAAATAATTCACATTTATGTTGTCTAAGCAAACAGAATAGCAGGACATAATTTCACATATATGATGGCTAATTAAACAGGATAGCATGACACAATTTCACATGTATGATGGCTAACTAAACAGGATAGAATGACATACTTCAAAATATGATGACTATGTAAACAGGATGACATGATCTAACTATACGATGTGTCTATTAAAGTGGTTGGCATGCCATAAATCACAAACATGCCATCGATGGAAACATGATGGCATGATATAATTCACGGATAGAATGACATAATTAAAAATATGATGACTATGTAAACATGATGAGATGATATAACTATATTATGTCTTTAGAAAATGGGTTGGCATGCCATAATTCAGATACATGCTGTCTATGTAAGCATCATGGCATGACATAATTAAAATATATAATTTGTATACTAAGGAAGTGAGTAGAGGGCAATCGCATATATGATGTGTCAACTAAGAAGATGGCATTCAATATTGTGTATATGATGTAAAACCTAAGCATTGCAATACAACATATGCATTATATGAGTAATATAACCCTGCCAAGTTTGAGCATACACCTCGGGGGATAATAGGACTGGTCATCGCCTCAATCCTCCTCTGAAGAGCTATCTCAGAATCAACAAGATATATGCTTCAAAGGTAGCATTGTCTGCTCTAAAGACCTTGTTTTCACTCCAAATTTCTCCATCACCAATTCAAATGGCTGATGCACAGGAAGAGTAGTTGAATATACAAACATTGTCGACAAAAGCAATGAGAAATACAAAAAAAGGAAGGCATGATATAATTCACATATATGACGCTTGCCTAAACAACATGGCATTGCATAATTCACATACATAATGCCTTGCAACAAGATAACATTGCATAATTCACATATATAATGTCTTGCAACAAGATGGCATTGCATAATTCACATATATGGTAATTAGACACTAAACAGGTGGCATTCACACAAAGCATGTCTAAACTAAGCAAATGACATAGCAATGCAAGATACCATACGCACGATATGAGCAACATAACCCTGCCAAGTTAGGCCATGCACCTCGGGGGGGGGGGGAATATGACTGGTCATCTGTCTCTGAATCCTCCTCCGAGGAGCTATCGGTAACCAGCAAGACATGCGCTTCGTCAGATAGCATTTTCTGCTCTGAAGACCTTGTTTCCACTCCAGATTTTTCCATGACCATGCCGAATGGTTGATGCACAGGAAGAGTAATTGAATGTACTAAAATTGTTGACAAATTTAACACGTAATAAAAAAATGATGGCATGATATAATTCACATATAAGATGACTAGCTAACCAGGGTGGCATTGCAAAATTCACATATATGATGCCTGGCTAGACAAGATGGCATTGCATGATTCACATATACGATAAAGAAACTAAACAGATGGCATTGACACAAAGCATGTCTAAACTAAGCAGATGACATCTTTAATGTATACAGTAAGCAATGCAAGGCACCATATGCATGATATTACCAACATCAGCATGCCAAGTTAGAGCAAAGACCTCATGGGGTAAATAGGAGTGGTCTTCTCCTTCTGAATCCCCCTCAGAACAGTTATCTTCCTCTTGATTACGATCCGAAATGGGTGGAGGGGGGCTGCCTTTGCGCCCACCATGGAACAACGTCTGCATGAAATTTTATTGCCACGCAAGGCTCGTCTCTTTTGCTCTACATGATCAGTTCCATTGTGTACAATAACTGGCATGCATAGGAATAAAACATAGTGAGATTATGTAAGGAGTGCATGCACAAATCCAGAGTGATGGTAGCAAACTGTGGATAGACCCAAAACCAATGATAGCAGGCAGATAATAGCTTTAGTTAAAAATACAGATAATGGCTCCTTTAATGTTTGTTTGCACCCAACATGAAACTCATAGTAGACACCGAAGATTAACCAGATAGTAGACAGATAGTACTGATTGCTGCCCCAATATGTACCCCACAACCATTTAAAACTCAAGTTTCAACGATTAGTTTGGACCTGACTCGAGTCTAATAGGTGAACACGATGATAATGTAGCATGTCATCATATTAAGCAACGATAACGAAGCAGACATGGAAGAGTGCGACCTCTCTTGCGGACCCGTAGTCCTCAAGGTCATCTCCTCGCTTGATGATGGTAATGTAGTTATCGTGGCTGCGGCGCAAGGGAAGAAGATCTCGAGGCGGCGAAGAGAGTCTGGAGAGTGGATCCTGCTGTGGTGAACCCTTTGTCGTTGGAGCAGGTGAGCTGGGTGGAACACACAGCAGCAGAGCAGGACAAACCACACAAGGTTTTCTTTGACACATATCTGTAATAGAAGTAATTGAGTAAGGGCTTGTTTGAATTTGAGGATTCTAACAATGCAGGATAGGAAATAGACAGAATAGGATAGGAATGCACGTGCAAAATAGAGAATTTAAAAACACAGATTTACGCTAACTGGGTGTTTGATTCACAACAATTGGAAGATCACAGGATGCAAAAAAGCATGGTGAGATTAAGTCAAACCACAAGAAAATGTACGGTTATAATGCTATTATGCTACTATCTCTTAGTCTTGTGCTTGATGAATAGGAATATGAAAAGGAGGAGAAGTGGAAATTAGAATTCCTACGTTTTTATTTCAAGGAGACACTAAAGGAACAAATCCTACAGTTTTCCTTTGCTCCATTCCTTTGCACCAAATTCATGAAAAGTAGTACCATAGGAAACTTTCCAATTCCTATGTTTTCCATTCACTTTTCCTTTCAAGCATTGGCGATTCTAGTAGGCAGGCTTGAGCAAGGAAAATCCTACACTAAAAAATGTTTTGTGCTACTTCTATTACTTTGGACCCAGGCCACTGCCATACTAGCTCAACTCCCAGGCCCATCGACAAATGCACAGCTCAAACGCGCAGAGATAAATAATGATGGCATTCAAGAGAGTCCATCACGGATAGCTAAGTTGCCTGGTACCTCACTGCTTGTCATATAGTAGGATAAAATAATCATATTTCACATTACTACGAGTGCGCAGTGGACAATATATATAACATGTAGAGTAAAAAAGAGATGCAACAAGTGTACAACCTCTTTGGCGAAGCCATGTCGATCTCACCGTGATTGGGTTGGCTGGTGAGGATGCTCCGGCTGACTTGGCTGTCGGAGGAGGGGAAGAAGATCTTAGGTGTCTGGAGATGGAGACCGAGGTATTGCTCCGCCGTGGTGGAGGGTTTCGTCGTTGGAGCAGCTCCGGTGAGTTGTACGACGCCGAGGCTGAAGCAGGACAACAGAGACAACGAACAACATTAACCTGAGTGGAATTCTAATAGCATCTCCAATACATGACATAAAATACATAACCACAAAGTGCTAGATGTAAAATAAATCAGCTGCTCATTCTGAACTTAACTGTCGAAACTGAACTTAACTGTCGAAACTGAACTTAACTGTCGAAACTGAATTTTGCTGTCAAAACTGAATTTTGCTGTCAAAACTGAATTTTGCTGTCGAAACTGAATGCACTAGCAAGGTGAGGCTACACGTTGGTCAACTGACTTTTCCATCTCTAGTCAGTCGATTTTGCAGCCGTTGGATATGAAATCAAGGGCCTGCGGTTCATCTTCAACCTCCACCCCCCTGAGCCGCCAGCCACCACTGACAAAACAGCAGCCCCCCCGCCACCCGCGGCCGGCGGTGCGCCGCCCCGCCCGCCCCGAAAACACTCCCCATCGCCGGTCCGCCGCCACCCCGGCCATCCCTCTAGGCCCCCCTCGTGCCGAGGTTTTTCTCCGGTGATCCCCACGCCACCGCCCCGCCAACGCCCTGCCACTGCCGGCGACCACCGCCCCCATCCTGAACCCTAAGATAAATAGTGGGGTACCTCTCCGTGAGCCCCCCTCCCAGCTGCGGCTGGTTCTTCCTTCACCCAATGAGCCCCCACCCCTGAAAATCGACTGACCCAAAAGTCGATTCGGTCGACTGAAGTGTAGCTAAATCGGAGCAGCATCGCAAGCAAGAGCAAGAGCGAGAGCAGCAACGCGAGCAAGAGCAATAGCAAGAGCAGACCAGACAGGGGACCAAGAGCAAGAGCAGAGCAGGAGTGCGAGCGAGAGCTAAAGCAGCAGCAGATCCTACTGATGTGGACGTCGCCGCCGAGGGAGCGACGCCATGGAGGAAATGGCCGGCGACGCCGCCGTGGATGGAGTCGTGCCGTGTCGGCTCGGGACCGAGCGCCGGCAGCACCGTGAGATCGAATCAAGAAGAAAATGCGGCGATTAGTGTACAACCTCTTTGGTGGCGCCAATTAGGCCGCAGCTTCATCCGAGGAAACGGTTATGATGATGCTCTTCCGGCGGTGCAGGTGAAGACGGCGGTGTGGGAATGGAGGCAACACGAAATACGAGGGGAACATCGGGGCAGCTCCTTGGAGGTGGAGGACGGGGTGGCTGAACCGGCGGGACGATGAGATCGACGACGGATCCTCATCTGGTACGGTGGATGAGGGACGTCGAGGTGTTGCTGTGGACGACGTCGTCGAGGAAGAGGCTCCGGCTGGGTGGCGGACGGAGCAGGGTGTGGGGTTTCGTCGCGGATTTTCGCAGCCTCGGTGTACGAATGGGTAGGCGGATGGGATGGCAGTGGGGAACCATGGCTTAGGGACGCGCTTGTCCGAAATGTGGGGTAAGTTATGAAAGTACCCCCACCGATTTGAGGCAGTTCTTTCGGTTCAGGGGAACCACGGGCATTTCGCGTGTCGGGATTTCACAGGAGGTGGGAGTTTTCGTGCGCGTTGTAATTTCGGAATAGCAAGGCGCGGGTTGAGATGGAGGGAGTTGTCGGAGCACAACAAGACAAAGATATATCTTAAATATTTCGGGCTAACAAGGCGTGGGTTGAAGAGGCGGGAGTTTCGCAGCACGATAGACAGAGACGCTAGCTTGAATTTTTGGCATAACAAGGCACAGCTTGAAATTTCGGAAGAACAAGCTTAACGTGTACCCCAAAAAAAAGACAATTTGCACCTCAACACGCACAACACACACAAACACCATTTAGACTAGAGTAAGGTACACGTGCATTGCACGCATGAGATTTGGCAACCAAATTATGAATAAATACCACATTATAGCATGCAAGCTTTGAGTCATATATGCATGATGTAGATGTTCGTTTAATTCTTATAGTTCATTTCATTCAAAATCATCTAGTTTTTATAAGAAAGCTAATCTGTTTTAAGATTCGTGGATGCGTTGTAAGACATAAAGTAAAAACAAATAATAGCAAATCATGTAGAAAAACATTTGGGCAATTCTGATACGGAAGATTCTAGAACAAATAAGAAGTGCTTGTGTTTTGACATTTGTGCATTATGCTTAAGTTCAACCATGGAGTCTTCTAGATTATACATGTGGCGAAATCTGGTGGAATCTAGATGATATCCAGCGACCAGTAGTGCTCAAATTTGCCACCTTTGGACCATTGGATTCGCCTCATCCAACGACCATCTTTCAAAGTTAAAGTTACCCGCACACAATATAAAAAAATATAATATATATAGGGGTATAGATATAGATATGTGATGCGAAAGCCGCCCATCATCTCCAATTGGAATAGTGTGTCCATGCACGGATGCAACGTGGCCAAATGATGTCTGCCATCGGTATCTCAAATTCAAATCAGTCTGACCTTGTTCAATGTGTATACATTACAACATGCTCGTTTCCAAACCACACCGTGCAGATCTCCGTTATATTCATGCATGCATGGGTTTCAAACATCAGGATCTCTTATTCAAATATTTGAATTCAACTTTACATTGATTATGACCTCACCTATTCTTTTACACCCACACAGTAGTCTTCTCTTTATAATTGTACCACTAACTTTCACTCGTGCATGCATGCACACACACTACCAGTCGGCATTATCCATCGCACGCGTGCAATCTTTTTCTTCAGGTCAGTCTCCCATGAAGGCACACACCCACACACATCCCCCTCTCCATTATATTGGGCATTCTTTATCTCTCACGCATGCATGCGCAACGATCGATGTTCCTCTATGTATGTGTGTATATAGCTAGGTCTTTCATAGTTTTCCACACAAACCAATCAATCGATATATCCAGTGAGGTCTTACCCTCTTTTCCACGTCCACATCAATCAATCTATACCTCTCTATATAGGATTAACATATATAGCTAATACACCCACATTAATTATATATCCAACGTCCCCCTCTCATCATCCATGCCTTCCGCTTCATCTCTCAGACGCGTGCACAATGGCGAAGACGGGGGCAGTAAGGGCCCTGCCCCCCTAACATCACTATATATCGAGGCTAATATGAATGTGATCATTAGAATATTGCTGTTAAAAATGGTTTAATTTCATGAATTGACCCTCCTCGTAAAGGATTAGCAATGCTTGGCCCCCTAGCTCATTTATTTTTCATGGCTCCACCACTGCATGCAACAGCGCACGTGTTCACCCCCTCTCTCTAAATATCGATCTCGCACTTGTGCATTCCTTCATAGTCTCCCTCCACTCGGCCCCTCGCACCATCTTCTAGCCCCCCACCGGATTTTGCCACATGTACAATCTAGCAGACTCCATGGTTGAACTTAAGCATAATGCACAAACCTCAAAACGACAGTGGTTCTCTTTTGTTCTAGAATCTTCAGTATCATAACTGCCAAAACTTTTTTTCTAGTTGAATTGCCATTATTAGTTTCTACTTTATGCTTTACAACGCACAACTCCATGAATCATAAAATAGATTAAGGGCTTCTTTGATTCAAAGGATTCTCAAAGGAATCTTGGAGGATTCTAATCATTAGGAATTTTTCCTATCTTGGTTGTTTGATTCATAGGATTGTAAACCATAGGAATTTTTCCATATGATTCATTTGCACTAGATTTCATAGGAAACATCCCATCCACTCAAATCTCTTTGAAAGAATTCTACATTTTTTTCTATGCACAATCAAACACTCGTACAATCTTGTAGGATTCAAGACGACATTCCACTATAATCCCATGTTTTTCCTATTCCCGCGTTCTTAGCTTTTTTTATAAAAAGTAATTGATTTTGAATGAGATGAACTATAAGAATTAAACAAAGGGCTACATAAGGCATATATGACTCAGAGCTTACATGCTATAGTGTGGTATTTATTCATAATTTGGTTGCAAAATCTGATGCGTGCAATGCACGTGTACCTTACTAGTACTTCGAGTATGTGCAAAACACGTAAATTAGAATACCAATGGCACGCTACACAGTGTCTCTCTTATAGTTCATGAAGCCACGTGGCACATGTGGAGGCATTTTCGCGACCTCCTTGCGTGTATTGATCACATTGATGTGCTGCTGGTTCCAGAAGAATGTACTCATCCTCCCTGAGCCATACTGGCGGTACATGCACGAAGCGAAGATGTGCACGCACGCCACGCACTCATTCCCTCGCACGCACACGCGGGTACACGGGCGGACGCAATTTTGTACCAAGATCCACCCCATGTGATAATTTGATGTGTGTAAAGTCGTTCACTTCATTGATGGTCAATTAATACAACACATGCAAATTGAGTGGACGTGAGGGCGGAAGAAAGACATTATTACTCCACTGCACGGATGCGAGTAGTTAAATTATGGGTTGCTAGTAGTACTTCCATTGGTCTCCTTCGTATTTTGTGCCAATTTTTGACAGTAACATAATATTTACGCATTTGAGCAGTGTAATACTTGAAATTTATGTTCCGCTAAACTCATCGGGAGCCGTTTCGGGCCTCGAAACCAAAACCATCAATTAATCTTTACCTTGTTCCCATCACATTCGAAAGCCTGCTCACACCTACTAGTACGTACCAAACCTGAACGTGTTCCCACTATGCAGGTATTAGTACTAGTGCTAGTACTTAGGTTATAAAACGGGGAACTACCTAACCAAAAATTACTCTACCTTTCCTCCTCATAAGTGCTTCTTCTTCTTCCATCGTTGCCATGGCCGGTGAGCAGAGCTCTAGGTCGAGAACTACTCGTAACAAGGGAGTGGCAACCAAGGATGCGAAATAAAAAGAGAGGGCTCGCCGCCACGCAGAGACCTCGAAAGATCTCTCACGGGCATGCGATGGCTCCCAGGAGCGCCCTAGCCGCGGAGGCGAACATGCCGAGCTGGCGGAGCTGGAGTCATCATCCCTCAATGGCATGCCCGATCAGCTCAATACGCACCTCAATAAGCAGAAGGAGTTCATCCAAGGCTTGATGGAGTTGCTGAAGGAGAGCCTCGACGACATGCCCGCTGAGCTCAATCAGTAGGGGGAGTTGACCGCCGGCTTGGTGATGCTGCTGAAGGAGAGCATTGCCTCGGAGAAGAAGGCGACCCGTGAAATCCTGCGACTTCAGGAGGACAAGGCGAAGCTCTGCCACGAGATCGACCTGTTGAAGGAGAAGAATGCCGGTTGGAAGAAGCTGCATGAGAATAGTAGTTCCTCGATGAAGATGCCGCAGGCCCTCATCATGGAAAAGAAGGAGGAGTTGGCGAAGCTCCGCATCGAGCACCTGGCTGCTGTCAAGGTACGTAATGCGGCCGTGGAACAGATGATGAAGGCTCGCGTCGAGAAATCCCGCGTCATGGACAGAATGAAGAAGATGGCGGAGGAGATGCGCAAGGAGATGGAGGTCGTGGAGGCGATGAAGAAGCAGTTACGACACCACGGCGAATTAGATCATTTGGGGTGATAATCTTCCTTCTTCTTTTGCTGCTGTGTTTCATCTTTTGCTTCTGGTGTTTCACCGCACGTGTCACGTGCTCTGCGAGGCATGAATAGAACAATGTTTTTTTTTGAGGGAATGAATAGAACAATGCTAACAACAAGATGACTAGCAAATTAGATCATTTTTTATTGCCATATGGCACTGGGCTGCCGTGTTTCGCGCTCCTCCGTCGCAGTACTACTCCAGTGGAAAACTTGAGTATACCGCATGGTTCTTTGCTCCTTGATCAGGTCGTCGGCGCATTTATACGAGCAGTCAAATCACAAGGCCCCGCCTTCCAGCAGTAATGAGCCGTCAAATCACAAAGGCCCTCGCCTCTCGTGAAACCGACCAAGCTAGACTGCCCCGCCCTCTAGCCTTTTAAAAAATGTATACTTTTGCACAACAGTAGTATCGATGGATTGCGCCATGGAGCAAAACTTGAAATTTCAAAAAAGGTGGTACATGTAGAGAGCACTCGTCGCCAAATTATGCATATAGTACTATTAAAAAGGCTAGTCACAATAATGGTGTCCAGCACAACCCACCCTCAAATAAAACTAAGCACCACGAATTCTTTGACAAAACTAAGCACCCTGAAATTCTTTGACAACTAAATTGCTGGCTATATGATGTTGGCCATATATATTGTACGTATATAATGTGACGAGTGGTAGTACTATACCAACTAAAAGATGAAATGTAAGAAATACTAGTATGTACGCATCAAGAGTTAAAGTAACAAGAAGAAACATAACATAGTTCTCATTGGGGCTCAAAGACAACACACCCCTCAAATTAAATTAAGCACACCTGAAATTAAACTTTGCAACTATTCCGGTAGACACTGCATTAGAACCACCATGAGCAACGACACTGCCACCTTACTCGGAGTCCTTGTCCACGTCCTCGACTTTGTCCTTGTCCCTCTTCCTCTTGGCCGATACTTCTTTGCTTGAACCACCAACTTGGCTGTTGCTCTTCATCCAACCCTTGTAGATAGTGAAACAAAGGTATCCATCCGTTGTAGCGTAGTGGATGTGGTCTATATCTAGTACATTCCGCTGCCATGCATGACGATGAAACGTGTATGGAGGTTTCTCCAGTTTACCGTACGAAGGATGAACCATGGCTCCTGCCAGGGTCAGCATTGAAGGCTGACGAGAGGACACCAGCCGATTCTTTTGGAGGTTGAAGGTGTTGCCTACAACGAGGCCTATCCGACGCAGGACTTCTTTGTCGTTACCAAAGTCTATAGTAATGAATTTGACTAGGTTGCTCTCGAGGAAGTCCTTAAAATCCTGGCACTCAATGTCGGCATGGCATATGTGGTAGACCAAGCATAAGTCATGCACGCAAAACTGGATCACGGCGGGCTTCTTCCTCTCTTTGTCCTTTAGATCCTTCTATCATCCCAGGACTGTGGTGTACTCAACATCTAGCCTAGCGACCCACTCATCATCTGAGTCTTTGAACATGTGTCTGAAGCGAGAAAGGCATCCTTTCACCATTGCGGAAGAACGGGTGTAGATGACGTCGAACTCATCGCCGGTGATGGTTCTAACCTTGTACTCACCATCGATCGGGGAGATTTGGGATGCCATGCATTTGGGAGGAGGGTTAGGATTAGTGGAACTGCCGTAATGTGAATGGACGGGACGACTAGGAGCGAACCGCCGTAGTATTAAAGGATGTGCGAGGACGAGTAGGAGCGAACTGCCAGCATGCGAACGGCAGGGTAGTGGCTTTCCATTCTCCCATGATACGGACTTCCGAGAGCCCTTGGATCTGAGATCGAACAGTTGCATGGCGTGATTCTAGACCTATGGGTGAATATCCTATCCTGGAGGGTTATTCTGCAAATTTTTAGCAATTTAGCATGCGACCGTTTGATCTTAGATCCAAGGGCTGCTAGCAGCCCGTATCATCGTCACGCCTACCACGACCGTCGCGTCGCTCACGCGGTCGCGCCCTTGGATATTTAACACGGTGTGTTAGGCTATCTCATGTTGGCATGTCATACATAGTCATCACTTAGTCACTCATACTACAACAAGGTTTTGGCTATAAGGTTGGCTATAAGTGTATTTTTTACTCCTCTCTATCTCTTTCTTTCAGACTTTCCGTCCCATAATATAAGAATGTTTTTGACACTAGTGTAGTGCCAAAAACGTTCTTATATTATGGGACACATGGAGTACTAGTATTTATTGCATTTGCCAAGGAGTGACCTCTTCCAATGAAATGGTGTTGCTAAGTTTGCTTCATTTAATTAGCTATAGACTCAAAATTGTCTTTTCACCTAGGTACACGCGCTTAGCACCGTTTCTTCCTTGGGTCACCAAACTAGTCTCTCTCTTCTTGATTAACTTGCCTCATCGACTTTATGCCTATGTGGCAAGCTTAAGCACCAGAGGAGCAAGTAAGTACAATAGTGCGCTTTACATGGCATTTTTGCATATGTGGAGGAAAGAGAGGCAAGGAAAAAGTGGAGAAGTGGGCTCTCATGCAAGAGCCAACCTCTACTACATGGTGGAGCATTGGGAGAGGCACCTGTATGGAGGTGGTCAGGAATCGGGAGACTCACGCCGGTCGTATCGTCGCAATTAAAATGATAATGGCAAGTCAAATCACGGGGCCCCACCTGTCTAGCAGTAACTCGCTGTCAAATCACACAGCCCTACGTTTGCAGCAGCCTACTCCCTCGTTGAGGTAGTCCTGGACTAGGGGGTGTCCGGATAGCCGAACTATCATCATTGGCCGGACTCCAAGACTACGAAGATACAAGATTGAAGACTTCATCCCGTGTCTGGATGGGACTTTCCTTGGCGTGGAAGGCAAGCTTGGCGATACGGATATGTAGATATCCTACCATTGTAACCGACTCTGTGTAACCCTAGCCCTCTCCGGTGCCTATATAAACCGGAGGGTTTTAGTCCGTAGGACGAACAACAATCATACCATAGGCTAGCTTCTAGGGTTTAGCCTCCTTGATCTCGTGGTAGATCTACTCTTGTACTACCCATATCAACAATATTAATCAAGCAGGAGTAGGGTTTTACCTCCATCGAGAGGGCCCGAAACTGGGTAAAAACATCGTGTCCCTCATCTCCTGTTACCATCCGCCTAGACGCACAGTTCGGGACCCCCTACCCGAGATCCGCCGGTTTTGACACCGCCACTCGTCTTCTCACGTCTCTGTCGAACCGACTAGGCGGAACTACCCCGCCGCCTACCGCGCAGGAAAAGCCCCACCCTCGACTTTTAAATAGTATACAATATACTAATTTTGTATCCATGGATTGCGCCCGCGCCATGGAGCAAAGCGTCTAGAAAACGGCGGTACACATGTACGGAGTATACAACACGCCCGTCGCGTTCGCATTGCACCCCAGATGGTTGGTCGGTCTGGCACGCTACTCTCCGAATGGAACGCGCGTCATATTGCGTTCGCTCACACATGTGGGACGACAATTGAGAACCGACCATAGACACACTCCCCGACCCCGCAAGTCGGGTGACTTAATAGAAGAGGGAGACAATCGATAGTACTAGAGAAGTGTTGTACTACGTTGGTGCCTGGACGATCCCTGCAAGTCACGGAAGCTCAGTTCGTCCATGCATGTGACCAGACTCCAGCAGACATGCCTGGATTGGCTATCGTCTACATATCGTGCACGTTGTGTTGTACATGGCTGTAGTTGTGGTGAGAAATCGCCACCGGATACTATTCCACCACCCCTCCACGGGCACCCCTCCACCGTCTACTGTGCATCCAGCCCTCCACACCACGGGGTCCTGTTCAACCACCCCTCCACGGGCACCCTCCGCCGTCTCATCGTTCATCCAGCCCCCACACCACGGGTCCTGTTCATCTAGAGGAAACGCCACCGCCACTGCTCATCCAACCCCCCACAACGCCACTTGCTCATCCAATCGATTGGCTTCATTAGCAGCAGAGCGGCGAATCGCCGATCGTGTTCATTAACAGCCATCGATCGATCGCTCGGGTTCAGAACGCGTAGCCTCCAAAGGTAATCGCCGGTTCGCTAGAGCCCAACGCCGCGCTTCGGGTTCGAGCTAACGCCAACGCCACGCTGCAGCATACCTTACGGGAGAAACGCGCATCGCTCGGCCCCCGTCCTCCCACCGTAACCGGGAACTCCCCGAAAGTTTCCTCGCCCTTGCTTCTACCACGGTGTTTTCCGTCTTGGAAGGCCCAAAGAATGTCATGCAGCTGCGTCTCCGGCCTGCCCAGGACGAAAAGCCCATTTTCTGTCATGATTTTTTTGTCATAGAAGTAGGAGCCCACCCCATCTATGATGATACCGGGTTTTGTCGGGGGGAACTGCCCGCCGCGAACACCTATGGGGCCGGGGCCCCTTGTGTGTGCGGTACGAGGGCGGAGGGAGCGCAGAGAGCAGATCGAGAGCGAGCACGCTGGCGGCTTTTACCCAGGTTCGGGCGATGGACGCCAGAAACCCTACTCCTGCCTTGGTTTGTATTGAGCTCGGGAGCTTGAAGAGCTACAAGATGGCAGCTGCACCGAGCGAGAGTTGTAGTGTCGAATGAGTCGAACCCCCCACGCTGTGCATGGGCCTCCTTTTTATAGTGCAAGGGTCACCGACAGTGTCAACGAGGAGAAAAGGGTAAAATGTAAAAGAGGTGGTAGTTGGAACAGTCTTGAGAACAGTGGAGCTACAAGTGCGTGAACAATGGTTGCTACCTACTTTGTGATGGGGACAAGGGCATTTAATGCCCGTCGCCGTCGACCCCAAAAGCTCCCGCCTTTGTGTTCTCCGTCGCCACGGCGATGGATCCACCACCGAAGTGCCACCGTGTCCCCAGGCTGCACAGCCATCCGCCACGCCACCGAAAGGCACCGAGGCGACGCGGGGGTGATGAGCCGGGCGCGGCACACAGCGCAATTCTCCCGCAAGCACCTTGCCGTGGTCTTGACTTTGCGGGCCGGGAGCTTGCCGGCTCAGAATTTGTCGCCTCCGGCCGTCGCCGACGCATATAGCGCCGAGGCGTGTCTTCTATGATGTAATCTTTCTAGTCTTCCCGGCGAGCTCCTCTAGCCGTGGCCTTGCGTAAGTGATGTAACCTTGAGCTCGAACGGCCTTCCGGCAAGCTCCGCTTGCCGGGTCTCGATCTTCTGTCTTGTATACTTCGTCTTTGAATGGTTTGACATGGAGCAGAAGGTTTTCGGCGGCACGTGGTAAACCCCGACGCTGAAGTCAGAATCGCCCGTGCACAAGTTGGGGTACCGAGGTACCCCTACCTTAGTACACCGACAGAGCCCCGGCTCGGGCTACACACGGTGCCGAGCGCTGTTGGGCCAGGCCCAAAAAGGCATCGGGCACACGCGCCCACGGCGCATCAATCCACTTCCGCATCCGCCACATCCCCATAGCAACGCACGCGCCGATTGCGGCGCGTGGATGGGGCGTGCCACGCTTTTTAACGGAAGAGCGAACGCCTCCCCGCTTCCCCATAAAAGCAGAGGAAGCAGGACGGTTCCCTCCTTCGCTTTCATTGCATCTTCTTCCTCCTCCAGATCCCCTTTGCGCCCGCCTCCACATCTCCTCCGCTGCCTCTCTTGCGTCTGCGGCGCCGCCGACTCTTCGCCTCCTTTCCTCGCCGCCCCGCCATGGCCCCAAGACCGGAAACTTCGCTTTGAATGGTTTGACATGGAGCAGGAAGGTTTTCGGCGGCACGTGGTAAACCCCGACGCTGAAAGCTGCAATCGCCGTGCACGTTGGGGTACCGAGGTACCCCTACCTTAGTACACCGACAGAGCCCCGGCTGGGCACACACGGTGCCGAAGCGCTGTTGGGTCAGGCCCAAAACAAAGGCATCGGCACACGCGCCCACGGGCGCACCGAATCCACTTCCGCATCTCCGCATCCCCGTAACGCACGCGCGTCGATTGCGGCGTCGTGGGAGACGGGCGGCGATGCGGTCTTTAGGGCATCCACCCCGTGATCGTGGTGCGGGGCGAGGTCACTTCACCCGCCGCCCGCCCCGCCGCCACGCTGCCCTCATGCATGGGGGTCGGGCGGCGAAGGTGGGAGACCGAGCCATCACGGGCGGAGATGGCGAGTCGGCCCCGCTCCTCTGCTCTCCTCGCTTCCCGATTGGCCGGGCAGGGCGGTTGAGCCCCCACCTCGCCCTTTAAAAAGGGCGGAAGGGGAGCACAATGGTCTCACACTTCCTCTTCTCCCTTCGCCTTCACTTCCGCTTCTTCTTTCTCGCCATGGAAGGAGGAAACCTAGTTCTTCAACGGTGGCAGCGAGGGTCGCCTCAGTAGCGCGACTTCTCCCTATCCAAGACCTGGCGGCGGAGCCGGCCACGAGGGGAGAGGGAGGGGCGAGGCCGCGACGAGGCCGAGGGCGTGGTCGAGGCGGTCGGGAGAGGCGGTCGTGGCGATGTGCCTCCCCGTCCTCCTCCGGTGGCTCCTTTCTCGAGGCGGTCCATACTGAGACGATCCCTGGAGTTCTTCATCAAGCTGCTGCCCGAGCGCCTGTCGCCGCCTCGGCCAGCCGGCCCCTGTCATGCGGCGCGATGGAACCGGATCCGCCCGAGGTGATGGAGTTAGCGCGAGGGGCTGTGGGATCAGCGGCACTTTCGAGTGAGTGTCGTGTCCCCAGCCCCGCGTGATGTACTTCGACCGAGGGTGGAAGACGTTCGCCGCATCCACAGCTTGACGGCGGGTTTACCCTCCATTTCAAGTTAATGGAGGGCGACCTTCTTGCCGTCAAGGTCTTCGGGATTCCGGGACCGGGCGAGATGCTGTGTGACAGCTCCTCCGATAGCGAAGGTCCCTCCTCGAGCGAGAGTGACGAGGAGGGGAGCGGCAGCGGCGACGAGGAGGGATGGCGGGTCCGACCAGGCGTCGGACGCTGCCTCAAGGCCACCGGGCGACCCCATCATCCGGTCGCCGCCTTCTGAACTCCCCGGGCCGCCTCCTTGAGCGGCCGGGCGAGGGAGGCTACGGAAGAGGAAGAGGGGTGGCGGCAAGGCGTCAAATCGAGTACGAGGGCGAGGAGCCTCGACAGCGTGCCGACGCTCCACCACCCCTGCCTTCAAGCTCTGCCTCCGGCGCCTCCGTCTCCGCCAAGCTCTGGCCGCCCCGGAAGTTCTCTTGGTGTCTTCGCACCAGTAGCTCTCCTAGGCGCCCCTTTTGCCCTTCCCGGCAAGCTTCTCTTGCCGGAGCCTCCTTGACCTACCTCCTGAACAGAGAAACAGGAGAGGGATTACGGGCATCTTATCTTCTAATTTGTAAGCCTTCGGGCCTTAGCTGCATTTAAAACTTGTAATCCTCTCTTTCATGTTTTTCATCCTCTATGGACTTGTACTGGAATGGGATGTTTTTTTAATGAAAAGGGGGATGCTTGCCGGTAACGCCCTTTACTTGATCCCGTGCCTTGTATGTTTCCACCCCACGCTTAGGGAACTTGCCGCAAGGGCCCTTGCCGCGAAGCGCCGAGTGCTTGAACTCAAGCAGCCTCACTGGCTAAGGTCTTACCGCAAGCAACCTTACATGACTAGTCGCAACGCACTTAGCTTGCTGAGCGGACTCGAAAACGAAACAAGGGCGCGACACTTGTCGCAGCTCACTTAAATCGTTGAGCGTGCTCGAAAACAAGATAAGGGTGCGGCTATCCACGGGTAGGTTCCTCCGCGCACAGGTTTTTCCATACAAGGCATGCTCGTTCAAGGACACGGCCTCGCATCCTCCAGTCCATAAGAGGATGCATGAAGAGGGATGAAAAACTTATCTGATATCACAGCCCCCGGCAACTCCGGCTTGTCGGGACCTAGGAGCCTGCGCCCTTTTCCTTTGTTCTTGCCGCTGTCATCGCAGCCCCCGGCGACTCTGGCCAGCCGCGAAGGAACCTTGGTACTCGCAGCCCCCAGCAACGCCGGTTTGCTGGGGCCCAGGTGCCGGTGCGCCCTTTTGCTCTTTCCTTGCCGCTATTATTCCAGTCATGAGAACAACTTAGACAGCGCTGTAATAAGTTACTTTTTGTAACGTAACTTCGTGTTGGGCAACGCAATGCTATGTTTCATCCTTTGTATGTTTGTACTCTACGCTTTTAGGGAACTTGCCGGCGCAAGCACACTTGCTGAGTGCGGAACATCAGCAGCCCGCTGGCGGTGCTGTTTCCGGCAAGAAGCCTTGTCGGGCCAGTTGCAGCGCGCTTTCATCGTTTGAGCGGACTCGAAAACAGATCAAGGGCGCAACTTAGCCATGACTCGGCTCCTCCGCGCACAAGTTTCTCATACGAAGGACGTCCCACGGCAAGGCTTGCCACGTTATATCCTCTACCCCGTTGCATCCCTTGTATGTTCCTACCCTGCGCTTTTAGGAAACTTGCCGGCGCTAACACACTTGCTGAGTGCGGAACATCAGCAGCCCGCTGGCAGTGTTGCTTCCGGCAAGAAACCTCGTCGGGCCAGTTGCAGCGCACTTGTATTGTTGAGCGGATTCGAAAACGAAACAAGGGCGCGACACTTGTCGCAGCTCACTTAAATCGTTGAGCGGACTCGAAACAAAGCAAGGGCGCAACTTAACCACGAGTTGGTTCCCCCGCGTACAGGTGTTCCATACAAGGTACGAACGTTCGAGGAATATAACACAAAAACTTAGAACTAAAAGTGCTCTGTACTCAAGCTTGAGCAACTTAGTTTTTCTGTCTTCTGTGCTCCGGCAAGGCCGCACTTCTCCCTTGATTTCCTCCCTTGTACGCTTTCCCCCTCACGCTTTCAGGGAACCCGCCGGCGCAAACACACTTGCTGAGTGCGGAACATCAGCAGTTCACGGCGGTGTTGCCTCCGCAGAAGAACTCCTCGGCTAGTTGCAACGCGCTTTCATCGCTGAGCGGACTCAAACAGATCAAGGGTGCAACTTAGCCACGATTCGCCCCTTTGCGCATGTGTTTTCCATACAAGGTCACGGACTTTCAAGGATACGGCTCAAAAGTTTGAAACCGATCGCTTTTTTGCTTTACTTGCCGGTGGAGCTCGATGGCGTTGTCCTCGACGGGCGCGCGCACTCCGGGAGGTGCGCTTGCTCGAGTAGGCACGAGCTGTTCTGCCGGACTTAGTCTTTGGTAGATTTTGCCTTTGCCTTTACGCACTTGCCGGTGGAGCTCGATGGCGGCGTCTCGACGGCAGCGCAAGCACTCAAGAGGTGCGGTTGCCGGAGTGGGCCCCAGAGCACTTGCCGGACTTGGTCTTCGTCTTCTTCCCCCCGGGAGCTTCAGCGGCAAGTGTATCCTTCTCGGTCGCAGCTGCCGCATCCCGGTAGATCTTGTTGGCGCAGATAAGCGCATCCTTCTTGTCGCCGTGGACAGTGATGACGCTTATCGGCCCCGGCATCTTGAGTACGTTGTAAGCATAATGGGAAGCTGCCATGAACTTGGCGAGGGCAGGACGGCCGAGTATTCCATTGTATGGCAACGGAATATCGGCGACGTCAAAAGTGATGCGCTCAGTCCTGAAATTGAGCTCCCCGCCAAAGGTCACCGGCAGAGTGATCTTTCCTTTGGGATTGCTCCGTCCCGGGTTGATTCCTTGGAAAGAACCGGTCTCTTCGAGCTCGCCGTCTGGAATTTGGAGTTTCTTGATCACAGCAGAGGAGATCAAGTTCAGCCCGGCCCCGCCGTCAACCAATATTTTGGTGACCTTGAGGTTGCGGATGGTGGGAGAGACCAGCATCGGCAAGCACCCGACCGCGGTGGTGCGGTCAGGGTGATCCTCAAGATCAAAAATGATGGGCGTGCTGGACCATTTGAGGAGCCTGCGCGACTCCACGGGCGGCTCACTGCATTCACCTCACGCACCCACCGCTTTAGCCGGGCGGTGGGAGGTGTGCAGAGGCGCCCGCCGACGCAGAGGACCTCCGTGGCCTTCGAACTCCTGCTCTCTGTTATCCTCATCCTCCATGTCTTCGCTGTCATCTTCTTCATCCTTGTCGCGCCCCGGGAGGTCGGTCACCTTGCCGCCGCTTAGCCCCCCCACGTCCTCCCCGCCATTGAACGGCCGCTTGCTCGGTTCTCCTCCGCCACCTTGGGCCTTCTCCTTGTCGCGCCTCTCAGACTCAGCTCTTTGCTGCTCGACGAGATACTCGACGCTTGCGCTTGGAGAGATCGTGGCCCTTGGTGCGGTGGATTTTGCAGTATTGCTTGTCGGAGCAGTCCTGCTTGTCGGCTGCCGCTACAGGGGCAGGCTCCTTGCCGGAGCCGCAAGCCTGTGTTTGCTTGGCGGGAGCCTCCTTGCCGGACTTCTCGACGGCAAGCACCTCTTTCTTGTTCTTCTTTTGGTTGTTCCGCCGCCGGCGCTTCTTTGCCGGGGCGGAGTCGTCGCTGTCACTTTCTCCTGCGCCAGCATCCTCCCCGGGGAGTCTCCTCCCCTCTTCCGCGCGTGCGCACTTATCAGCCAGAGCATAGAGCTCGCTGACATCCCGAATCTTGGTCATCGCCATCTCTTCACGCATGCGGCGGTTACGCACGTTCTGGTGGAACGCGCTGATAACCGCGGCAGGGTGGACATCAGGGATGTTGTGCTGCACACGGCCAAGCGTTGGATATACTTGCGCAGGATTCTCCTTCCTTCGGGCCAAAATGTGAAGATCGCTCTCTGGCGTGGGGTTTGTGGCCGCCAGTGAAGGCGCCAACAAACCGATGGCAAAGGTCTGCCCAAGAAGAAATGGAGCCTTCCGGCAAGTGCATAAGCCAAGAACGAACGCTCGCTTAAGCACGAAGCGGAAGTAGTTCGCCAGATCTTCGTCGCGCCCCGCAGCTCGCACCGCGATGGTGTAGACACGGAGGAATTCGAGGGTGCGCTCTTGCCGTCGTACTTCTCCGCACGCCGGGCTTGAAATTCTTCATGCTGGAGCCCGGGCGACGCGCGGCTTCGCGGGTGAACGCAGGGCAGCTCGCCGCGACGGCAAGTCGCCGGTTCACCGGCGCGTCGCAGCCGACAGCGTTCCCAGCTCTCGATCTGATCGCCGCCGATTTTCGGCGCCGATTGTGGTCCGAAGCGTTTTCTTGTCGCCGGTCGCCGAGGACTGGCGTTGATCCCGACGAGCCCGCGGATCCAACGATGCCGTGGAGCCGCTGCCGGAGTTGTTCCGCGGGCGGCGTCTTTCGCTTCGTGGCGTGGAGTGCACGGTAGTAGCACCCGGCGCTTTATCGCCGTCGTTCGTCTTCTCAGCTTGCAGCGGCGCGAGGTAGCCGGCTGCCGCGGAGAGTCGTTGTTAGCGGCGTCGGGCTCGATGGTAGCCCTCCGTCTTGACCTTGTCCGCCGCCGAGGGAAGTCGAGGAGCATTTGCGCCCTTGCGGCGCTTCGCGGTGTGGAGGGGAGCGGAGCGAAGGTGCGAGGAGCGGATATGCTCGACTCTAACAGCGTTAGAAGGAGCAGGTCCCGCCGGCGCCTTTCGCTTTGCTTGTGTCCGGACGGTGGTCCGGAGCATCCCGCGAGCCTCCGGTGTGTCCTTGCTCCGGCAGATGCGGATACCACCTCCCGTGGTATGGCGCTGCTGGGTTGTCGTGTGCTGAGATGGACGCGGAATGTCCACGGAGACCGAGGCGCGGTCGTCCGTCTTGTCTTTGGATCTGGTGGCGCCGCGAGTGTCCTCGCCGGCGACCACCCTTCCGACGGCGTCTCCTCCGCCCACTGTCGGCTCCGGTGGCGGCGGAAGAGACGCAGACGGGCCTGCAACCCCCGAAGCCTTCTTTTTCGGGGCCATGGCGCAATTGTTGATGAAGTTGCTGATGAAACTGGAGAGGTTGATGAAGAACGCGCCCGCGCGAACGCCGGATCAGGTCGGCACAACCTCGACGGCCCCTACCTGGCGCGCCAGAGATGTCGGGGGGAACTGCCCGCCGCGAACACCTATGGGGCCGGGGCCCCTTGTGTGTGCGGTACGAGGGCGGAGGGAGCGCAGAGAGCAGATCGTAGCGAGCACGCGGGCGGCTTTTACCCAGGTTCGGGCCGCGATGGACGCGTAAAACCCTACTCCTGCCTTGGTTTGTATTGAGCTCGGGAGCTTGAAGAGCTACAGTAGCAGCTGCATCGAGCGCGAGAGTTGTAGTGTCGAATGAGTCGAACCCCCCCCCCCCACGTTGTGCATGGGCCTCCTTTTATAGTGCAAGGGGTCACCGACAGGTGTCAACGTAGGAGAAAAGCGTAAAAATGTAAAAGAGGTGGTAGTTGGAGCAGTCGCGGGAACAAAGGAGCTACAAAGGTCGTGAACAATGGTTGCTACCTACTTTGTGATGGGGACAAGGGCATTTAATGCACTGTCGCCGTCGACCCCAAAAGCTCCCGCCCTTGTGTCTCCGTCGCCACGGCGATGGATCCACCACCGTGAAGTGCCACCGTGTCCCCAGTGCTGCACAACCATCCGCCACGCGCCCGAAAGGCACCGAGGCGACGCGTGGGCTGATGAGCTGAGCGCGGCACACAACAGAATTCTCCCGCAAGCACCTTGCCGGGTCTTGATTTTGCCGGCCCGGAGCTTGCCGGGCTCAAGAACTTGTCGCTCCCGGGCCCTCGCCGACGCATATAGCGCCGAGGCGTGTCTTCTATGATGTAATCTTCTAGTCTTCTGGCGAGCTCCTCTAGCTGTGGCCTTGTGTGAGTGATGTAACCTTGAGCACAGGCGGCCTTCCGGCAAGCTCCGCTTGCCGGGTCTCGATCTTCTGCCTTGTATACTTCGTCTTTGAATGGTTTGACATGGAGCAGAAGGTTTTCGGCGGCACGTGGTAAACCCCGACGCTGAAGTCAGAATCGCCGCGCACAAGTTAGGGTACTTGAGGTACCCCTACCTTAGTACACCGACAGAGCCCCGGGCCGCGAACGCCGGATCAGGTCGGCACAACCTCGACGGCCCCTACCTGGCGCCCCAGAGATGTCGGGGAATCGCCCCCGCGAACACCTATGGGGCGGGGCCCTTGTGTGTCTTGATGAGGGCGGAGGAGCGCAGAGAGCGGATCGTAGCGAAGCACGCTGGCGCGGCTTTACCCAGGTTCGACCGCGATGGACGCGTAAACCCTACTCCTGCCTTGGTTTGTATTGAGCTCGGGAGCTTGAAGAGCTCTGATGGCAGCACCGAGCGCGAGAGTTGTAGTGTCGAATGAGTCGAACCCCCCCACGTTGTGCATGGGCCTCCTTTTATAGTGCAAGGGGTCACCGACAGGTGTCAACGTAGGAGAAAAGGGTAAAAATGTAAAAGAGGTGGTAGTTGGAATAGTGCGTGAGCAAGGGAGCTACAAATCGTGAACAATGGTTGCTACCTACTTTGTGATGGGGGACAAGGGCATTTAATGCCCGTCGCCGTCGACCCCAAAAGCTCCCGCCCTTGTGTCTCCGTCGCCACGGCGATGGATCCACCACCGTGAAGTGCCACCGTGTCCCCAGGCTGCACTGCCATCCGCCACGCTACCGAAAGGCACCGTATGCACGCGTGGGCTGATGAGTCGGCCAGCGCACCACACAACAATTCTCCCGGCAAGCACCTTGCCGGGTCTTGATTTTGCCGGCCCGGAGCTTGCGGCTCAGAACTTGTCGCTCCCGGGCCCTCGCCGACGCATATAGCGCCGAGGCGTGTCTTCTATGATGTAATCTTCTAGTCTTCTGGCGAGCTCCTCTAGCTGGGCCTTGCGTGAGTGATGTAATCTTGAGCACAGAGCAGCCTTCCGGCAAGCTCCGCTTGCCGGGTCTCGATCTTCTGTCTTGTATACTTCGTCTTTGAATGGTTTGACATGGAGCAGGGAAGGTTTTTGCGGCACGTGGTAAACCACGGCGAGAAGTCAGAATCGCCTGCCGTGCACAAGTTGGGGTACTGAGGTACCCCTACCTTAGTACACCGACAGGTTTTGTCACAATTATCGTCATAGAAGTGTCATATGTATGACAGGAAAAAAATTCGTTCGTCCCAAAATGTCACGAATGTGTCTTTTTTTGTAGTGCATGGTTTGGCAATAAACTCTCTATACAATATATTATGAACCTATCATCTGCCAACTATCCTTACTTCTGGAGCCTATTTTTTGTGTACTTGTGCCAGATTATATAAATGCACGCACCATATTACAGCACACATGAGTTCTCTCATCAGAATCTAGTGATAGCACACAAGTGTTTACAGGGGCGCCCCTATATTAGAATATCCTCTGTATTACAAAGACAATCTCACAACTATTTATGTTTTCATGGTTCTCAGATATTATACGTAATTATAGTGAATATCAGAACCCGCGCATCAGAAGAATATTGTGGAACACTGCAATGACTTACAAAATTGGCACCAAGGCATTGAGTGCCATTCTGCATGCAATGACACTCATACGCTCCCCACCTGTAGATTCTTGTTTAGAATATGATGCTAATGACTATTCTAACCTCGAGGAGTCAAACGTAGATGGCCTGTCATGTTCACCCATCAAGGTGCCTGTTCTAATTTGGCAAGGTATTATTGATTGCGCGTATCTTGCATATGTTGTCTTGAATTTCTTCTACTTTGTTGCACCACCATCTGCTTAGTTTACTCATCATATATGTCGAGATGCCATGCCCATCCATTATCAATACATATTCCATCTGTCATCATACCATATTTTCCACTCAAATGTTGTTCTTGTGCATCGGACATCAAAAAGGAAGAGGGTGATTGCCGAACCTGAAGGAGCACTAGCAAAGTCCTTGAAAAACGTGGTTGTGCCGGAGAAATCAGACAACACCCCACTTATATTGGTTGTACAACCAAAGACACAAAACGAGGACCGACTCCAGCAGACTGCACCCATTCTTCATGCCCCACCACTAGCCCCACCACACAGGACCTGCACTCCAGCAAAAGGTATGCCGATTTCGGTTGCCATAGCACCACTGTACCACGAAAAAATCCCACCCACCAAAAAAGTACAGCAAGTCCACCGGCGAAGTCCTATCCCAACTGCAGAGACGGCCAATTCCTGCAGATTGGAACCCATTCGATTATTCGGCTTAAAAGACAATGCTTTCAATGTTGTTAGGGACTACGTGCATATATTCCCATCATGGGATATAGTGAAGACAAACACCATTTTCACATCTTCCTGTCCCACTTACGTGTAAGTGCTATTATTCATGGTGATTATTTTCCTATTTTTTGCTGATTGAACACATCAATGATTTACATTACATTGTTGTAAGTAGGCGAGGGTCAATCTGGATAGTCATGATGAGCAAAGCTTGTTTGCGCTTTTCAAGGAAGCATTGCAGCAGTACCGGTGTTACCTGAGGAAATCACACTTTGGTGGCAAGTCTATAAACGAATTTCCGGTGAAGTCTCCTGTGCTTAATTTAGAAGACATTGAATGGAAAAACCTTGTTATGCACTGGTCTCGTTCCGAGGATGAGGTATTGTCTATGATATCGCATAACAATTTGAACTTCTACTTTTCCGCATGTGCCTTATGGATCTTTTTTGCAGGATATCTGCTCGAAAAAGAATTCCGGTTTGGAAAGAATGACAGGATATCGCAAATATGTTGCCCGCTGCTTTGCTCTTGTTAGTACCTGTTGTCCTGTATCACTGTACTTGCATACATACAGTTCATTATGTGACAACGGATGCATGATAGCTTGCTTATCAATTGTTCGCTCCAAATTATCTGATCTGTATGAATGGTTACATTAGTGTAGAATATATCCAATGCCAATGAACTTTTTTAGCCCTGCATTGTTCTTGTAAGTACCTGCTGTCCTTTATTAGTGTACTTATATTGATAGGTAGTTGTTCATGTACCATCACTCTGCAGCTTATTTTCCTTTGACCTCCACTTTCTACACATAAGATCTATATTTACTCTTACCATTGCTCTTGGCTGTATTGCTGAAGAAGTTTAGCTCTGCATTGCTCTTGGCTGTACCTTTTGCCTGTATTGTTGTACTTACATTTATAGATACTTGGTTATGTAGTATCACTCTTCATATTATCTTAAATATTCTCCATTTTTTCTTATATTGTCACATCTATATATACTCTTAACAATGTAGAATGAAGGCAATGCTTATGAAGAAGATTCTGTGGTAAACTTCTTGAATTGCCCCCCCCCCATCAGCATGAACAAGGGCTTTATAGAGCCTACCTTCACCAACAATGTAAGTTTGTCCTTCTCAAGCCTTCAAACTTTGTTGTGTATATTTGGTTAGGCATGACTACAACAGCTGTTTATTTTTGGTGTTTGCATCAAATTGCATGTTTAAAGTTTATTATGTAGTTCATAAACAAAGTTTGTCCTTCTCAATTGAAGTATTCAGTTGTACAACCAAGTTCCTTCTTCATACCATGTAAATTAAACTATACAGAGCAAGTAATCTTATTTTGCCAATCTGAAATGGGATAAATTGATAGCACACTAACCATTGATACTTATGAGTTATTGATACTTATATCCTCCTTCACAATGTCATTTCCTGCCATGTCTCACTACTAGGGAAAAGCCTAGCAGCAGCGCGGGTTTTAGGCCTATCAGCAGCGCGGGTACCCGCGCTACCAATAAGGCGCTACAGCTAATAGTTAGTAATAGCGTGGGTTAAACCCGCTACTACTAACAAAGTTAGTAATAGCGTGTGCCCACGCCATGCTATTTAGTACCTCGCCACTACTAACAAAATAGTAGCAGCGTGTCCATGCTACCAACGCTACTAGTATCCTAAATACTAGTAGCGCGAGTCTTTTCCCACGCCACTACTAACTAATTTATAATTAAAAAAATAAAATCCACCAATTCCATTTTATGCATACAGTTCGATAAACACAACAATAGTGAGCACTCTGGGCTCCTATTTCATAGTTAACCGAAACCAAGAAAATAAATCACCAAAAAACCTCATTATGCATTGCAATTCACAAATGACCACTTCAAAGAACATGCAAGTATCTATGTCATTAACAATTGCAAACATAAGTTTCTTTTACTACAGTTGTTGTATGTACTATCACACAGTTCCTCATTTTGTTCTCACTCAATAATAAGAAAATGAAAAGAAAAGATAGAGATAATCGCATAATTGCACTTGATTGTCATGGATTCGATCTGCCGCTTCAACATCTCATTATCCTGCGCACTCTGTCGCTATCTTCTACCTATGAATAAAAACAGACCTTACTTGTCGAGAAGCAAATGTGAAACCTTATTACAACATGTATGCTAAGTCGCTAACCCATAGAAACAGCTAGAACAAATGTGAAAACTTTCCATGTTGCGAGTACCGATGTATATGAGCACCCTCAAAACATCAATTAGCAAGTACTTGACACATACAAACAGCCATGCAGAACCTACAGGCCAACTTTCCTATAGTCATGTATAACTACGGCACCAACTTAAGATCCCCAATAGGGCGGCACCGGCGAGAACCTACCAGGCCAACAGCCATTGAATATCTGATGGCGAAACAGCCATGCATAAACTTGGAAGATATACTACAATGGCTCAATGCCTCAATGCCTAAATTTCTCTCTTTTAGGAGATTTTATAGTAAAGAATACAAGCTGCCTCACGAGCAGAAGAGTCGGCGAGAATATTTAGTATCGTAGAGCTGTCTAGAGCACCTATGTTAATGCCGCCCATATAGTTGATTTAACTCTTACTAGTTGATACTAAATTTACATAATTTGGGACAGTTTAACCGACAAAATGTGAAGAAAATAGCATCTTGAGTTCAGCGAAGGCTCTTACTAGTTCATACTACTAATTTTACATAAATTGAATGTCATGTTTGTTTGTTCATGTGATTAGCGATTTACAAAATGCATATGAATCACATACCACCGGCGTGGTGAACATATGAACTAATTTAAGTACGGTAGAGAGTCACATACCACTGATTTTGTTCTTGGATAACCGGCAAGACTCAATCTAAAAATTGAGAGCCATGTTAAGAATTGCGGGAGCAAAAGCGTGCTACTCAAAGGTAATAACCACGAATGTCATGTAGTCTTTGGAAAAACACCTTAAATTGTCATTCTTCCGTCCTTTGAAATGGTATATGTTTCATGAACTCAAATGTGTGGTCCTTGAACTATTCTGTTGAATCTGCTATTCCGCTGCTGCTTACCCAAAATATGCTCGCAACTCGACAGCATCTAGAGTACCTCCCAGGCCTCAACCTGCCAAAAGCAACGACGACCACAGTTGAACCACGCATGCATCGATTCAATAGTTCTACCCTTTTACATTACAATAAACATTGATTTTGGTTCATCACAAGACAAGATAGTGTGTGTTCATAAACGTTGATTCTGAACCTTTGTTTCTTGAACTCGGTTACTCGCTGCCAAAGCTTCATCAAGAATGCCATCAAGCTGGAATTACAGAGCTAAATTTACAAAGGACAGTTTAATTCAGATCACTAAAATTAACTCCCATCTACAGGTCTGAAGATTATGTAGATGAATTTCGAAAAAGCATCTTCAATACTTGCTTTAGTGTCCATGATATTTTTTTGTAAAAATCTGAAACTCTATGTCCCGCACAAAGAGGAGTGGCTACTACTTTCCTGCTATAGTCAAAACATAGTTCCATGACCATATCCAGACTGGTTTTTCATATCAAACTAATGTGCTCTCTCATTCTCTTTTTGATTAGTAGTATCGTATCCATCTATCCATTGGGCATATATTGACAAAGGATCATTGTTCCCTTGATAATCTGATCTATGCATCGTGCTTGCTTTTTTTTCTTAAAAAAGCGAGGGCTCCATGGGAAGGAAATTTCCCTTTCGAGCGAGCTCGAGCAGCTCTTGATCCATAGGAAACATCTCTTTCTCTCTCTCCTGTACCAACAAAGTGTTAAAATTAGATTTGCTTCTTGTATTGTCTATAATTGACTAGACGCAGCCCTATACTCTATTCTTGACCTATTGCTTATTTTCGATGTATGGTGTAAGTGGACAATGATGCACGTCCTTGTGTGATACTTCCTGTAATTGAAACTGACTTTTACGTGCGAATTAAAATCTTATGGTAGTGTAATGCAAAAACATAAACCGCATATCAAATTAGTGTGTTTTTCATTACAATGCAGTTGTATTCTAACTGTTTAATCACTTTGGCAAAACATTTGTACCAATTAGCAGGACACAAATCTAGGGCATTCATCTCTGTAGCTCATACATCATAGACGAACTGGAGGTGCGACCATGCGAAATTGAGGAAACAAAATAAGAGATTCAGAAGAAAAAAGCACTACCTCGACCAAGGGAAGAGCGGTTGAGCAATGGCTGAACCCCGGGGAAGATGAGGATGAAGTCGGTAGGCGGCGGATCTGCATCTGCGATCTGGTGGTCGAGCAGCGCCAGGCCTCCGCGAGGTTAGCGTCTTGGTGGTTTTGGCACGCCGACCTCCACCGTGGCGTCAGACCCCAGAAGCTCCGGTGGCGTGCAGCTCATTCACCGCGCCTCCTCTCCGTCGCCACCACCGCAACCTCCAGTTTCCCCCACGCTTGCGCTCGAGCTCTGCAGCGAGTTCGTCGGAGCACAGCCATGGGGGTCTCCTCCGCCTCCTCCCCCATGGCCCCAAGCCACAACGCCTCGTGGACGGTGTAGCCCGCCTCGCATCAACCGCCGCCCCCGCCTCGCCTCCGCTGCCGCCTGCGCCGCTCCTCACCTCTGCCGCCTGGCCCCTCGCCTCCGCCGTTGTCCGCCGCAGTACCGCAGCCAGCCTTGTCCCTCCTCGCCGGTGTGCAGCGGCGACACCGAGCGTCTTCTTGGCGAGGCCTCCGCTTCTCCTTGCGGCGGCGGCGCCTCTCGGCGTCCTCCTTGGCAGCGTGCGTCTGGCGCCCATCACGGCTTGCAGCCACGAGCTGCCGCCCAGTACCTGTCGCCCAGCGTCGGTGCCTGCTGGGCCGACCCGTCCCGGAGGAGACGGCGAGGAGGACGGGCGCTGGGGAGGTGGCGCAGGGTGGAGAGGGAGAGGGAGGCGGTGGCGGCGACGGGTGGTGCTTGGTGGGGCGGCGGCGCGCGCCGGGATTGGGGAAAAGGAGAGGAAGAGCGGCGGAGTGGTCAAAGCGAGGCGAGGGGAATTTGTGGCGGAGGAACTTGGTGTAACGGTGCCTCCATGAAGCTAGGTGTCTATAGTAATAGCGCTGGGATTATACACCACGCTACTATCATCAACTTAGTAGTAGCGTGGGTTTATACCTGCGCTACCACTACTTTCTTGTCCCGATGAGCACGGTGGAGACCACTTAGTAGTAGCGTGGGTTTATACCCGCGCTACTACTATCAACTTAGTAGTAGCGTGGGTTTATAACCCGCGCTACTGCTACTTAGCAGCAGCGCCTGATTTTATAGCGCGCTGCTGGTAAGATTCTGTGTATAGGCTTTTCTCTAGTAGTGTCTTGACCTGAACAATACCGTATTGTCTTAATGCTATTTTAAACTGTGTCACTTTATTCGTCAGTAAGAAATGTGATGAATTGTCAGCACTGATACTTATATTTGCAAAACATGTCATCCTTCTGCTTGTTTATCTTTCAGAGTGAGGAGGATATAAGTGTCAAACAAGTGCAGTCTCATCAGCTTGCTCAGCTGCTTGCACTGCAGCTCTCGAGTTGGGCTAACCTTTCTTGAACTCTATTGAAGTGCTGTCGGTTTTGTATATTATTTTGTCGGCATGTTTAATTGCACTGGTGGCGATTTTTGATGCCTAGTGTATGTAATCTGCTGTCTGCTTGTGCTTTATTATCATAGTGGCAAACTTTGATGCCCAGTGGATGTAATATGCCGTAATTTCTTTATTGTGTAGTCTAGGTTTTTTTTTCTTATTCACGATGTTGCAGTTATTTTACTGTATATATATCCTGTCTTTGCAGTAAACTGGCCAAACCGTAAAATTACAGTACATAATCGGGCCGTCAAGAAAATCACTATGTATGATCGGCATCATGGGCCCCGTCATCTTGGTCCGTTAACAGGCCTAAATGTAAACTGGCCCACTAGTAGATTCGTGCCTTTAATAGACCGAGTAAACCGCCGACCCTATTTTCCCAAGAAAACTCAATGGGCTTTTAGGAGGCTGAAAAGTAGCTTGGGCCTGAAACATGCTGAACAGCTCACGGGCCGGCAGCAGGCCAAAATAGACCCCGGCCCATGATTGTGCCAATCAAATCATGGGCTTATAACAGGCCAAAATTGTCTCGGTCCTTGTTTGGCCCAATCAGATTATCGGCTGTGAGCAGGCCGGATGCAAACGTGGCCGTAGTTAGGCCCAACTATATGACGGGCTTTTAACAGGCCGAAATATATATAGGGCCAAAATGTTAAACGGGCCTTTAACAGGCCAAAACTAATATCAGGCCGAATTACTAAATGGGCCTTTAGCAAGTGGGCCCAAAAGCATAGTGTCCAGTTGACGGGCCGAATCTGATATGGGCCATAATTTAGCCCAAAGCCTCTTAAAGGGTCGGACCTGATCTGGGCCGTAATTTGGCCCAGAACAAGGTAGCTTTTAACAGGCCGGATCTTATATGGGCCATTATTAGGTCGGATCAAATATGGGCCGACATTTGGCCCAAAACATGGCAGCCAGTTAATGGGCCGGCCTACTAGGGTCCTCAAAATTTTGTGGGCCTTCAGCTGGGCCGGCCCATTATGGTCGGTGAAATCTCATGGGCCTTTAGCTGGGCTGGACCATTATGGTCCACAAAATCTTGTGGGTCTTTAGCTGGGACGACCCATTATGGTCCGCAAAATCTCACGGGCCTTTAGCTGGGCCGGCCTATTATGGCCTGCAAAATCTTGGGGGCCTTTAGCTGGGCCGGCCCATTATGGTTCGCAAAATCTCATGGGCCTTTAGCTGGGATGGCCCATTATGGTCCACAAAATCTTGTGGGCCTTTAGTTGGGCCGGCCCATTTAAACTTTATGGGCCACTTTTGGGCCGGTCCACGTGTCAACATATCATAGGCGCATCTCGCCCATTGGATGAGTGACACCTGTGCCAACGCGGAGCTGACACATGTTTCCTACAGCCAATGATGATTTTACATGTGGAAAATCCCCATTAGTCCGGGCTGTTAACAGGTTATCGGATCCAAAACCGGACCCGATAGCTTAACGGTGTTCCGTTACGGTGGATGCCACGTGTCGGTCACCCTTGACGAAAGCACTTCTGTGACGCACAATTTATCGTCATGGAAGTGGACACTTCCGTGATGATAATTTTGGTAATGTCATGGTACACTTCTACGACAACACAGGTATGACTATCTTGATTCTGTCATAAAATCCTCATGGATGTACATGCATGACAGAAAACGTGACCTACTGTGACAAACACGTATCATCATGGAAGTGTATTTTTGTTGTAGTGTTTCGAGATCTTCACCCAACACGACAATGATAGGAAGGGGAGACTCTAAAAGAATCGATCTTCTCGTAGATCGAGTAACTCACGATCAACTCATGAAACATAAAACATCTCTTGAGCTGAGACACAAAACATACATTTTGAGGCATGAAAAATAACATATGACGAAGGTTCAATTTGGTAGGCAACAATTCCACGCTTAAGTAGATGTTGAGTATGTGTCAAGGTAGTGAGGATATAAATTCCCACGATTCCATAACTGGCACCTTAGGGGAGGTGACTCGTAGAATTATTCCCTTTAGTGGAAAAAGGAATTACGTCTGATATCAAGATCATTGAAACCCTTTATACCTGTCTAAGGCAATTCAGAAATGATCATTTGAAAGAATTCGAAAGAGATGGCATACTCAGATTAGGATGGAAACTATGGTTGTAGAACAACTAGGCAAACGGAAGGCACATTCCAATTGATACCAACGATATAACCTAGTGTCTAAGCGCTCAAGAACTTGAGAATTTCCATATTCATCAAGGTTTTACCAACATCTGTGCTAAAAATCTTGGTGACACCTCATACTACCATGATGGATAAAGATGGAGAATGCGGATGCAAAGGAATACAACACTTTTCAGATTTTACCTTAGCAATGCCAAGGAACAGACCCGTATGATCAACCGAGAGACATTTAGCACTCTGCTTCTAATATGTTCTCCTTGATGTACTAGATACCACGATCATGCTTAAAAGCATCATCGATATGGTCATAAAGTAAAAGTCGGACTTTGGGAACACAAAGGATCCATAAGGAACAACTTCTAGAATAAGTCGCACGGAATCCTCATAGAGAAGATGGTCAAATTATTCAATGAAGATACTATAATAATAGATCATCCGGCTAGGTGTGTCAGCTAGAACATCAACCTTGCTGGGACCTACATCATAGATCTTGGAAAAGTTCCAACCATCATATCTGCCTGAGATTCAGATCTGGTTGGTGACGGGATGCTTCAGAGTCAGCATCTCTGAAAGAAAGTTTGCAACACAAACTGACCAGATGATGTTGCGAGATTCTCGGGAAATGAACTATGGTAAAAAGCTCGAAAACATGAGCTGGATTGCAAGACATACATGATCACACCATCCAAGACAAATGTGGCCACATAGGAGTATTATAACAAAACACTAACGAGTTCTAGTTGGGAACCATCATCGAGGATATCGAAGTCCTTGTGCACTTATCAATGAACATATTATCCTTGAACAACTCAATCAGTGGCTTGGTGTGCTAGGGAATACATATGCTATGAAGATTATCAGTCTATCAGACCATAGAATACTTCGCACATGCATGACTGACTTGGGATGATTCCAGAGGATTAAAAAACAATCTTTCTTGAATCCATGATGGAAAATTGCATTAAATGCATATGAATTAGAGGAAGTCACTTCTCTCATCCAAACATATGCTTCATGAATGGGACACGGAGTAAATGCTTACACAACTTTTCCAACACTAGCTTAATGTTCATCATGAATCATGGAGTAGATAAAAATGTTGCCAATGGGCTCAACAACAGTTCATCTAGGTTTCCACAAGGATGGAATTCCACAATTATGTGAACAAGGTGATAGTATTGGTTTGACCCAAGGATATAATGATGCATGCTCGAGGAGAACCCAAGAGTAGAACAACATTATGAAAATCGTTGGTTCTGATTTGATTTGATGATAGCCCGTACTCAAATCAAAGTTTGGACAAGACAACAAATCCAACAACTGATCACGAAGGTCAATCAGTGAAGATATCATCTTTCTTCAACAAATAGACAAACACACGGATATCCCTTTGGAATGATATAGGTTAGGCAAAGATTTTATCTTCCAACTCTCCAAGTTGTTGTTTAGCTTAACCAACTGGTTCAGGGGTATCCAACACCGACTCTTGGAGAAGGGGTGGTTTATAATAAAACCAACTTGATCGCAAGCTCAACATAATAGCATGGGACAACCTGGTAATACTTCCGAGAAGATATTCGAAAAATCGCGAACCACCAATATGTTATGAAGCTCGAGAACAATCTTGCTTTTCAGGGCAAGATGACATGATCAAATAAGCAAGGGATTGACACAATCCTAACTCATTGATCGAAGAGTGCACCGGGAAAGATGGACTAGGTAGCATGGCCAATCTTAGAATGGTGATCCAACATTCAACCCACTAAGAATGAAGTTATTGTTCATTAACTACCAAGCAATGTGGTTGCTAGGAGTATTGATTTCACACATCACAGTTCACTTGTCGGCATTCCGGTTACAACCAACATGGAGACCAATGAATGAATGATGATGGTGAGAAGTATCATTGTATCGAGAGTTCATAAGAGGTTGTGCAATACTCATGATATTCTTGACATAAAGAGGATAGTACTTCAAGGTAGAATAGAACAAAAGCTGGATTGGCATTTTGATTTACAGAACACAACTACTTTGACCCAATCCTGGATATGGATGAGGTATTGGAGTTTGTTTCTCCTAGACATTCTGAAATAGAATGGCTTGACGGACAACAAGAATAATAGGTATCAATGAACACGAATGCACACATACCTTGACTATCAATTGATAGACAATGGTCGGAATACAGCTGAAGAGGGACATCTCAAATGAACATATAACTTTCTGAGTTGTGGATGTATAGATTACTATGTTGAAGAAAGCTCGACATATTTCTTTAGAATAACCCATGTAGAAAGGTAGGTGCTACTTGTGATCTGCGTTGGGATTTCCCCAAAGAGGAGAGGATGATGCAGTATGATAACCCACAAGTATAGGGGATCGCAATAGTTTTTGAGGGCAGAGTATTCAACCAAAATTTATAGATTCGACACAAGGGGAGCTAAAGAATATTTGTAAGTATTAGCAGCTGAGTTGTCAATTCAACCACATGTGGAGATTAATTATCTGCAGCAAAGTGATCAATAGCAAAGTAGTATGATAGTTTTGATAATAATAGCAGCAGAAATAGTAACGGTAACAGTGATAGCAGTAATTTTGTAGCAAGTGCAACAGTAACGGTAGCAGTGGTAACTTAGCAAGAACAATACAAAAGAAATTCGTAGGCACTGGATCAATGATTTTTTGGATGATATTCATCATGTGACAGTTAAAACCTAGGGCGATATGGCACTAGTTCTAGTTCATAAATATAATGTAGGCATGTATTCCGTAAATAGTCATAAATGCTTATGGAAAGAACTTGGGTGCCATCTTTTGTCCTACCCTCCCGTGGTAGCGGGGTCCTATTGGAAACTAAGGGATATTAAGGCCTCCTTTTAATAGAGAACTGGAAGAAAGCATTAACACACGGTGAATACATGAACTCCTCAAACTACGGTCATCACCGGGATGTTGGGGAACGTAGTAATTTCAAAATTTTCCTACGCACACGCAAGATCATGGTGATGATATAGCAACGAGAGGGGAGAGTGTTGTCTACGTACCCTCGTAGACCGAAGCGGAAGCGTTGACGCAACGTAGAGGAAGTAGTCGTCGTCCTCCGGTCCAACCGATCCAAGCACCGTTACTCCGCACCTCCGAGTTCTTGACACACGTACAACTCGATGATGCACCCGATCTCCGATCCAGCGAGGCGGGAGGAGTTCCGTCAAGACGACGGCGTGGTGACGATCTTGATGTTCTCTGTCGCAGGCTTCGCCTAAGCACCGCTACAATATGACCGAGGTGTAATATCGTGGAGGGGGCACCGACACGGCTAAGGAACGATCTCAATGATCAACTTGTGTGTCCATGGGGTGCCCCTGCCCCGTATATAAAGGAGAGGAGGAGGGAGGGCGGCCCTCTACTATGGCGTGCCACAGGAGTCCTACTCCCACCGGGAGTAGGATTCCCCTTCCTAGTCCAACTAGGAGACCTTCCATGTATTAGGAGTAGGATACTAGGAAAGGGAGGGAGAAGGGAAGGAAGGAGGGTGCGGCCTCCCTTAGTCCAATTCGGACTAGGGCAAGGGGGCGCGGCCTGCCTGGGCAGCCCTCTCTCTTTCCCGTATGGCCCATAAGGCCCAATACTTCTCCCGGCGAATTCCGTAACTCTCCCAGACTCAAAAATACTCGAATCACTCGGAACCTTTCCGAACTCCGAATATAGTCGTCCAATATATCGATCTTTACGTCTCGACCATTTCGAGACTCCTCGTCATGTCCCCGATCTCATCCGGGACTCGAACTCCTTCGGTACATCAAAACTCATAAACTCATAATATAACTGTCATTGAAACCTTAAGCGTGCGGACCCTACGGTTCGAGAACAATGTAGACATGACCGAGACACGTCTCCGATCAATAACCAATAGCGGGACCTGGATGCCCATATTGGTTCCTACATATTCTACGAAGATCTTTATCGGTCAGACCGCATAACAACATACATTGTTCCCTTTGTCATCGGTATGTTACTTGCCTGAAATTCGATCGTCGGTATCCAATACCTAGTTCAATCTCGTTACTGGCAAGTCTCTTTACTATTTCCGTAATACATCATCTCGCAACTAACTCATTAGTTGAAGTGCTTGCAAGGCTTAAGTGATGTGTATTACCGAGAGGGCCCAGAGATACCTCTCCGACATTCGGAGTGACAAATCCTAATCTCGAAATACGCCAACCCAACAAGTACCTTCGGAGACACCAGAGAGCACATTTATAATCACCCGATTCGTTGTGAGGTTTGGTAGCACACAAAGTGTTCCTCCGGTAAATGGGAGTTGCATAATCTCATAGTCATAGGAACATGTATAAGTCATGAAGGAAGCAGTAGCAACATACTAAACGATCGGGTGCTAAGCTAACTGAATGGGTCATGTCAATCAGATCATTCAACTAATGATGTGATCCCGTTAATCAAATAACAACTCTTTGTCCATGGTTAGGAAACATAACCATCTTTAATTAACAAGCTAGTCAAGTAGAGGCATACTAGTGACACTCTGTTTGTCTATATATTCACACATGTATTATGTTTCCGGTTAATACAATTCTAGCATGAATAATAAACATTTATCATGATATAAGGAAATAAATAATAACTTTATTATTGCCTCTAGGGCATATTTCCTTCAGTCTCCCACTTGCACTAGAGTCAATAATCTAGATCACATCACCATGTGATTCACATTGATAGTTCATATCATCATGTGATTAACACCCATAGTTCACATCGCCATGTGACCAACATCCAAAGGGTTTACTAGATTCAGTAATCTAGTTCACATCGCTATGTGATTAACACCCAAAGAGTACTTAGGTGTGATCATGTTTTGCTTGTGAGAGAATCTTAGTCAACGGGTCTTTCACATTCAGATCCGTTATGTATTTTGCAATTTTTTATGTCTACAATGCTCTGCACGGAGCTACTCTAGCTAATTGCTCCCACTTTCAATATGTATCTAGATCGAGACTTAGAGTCATCCAGATCGGTGTCAAAACTTGCATCGATGTAACCCTTTACGACGAACCTTTTGTCACTTCCATAATCGAGAAACATATCCTTATTCCACTAAGGATAATTTTGACCGCTGTCCAGTGATCTACTCTTAGATCACTATTGTACTCCTTGCCGAACTCGGTCGCGGGGTATACAATAGATCTGGTACACAAGATGGCATACTTTATAGAACCTATGGTCAAGGCATAGGGAATGACTTTCATTCTCTTTCTATCTTCTGCTTTGTGGTCGGGTTTTGAGTCTTACTCAATTTCACACCTTGTAACACAGCAAGAACTCTTTCTTTGACTGTTCCATTTTGAACTACTTCAAAATCTTGTCAAGGTATATACTCATTGAAAAAAACTTATCAAGCATCTTGATCTATCTCTATAGATCTTGATGCTCAATATGTAAGCAGCTTCACCGAGGTCTTTCTTTGAAAAACTCCTTTCAAACACTCCTTTATGCTTTGCAGAATAATTCTACATTATTTCCGATCTACAATATGTCATTCACATATACTTATCAGAAATGTTGTAGTGCTCCCACTCACTTTCTAGTAAATACAGGCTTCACTGCAAGTCTGTATAAACTATATGCTTTGATCAACTTATCAAAGCGTATATTCCAACTCCGAGATGCTTGCACTAGTCCATAGATGCACATTTTGTTAACACCTTTAGGATCGACAAAACCTCTTGGTTGCATCACATACAACTCTTCTTTAATAACTCCATTAAGGAATGCAGTTTTGTTTATCCATTTGCCAGATTTTATAAAATGCGGCAATTGCTAACATGATTCGGACAGACTTAAGCATCGCTACGAGTGAGAAAATTTCTTCGTAGTCAACACCTTGAACTTTGTCAAAAACCTTTTTCGACAAGTCTAGCTTTGTAGATAGTAACACTACTATCAAGGTCCGTCTTCCTCTTGAAGATCCATTCATTTTCTATGGTTTGCCGATCATCGGGCAAATCCATCAAAGTCCATACTTTGTTCTCATACATGGATCATATCTCAGATTTCATGGCCTCAAACCATTTTTCGGAATCTGGGCTCATCATCGCTTCCTCATAGTTTGTAGGTTCATCATGGTCTAGTAACATGACTTCGAGCAGGATTACCGTACCACTCAGTGCGGATCTCACTCTGGTTTACCTACGAGATTCGGTAGTAACTTGATCTGAAGTTACATGATCATCATCATTAGCTTCCTCACTAATTGGTGTAGTAGTCACAGAACAGATTTACGTGATGAACTACTTTCCAATAAGGGAGAAGGTACAATTACCTCATCAAGTTCTACTTTCCTCCCACTCACTTCTTTCGAGAGAAACTCCTTCTCTAGAAAGGATCCATTTATTAACAACGAATGTTTTCGCCGGATCTGTGATAGAAGGTGTACCCAACAATTTCCTTTGGGTATTCTATGAAGACGCACTTCTCGATTTGGGTTTGAGCTTATCAGATGAAACTTTTTCACATAAGCATCGCAGCCCCAAACTTTAAGAAACGACAACTTTGGTTTCTTGCTAAACCACAGTTCATATAGTGTCGCCTCAACGGATTTAGATGGTGCCCTATTTAACGTGAATGCAGCTGTCTCTAATGCATGATCCCAAAACGATATTGGTAAATCGGTAAAAACATCATGGATTGTACTATATCCAATAAAGTACGGTTATGACGTTCGGACACACCATTATGATGTGGTGTTCCGGTGGCATGAATTTTGAAACTATTCCACATTGTTTTAATCGAAGACCAAACTCAGAACTCAAATATTTTACTTCTGCGATCATATCGTAGAAACTTTTATTTTCTTGTTACGATGATTCTCTACTTCACTCTGAAATTCTTTGAACTTTTCAAATGTTTCAGACTTGTGTTTCATCAAGTAGATATACTAATATCTGCTTCAAATCAACTGTGAAGGTCAGAAAATAATGATACTTGTCGCGAGCCTTAATATTCATCGGACGACATACATCAGTATGTATGATTTCCAACAAATCTGTTGCTCGCTCCATTGTTCCGGAGAATGGAGTCTTAGTCATCTTGCCCATGAGGCATGGTTCGCAAGCATCAAGTGATTCATAATCAAGTGATTCCAAAATCCCATCAGCATGGAGTTTCTTCATGCGCTTTACACCGATATGACCTAAACGGCAGTGCCACAAATAAGTTGCACTATCATTATTAACTTTGCATCTTTTGGTTTCAATATTATGAATATGTGTATCACTACGATCAAGATCCAATGAACCATTTTCATTGGGTGTGTAACCATATAAGGTTTTATTCATGTAAACAGAACAACAGTTTATTCTCTTACTTAAATGAATAACCGTATTGCAATAAACATGATCAAATCATATTCATGCTCAACGCAAACACCAAATAACATTTATTTAGGTTCAACACTAATCCGAAAGTATAGGGAGTGTGCGATGATGATCATATCAATCTTGAAACTACTTTCAACACACATCATCACTTCACCCTTAACTAGTTTCATTTATTCGCAACTCCTGCTTTGAGTTACTACTCTTAGCAACCCAACCAGTACCAAATACCGAGGGGTTGTTATAAACACTAGTAAAGCACACATCAAACACCAGTATATCAAATATACCCTTTTTCACTTTGCCATCCTTCTTATCCACAAAATATTTAGGGCAGTTCCGCTTCCAGTGACCATTTCCTTTGCAGTGTAAGCACTCGGTTTGTGCTTTGGTTCAGCTTTGGGCTTCTTCGTGGGAGTGACAACTTGCTTGTCAATCTACTTGAAGTTCCCTTTCTTTCCTTTGCCCTTTTCTTGAAACTAGTGATCTTGTCAACCATCAACACTTGATGCTCTTTCTTGATTTCTACCTTCATCGATTTCAACATCACGAAGAGCTCGGGAATCATTTTCGTCATCCTTTGCATACTATAGTTCATCACGAAGTTCTACTAACTTGGTGATGGTGACCAGAGAACTCTTGTCAATCACTATCTTATCTGGAAGATTAACTCCCACTTGATTCAAGCGATTGTACCCACACAATCTGAGCACTTGCTCACTAGTTGAGCGATTCTCCTCCATCTTTTAGCTATAGAACTTGTTGGAGACTTCATATCTCTCAACTCGGGTATTTGCTTGAAATATTAACTTCAATTCCTGGAACATCTCATATGGTCCATGATGTTCAAAACATCTTTGAAGTCTCGATTCTAAGCCATAAAGCATGGTGCACAAAACTATCAAGTAGTCATCATATTGAGCTAGCCAAACGCTCATAACGCCTGCACACTGCTCTCTGCAATAGGTCATCACCTAGCGGTGCATTAAGGACATAATTCTTCAGTGCGAGAATGAGGATAAACCTCAGATCGCGGATCCAATCCGCATCATTGCTACTAACATTTTTCAACACAATTTTCTCTAGGAACATATCAAAATAAACATATGAAAGCAACAACGCGAGCTATTGATCTTACAACATAATTTGCAAAATACTACCAGGACTAAGCTCATGATAAATTTAAGTTCAATTAATCATATTACTTAAGAACTCCCACTTAGACAGACATCTCTCTAGTCATCTAAGTGATCACGTGATCCAAATCAACTAAACCATAACCGATCATCATGTGAGATGGAGTAGTTTTCAATGGTGAACATCTTATGTTGATCATATCTACTATATGATTCACGCTCGACCTTTCAGTCTCCGTGTTCCAAGGCCATATCTGCATATGCTAGGCTCGTCAAGTTTAACCTGAGTATTCTGCGTGTGCAAAAACTGGCTTGCACACGTTGTAGATGGACGTAGAGCTTATCACACCCGATCATCACGTGGTGTCTGGGCACGACGAACTTTGGCAACGGTGCATACTCAGGGAGAACACTACTTGATAATTTTTAGTGAGAGATCATCTTAAAATGCTACCGTCAATCAAAGCAAGATAAGATGCATAAAAGATAAACATCACATGCAATCAATATAAGTGATATGATATGGCCATCATCTTCTTGTGCTTGTGATCTCCATCTCCGAAGCACCATCATGATCACCATCGTCACCGGCGCGACACCTTGATCTCCATCGTAGCATTGTTGTCGTTTACACCATCTATTGCTTCTACGACTATCGCTACCGCTTATTGATAAAGTAAAGCAATTACAGGGTGTTTGCATTTCATACAATAAAGCGACAACCATATGGCTCCTGCCAGTTGCCGATAACTTCGGTTACAAAACATGATCATCTCATACAATAAAATATAGCATCATGTCTTGGCCATATCACATCACAACATGCCCTGCAAAAACAAGTTAGACGTCCTCTACTTTGTTGTTGCAAGTTTTACGTGGCTGCTACGGGCTTAAGCAAGAACCAATCTCACCTCGCATCAAAACCACAACGATAGTTTGTCAAGTTGGTGCTGTTTTAACCTTCGCAAGGACCGGCGTAGCCACACTCGGTTCAACTAAAGTTGGAGAAACCGACACCGGTAGTCACCGTGTGCATAGCACGGCGGTAAAACCAGTCTCGCGTAAGCGTCTGCGTAATGTCGGTCCGGCCGCTTCATCCAACAATACCGCCAAACCAAAGTATGACATGCTTGGTAAGCGGTATGACTTATATCGCCCACAACTCACTTGTGTTCTACTCGTGCATATAACATCAAACCATAAAAACCTAGGCTCTGATACCACTGTTGGGGAACGTAGTAATTTCAAAAATTTCCTACGCACACGCAAGATCATGGTGATGATATAGCAACGAGAGGGGAGAGTGTTGTCTACATACCCTCGTAGACCGAAGCGGAAGCGTTGACGCAACGTAGAGGAAGTAGTCGTACGTCCTCCCGGTCCAACCGATCCAAGCACCGTTTTTTTTTTGACCGTGAACTGTGGGGTAAAACCCCCACAGCAATCAAAACTTTATTGAAGCCAGGTAACAGTTACAACAACATGATTACAAGAGGTAACCGAAAAAATAAAAAAGAAGCAACAAAAAGCAAAGGGCAAAATTAAGGTGGCAAGAAGGAAATCCACTTGAGTAGCTCATCCTTGTACCCAGGCTTGATTCTATGCTGCATGAGAGTAATGTCATGCCTGAAAGCTCCTCTCCATTTACGAAAACTTGCCCTTTCTCTTCTGAACACCTTTGCATTCCTGATGATCCAAATATTCCAGCAGGCAATAAAAACCACTTCAGTGAAAAAGGGTTTAGCAAAACTCCTCTTTGCCTGGATGACAAGGTCAGACATTGAGGTTCCAGAGGACCAATCAATCTGCAAATAGTTCCAAACTCTGACACTGAAATTGCAGTTGAAGAAGAGATGGTCCCTGGTTTCTCGCACATGCAGGGGGCAAAGCTTGCAAGAAACACCATCATCCATGTGCCAGTGTCTTCTGTCAACCATATCCTTGGTGTTAAGTCTGTCCATGGTAAGCATCCATGCAAAAACCTTAATCTTGGTAGTGCAAGAAGATTTCCAGATCCAGCAGAGCAGATGGTTGAATGTTTCAGTCTGAAAAACATGATTATAGAACAACTTAGGTTTGTAACCCTTGGTGGAACCCTGCCATAACCATACATCCTTCTTCAAGCCAATTACGGTATGGGAGATCATCATATTTCTTATCAAATTCAATTCATCAAAAGCTTGGGCAGATAAAGGTAGGTGAAAATGCTGATATAAATCAACTGAATTGAAGATGCCCTTAACCGAAATCCAGGGATCCTTGGCAAAAGAGAAGAGTCTAGGGAATCTAGACTGCAAGGTGGAAACTTCAGAGCCAAGATTCCAGTTATCGGACCAAAAAAGAGCAGTGTCTCCTGCATTGACTTGCACCCAGGAGCATTCCCTAAAATTCTGCAAAACTTTACAGATATCCTTCCACCAAAAGGAGCCACAAGCGGTTGTTCCTTGGGGTATGCCATCATGATAGTATGAATCCCAAATTAGGGACACCCAAGGTAGATCCTTCTTGTTGAGAAAATTGCTAGCATGCTTAAGTAGCAAAGCCACATTTTGAACACCCAAATTCAAAATACCAAGACCACCCTTACTTTTTGGTCTGCAGATCAAATCCCAGGCAGCAAGAGATGGAGCAGGCTCATCCCTATTTTTTCTCCACAGACACTGCCTTTGAATCCTTTCTAGCTGCTTAAGGATTCCAGCAGGCACAGCCAGGCTGCCCATAAAGAAGATTGGCATCGAAGACAAAGCAGAGTTAAGGAACTGTAATCTCTCACCTTGATTAAGGAAAGAAGAACTGGCAGTCATTCTTCTCTCCATACAGTCCACCAGAGGCATAAAGTCAACCATCTTGGGCCTTGTAGTACCCACAGGCAAACCAAGGTAAGTAAAAGGCATCTTTCCAATTTGGCATCCAAAAGCAGAGGCTAGCTCATTCATGACTGCATGGTCAACATTAACAGGAATGATAAAGGATTTATGATAGTTTACATCAAGACACGTGGATCATGAGAACACCAACAACATCTCCTTCAAAGCTACAAGTTGTTTGCTGTCGTGAGGAGAATGATCAAGGTATCATCAAGATATTGAATGATAGGGTAGTCTTGATCATGGCAAGGTATAGGTAGACTTAGAATTCCTTCTGAACATATCATTAACGATCGCTTGTAAGAGATCGTGACAATCACAAATAAAAGAGGAGAAACAGATCCTTATCTCGACCCTTTTTTGCAAACAAACTTCCTTCCGGGCACACCATTTAGAAGGACGGAAGAAGTACCAAAGTGGCAAGGAGCTGCTTCATCCATAAAATCCATTTTTCATTAAAGCCTTTGTGTTTGAGAATCTGGAAGATAGCTTCATGCTCAACAGAGTCAAAAGCCTTCTCAAAATCCAATTTGAGGATGACAATGGGCCTCTTAGACTAATGGCATTGATGCGAGATACTCAAAGGTCCAACCAATACAGTCTTGAATTGTTCGCTTTTAATGAAACCATATTGGTTCTTGTGAATGCATTTCATAATTATCTTCGAAATCTATTGGCAGCCATCTTAGAGAGAAACTTCAGACCCATGCTTGTGAGAGAAATGGGCCTATAATCTCCACTTCCTCGGTGACAGCTTCTTGGGAATCGAGTAATGAAAGAGCTATTGATGTTTTCCAAAGACTGCTGTCCCTCATGAAAAGCATTAGCCAAATCATAGAAATCACCAAATGATGTGCCAACACTTCTTGAAGAACAAACCATTAAAACCATCGTGTCCAGTGCTTTGTCAATGTGCATGTGCTTGACCACCTCATCCATTTCCTCTTTTCCAAATGGCTCAGTAAGCACATCCAGGCCCTCAACTGGTGCTAAAAGAGATGGAAGATCGAAACCCATGATAATCCCTCTTGAGGTGCCCATTCTGTTTTTAAAACAGCTCCAAATAATGCCAGCCATTTGCTCATGGTCAGAGACCACAGAGCCATCAGGTAACTTGAGACTAGCAATTGAGTTTCTCCTGTGCCTCTCAGTGGCCATGGCATGAAAAAACTTGGTATTTTCACCCCCAACCTTAATATACCTGATAGTGCATCTCTTCTTCCAGTACATACAGTGCAAGTGAAGAAGCTTTTCCAAATGGACCTTCACAATTTTCCTGAAATTGAACTCCTGCCTAAACAGGGGTCTCCATTCCTCCAACTCATCAAAAAGAAAGATCACATGATTACACTTGGTAATAAGCAGCTTTAGCTTGGAAACACTCATTTGCCATCTCTTAAGACACATTCGCAGATGTTTAAACTTATCAGCAATCTGAGCAGTAATGTGTGACTTTCTAGAATTTAGAAGCCAAGATGATTCCACACACTCCATAAAGCCCTGTAGTTCCATCCAAGCACCGTTACTCCGGCACCTCCGAGTTCTTGACACACGTACAGCTCGATGACGCACCCGATCTCCGATCCAGTAGAGGCGCGGGAAGGAGTTCCGTCAGCACGACGGCGTGGTGACGATCTTGATGTTCTCCTGTCGCAGGGCTTCGCCTAAGCACCGCTAAAATATGACCGAGGTGTAATATCGTGGAGGGGGCACCGCACACGCTAAGGAACGATCTCAATGATCAACTTGTGTGTCCATGGGGTGCCCCTGCCCAGATATATAAAGGAGAGGAGGAGGAGGGCCGCCCTCTACTATGGCGTGCCTCGGGAGTCCTACTCCCACCGGAGTAGGATTCCCCTTCCTAGTCCAACTAGGAGACCTTCCATGTATTAGGAGTAGGATACTAGGAAAGGGAGGGAGAAGGGAAGGAAGGAGGGTGCGGCCCTCCTTAGTCCATTCGGACTAGGGCAAGGGGGTCTTGTGCCTGCCCAGGCAGCCCTCTCTCTTTCCCGTATGGCCCATAAGGCCCAATACTTCTCCCGGCGAATTCCGTAACTCTCCCAGACTCAAAAATACTCGAATCACTCGAACCTTTCCGAACTCCGAATATAGTCGTCCAATATATCGATCTTTACGTCTCGACCATTTCGAGACTCCTCGTCATGTCCCCGATCTCATCCGGGACTCGAACTCCTTCGGTACATCAAAACTCATAAACTCATAATATAAGCATCGCCATCGAAACCTTAAGCGTCACGGACCCTACGGTTCGAGAACAATGTAGACATGACCGAGACACGTCTCCGATCAATAACCAATAGCGGGACCTGGATGCCCATATTGGTTCCTACATATTCTACGAAGATCTTTATCGGTCAGACCGCATAACAACATACATTGTTCCCTTTGTCATCGGTATGTTACTTGCCCGAGATTCGATCGTCGGTATCCAATACCTAGTTCAATCTCTTTACTGGCAAGTCTCTTTACTCGTTCCGTAATACATCATCTCGCAACTAACTCATTAGTTGAAGTGCTTGCAAGGCTTAAGTGATGTGTATTACCGAGAGGGCCCAGAGATACCTCTCCGACATTCGGAGTGACAAATCCTAATCTCGAAATACGCCAACCCAACAAGTACCTTCGGAGACACCTGTAGAGCACCTTTATAATCACCCAGTTATGTTGTGACGTTTGGTAGCACACAAAGTGTTCCTCCGGTAAACGGGAGTTGCATAATCTCATAGTCATAGGAACATGTATAAGTCATGAAGGAAGCAGTAGCAACATACTAAACGATCGGGTGCTAAGCTAACTGAATGGGTCATGTCAATCAGATCATTCAACTAATGATGTGATCCCGTTAATCAAATAACAACTCTTTGTCCATGGTTAGGAAACATAACCATCTTTGATTAACAAGCTAGTCAAGTAGAGGCATACTAGTGACACTCTGTTTGTCTATATATTCACACATGTATTATGTTTCCGGTTAATACAATTCTAGCATGAATAATAAACATTTATCATGATATAAGGAAATAAATAATAACTTTATTATTGCCTCTAGGGCATATTTACTTCACGGGAGTGGTCCCAACTATTGTCACTCCGGGGTTGCCGAATCATAACACGTAGTTGGTGACTATAACTTGCAAGATCGGATCTAGAACATAGATATAATGGTGATAACATAAACGGTTCAGATCTGAAATCATAGCACCCGGGCCCAAAGTGACAAGCATTAAGCATGGCAAAGTCATAGCAACATCAATCTTAGAACATTGGATACGGGATCAAGCCCTAACAAAACTAACTAGATTACATAATGAATCTCATCCAACTCCTCAGTGACCAACGAGCCTACGAAGTAATTACTCACTCCCGGTGGGGAGCATCATGGAATTGGCGATGGAGAAGGGTTGGTGATGACGAAGATCGAAGATCCCCATCTCCGAAGCCCCAAACAGACTCCAGATCTGGCCTCCCAACGAAGAACAGGAGATGGCGGCAACTCCGTCTCGTGGAACGTGATAATTCTTTCTCCTTGATTTTTTTCTGGAAAAATAGGATTTTATAGCGTTGGTTTCAAGGTCTGCGGGGCCACCAAGTGGGGACAACCCACCTGGTTGCGCCTGGAGGGGGCGCTATTGATGTCAAAACCGGCAGATCTCTGGTTGGGGGTCCCAGTTATGTGTGTGAGGATCGATGGTATCAAGGGACAACAGGGACACAATGTTTACCCAGGTTCGGGCCCTCTTAAAGGAGGTAAAACACTACATCCTTCTTGATTGTATTCAATGCGTATAAGGGTTACAAGAGTTGATCTACCTCGAGATTGTAATGGCTAAACCCTAGCTGTCTAACCTATGATTATTCTGATAGCCTCTACGGACTAAACCTCCGGTTTATACACACACCGGAGGGGCCTAGGGTTGTACAGAGTCGGCTTGCAGAGGAAGGAAACATCACATCCGGACACCAAACTTGTCGTTCTACGCTCATAGGAGTCCTATCTGGACACGGGAGATAGCCTTCTGCTTTATCTTCACGGCCCATCAGTCCGGCCCATATCGAATATACCGGACACCCGAGGACCCCTTAATCCAGGACTCCCTCAGTAGCCCCTGAACCAGTCTTCGATGATGATGAATTCAGCATGCGGAGTATCTTAGGCAATGCAAGGCGGGTTCCTTCTCCTGAATACTTTAAGTTAGCCTCCTGCATAAAGAACTGTGTCCGGCTCTGCATAATCAATACAACCCTTAGCCACAAAGGCAAGACGTCAAAATAGAAACAGTGTCTTTTACTGACAACTGTTTTGGTGAAGTGTCACACTTGACTCTTTAACATTTCGAACCATTTTCACGCCTCCCGTTTCGCGTTTCGAGGCTTAGCCTCCATTGGCACGTCTTGTCAAAACAGAGATCATGCCTGCCCGTTATGGATTCTCATTAATATGGTTAGGGTAATCCAACCGCACCTTACATATGATTTCGTTGGGAACGGGCGAGGTTTATGGCTTGAGAGGGAGACGTTTGGCATTTTCACCGTCCATAAAAGGGTAAAGAACCCTCATTTTTTCTTCACGCCTTCCTATAGCTTCTATCTCCCAATCTCCAAGCCCCAGCGCCCACAACTCCGACCTCCTCCGCCGCCGCCACCCTTCTCAGCAGTGACCGGGTCTGGCTCCAAGGGCAAGTGGGAGGCCTCCACCATCACTGAAAAGGACGTCAAGGATATCCAGAGTGCGGGCTATTTGTCCACGGATATCGTGCATAGGATCCCTGACAAAGATCAGGTTATTCCTACTACGGAGCCCGGTGAGAGGGTCGTGTTAATCTCCCATTTCCTTCGGGGGCTAGGATTTCCCCTCCATCCCTTCGTTCGGAGTCTTATGTTTTACTACGGGCTAGATTTTGATGATCTAGCCCCAAATTCCTTCCTCCACATATCGGCTTTCATAGTCGTGTGTGAGGCTCTTCTCCGTATCCCCCCACACTTCGGTGTGTGGCTCAAGGTCTTCATCTGAAGCCGAAGGTGGTCGACGGACAACATGCAGACTATGGCGGGGCTATGGTAAGTAAGCTTCCCAACGCCATCTGGCCCAAAGGGGCATTCGTAGAGATAGTCAAGGTATGGCAGCAGGAGTGGTTCTACATAACCGAACCCCGCGACGCCAACTGGGCAGCCAAGCCTGACTTCAGATCTGGACCCCCCATGAGACTCACCTCATGGACCGCCAAGGGCCTTGATTGGGGGTCCAAACCGGAGGTGTATATGCTATAGACACACATCTCCAACATATTGGGCGCAAAACATCGGTCTCACAAACGTGATTCAAGTGATGCTCTTCCGCCGCACCCTCCCCTACTAGCTCCGGGCCTCCCCCTCGTGGGAGTTCAATCTGGAGGATCCACAAACCTTGAAGCGCTTCTTCGGCACCATGCGCGAAGATATATGGAAGCAGCACTTCAAGGCTCAGAATAAGTGGCCGAAGAAGACCCGAGGACATCAGACTCAACATCGAGAACCCAGCCACGATGGTAAGCATAATCTTTCCGAAGACCTATCCGGTCAATGTTTCAGATATAATAAAGATTACATTGCCTGCTTTCCGTACAGGGCTGGACGGCAAAGGCGGAACGGATCAACTGTCTCGCACCGCTGCCTGAGGACCCGACCACACCCCAGCTAACGAAGATGATGGTCCTGGCGCCCTATCAATCGCCGGAGAAGAAGGCCATGAACAAGAAAAGGCAAGGAGGCCAAGGGCGGCCCCCGCCACAAAGGTCCTTTGGACACAGTGTCCGGAGAGACCGAAGCCCTCTCTTCCCACGAGGGAGACGAGGAAGAAGAGGAGGAGGAGGAGGTGTAAAGCGACTTCCCCCATAAGGGGAGGAAGAAGAAGAGGGCGGCCTTCGAAGACCCGGAGGGGGAGGCGCCCAAGAGAGGGAAACTGACCCTCCCGGACAGTTCGGACTGATAGTCCGAACTAGTCCCCAAGAAACCTCCCAGGGTGAAGCCCCTGGCCGAATTGTAAGTATTCAGAAACTTACTGTTTATATTCGGTCTACCTGCTTCCATTATGTAAGTTATTTTGTTATTTGCCCTTCAGCCCTCCCTGCGAGCTCCCGCATACTCCATTATCGGAGGGGAATTCTCTGCTGCCCAAAATGGTAGAGAGTGACATGGACCCACCAGCCCCCTCGCCTATTGCCATGGAGGACACCAAAGTGTCGTCCTGAAGGACGTCTCCTGGCCGGGAGGGGGGGAGCGGACAAAACTGTCGAGAGAGCGCCCGAGGTTAATGATACGTCTCCAACGTATCTATAATTTTTATTGTTCCATGCTATTATATTAACCCTTTTGGATGTTTATGGTCTTTATTTTACACATTTATATCAGTTTTGGGACTAACCTACTAACCGGAGGCCCAACCCGTATTGCTGTTTTTTTGCCTATTTCAATGTTTCGAAGAAAAGGAATATCAAACGGAGTCCAAACGGAATGAAACCTTCGGGAGTGTGATTTTTGGAACGAACGTGATCCAGAGGACTTGGAGTGCAAGTCAAGAAGCGATCGAGGCGGCCAGGAGATAGGAGGGTGCGCCAACCCCCTTGGGCGCGCCCCCTATCTTGTGGGCCCCTCGGGAGGCCACCGACATACTTCTTCCTCCTATATATACCCATGTACCCCGAAAACATCCAGGGAGCCAATGAAAAACAATTTCCACCACCGTAACCTTGTGTATCCGCGAGATCCCATCTTGGAGCCTTCGTCGGCGCTCCGCCGGAGGGGGCATCGACCATGGAGGGCTTCTACATCAACACCATAGCCCCTCCGATGAGTTGTGAGTAGTTTACCACAGACCTTCGGGTCCATAGTTATTAGCTACATGGCTTCTTCTCTCTTTTTGGATCTCAATACCATGCTCTCCCCCTCTCTTGTGGAGATCTATTTGATGTAACTCTTTTTGCGGTGTGTTTGTCGAGATCCGATGAATTGTGGGTTTATGATCAAGTTTATCTATGAGAAATATTTGAATCTCCTCTGAATTCTTTTATGTATGATTGAGTTATCTTTGCAAGTCTCTTCGAATTATCAGTTTGGTTTGGCCTACTAGATTGATCTTTCTTGCCATGGGAGAAGTGCTTAGCTTTGGGTTCAATCTTGTGGTGTCCTTACCCAGTGACAGCAGGGGTTGCAAGGCACATATTGTATTGTTGCCATCGAGGATAAAAAGATGGGGTTTATATCATATTTCTTGTGTTTATCCCTCTACATCATGCCATCTTTCTTAATGCGTTACTCTATTCTTAAGAACTTAATACTCTAGATGCATGCTGGATAGCGGTCGATGCGTGGAGTAATAGTAGTAGATGCAGGCAGGAGTCAGTCTACTTGTCACGGACGTGATGCCTGTATACATGATCATGCCTAGATAATCTCATAATTATTCGCTTTTCTATCAATTGCTCGACAGTAATTTGTTCACCCACCATAATACTTATGCTATCCTAAGAGAAGCCACTAGTGAAACCTATGGCCCCCAGGTCTATCTTTTATCATATAAGATTTCACTCTACTTTTATTTGCATCTTTACTTTTCCTATCTATATTATAAAATACCAAAAATATATTTATCTTATCATACTATCTCTATCAGATCTCACTTTCGCAAGTGGCCGTGAAGGGATTGACAACCCCTTTATTGTGTTGGTTGCGAGTTCTTTGTTTGTTTGTGTAGGTGCGTGGGACTTTTGAGGAGCCTCCTACTGGGTCGATACCTTGGTTCTCAAAATTTGAGGGAAATACTTACGCTTCTATTGTTGTATCACCCTTCCTCTTCAAGGAAAACGAATGCAAGCTCAAGATGTAGCAAGGAGGATTTCTAGCGCCATTGCCGGGGAGGTCTTCGCTCAAGTCAAGACATACCAAGTACCCCTCACAAACTCATCTCCCTCGCATTTACATTATTTGCCATTTGCCTCTCGTTTTCCTCTCCCCCACTTCACACTTGCCGTTTTATTTGCCATCTATTTCCCAATCTCTCTCTTTCATTAGCCTTCTTCTTCTTCCTCGCTTTTGTTTGCCGTTATGTCTGAAATTGGGGAGATTATCGTCGATATGGACAATAATGATAACATGGAAAATTCTGAGGCTCCGGCTGAAGAACCCCCTATCTTGCTTACTAAAAAGTTTCGAATCGGTAGTGGTAACATTATTGGAAAAGGTGTTATTCAAGATTTCTTTACTTGTGCCAGTGCTTTACCTTCCATGGGTGGTTCTATTCTTCATAGAACTAGTAGTCTTGCAGATGCTATCGCTATGCTTGTAGTTGAACTTGAAAGACAATTTATGCATATGCATCCTTGCATACAAAGAATTTTCCTAGAATTTTCCAATATTGAGCATTCTTCTGTTAAGTGCACTGTTACTCTCTTTTTGGCTCATGAGTTTAGATTTATAATAAGAGAGGCCAAAGAAATCTTTGCGCACTATAGGGTGGTGGCCGGTCGTCCTCCCATAGAGGCGGTCCTCTTCGATCAAGACGTAACTGAGGGAAATACATACGCTACTATTGCTCTTCAAGGAAAACCAACGCAAGATCAAGACGTAGAAGTTAATACCTCGGTCGCCGAAGACCTAGGGAAGGCGGCCCCTATGACAACCGATGGTGGGGACCCCCAACAATCCGGGCCTCAGCCGAACACCATTCCGGAGACCAATATAACGCCCTCGATGCGGCTATATCTCCCACGTGTCGAAGCACGACTTAGAGGCATAACCGCATTGAAAGCAATGTCGCAAGTGAGGTAATCTTCGCACAATCCATGTAATACATAAGGGAAAAGATACATAGTTGGCTTACTGTCGCCACTTCACACAGTGCATAATTAAACATCCATCATACAGATTACACTCAAGGTCCGACTACGGAACCAAAATAAAAGAAGAATACCCCACATGCAACATAGATCCCCGATCGCTAACTGGCTCCACTACTAATCGTCTGAAATGAAACATAGTAACGACCAAGTGCCTCATCATATTCCCACTTCAGCTCGGGCCGCCATCTGCTACCGCATCACCGGTACCTGATCTATTTTGGTAGAATCAGTGAGCCACGGGGACTCAGCAATCTCACACCCATGAGATCAAGACTATTTAAGCTTAAGGGAAGGCTGGTGTAAAAAGGAGGGGCTGCAGAAGTTTAACTAGCATATATGGTGGCTACATCGCAAAAGAGAGCGAGAAGAGAAGCAAAGCACGGTCGTGAAGCTAGTAGTGATCAAGAAGTGATCCTAAGCAACCTGCGTCAAACATAACTCCAACACCGTGTTCACCTCCCGGACTCCGCCGAGAAGAGACCATCACGGTTACATACACGGTTGATGTATTTTAATTAAGGTCAACTTCGGGTTTTCTACAACCGGACATTAACAAATTCCCATCTGCCTCATAACCGCGGGCACGGCTTTGAAAGATAATACCTGCAGGGTGTCCCAACTTAGCCCATAACAAGCTCTCGCGATCAACGAAGGAATAAACCTTCACCCAAGACACTCCGATCGACTCGGTATCCCAGACATCAAGACATTTCGACAATGGTAAAACTAAACCAGCAAAACTGCCCGATGTGCCGAAAAATCCCGATAGGAGCTGCACATATCTCATTCTCGTGGCACACCGGATGAGCAAGACGACGGGTTGGCATAGACCCTGGTTGCCAGTGGGCGCGGACATCGCTTCAGTTGGACCAACACTCGAAGGAGCACCGCCCGGGGTAAAATAAAGATGACCCTCGGGCTCGCGAAAACCCAAGGGAAAAAGGGTATAGGTGGCAAATGGTAAAACCAAGGTTGGGCCTTGCTGGAGGAGTTTTATTCAAAGCGAACTGTCAAGGGGGTCCCATAAATCACCCGACCGCGTAAGGAACGCAAAATCAAGGAACATAACACCGGTATGACGGAAACTAGGGTGGCAAGAGTGGAATAAAACACCGGCATAAGGCCGAGCCTTCCACCCTTTACCAAGTATATAGATGCATTAATTAAAACAATAGATATTGTGATATCCCAAAATATCCGTGTTCCAACAAGGAACAAACTTCATCTTCACCTACAACTAGCAACGCTATAAGAGGGGCTGAGCAAAGCGGTAACATAGCCAATCAACGGTTCGCTAGGACATGGATGGTTAGAGGTTGACATGGCAATATGGGTGGCATGATATAGCAAGTGGTAGGTATCGCAGCATAGGCATAGCAAAAGAGCGATCATCTAGCAAGCAAAGATAGAAGTGATATCGAAGGTATGGTCATCTTGCCTGTAAGGTTCTCAGAGTTGTCGAAGGCTTGATCTTCGTAGGCGTTCTCAACAGGCTCCTCGTTCACGTACTCGTCTCCCGGCTCTACCCAAAGCAAGAACACAAGCAACGGAACCACAATCAAACAAGGAACAATGCACAAGCAATATGATGCAAAACATGACATGCGATGCGAGATGTGATATGCAATGCATATGTGTGTTCCGGAAGGAAAATGATGAATTGGGAATCAACTTGGCAAACCAAGTATGCCGCTGGAAAGATGGGGTGATTTCGGTTGAAATCGATATAAAGATCACCGGAATCGGTTGCACGGTTTGCAAATGACAAGCAAAACAAGAATGACGCAAAACTGCGTTTAACAGCCCGATGCTACTTAGCAAGCAACAAGAAACTATGCTACAGCACCCCAACATAAAAACAAAGCATATGGCAGCGAACTACAAGAGATGCTTAACAAAAGAGGAACACTGAGCTACGGCTAAATCACATCATAACATGTTCAAACAAGCATGGTGAAAGTGCTCAAAATATCAGGTTCACAGACTTGGTGAAAATACTAACATGCCAGAATTAACATCGAGAAGGCATGTTTAGAGCAAGCAAACAACATGCTACAGGAACTTATAATAGCAAAGCAAGGCATGACATGATTCTACTCAAAGAATATTTCAATAGTCCCTTACTGACCATAAGCCAAAAAGGACCTTAAGAAATGATGGCACCCATGTAAACATTGCAAGTTTTATTACAGATTTCAGACTTAGTGAAATATCAGGACATGGCAAAAACAGATTCAACATGGCATCTTCGTGAGCTCGATGCACTCACTACAGAGCATCTCATGATAAACTAAGCATACACCCATCAAGAAGACATGGCATAGGAGCTATACATGGCAAGAACAACATCATAGCATACACGGATCAACTACAACGACCTCGTGAAAATTGAATCTCATACAAACAGTCTGCCAGGAAACATTTTGAAGCAAAAGTAGAGCACGAAAATGACACGCTAGACTACTCCATAAATACCAACAAAGGCATGGATGGATAGAGCACATCCATATGTTCAAAACACCCTTACTGATCATGCTCAAAAAGGGCATAGATCTCTCTGTAACAACATGAACATATGGCATAAAATTAACAAAGCAGGACAAGACAAAGGAAAACACTAAGTTCCTGAAATCAGCAACATCATCATCCCTACTTTGCATGCTTGTCCTAGTCACCACATAACTCACAAAAATACATGGCAAACACCCCTGGAAAGATGGCATGGCAATGTTCAACTCACATGTAGGACTCAAGTTCATAGGGTGCACACATAATTCATGGCAAAAATGACAAAAGAGCTCGAACTGATAAGATTCTGAAACTAACGATCTGAAGCCATCTTCCAACAGCTTTTCGGGCATCAAGATGAGCTCAAATGCAAATGATGCAATGGAACGAAATTATGTACTCTTCGAGGCGAACAATTTGACTTATTATACGCCCAACACGGAGCCACGGGTGTGGAGATGTGATGCTATGAAAATGCCACGAAATTAACACAGATGTAGGACTTAGTGGAATTTCGGGGAAAGAAAGTCAACCGTGGCGCTTTGGATCTGGATCCGGATCTCGCCGAGTTGGAGGTCGCCGCGGAGCTCGCCGAGGGGACGCCGGGCGGGTCGGGGTCGGCCGGCGCGGGGCTAAGGCCGAGGCCGGGCGACGACGGCGGCAGCAGGCGGCGGCGGCGGGCGGCGCATGCGGCTTGTGTGTGCGCGTGTGTGTGTGTGCGGGCGGCGTGCGGTGTGCGGCGGCGGCAGTGCCAGCGGCGGCGGCGGCGGCGGCGGCAGCCGCGGCGGCGGCGGATCCGGCCCATGGGCGACGCGGGCATGGCGGGCTCCGGCGGCGGTAGCGCGGGCGGCGCACGTGGCAGGCCCGGAGGGCTGCGTCTTGGCGGCGCGCCGTTGTCCGCCCGCTCGGACACGTCCGCGGCGGCGGATCTGGGATTTTTAGGGTTAGGGTGGATCTGATCCGAAATTCGGGGGAGGGGTCTTTAAATAGGCATAGAGGAAGCTAGGAGAGTCCAAATGGGGTGTAGTTTTCGCCCACACGATCGTGATCGAACGACCGAGGGCATGGAAGGGAGTTAGATGGGTTATTGGGCTGTTTTGGAGGGTCGTTGGGCTGCAACTCAAAAGAGGCCTTTGTGAGGGTGCGGTTAACCGTTGGAGTACCAAACGAACTCCAAATGACCCGAAACTTGACAGGTGGTCTACCGGTGCTATACCAGGGCCACTTGGCAAGGCTCGGTCCATTCCGAGAATGTTCAACACCCGCACACGGAAAAAGGACAAGAGGGGTGCGCCGGGGAACATAGGAGTGTCGGATTGCAAAACGGACAACGGGGAAAATGCTCGGATGCAGGAGACGAACACGTATGCAAATGAGATGCACATGATGGCATGATATGAGATGCATGACATGGACAAAATGCAAAACAAAAACAAAACCCAACCACGGAGGGAATATCATAGCACATATCCGAAAATGGCAAGAGTTGAAGTTACAAATATGGAAAGATACCATCCGGGGTGTTACAACACTCCACCACTACAAGAGGATCTCGTCCCGTGATCTAGGACTGAAAGAACTCCGGATATTCGGAACGGAGGTGATCCTCGCGCTCCCAGGTGGCTTCTCGGTCCGAATGGTGTGACCACTTTACTTTTAGGAATTTGATTGACTTGTTGCGAGTCTTGCTCATCCGGTGTGCCCTGAGAACGAGATATGTGCAGCTCCTATCGGGATTTGTCGGCACATCGGGCGGTTTTGCTGGTTTAGTTTTACCATTGTCGAAATGTCTTGATGTACCGGGATACCGAGTCTGATCGGAGTGTCTTGGGTGAAGGTTTATTCCTTCGTTGATCGCGAGAGCTTGTTATGGGCTAAGTTGGGACACCCCGCAGGTATTATCTTCAAAGCCGTGCCCGCGGTTATGAGGCGATGGGAATTTGTTAATGTCCGGTTGTAGAAAACTCGAAGTTGACCTTAATTAAAATACATCAACCGTGTATGTAACCGTGATGGTCTCTTCTCGGAGTCCGGGAGTGAACACGTGTTGGAGTTATGTTTGACGCAGGTTGCTTAGGATCACTTCTTGATCACTACTAGCTTCACGACCGTGCTTTGCTTCTCTTCTCGCTCTCTTTTGCGATGTAGCCACCATATATGCTAGTCGCTTGTCGCAGCCCCTCCTTTTTACACCAGCCTTCCCTTGCTTAAATAGTCTTGATCTCGGGTGTGAGATTGCCGAGTCCTCGTGGCTCATGATTCTACCAAAACAGATGCACGGTACGGTGATGCCAAATAGCAGATGGCGAACTCGAGCTGAAGTGGGAATATGATGAGGCACTTGGTCGTTACTATGTTTCATTTCCAGACGATTAGTAGTGGAGCCCAGTTGGGGCGATCGGGGATCTGTGTTGCATGTGGGGTATTGTTCTTTTATTTTGGTTCCGTAGTCGGACCTTGAGTGTAATCTGTATGATGGATGTTTAATTATGCATTGTGTGAAGTGGCGACTATAAGCCAACTATGTATCTTTTCCCTTACGTATTACATGGATTGTGCGAAGATTACCTCACTTGCGACATTGCTTTCAATGCGGTTATGCCTCTAAGTCGTGCTTCGACACGTGGGAGATATAGCCGCATCGAGGGCGTTATAAGTTGGTATCAGAGCCAGGTTGCCCAGAGGGCGCCGGACATCGCTCAGGTTGGACCAACACTCGAAGGAGCACTGGCCCGGGGGGGTAAAATAAAGATGACCCTCGGGCTCGCGAAAACCCAAGGGAAAAAGGGGTATAGGTGGCAAATGGTAAAACCAAGGTTGGGCCTTCTTGGAGGAGTTTTATTCAAAGCGAATCGTCAAGGGGGTCCCATAAATCACCCGACCGCGTAAGGAACGCAAAATCAAGGAACATAACACCGGTATGACGGAAACTAGGGTGGCAAGAGTGGAATAAAACACCGGCATAAGGCCGAGCCTTCCACCCTTTACCAAGTATATAGATGCATTAATTAAAACAATAGATATTGTGATATCCCAAAATATCCGTGTTCCAACAAGGAACAAACTTCATCTTCACCTGCAACTAGCAACGCTATAAGAGGGGCTGAGCAAAGCGGTAACATAGCCAATCAACGGTTCGCTAGGACATGGATGGTTAGAGGTTGACATGGCAATATAGGTGGCATGATATAGCAAGTGGTAGGTATCGCAGCATAGGCATAGCAAAAGAGCGAGCATCTAGCAAGCAAAGATAGAAGTGATATCGAAGGTATGGTCATCTTGCCTGTAAGGTTCTCGAGTTGTCGAAGGCTTGATCTTCGTGGGCGTTCTCAACAGGCTCCTCGCTCACGCACTCGTCTCCGGCTCTACCCAAAGCAAGAACACAAGCAACGGAACCACAATCAAACAAGGAACAATGCACAAGCAATATGATGCAAAACATGACATGCGATGCGAGATGTGATATGCAATGCATATGTGTGTTCCGGAAGGAAAATGATGAATTGGGAATCAACTTGGCAAACCAAGTATGCCGCTGGAAAGATGGGGTGATTTCGGTTGAAATCGATATAAAGATCACCGGAATCGGTTGCACGGTTTGCAAATGACAAGCAAAACAAGAATGACGCAAAACTGCGTTTAACAGCCCGATGCTACATAGCAAGCAACAAGAAACTATGCTACAGCACCCCAACATAAAAACAAAGCATATGGCAGCGAACTGCAAGAGATGCTTAACAAAAGAGGAACACTGAGCTACGGCTAAATCACATCATAACATGTTCAAACAAGCATGGTGAAAGTGCTCAAAATATCAGGTTCACAGACTTAGTGAAAATACTAACATGCCAGGAATTAACATCAGGAAGGCATGTTTAGAGCAAGCAAACAACATGCTACAGGAACTTATAATAGCAAAGCAAGGCATGACATGATTCTACTCAAAGAATATTTCAATAGTCCCTTACTGACCATAAGCCAAAAAGGACCTTAAGAAATGATGGCACCCATGTAAACATTGCAAGTTTTATTACAGATTTCAGACTTAGTGAAATATCAGGACATGGCAAAAACAGATTCAACATGGCATCTTCGTGAGCTCGATGCACTCACTACAGAGCATCTCATGATAAACTAAGCATACACCCATCAAGAAGACGTGGCATAGGAGCTATACATGGCAAGAACAACATCATAGCATACACGGATCAACTACAACGACCTCGTGAAAATTGAATCTCATACAAACAGTCTGCCAGGAAACATTTTCAAGCAAAAGTAGAGCACGAAAATGACATGCTAGACTACTCCATAAATACCAACAAAGGCATGGATGGATAGAGCACATCCATATGTTCAAAACACCCTTACTGATCATGCTCAAAAAGGGCATAGATCTCTCTGTAACAACATGAACATATGGCATAAAATTAACAGCAGGACAAGACTTAGTGAAAACACTAAGTTCCTGAAATCAGCAACATCATCATCCCTACTTTGCATGCTTGTCCTAGTCACCACATAACTCACAAAAATACATGGCAAACACCCCTGGAAAGATGGCATGGCAATGTTCAACTCACATGTAGGACTCAAGTTCATAGAGTGCACACATAATTCATGGCAAAAATGACAAAAGAGCTCGAACTGATAAGATTCTGAAACTAACGATCTGAAGCCATCTTCCAACAGATTTTCGGGCATCAAGATGAGCTAAAATGCAAATGATGCAATGGAATGAAATGATGTACTCTTCGAGACGAACAATTTGACATATTATACGCCCAACACGGAGCCACGGGCGCGGAGATGTGATGCTATGAAAATGCCACGAAATTAACACAGATGTAGGACTTAGTGGAATTTCGGGGAAAGAAAGTCAACCGTGGCGTTTTCGGATCTGGATCCGGATCTCGCCGGAGTTGGAGGTCGCCGCGGGAGCTCGCGGAGGGGACGCTGGCGGGTCGGGCCGGCCGGCGGCGCTGGGGCCGAGGCCGGAGGCGGGCGACGACGGCGGCAGCAGGCGGCGGCGGCGGCGGCTGGCGGGCGGCATGGCGGCGTGCGGGCGTGTGTGTGGGCGGCGGCGTGCGCGGGCGGTGTGCGGCGGTGTGCGGCGGCGTGTGTGCGTGTGTGTGTGTGTGTGTGTGTGTGTGTGCGGCGGCGGGCGGCAATGTGGGAGCGCGGCGGCGGCGGCGGATCCGACCTGCATGACGCGGCTTGCAAGGCGGCTCTCCGGGCGGCGGCGGGCGCGGCGGGCGCTGGCGGCGGCGGCGCGGCGGCGCATGTGGCAGCCCCGAGTGGCTGCGGCGGCGGCGACGTTGTCCGCCCGCCCGACACGCCCGTCCGGCGCGGCGGATCTGGGATTTTAGGGTTAGGTGGATCGATCCAAATTCGGGAGGGTCTTTAAATAGGCATAGAGGGAGCTAGGAGAGTCCAAATGGGGTGTAGTTTTCGCCCACACGATCGTGATCGAACGACCGAGGGCATGGAAGGGAGTTAGATGGGTTATTGGGCTGTTTTGGAGGGTCGTTGGGCTGCAACTCAAAAGAGGCCTTTGCGAGGGTGCGGTTAACCGTTGGAGTACCAAACGAACTCCAAATGACCCGAAACTTGACAGGTGGTCTACCGGTGCTATACCAGGGCCACTTGGCAAGGCTCGGTCCATTCCGATAATGTTGAACACCCGCACACGGAAAAAGGACAAGAGGGGTGCGCCGGGGAACATAGGAGTGTCGGATTGCAAAACGGACAACGGGGAAAATGCTCGGATGTAGGAGATGAACACGTATGCAAATGAGATGCACATGATGGCATGATATGAGATGCATGACATGGACAAAATGCAAAACGAAAACAAAACCTAACCACGGAGGGAATATCATAGCACATATCCGAAAATGGCAAGAGTTGAAGTTACAAATATGGAAAGATACATCCGGGGTGTTACAACCAACATGGCACTTCCTTGCTGCGGCCGTGGGCCCAGTTGTCAGCCTCTCCACGTACAGTCCTCTTCCGATGGAAGGCGTTCCTTGACCATGTTAAACACGCCGCGCCGAGAGCACCAAGGCGGTGGATGACGGCGAGGCCTAAGATGGGAGCAATCTGGTGTCATGGAACAAGGGGCACTAGAGTCCCTGGCAGAGGGGAGTACGAGGGACTGGTTCGGCTGCCGGGTGTGGTTGCCTTCGTCAGAGAATAACAGAAGGTGTGGGTGAGTACATGTATGAACTGGCCACCGTTGGGAGTAGAGTGGGGCGGCGAGGCCTGCACGGCAGCACAGCTGGCCATGGGAGGCAGATGGAGGCGCTCCAGCCGGCGATGGTTTTGGCAGCTGGAGCAAGAGCAACTAGATCAGGGATTGAAGAAGCAGGATTGCCGTTGGTTGTCAATCCAACGACTACAGATGTTAGAATAATTTGTTGACTCTTTTTTTAGACAATTAAATCGTTTTGTTCACTAAATGGACAACACCTTGCACTAGTGGGCCAACAAAGTCAGCTTCAAAAGCTGTGCCCGAATGCAACCCATTTATTTAGGTTTTACAGCCCATTTCATTTTGTTTTCCAATACATCTATTTCCTGGGTTATGACTCAAAAAATTAATCTATTTCCTGGGCTGGATAAAAATAACAATAATAGCCGATTTACTATTTATGATAATTGTTTCTCAAAAAATACTATTTATGATAATACTATTTATGATAATTTACAATGCATTTGATTATTTATTCGAATACACCTATTTACTAAGCTGGGTCAAAAATAATATTGCGTACATGCAACGCATTTATAATTTCTGATAATTTACAAGCCATTTGATTTTAGTAGAAATGGACCCATTTTCTGGGATGGGTGAAAAAACAACGATGGTCTAGACTGAGCATTTCGTATAAAAATAATATTGAGATACAAATATTATTAAAAAATTAAGTTGGACTAGGTAATCTTATTATATAAAGAATGAACTGGGTTGTGCATTTTATTAAAAGAAAGATAGGCTAGGCTGCGCTTATTTTAGGATATTGTGTACAACTGTCGGCCCAGTTGCATTGCTGTTGTTCAAACAAAAGGCCTATGTTATACAGTACAACTTTACATGGCTACTCAGCCCACATTCAATGCCGGAAAGGCCGAAACAAGGCTTCTGTACAACTTTTTGAAGTCACGGATCTCAGTTAATAACTTAAGAAAAAATTAGAGTACAGTGGAACCTAATTAAAAGTTGTCACTAGCAAAGAAATAATTCAACGGGTCCCACTTGTGTGTGTGTGTGTGAGAGAGAGAGAGAGACCCATCGGTTGATGCTCGTAAATACATCTTTCAGCCATATGCATTAATTGCTGATACTCAGTATAAACTTATATAGTTGACACAATTATATAGGACATCATACCACGCTGAACTTGCATACAAAAATTTCACGCAGGCGGCACAATCAGGGTGGAAGCAGTGAATCGCTACGGGTAGGGATATGTTGAAACCAACGAACTCGTACATAACGGTTCATCGTCTTTATTAATGATGGGAAAATATCTTGAATGCTGACAACATAATAAGTTCTGCTAGCACATTAAGTTGACGTAGAACCCTTTCTAAAAAAAGTCCAGGTACGAAAATAGAACAGGTCACAGTCAAATGTACTGGCACATTAGTGCTTCACACCGATAGCTCAGATTTAACCTGACAAGATTCAGTTGTTACCTCAAATTAGAGCACATCCAGGCAGCCAGCCCTACCTCTTCTCCCAAAGAAGTAGTGGCCTCTGCCGCGCGATGGAGTAGGCCATGTGCCATCCATCGTTCCGGGTAACACAGGGAAAGTCTGATGTTGACTCCTATAATGGACGCTGTCGATGGACCCTGGCACCAGCGATGGCGGCAGGACTTCAATTGATGGATTGACCACTTATTCGACATGCACGAACACTCGATACGGGTACATCCCTAACGTGGCCCGCGGCGGCCTTGGTGGCGACGAATAGTACAACCCCGGTTCCTGCACCGGTATCTCAACACCAATCACCTGCGGTATGGTGGATGGCTTCTTCATCCATGCCATAACCGTTGGAGCCCAGCTGTCTGGAGGAACAAACAAACTTATGATCTCACTTCCAAGGTCATTGATAAGCTCATTCATGGACTCGTTGTTCCAAGCACGTTGAGGCATGCCGTGGAAGGTAAGCTTTGTTAAAAACTCAAGCTCAGAGGGCACCGAGCCTCATCCAGGGTGCCACCGATCAAAGCTCACCAGCGTGCCATCGCAGAACAAACGTCGGGAAGATTCAAACACACGACTGTAGTCAAAAGTTGTCCAGAACCTGATGAAGAAATCAGCCAGTGGCGGACAGACTTCGATGAGCAAGTCACTTATTTGGATTATGTGTGCAATGCCAAGAGCTTTGACAAGCCGTCCGGCGAGACTGGAGGCCGGTCGCTGTTGATGGTTACCATCAGCACTTTGCCGGCAAACTGGTCATCAAGCGCCGCCATGCCACTGTTGAGCGACAGCACGCAGCGCCCGAAGGCAGGACGGACCTTAGGATCTCCGGCTCGGGGATCCGCATTGACCAGCGACCTAATAGTGTGCTTGAGTATAGGGAGTACAGGAGGGGGATTTGGGGAACTGGAATAGGAATCGAGATTCCAAAGGTGGGGGAGGGGCGAGAGATTAGGGATGAAAAGGTAGCATGAATTTTGAACACGCGCCAATATGCTCTCGGCGCACAAGCGCATGAAAACACTGGTGGCGCCCACATGTCGGCCTAAGAGTCCTTATTCTTTCATTTTTTTTTTGAGAGCCTGGCCTTTTTGAGGATCTTTTGAGAGCCCGGTGATACGTCCATTTTGCATCATGCTTTTATATCAATGTTTATTGAATTATGGGCTTTTATATAGCTATTTTCTCTTATTTTACAAGCTTTACCATGAAGAGGGGGAATGTCGACAGCTAGAATTCTGGCTGGAAAAGGAGCAAATATTGGAAACCTATTCTGCACAGCTCCAAAAATCCTAAAACTCCACGGAAGTTACTTTTGGAATTAATAAGAATTATTGAGCGAAGAAAACACCACGGGGGCCCACACCCTAGCCAGGAGGGTGGGGGCGCGCCCACCCCTACTGGACGCGCCCATGTCTCCTAGGCCCCCTGGTGGCCCTCCGGTGCCCATCTTCTGCTATATGAAGGCTTTTACCCTGGAAAAAAATCAGAAGCAAGCTTACGGGACGAAACTCTGCCGCCACGAGGCGGAACCTTGGCGGAAAAAATCTAGGGCTCCGGCGGAGCTGTTCTGCCAGGGAAACTTCCCTCCGGGAGGGGGAAATCATCACCATTGTCATCACCAACGATCCTCTCGTCGGGAGGGGGTCAATCTCCATCAACATCTTCACAAGCACCATCTCCTCTCAAAACCCTAGTTCATCTCTTGTATCCAATCTTGTATCAAAACCACAAATTGGTACCTGTGGGTTGCTAGTAGTGTTCATTACTCCTTGTAGTTGATGCTAATTGGTTTACTTGGTGGAAGATCATATGTTCAGATCCTTAATGCATATTAATACTCCTCTGATCATGAACATGAATATGCTTTGTGAGTAGTTACGTTTGTTCCTGAGGACATGGGTGAAGTCTTTCTATTAGTAGTCATGTGAATTTGGTATTCGTTCGATATTTTAATGAGATGTATGTTGTCTCTCCTCTAGTGGTGTTATGTGAACGCCGACTACATGACACTTCACCATTATTGGGCCTAGAGGAAGGCATTGGGAAGTAATCAGTAGATGATGGGTTGCTAGAGTGACAGAAGCTTAAACCCTAGTTTATGCGTTGCTTCGTAAGGGGCTGATTTGGATCCACTAGTTTCATGCTATGGTTAGGATTACCTTAATACTTCTTTTGTAGTTGTGGATGCTTGCAATAGGGGTTAATCATAAGTGGGATGCTTGTCCAAGAAAGGGCACTACCCAAGCACCGGTCCAGCCACATATCAAATTATCAAAGTACCGAACGCGAATCATATGAGCGTGATGAAAACTAGCTTGACGATAATTCACATGTGTCCTCAGGAGCGCTTTTCTCATTATAAGAAATTGTCCAGGCTTGTCCTTTTCTACAAAAAGGATTGGGCCACCTTGCTGCACTTTATTTACTTTCTTTGCTTGTTACCTATTACAATTTATCTTATCACAAAACTATCTGTTACCTACAATTTCAGTGCTTACAGAGAATACCTTACTGAAAACCGCTTGTCATTTCCTTCTGCTCCTTGTTGGGTTCGACACTTATAGAAAGGACTACGATAGATCCCCTATACTTGTGGGTCATCACCCGGCCTGAGAGTCATAATTGACCTATTTGGCATTGCGTTACTACTCAACCCATATTCAACGACACCTCGCTGGCCCAAACAAGTGTACATCATCGAAAAGAAATTGAGCTCAAATTATAACTTGAAAAAAAGGAGATATACTCTAAACACTGGAGAATGGTGATGCCCTTACTTATCCAACCAGCTGTTCAAGACAATACAGTTCAAGACAATACAGTTCGAAACAATGATATATACAACATTCAAACACTGACTAGTGACTACCACTGACATAAACAGCAAGACATGATAGTTCATAAGAAGTCTTGCTACACCACCAAAACGCACCCATCTGCACCGTTCAGACTCTCGTGATCCAGACGAGAATGACATTCTAAATAGAGGCAACTATTAAATAGTAAGAGTGACATAGACGAGGATGACCAAATGACATGGAATATGCATAACAAAAGAGAGAACTAGCCATCTAGAACAACAAGCAAAGACAACAAGTCATTCGAAGATGGATGATCCAACACCATCATAATTTGTAGCCCCGCTTCAGCCACCAGTGATCCGGAGAAACCAGTACTCCACCCTTTCAACGCAACAACCCAATTACCTATCAACCTGAAGGCTTGAACCACATCATTGCCTGTCGGACTTGAGACATCCAAGGATCAAAGTTAATACAGATGCATGTCTCATTCTCACCTTATGTTGGCTGTAGGCTGTATCGTTGACAAGCAGGGGAGTTTGCTCCCGAACTCCTAGGGCCCGCTGTGTAGACACAATTTTCCATAGCAAACAGAGCCTCTCTGCCATCAAGGTACTTGACAACGGTGATCTCCTGGCTAATCGGATAATTGAGTCCGAGAAATAGAGAGTGTGAACCAAGGCTGTTTACCCGCCTCCAAGTCAAAAATCCTGAAGGCCCCAACAAGCTGGTATCCAGCTCATAGACGTAATAGCCACTGTTCGGATACTCATGTATTTCACGGTGCTTGTACAAAGTGGGGTTTTTGCAATATAACTTTTTCGGCTCATGTGTGTGAATGATCATCAGTCTTTTGCCGTCGTCTGATCGAGCGAGCAGTTGTGATTCCCTGTTTTTGGCAAAGGTGGTGTGATTACAAAGGGCAGTAATTGTAGGGACACTGCATCATATCAGAAAGGACAGGCACTGTTAATGTAAGATCAACATTGTTCAGAGTATGACTAGGATAATGCAAGAAACAACATTGATATGTCCCTGTTGGAACTGAGAGGAAAATACAGGGAAATGTATACTGGGTTCGAAAATATAGAAGTGCCATGCATGGTTATAATCATGTTATCTCGCAATCGATTCTTCACAGGAAACTAGCATGTCATGCATGTTATGTAATCATGTTCTGTCCTCACAAACAAATTCTTCAAGGAAACTAACAAACATGCATTGTTATATACTCATGTTCCGTGGAAAAAAATTGTGAGGATATTATTCTAGCCATTGATTGCTCAAGGGAGAATATAGGTATGTACACATAGTAAGCATTACAGGATTTCACTACTTCCAAATATACAAATTTCTCCATATGCACATTTACTTCCCAAATGTATGGTTAGATGAAACCAACAGTGTGATGCATGTTTCTACATCACAAAAATCAGGAAACTAACATGGCTATTGATACACACTCATATTTAGTAGTATATAGATTACTACTCAAATTGAAGGGTACAAACATATTCAAGGAGGATAAACTAAGGAGAATATCCATTGTTCCTAACCATTTGATTATTCAAGGGTACAAATTGGTTGTAATGACATGGTCACAATCACATGAATTAACTCATTCCAAATATAGCTGATTTACGACGTCTCTAATACAATGCCATAGTTCTACTCAAATTCTGCTCAAACAAGGATATGCCAATCATCACAAAAAGTTCAAACAGTGTCATGGTGTTATCATTAACATCAGACGAAAACAACTTACACGCGCCGTCCTAGCAATACGTGGTGCCATCTACTTTGTCGATCGCGTAGATGATGCCATTGTGTTCAATAGCATCACCGAATTATGTATCAGCTTTGACGATCCATTGCAAGCTGAGTTGTCTCCAGCTAAAGAAGGGACCAGCGTAAAGATAGGCGAGTCCAACGGTTAAACAAGGCAATTAGCTTGAAGTCTGCGTAATCTGTATGTCGTGTGGGCACTTGGCAGATTACAATCTTCTGCAAAACAAGGTCCATCCAACTGACGTGGTAATCTAGATGACTTGGACCGTGATGGTAAAACCCTATATAATCCAACGGAGGAAGGATAATCTCATGGGAGGTCTAGAAGTTCATGAGCACCAACTTTCTCCCGTCTTCTCTATTGGCGGCCATCTAGTGGGAGTTCATGCCGACCCAGTACATACCTGCCAAGAAGTTTCGGGCGACGGTGATTGGATCGAAGTCGAGGGAAATGATGTACGGTGACCCACTACATACCTACAAAGAAGTTTCGGCTAATGGACATCGGATTGAAGTCGAGGGGCATCATGTATTCCTCCATTTCATGGTGAGCCAATCTCGCAAGACCAGATAGCAGCAAGCAGGGTGTCTTGAAAAGCTTAGGCCTCGCTTTGATGATGGTCGTGTGCATGTCCCTCGAGCATGTAGCTAGCCACACGACGCTTAACATATCCATACACGAACAACAGAGGTCGAGGATGTCACTTGGGTGATTGCTCCAATCGCGGCTCATATGGATGCTGCGCGGTTCGCGTTTGGCCATGGTGGAGTTTCGAAGGTGGGGTTTTGGGGGGCTTGATTTACGGGGGAGAAGGCTGTCGGTGCTGGAGCGGCTAGCGAGGGAATAGTGGTACTGGGGGAGGCGAGCAAGGCGACGATACGCGGGGGCACAGTGAGATGGAGATGGAGATGGAGATGGAGATGGAAATGGAGTGGTGCTAGGGTAGAGGGAGACGAGGAGACGCATGCTAATGTGCTATACAGCGGCGGTGACAGACTGCACAGTGCACAAGGTGAGGCTGACTTTGGTAACCCAAACACGCTGCCTGGACTAGTGTCTGGCGCAGGCTGTTGTCACTTCACTGTGAGGATCGGATGAATAGTATTTCGACCATCAAGTGTACCACAATTGTACTACTACTAGTAGTAGTAGGAACATGAGTACTCCAGTACTGTATAGCGGAAATAGGTCTCCTGTGCTAGCATGCCTCTGCGTTCACTTCATCCTCTAGGTATCATCCATATTGCGAGCAGAACCAAATTCTCGTGCATGTGGAAGTACAAAGAAGGGCCTTTTCTTTTTTGAGGATAACCCTGTATTCCTTAATCAGAGAATGTTGTGTCTCCCACGCACGCGCCAATATCTATCTGAACCAACTACGACACATTTTTTATCTGTTTGCATAGGTCCCACCTATCAGGAAAGGTGCAGAAATAAAAAGGAATCATAAAATGTCTCGCCACAGTGATTCGAAAGAGTGACCTCAACTAGCCAGTGGCACATGTAGTACTAGAAGGATGGGCACATACACGAATAGGTAAGACTCCTCAGTCTACCCTCATAGCCTTTTAGTTTAGTATACCTAGCCATCTAATCAACTGCCTGCACGCCACTTCTCCCATTTACTTCTTCATCGGGAACCGATTTTCCTCGGCTTCTTCACCTCTCCTTTGTCTTCATTTGCATCCAAACACCACTGCATTCACATTGTTTTAACCTCTTCACATACTCCTAGAGTAATTCTGAAGCCCCTTTAAATAATCATGTTCTTCAGTTAGACTAGCCATCTAATCCTAATTCTCCAAACCATAGCCCTCCGGTCCAGTGGTTCCAAATGGCGAAAGAGATCCAGATGCAGGTTTTGGCATCCAACATGTCCTTGTTGAAGGCTCGTTGAGCATAGTTGCCACCGTCACCGACCACCCAAGGGTTGTTCAGAAGTGGATCAACAACGTATCCAACTCCCTTGAAAAGCTAGAGATGAAGGTCATCGGTCTCGACGCAGAGTACACGGAGCGTGCCACTGGGAAGGTCCAACGTGTCGTCGTCCTTCAGCTGTGCCTCGAAGATGATGTGTTGGTGTACCACATCATATACACGCCCTCCATACAAGGTGAGCTCCACGATTTCTTGTCTCAGGAGGATATATACTTCTGTGGCGCAGCCATCAAAGGGGACAAACAGAAGCTGGCACCATACAAACTTGATTTGAGAAGCATCGCTGACCTACAAACCAGAATCAAAATTCCTGTAGAAGATTGTGATAAACAGACACCATCCCTATTCGATGTAGCAAATTTTGTGCTCGGTACAAATCTTCAGAAGGGTGACGAGACGCTGGCATTAAGGTCCGGATGAGAGAATTATCCCTTGACGTACGAGCAAATAAAATATGCTTCCCTCGATGCCCGTGTGAGTTTCTAAATAGCTGCAAGGTCCAAAGAGCTTGTTACAAACCCGTCTCCCACAAAAAATGAGAAGAAGAAGAAGAGGAATAATAAGAAGAAGTTGCACGAGCATCAGGGCATTATGGATGAATGAACTATTTCCTCTCTTGTAAAAAAATATTTCCTCTCTATGTATATTGATATAGATGAACTATTTCAATTGTGTGCATGTCTTTGGAACAAGTAGAGTAGCAGCATAGGTCCGCTTGACTATAAGGAATTTTTTATCCGCCTAGCTTTCTCTATTACTCCTTCCAGTGATCAGTATGAAATGCATGTGTTAGTAGACATGACAACTTGTCCATGGAAGTTGAACTACGAAGACCATCACATTTGATACACTGCCACTCGCAATTCCCATGATGCCGCTCCAGCCCACGGCACACACCACGTCCCCAAACGTGCGCCTCACCCCTCTTGGCCGCACCGCCCCTCTGCCTTTCTGTGCATGACATGTGCGCTAGCTGAATGCAACGAGCATCAAGGTTTCAAAGCCACACGTGATTCCCACGATGCCGCTCGAACCCATGACACCACACCACACGTCCCTCGACCTGCGGCTCACCCCTCTAGGCCCCACCGCCTCTGCCTTCGGGAGCATGACATGTGGAGAAGCCACCTATCGTGTCCACTGAAGCTCGGTCCCGTGGGCCCCGAGAGGGAAATGTAACTCTTGCGCCAGGCCTTGTGGTGCTACCGCTGCACGAACTCGTGCCAAACTCAAGATTTGTTTCTTAGCAAAATGTCCGTGTGTTGCACGGAACATCAAGATGCATTTGTATGAGTAGTCTATATTGTGGGATAAAAGGATGAACGTGGGAAGGCCTTATTTGCAAATGTGGAGAAGGGTGTGGGTATCTTTTTGCAAAATTGCCATGGTTTTCTTCCATAGACATCTACACCTCATAACACCCTGACGTCCAGCTATGGCTCCCTCGCCATGGCCAGGCCACCATCGGCCGGTTCAACTCGAACGAGTGAGTCACGAAGGCCACCGCGACAACGGCCAGCTGGGCATCTCGAACCACACCGATGCCGCTTCCCCATAGCTGACCTACGGTGGCACGTGGACGCATGCCTTTGAGCCGCGCATCAACGTACGACGGTAGGAACACCTCCAGGCTCAGGCTACGTAGAGTATATCACATTCACAAACCGGTATCCGTTGAGCAGGTTCCTCTCACCCACGAGCACATGCCTATACGTATCCAGCATTCCAGCCTCGTCACTGAGTGGTACATCCTCGGGACGGTGCAAGCGGTTGGAATCTTGAGCCCAAGTCAAAGCTATGTGCCCCGGATAGATCACTGGCTCCTGCCCGAGCTCCCACCCGGCCATTGCTGCCGTCACAGCACTGACGATCGGGAGCAGCACTCTGCCGCTCATCTGGAGCGCGAGCTAGTAAACATCATGCGATACGTCACAACAGTCAAGCACCTCAACATGCGTCGGCCGGTCAGAGGCTTTTCTTGGCCACAAGCTCCATAGTCTCGTCCAAGATCGGTGTGGTACCGCAGTCGAACATGCGGGTAGAATACTACAGGAGCAAATGCATGTGCATGGCCCAGACACCAATGTTCGCGTGGAGGAGGTGGTACTCGCTGGCACCACAACGTGCTACATGGCTTAGGTAGGCACCTGTTGTGACGCTCTGGCGGTTGCACCGCCATTGTCAATGCAGCTGATGATCCAGAGGAGGACAAGCAGGAAAGGAAAGGGTCTTGCATGCGTGTACATATTCATGCAGGAAATTATTTCCTGGAAATATGGCCTTTGTTTACCTTTCTTTGATGCTATAGATGACCCACACGAGGAAATCTATTAGTATAACCGTTGGATGAAAATTAGTGGTGCGGGAGTACGGACCGGAGCATGGGAGGGGAGCAGGCAAGCCTCGTCCGCCGACCTACACCTCACTCCTCTCGGTCCCACCACCGCTCAACTTTCATGAGAATGAAATGTGGGCCAGCCACATTGAAGGTCCACATGTCATTGACTCATAGGCCGGTGCACTAATCCACTGAAGCTCGGTCCCGTGGGCCCTGAGAGGGGGAAATTTCACTCCTGCTCCAGGCCTTGTGGTGCTCCCGCAGTACGAACTCGTGCCAAACCCATAATTTGTCTCTTACTACTACCAATGTGCCGGCCCGTGCGTTGCAATGGATCCAAAGTATCTATTTAGTGGAGTGCACTCTAAACACATTATGTATTTATTTTTCTCTAGCCTTTCCTAGCCATGCAACCAAGCTACATAAGCTTCATGGGTGCCCCCCACATCATATTATTCATATTACGTTGACTGAAAAAAGATAAATCATTCTAAACAAGATCTTCCCATTTTTTGTTCCTATGATGTTGTGTCGTGCACATACCTAGTTGTATAGTGGCAGTACTAGTTGTAGTACAAACTTCGTACTAGTAGGAGTATTAGTACGGAGTGCTCCTACTCTCTTTTTTGTGGGGAAGGAGTGCTCCTACTCTATCAATGAGCCCCATCTGACAGCAAATTTCATGGCTTCCGTGCTACAGCTAGATCTTCCCCTCATTGCTGTTTTCCAATGCGGCGGGCAGGGTGCGGTTTGCCGTGGTCCGGTTTGCCTATAGTCGGTTTGCTCAACTGCGGTCCTACATGAAAGTGAAATGCTAGGCAACACGCCTTCCCTAGCTATGTGGCATGCCAGACGGGCCATGGAGTACTCCCGATTCTCGGGCGTGTGGGGGTGCGACGCGAACGCGACAGGCCTTTTTCTTTTACTAGCAATGTGCCCGTGCGTTGGGACGGATCCAAAATAGAATATTACTTGTTCACAAACTTGAAAGAAAACACTCTTTTATAGGAGTAGAGAAACATGTATAAACTGTACCATTTGGTTCTGTTCCTTGGCACGATCGATAGATAGAAATAAAGACTGGAAACGCTAGCGCGGGGGCTTTTTCTGCCAGATAAGCAGGGTAGTAGCTAGGTTGGCACAGCGTCGGTTTGGTCACATGCGGTTCCACATGTTGTAGTGTTTTTAGCAAGATGCCCGTGTGTTGCACGAAGTTGATGGAAAAGTTAAACACAACTTATAAATTGATGGATGGAGTACTAGTTACAGTGACGCATATAATTGCCTCCAAATGTGAGCAAAGGGACTGCACATGTCTGTATTGACTGGAGCGAGAATGTAATAGCGCAATAAGAATTAAGGGCACGATGATGCAATCACAGTGGTGGTTATAGGAGGCAAGAAGAAGATGCATCCATCAACGTACAACCTCCTCCACCTCGACTCGGTGCGCCGGGCCACCGACCAGTGGCTTAGCAGCCGCAGCTTTTGTGGCAAGGTCAAGGTGCTTCTTAGCAAAGGCGTCCAATGCTTCCAGCCGGTTGAGGAAGGCCAACATCGTAGCATCCTCACCGGCCTTGTAGATACATATGTACACGGCTTCCTCATACACGTGGATGTGTGGGTCGATGAATTCTTGCAGGGCGAGGGACCTCACGGCGAGCGCGACCTCCATGTGGACATTCTTTGTTGCGTCGTTGGACAGTTGCAGGGCCACCAGTGCTTGAAAGAGGTTCCAGTCATGGAGGCCGATTAGGGTGGCAGGAAATGAGGAGCCCGGTGCGCAGGTTGGAGGAGTACATCGATGTTGTCCATGAGCTTCTTGACTACGGTGAACTTGTTGATGGTGGCAATGATCATTTTGTCCAACTGAGAGTCGTAGCTGGTGTCGATGATGGCCATCCACTAGCCGGCCGCCAACACCATCTGGAGACGATCCTCGGTGCCATGCCGCAGGCCGGCATCATGGACCATCTGGCACAACCACTGTCCGCTCGGGCGCATCGTCACCATGGGTTTGGAGTGAGCACTTTTGTGCTTAGTGTAGGTGCTTAGGTGCGTACGATGTGGTAGATGCATTGGAATGGAGGGGCGCCTTTATATGAGTGCGAATTGAGTTCATTCACATCGTGCTACCTCTTTTCCCGGTCCTCCTCCCACTACTTCCCTCATGCATTCACGATGCTAATTGAAGGAGGATGCACCATTGGCCATTCAATATTCGAGAACAGCTACCCTCTCCCGTGTATGCATTAAAGCCGTATCGGGAACTACGCCGCTTGCTGTCAAATCGAATAGTACTGCACCACCCGCTGCACGCTCAGCTGAACACGCCTCCTCGCCTCCATCAACCGCCCCGTTAAACCAGCATGCAAACCGAGAAACCTACTCCGGCCACACGTCCGTTCATGAGCTGGCCGGAATTAAATGGAACACCGGCCGAGCTCCTCCGGTCCACCCTCAGTTTAAACGAGGCCAGACGCCGACCAAGCTCCTACCGTCGGCCCTCTATTTAAACAAGGCCAGACAGACAGCGGGCAAGAATCGCACCCTTCCACCGCTCCCCCATCTCCTCCTTCACTATTTTCTCCACTCTTCCGATGACTTCCGAGGATCCGGTCTCCAGCATACTACCCGGCTGGGTGGCCCGCCGAGCCCTCCGGATACGAGCGAGGCCACTCGGTGCTTCACCAACCTCGCTTGGTCCGACGGAGCCAGTTGCCGCCCCAAGCCAGTGCGTGGTTCAGCAACTCGCCGCTCCAGTTCAGCTCGATGAGGAGTGGCGAGTTGCTCCACGCCGGCATGGCGGCAAGCACGGCGGCACGGGCGTCGTCCCTACTGCGTCATACCGCGCCACAAGTGTTCGCAGTGGGCACGCCTCCCGTGTCTATGGGCGAGCCTCCCGTGCCTGCGGCAGTGCCATGCAGGCAGAGATAGAAGTCGGGTGCGTGGAGAGCGAGGAGTCTGTTGCCAGGTTCTCCGTGTCCCCCGCCATCATCGAAGAGAAGTAGAACACGAGAGGCCGCCGCCACTTGGGTCCTATGAAGGCCACCACCGAGGCGATGACTGCATATACAAGTGGTTCATTGTTGCTTCGTCTCTTCCGAGGACCTTCGTCGACCCCGCAAGTGTCTGTCGGACATGAGGAAGACAAAGGGATCCGCGGACGACCATTTAGATTAGGTATTAATTATACCATGAGAGCTAGATTAGCACCGCTTAGTTCATGTAAATGTAATGAAATCAGTCATGTTTATATGAAGATCCGGCTCTTTTATACGAAATCATTCATGCTTATATGAAATCAGTCCGTGTTTGCACGAATTTCCTCTTGTTGGTTAGAGTTGTGAAAATGTATGCCGCTGGCGTTGGATGTCGTCCCCCGCGGAAGGAAGCGGGAGGAAATTTGCCGGCTGCCATTGGAGATGCTCCTATGCTGGAAATAATAGAGTCACATCCAATCCATTTGAGTTAATTGCGTTTATGATTCTCCCTCTATAAAAAGTTAATTGCATGTACAGTGTACATGACTTGCAGGGTGGCTACACCTTCACACAAAAAGTTCAAAAGAAGCAAATCCATCCTTAATCTTGTATTCTAAGTACTCTGTGGGTTCCACTATCAGTACAATAGCGAAAGAAGTATATATCAAATAATAGTATATCTCTACTCTGTACTTCTCTCTCTACTCTTATAAAAATAGAGTTGGTGATGATGGTGTGCCTGCCATCCTGCAATATAGGCCGTCCAATTTATATCTGACAGATAGGAAGGAAACTATGGTAATTTTGCAAAAAGATACCAACAACCCTCTCCACATTTGCAAATAAGGCCTTCCTTCGTTCATCCTTTTCTCCCACAAGATAAACTACTCATACAAATGCATCTTGATGTTCCATGCAACGCATGGGCATCTTGCTAGTAATATAAAAATATAAAGTTAAAGACAGAATTCGAACTCAGGTCATCGCGTTGCGAGCATCCGACGCTAACCAGTCCAACACATGTTCGTTGTGGACAATGCTGGAGATATATCTCTTTGTCTACTCCTATACTCCCTCCGTTCCTAAATATTTTTCTTTTTCATATTTGAAATGGACTACCACATACGGATGTGTATATAGACATAGTTTAGAGTGTAGATTCACTCATTTTGCTCCGTATGTAGTCACTTGTTGAAATGTCTAGAAAGACAAATATTTAGGAACGAAGGGAGTAGAAAAACAGAGTTGGTGATGATGGTGTGCCTGCCATCCTGCAATATAGGCTATCGGATTTATATCTAACGGATATGCAGGAAACTATGGCAATTTTGTAAAGAGATACTCACACCCCTCTCCACATTTGCAAATAAGGCCTTCCCTCGTTCATCTGTTTCTCTTACAAGATAAACTACTCATACAAATGTATCTTGATGTTTCGTGCAACGTACAAGCATCTAGCTAGTTTCTTTTAAAATAGTTACTGCGATAATTGGGTTGAAGTGATATATTGTATGTCTACCCCGAATGATCTCAGATTCACTAGTAGCAACAAAGAAAAGGTTGCCTTGTTAATTAACAGAAAAGAGGGTGAAAACTATCACATGAGGCCGGTAAAAACAAGGCACAGTGGGTTCAGCGTCATCGTAACTACAACTGTGCGCGCGCGAGAAGTCTACATATCGAGGGGGCTACGGAGAGAAAGACGTGTCGAGTGTGTGTGAGTGAGGCACATAGACACAACTAGTGTGTGTGTGTGTGTGTGTGCTTGAGAGAGAAACCAGTTGATGGATTAAGATCAAGATCGAGTTGTCACCCTTCTGCTGTCATTGGGGGGGGAGGGGGAGGGAGAGAAACATGTATCGAGTGTGTGCACGCGGTAGGCACAGAGGCACACCTAGCGTGTGTGTGTGTGTGTGTGTGTGTGTGTGTGTGTGTGTGTTCGAGAGAGAAGCGAGTAGATAAATTACTATCAAGATCGAGGTGCCATGTAACATCCCAAAATTCTAAATTTTGGAATGTTATATTAAATAGAAAGTTTTGATTGTTTGCTTGATTGTGGTGTGGTTGCTTGTGTGAAATTGAGTGAAATTTGAATCTTTTTGAAAGTTAAATGAGAGGGAATGACTTTCCCAAACTTTCACCTTGCATTTATGATCTCCATGAGTTCAAATTCTTTTCAAATACAAAACCCGAGAGAGAAGATGACATGACTTCTTCCATTATAAATGAAAAGAGTTTTGAAAAGATTTGAATTTCATTTAGAAATATTCCCAATTCAAAAACTTTATGCAACTCAATGATTTTCATGAGAGAAGATAAAATGACTTCTTCAAATTGTATGAAATATGAGTTGGAAGTTTAAAAAGAATCAAATTTAAAGTCCTTTTGAAATTATTTTCAATTCGGAGTTATTTCGGTTTTATTCAAATTATTTTTCACCAAAAATAAAATATATGGAAAATAGGGTAAAATGATTCCCTACATTAGAAAATTGGAGAAAAATAATTTTGAAATCATTTTGGTATTTTAGAAATGATTTTTATTGGGTTTTATTGCAACTGTATCACTGTTCAGTTTATTTGAATTTTTGTGGAATTTATTTGCCGCTAAAAATATGTTCATGTTTTATAAAATCGTTTTCTGAATTTTTTTTATATAATATGCCTATGTACAATCTTATTTTTAATTTTGTTATTTAGTTTTTCCTTTTCTGTTTTTTACCCCAAAAAAGAAACTCTATGTGCGGCCCATAACTATCCAATGCCTACGTGTGCAACATAGTCAGTAGACAGGCCCGCAACCGTTTTTATTTTTTCGGTAATGCTGGGAGAAAAAATATATTTTCAGAAATATTTCTTTCTCTAAAAAAAGAGAGTTAAAAAAAAATGCAGCGCGCGTGCGCCGGCCGGCCGAACCAGTGCGTTTTTATCTTTTCGTCTACGTTTAGTCCCACGTTGCCTAGCCTTTTGACGTATAAACCTATTTTCATCTATAAATATAGACCCGTAGAGCCTCTAAAAATCATGCACTGCGAGTTAAATCAATATTTTGGTTTGACTAGCTGAAAAATATATTTCTTCTCTTCGGCGGGACTTCTAGAAATTGTTTCCTATCTCAAGTCGTCTTTTCTCTATCTTATAAAGGTATTTTTCTTTGTATTTTTTTATACTTGCATAACTTATTATTTTTATACTAGTGTATGTTAGAATAATTAGATTTATAAATTAGTCTCTGTATTTACATTTTAAGATTAGAACTCTTTTAGCCATAGCTCTTTTTCGAGCTTGACTTTGATTTTTCAAATAGCCATAACTTTTTACTTGTTCATCCAAATTAGATGAAATCAACGCCAATACTTTCATCTTGATTCCACCTATCCAGTGAATCTATCAAATAAATTTTTTGCAATTTTCAAATTTCGAAATTTGTTCAGTTTCATACTCAAATTTCTTTTGATCATTTCTTTTTATCTGTACCTTCGTTTTCGATGAAACCAACGCCTAAATCTTCGTAACGATCCCCTCTGTCCAGTAAACCAACTTGAACATGCTTTTGACAATTTAAAATTTGAGTTTTGTTCACATTAGTATTCGATCTTGTTTCGTCTGTTTCTTGAGTTTCGTAACTCCGTTTGAGTTGATTCTTTTTGCAAATCGTAGTTAATCGCATGTACCTACTGTTAAGATCAAATCCACATAAATATAATGTTGTTAAAATTTGTTTTCTGTTTAGATTCATTATTTGCTTGTTTCCGAGTTTTATTTGGATCTTTCCTTGATTTCCCTTTGCATTTTTTGCTTGAATGCTTATGTATGTAATTGCTTGCTCACGATAAATTGAACGGAGTGTGACGAGTAGAACTATAAGGAATTATGAGTGCGAAGGATATTCATCAACAGTACAAGGTAACTTCACACTTTGATCATATTTTTCAATACCCAGTTTTTGCTATGCATTAGTTTCACCCTCAAAGATTTGCATGAGTAGGATTGGGAATTGGGCATTGATATGTAGTTCATGAGGTAGGAACCTATGATCCTTGAAACACCCCGGGTTTATACGTTATGCTCATATATTGCTTAGCCAGGCTTGTAGACGAGGATTGGTATGTGTGATTCATGCAAGTTGCGATAGATAATAATTTTGGACAACATAAGGTGCAACTTTAACACACATCTAGGTGGAATGGTTGAGGCACCCTGAAGAACCCAGTGGCTTGCCCGGGCACCTAGAGAACCCAGTGCTTGCCCAAGGGAATCCCGGAGTACCCGTGTGATCATCCTATGGAATGCCACCCAGGCTCAAAGGGACCATATGATATTTCATAACTAGAAACTTCCGTGTGCAACCACAAGCCATTATGGGCTCTGGCATAGTTCAGTAAGTTGTGTGAGCTCTTGAAGAGGTGGACTAGCAGATGTAGGGGGATTGTAGGTGTACCGGTCCGCCCGGAGTAGAGAGTAAATGCTTCTGAAAGACTGTGTCTCGGTCAACCCGTTCTCAAACACCAGGCAGTGCGAGGACTTCAAGGGAGGTGATCGAGTCTTGTGGGGAAAAGTGCACAAACCTCTGCAGAGTGTATAAACTAATCATCGTTATTTGTGTCCCCGGTTATGGACAATTTTGAGTATCTGAAAGTGAATGTTTTGTTGATCTCATCACTCTTTATTTAATGTATTGGGTTTAATGATTAATTATGGGATTGAGTTGGGGAAACCTTCTCAATATTGGTATAAACTTTGTAGTAAATGAAATTTATTCCTTTGTTGTAGGAAAAAAATTAGCTTTATGCAAAATTAAACTTAGAGCCTCCACTAGCCAAATATGCATGTAGTGATAGATATTGTTCATCATTGTCCTATGGTGTGAATTTGCCAGTACATTCAATGTACTGACCAACATGGCTGCAACGTCTCATGTTGCAGGAATCTTACAACGAGTAAGTGATACGTTAGGGTTATGATGTCTACACTCAACTTTGTCGTTGGTGTTGTTGGGACTCCACAACTTTGATGTTACTTCCGCTATATGGATTGAGGTAATAGTATTTACGTTACTTTTTACATGTGATTGCACTCTGTTATAAATCCTCGAGTACTGTGTGTGTCAGCATACCGATCCAGGGATGACACTTAAGCATAGAGACTTGATCCATTTGGGTCGGGTCGCTACATGCCACCCTAATCCTTCGGTGTCGGGTAGTGTGTGCGTGTGTGTGTTTGAGAGAGAAGCCGGTAGATAGATTAGTATCAAGATCGAGGTGTCACCCTACTCCTTCGGTGTCGGGAAGTGTGTGTGGGGGGTGGGAGGGGTGAAGTGACACTTAGATATAGGGAGAAGGAGTTTGTGTGACACATATCTGTATTAAGTGATAGGTAGATATCATGTGTGTGAGGCATACTTAAAGCATCACATAGATAAACAAGCGTGTGCATGCAAGTGCCGGAAAAAAAATTGAAGACTGAAACAATGTCTACACGTGTGTGTGTGTGTGTGCGTGTGTGTGTGTGTGTGTGACAGAGAGAGAGAGAGAGGGAGCGAAATCTCAAAACAAAAGGTGCTCTGCTGGATCCCATCGCATGTATTCATATGGTTCCGAGACTCAAAAGACGACGGAGGTTTTGGCCTTCAAGTCAATAATAATCTCCGGCGTCTTTTGAGTCCCGGAAGCATATGAATACCTACAATGGGATACAGCTCGAGTTAACCATAGGCATATGTGTGCGAGACATAATTATACTTTGAGACATTAGTGGTGGTGGGTGGGCGGAATTAAAGGGGTGGGCATGTTCGACAGAGAGAGCGTGTGTGTTTATGTGTGAGAGACTTGTAGGACGGGGTAGAAAGACGAATTCTAACCTTTATGGAGGGAGAGAAATACATGAAGTGCGCGTGTGTGATTTCGATGCCCACAGAGAAATGAGATATGTATGCGTGCGAGAGAGATTTCACAATTCATTCACATATCACTATCTAGCAATCATGGACGTGCATCGCTTTAACATAAATCAATATCTACTTCGTATAGTGGCCAAAGATACAATATCTATTAAACGCTATAAAGATTGGACACTCACATATCACATTTTTTCTAAATAATCCTTTTCAATTGTGCATGCCAAAGTTACACTGATGTTTCTTCAAACAACCAATGTAGCTATCATGTACATGCACCATTGTTAGTCTTGCATTCAGATTCATTAGTCTTGATTGATTTAAGGTTCTATTATGAAGTAATATATGTAATATTCATATATGAATTCAACGGGTACGCAATTTATGAAATGGAGGCTATGTAATCATATGAGGTAACACTTTTAAGTAGCGGCCTACAATATCCATTTCTTTTGTGTGACTGCAATATCCATTTCTTTTTGTGCGCCTCTACAATAACACATCAATGCATTATGTTTAAAGTAAATAACCAATGGCACTAAATTATATATTTACACGAGAAATACATAGGCTGAGCGTTTGATCCCTTTTTTCATGAACACGCCTCTACACCTGTACGATTGGCCGCGCCCGTGTGAGCGTCAGAGTTATCGGTGCATCATCCCGAGTTATTGTCTTTTTTTCTGGGGTGGACTTCACACCAGTTATTAACTGCTGATGTGTGCCCCGTGTACATAGTCTGGCATGACCTTCCCGCTAGCTTCTGCGGCCGCATCTACCCCTCCCACCTCCCCTAGAAACAAGTAGACTGATCATCCACCACTGTACCACATCCCATTCAGTGCCGACCTTGTCTGCGGCGCCGGATCTGCTTCGTCGGTACTCTCGTCAACCGCGGCACATCTGCAGCGGCTCCTTCATACTTCCCACCGGAGACGCTTCGTCCACACCCCCCGGAGCCACCCAACCGACGCCCTCGTCAACGACCTCTGATCCTCTCCGCCGACACCTTCCTCAACTCTACCGAAGCCGCTTCATGACACCATCGTCAACCCTGCCGGAGCTGCTTCGCTGACACCATCGTTAACCCTACTAGAGTAGCTTCGCCTATACCATTCTCAACCCTATCGGGGGCGCTTTTCCAACGCACAAGTCCACGGCCGCAGATTCGCTTGCACCCTGGTCCAACCTACCGGAGCAGCTTGTGACGCCCCGTCCACGGCCGCAAATCCGCATCATCGATACCATCCTGAACCCAACCATTGGAGCAGCTTCACCGACGCCCTCCTCCACGGCCTTAGATTCGCTTCGCCCACACCGTAGTCCACCCTACCGGAGCCGCTCCACAAACAGCCTACTCAACGGTTCTGGATCTCCTTACCGGATCCCGACAGCTAGTGCAGCATCATCACCCCTACGTTTCTAACCTGATTCCCATCGTCTGGCAAGATGCCAAGCAGCCACCACGGCCTAGGTACTTGTCAGCTTTAAACCCGTCCAGCATCACCTGTCAGATGTACTTCAAATATACTAACAGGTCGCTGTTACATGTTATGCAGCTGGCAAAAACTACAAGGATGATGTTTCTTCTGCATCTAACAGCTTGGCCAACCAAGATCCTGGACTGAGGCATTGCTATGATCTTGTAAGTGCATCTCTCTCTCTCTCTCTCTCTCTCTCTCTCTCTCTCTCTCTCTATTGTTGTGTGCCTGCCAGCGTGCTTTGCTAGGATTTTCGATCAGTAATCCCTTTGTGCAGACAATGGTTTTTACTACTGGCTGCTAAATTAGATATGTAGATGTCATACATGATACTCGCTAGAACAGAGGTAGTACATTACGCAAAATCGTAGGTGGCATGTAGGAATTCCTGTGCACTACATTAGGCTCCCTTAGAGTGCCTGCTAATCCAGCACACAGAGTCATGGCTAGTTTATGCTATGCACACAATCGTTAATTGGTGGTTTAAATATGCGCAAGGGATATGCAATGTAGTATCATGTAGAGATGTCTGAAATTAGCCGTGTCAACTTGCAGATAGGGTTACACAATGAAAAAGTCCAAGAGGTATGTGGCAATTTCATGGAACATCGCAAAAAAAGGAGAGGCAGCGGTGAGCCTATACAGTGTGCTATGGTAGGTCACTTTGGCCTAGTTCTCTTGCAGGATTCTCCCATTGCAATCATCGTGACATGTTATTTGTATGTTAGTTCTATTGGCCAAGTTTCTTAGGGACAGTTATTTCGAGTTATCCTAAGAAAATAAGCACCTTTGAATATAAGCTCCGGGTAATAAGCCAACCAGTTCTTTTCATTGCCTGCCTTTTCAACTTATCTGTGGTAAGATCAGTGAAAAGTCTAGATTGCATTATATTTTGTCATTTTGCTGTCCATATGAAAATTAATTTGACTTGCAAACATCATAAATTGAACCCAGTGCAGTAATTAATATGGTAGGAAAACAGACCAAAAATATTTTGTTCAAAATGCAAATACAAAGATACCATCTACTTGGCACAATCTACTTTGGTCAATGTCTTCCATAGAGATCCCATTGCCTAATTTAAATGAAGAACACATGACCTAAATTTAAATGAAGAACAATTATTTATCGAAATTCGATTGTCCAAGTGGCTGGTTATTATCATATAGCGCACCACTTGAAAGCATCATATAGCAGCAACAGCTCATAGCAACTCATCATACAACAGCAGTAGCAGCAGCGTGCAATTCATCATATACCAGCACCATCTCATAGAAATTCATCATATAGCTGCAGCAGCTCATAACAATTCATCATATAGCAGCAGTAGTAGCAGCTCATAGCAATGCATCGTATAGCAACAGGAGAAGCAACTCATAGCAATTCATCATATGGCGGATCAGAATGAAAATTTGGCAAAAAATCAGAGGAGATCCTCACCTTGTTGGATGAGCTCATCCTTCAACATCACCTCAAGGCCATGTCCTGGGAGGAGGGGAGGGGGAGGAGGTGCCTTCTGCCGCAGTGTGGCATCGGCCATAGTTGTGCGGCGCCCGCCAGAGTAGTGCGTTGTACGGACCACAGCGGAGCAGCTATTGGAGACCATGAGAATGAGGGGCAGCCCCAGAGGGAGGAGCAGCACGGGAGATTTGGCCCTACCCGTCGGCCATGTAGCCTAGCTGGACAGAGCATCGTCGAGGACCAGGCCAGATGGGACCAGTGGCGATGGCTTGCTGGAGGAACCCTAGCACTGCGAGGTAGAGGGAAAGGGGAGAGGAGATGCAAGCAGGCAGGGCAATGAACGCTTGCGTGTTTGTTTTTACTTGAGGGTCAGGTGTGATGCGGGCATGAGCAGTGGCATTTTGAGTGTAATATAGGAGACAACAGAGTCATTTCACTATTCCCCTTCCCTTCAATTTTTAGTGAGCTTCTACCTGAAACACCCCCCTCTAAAGCGAAATAAGTTAAGCCCAAGCCCATAACTCAAAAATGACTTCTTTACATCTTTTATGGCTTATTTTGACAATAAGCTCTGAAAAGGCGGAATAGAGCTCGCCCTTAACCTGAATTCTATTGTGCGTGCAATGATGAATCACTCCTGCCTGCTATTGTGTATATTTAGGCATCATCATACATGGCATAACCTAATACTTGTGCATTTCATTATAGAATCTGAAATATGCAATGTTTATGTTAGTTCATACGTTGCACATGATGTTTAAATGCCCCTTAAATCTGGTCAGTCAAATGATGGTCTTTAAGCCTCCTTCTATGCTTCCTTTCTTGATATGTAAGATTTGCTCACACATCCGTTCAATTGCTTGTTTGTATCAGCCAACCATACTATGACTGTTTTCTTTGATTACTTGTTGTTCTTGACCTAAAAGAGCTTGTCAACGATTTAAACACTAAGGGCTGCTGTAGTGGGGGCTTGTATAACTCAAAGGTGACATAAATGTTTGGCTGTACACTAAAGTAGGCTCTCCAAGAGTACTGGGAGATCCAGTTCGAAGGTATGCCTAGTTTTTACATAGTGCACACGTAGTAAATGCTCATTTCATTATGTGCAAGAGGTGTGGCATGTTTCATTATGTGGTGTTGTTTTGTTATAATATCATTCTTTTTTGTTGTTCACAATTCATTGTGTGCAAGAGATGTCACATGTTTCATTATGTGGTGTTGTTTTGTTATGATATCATCCTTTTTTGTTGTTCACAGACTGGAAAGTATGCATATTTATCTTCCAAGGAGACCAGTAACTAGTTTGTGTCACCTTGCAGAGGGGGTGCAATGAAGATAAGATTGAGAATTTCCAAAACAAGATGTTAGGAAGGAGCCTTGCAAGAGAAGAAGGAGCAGCGCTGAGCCTGTTCAACCAGTGAAGGTAAGTCACACTGTATTACAATTACCAGGACATCCTATTTGTCTGACATTGTGCTTGTGTAGGGTTCTTCACCTGTAACCCAGTCATTGGGCCATTGATTAAAAACCCCTCCACTCACTACTATATGATGTTCTAAATTTTTTGTAACTCAGATGTATGCAAACACATTTTAATGTGTCTGTTCACTCGTTATGGATGTAGTCTACTTTTAAATATCTAAAACATCTTATAGTAGTGAACAGTGTGAAACTGCTTCCTGCCATGGTAGAGTTGTTGATGTCATAAATGTCATAACCAAACGCATATTCACATCATTAGGCTCCCTATCATTACTAGGATATTGATTACGTACTACTCGAGATACTTAATGGGGGGCAAACAATATTACATTACTTGTTCCTTTATGCAGTAAATGTAGCTAGGCCATGGATGTTATTGAGGCGTGCATGTATGCATGCTGCCAACTCAACAGTTCAATTGCTTGTTTGTTTCAGGCATAGTTAAATTGCTCTTTTTTCTTCTTTATTTGTCCTCAGTTAATGAGATGCCCAAACAATGATGCCCGATGTTGGGTACTTGTATAACTATTAGTTGACATAATTAAAGGCCTTACCATTTAATTACTCTGGCGAAGTGTGCCTGAATCTTTGAAGTCTATTAACCAACTATTACTGCATGAGGCTCACAATCTATTTTATACTAGGCTAATGATTACATAGTTTTGCTTGCTATAGTAGGTTTGTATGAATCCCTCTGCTGTTCATTATGATCCCTAAGACTTTAATTGAGCTACGTAATGGCCAACTGCTTGCTTATATGCAACGTGCAGTCTAAATTTGTAACATGTCTGTGTTTTGGATTTGCCCCAACATCATACTCCTCTGGTGTGATAAGAGAAATTTCTATATGCGGGCTGCATAGACTACCATTTTTATAATTTTTAAAATATCACATGCTAATGCTTCATGACGTGTAACATTATTCTTAGTCCTGTTTTGCCATGTACAAAATAGTTTGTCTTGCTCGATTCACTGTTGTAACTATATTTCTGCCCTAGTCATGTGTACTTACAGAAGCATTTCAGGATGAAGTGACATCAACACAAAGATCTGCGAGCAGTGCGGCACCAAATGATTATGGATTGGAATTGGAATGTGATGATGTTCTCGAGCATCAACTAGAGGTGGCAAGACAACGTGTACAAGATTCTGAACGTGCAATCGACAAGTTGAGACTGGACTTGCAGGTATTAGATGCAGGAGTCAAGAAAATGAAACGAGAGACTAAGGTAACCATGAAGGAATTGGAGATTTTGCAGACTGAAATTTGTGCTATCTGAATCCGGCCAATCCTATTTTCTCAAGAGATTATAGTTTAAATGGTAAGTTATGTTGATGCGCGTCCATGATGTATGAGCTGTATTTTTCCCAGTGTATGTAATTTGCTGTTTCTATATGCTTTATTATCACCGGTGCCAAACCATGTTGGTATAATCGGCTCTAATTTCTCTATTGTATAGTTTAGGATTATTCTACGTTTCTATGCCTTAGTCTCTTTATTGTATAGTGTATGTTTTCTAGAGGTGACAGTATAGGGTAGGATAATTCTTTGAATGTGCTATATCGTTCAAACGGGGGCCAACTCACCCAAACATTGTAGTGACCATGGCCCTCCACAAGCCGTACGATCCATGGGCCATCTATGGGACGTACGATCCATGGCCTTCTATGGCCGTTTGATCTGTGGGCCTTCTATGGGTCGTCGGATCCGTGGGCCTTCTATGGGCCATCGGATCCATGGGCCTTCTACAGGCCAACGGATCCATGGGCCTTATACGGGCCATATAATTGTTTCGCCAAACATGGGTTGTACCATTCGTGGACCAATAACGGTCCGTTAAATGGGTTGTAAACGGGCTAGAGTGGAAGTCGTGTGTTTTATGGCCCAACCATAATGGGCCGTTTGTAGGCCGTATTTGTTGATGCTATGAAAATAGCCTAATGGGTTAACAGGCCACAAACAGGCTGACTGTAACCACGGTCTGAATTTGGCCCACAAACGGGACAGGCCAGTAACGGACCATAAGTAATCGAATTATGGAAATGAATGAGGGAGTCCTGGATTAAGGGGTCCTCGGACGGCCGGATTATTAACGTGGGTCGGACTGATGGGCTATGAAGATACAAGACAGAAGACTTCTTCCCGTGTCCGGATGGGACTCTCCTTGGCGTGTAAGGCAAGCTTGGCGTTCGGATATGTAGATTCCTTTCTCTGTAATCGACCTTGTACAACCCTAGTTCTCTCTGGTGTCTATATAAACTGGAGGGTTTAGTCCGTAGAGGCAATCATAATCACTAGGGTTTAGCCATTATGATCTCGTGGTAGATCAACTCTTGTAATACTCATATTCATCAAGATCAATCAAGCAGAAAGTAGGGTATTACCTCCATAGAGAGGGCCCAAACCTGGGTAAACATCGTGTCCCCCGCCTCTTGTTACCATCAACCTTAGACGCACAGTTCGGGACCCCCTACCCGAGATCTGCCGGTTTTGACACCAACATTGGTGCTTTCATTGAGAGTTCCGCTGCGTCATCATCAAAAGGTTTGATGTCTCCATCAATCATCTACAACAAAGCAGTCCAGGGGGAGGTTTTCCTCCCCGGATAGATCTTCGTATTCGGTAGCTTTGCACTGCGGGCCAACTCGCTTGGCCATCTGGAGCAGATCGACAGCTACTCCCCTGGCCATCAGGTCAGGTTTGGAAGCTTGAGTTATGTTGCTGATATCCGCGGAGACTTGATCTTCGCCGGATTCGAGCCCACAACAGTCACTCCCTGCCACCGTGATGAACATGACCTAAATCTGTCATCGAACCGTGCCCAGGAGATAGCGCATGTGACTGCTCTGGCCCTAGATCTGGAGCAGATTGTGCTGCCCGAAGACAGGAAGCTCAACCCCACCACGGAAGCTGCAGACTCGGCGGCGTTAGAGCCGCACACAGATCCAACCTCGAGCGGAGCCTGTGTCACCAGAACCTCAGATTCGTCTCCGGCTATGGGTTCCGAACCGTGTGCATCCGCACCCATCGAACCTGATCAGGCGTCGATTGTTGAGTTCAGCTCCGCGGACATCTTCTAGCACTCACCTTTAGGCGATGTGCTAAACTCATTAAAAACCCTCTCCTTATCAGGGGACTCTCAGTCAAACCATATCCGCTTTGAATTGGATGGCGGAGAATTCCTCTTCCCACCCACCACCCACTTCATAGCCACTGTCGAAGACTTAACCAACATGCTCGATTACGACTCCGAAGACATCGACGGTATGGACGACGATGCCGGAGAGGTGCAGGCACAAAAACCACCGCTTACAGGGCGGTGGACAACCACCTTCTCGTATGACGTATACATGGTAGATACACCCAAAGAGAACAACAGCGACAATGAGAAAGATCCAGTCGATGATAAACCTCCTGAGATACAGCCAAATCACCAACGTCAGCGGTGCCACTCTAAACCACGCCGTGGAAAAAGCAACAATACCGCCACAGGAGAAAATAATACTCCGGACGATGCCAAAGACAATGAAGACCTCGTTGAGCCTACCTCCAAACAGGACAAACGGGAAGATGGGTGAGTTAGCCTTGATGAACAGGCTATGAATGAAGACTCGAGGGACAATAACTACATTCTGATCTCCGAGGACGAGTTGAGCCTCGGCGACGAAGACTTTATCGTGCCTGAGGAGCCCATCGATCAAGAGCGCTTTAGGTGCCGGCAAATAGCCACTGCAAGAGCCTGAAAAAAAGCAGCAACAGCTTCAAGCTGATCAAGATCTGCTCAACGATAGATGGACTAATGTCCTAGCAGCCGAAGAATACAGCCTCGAGCGCCCAACCAAAAGTTACCCAAAGCGCAAATTGTTACCCCAATTCGATGACGAGGCGCTGGAGCCCGTCCTACCAGCACATAATGCGGTTGACCGACCACCACGTGGCAGGGACAAAGCGGCAACTCAAGCCGAACACAGCCCGCACTACCTCGCCGTAAAAATAGAGACACAACAACTCGGGAATATACATATGACCTATGGCACAACCTGGAAAATAGAGCAGGTCAGACCAGATCGATCTATGGATCGCGGGGGCGTCCCCCGATGCACGATGATGGCCACTCGGCCGGGTGTGACAAATATAACCACGTCCGGGCCGAAACCGCAAACGAACTCCATCCGAGCTATGTCGCGACTTGGCTCGATATAGAGGCGCCACACACCGCCTCTGTTTCACTGATGAAGTAATGGAACATGATTTCCCGGAAGGGTTTAAACCCGTGAACATCGAATCATATGATGGGACAACAGAACCCGCGGTATGCATTGAGGATTTCCTTCTGCATATTCACACGGCCCGCGGTGATGATCTTCATGCCATCAAATACCTCCCGCTAAAACTCAATTGGCAGCTGGGAAGACTTAGAAGACGCCTTCCTCGACAACTTCCAGGGTACATATGTCCGACCTCCGGATGCTGACAACTTCAGTCACATATTCCAACATCCCAGAGAGTCAGCCAGGAAATTTTGGACTAGGTTCTTAACTAAAAAGAACCAGATCATCGACCGTCCGGATGCCGAAGCCCTAGCGGCCTTTAAACATAGCATCCGTGATGAATGGCTTGCCCGACACCTCGGCCAAGAAAAGCCGAAGTCCATGGCAGCCCTCACAACACTCATGACCCGCTTCTGTGCGGCCGAAGACAGCTGGCTAGCCCGTAGCAATAACAATACAAGCGAACCTAGCACTTCTGAAGCCAGAAACAGCAACGGCAAGCCCCGATGCAACAGACACAAGCGTCACAGCAATGGTGACAACACCGAAGACACGACGGTCAACGCCGGATTTAGTGGCTAAGTCCGGTCAGTGGAAGAAGCCCTACAAAAGAAACAATCCGGGCTCGTCCAGTTTGGACCGCATACTCGATCGTCCATGTCAAATCCACGGCACTCCTGATAAACCAGCCAATCATACCAACGGAGAATGTTGGGTTTTTAAACAGGCCGGCAAGTTAAATGCCGAGAACAAGGAGAAGGGGTCGCAAAGCAAGGACGATGACGAGGAGCCCCGGCCACCAAACACAGGGGGACAGAAGAAGTCCCCCCCAAAGTTAAAACGGTGAACATGATATACGCTACCCATATCCCCTAGAGGGAGTGCAAGCGCGCGCTCAGGGATGTCTACGCTATGGAGCCAGTCGCCCCAAAGTTCAACCCATGGTCGTCCTTCCCGATCACCTTCGATCGTAGGGACCATCCGACCAGTATCCATCATGGCAGTTCAGCCGCACTGGTCCTCGACCCGATCATTGATGGATTCCATCTTACGCGAGTCCTCATGGACAGCGGCAGCAGCCTGAACCTGCTCTATCAGGATACAATGCGCAAAATGGGTATTGATCCCTCAAGGATCAAGCCCACAAAAACCACCTTTAAAGGTGTCATACCAGGTGTAGAGGCCTGCTGTACGGTCTCAATCACACTGGAGGTGGTCTTCGGATCTCTGGATAACTTCTGAAGCGAAGAGTTGATCATCGATATTATCCCCTTCCGCAGTGGCTATTACGCACTGCTCGGACAAACAACATTTGCTCAATTCAATGCGGTCCCACACTATGCTTATCTCAAGCTCAAGATGCCCGGACCATGTGGTGTCATAATAGTCAATGGAAACACGGAACGCTCCCTCCGTACAGAGGAGCACACCGCTGCCCTCGCAGCAGAAGCACAGAGCGGCCTTTTCAGGCAGAACCATAATTCGGCAGCCAAGCTCCTGAACACTGTCAAACGAATCCGAACTACTCTGCAGCAGGACAGTCCAGCTTGTCAAGAGTTTGACTAGCAATTCGGCCTCCGTCCCAGTCCCGACCAAACGGCGGCATTTGTACCACGTGTACATAACTACGCACTCAAAATACCATGGGCGTTGACGGAGGCATAACTAGATCGTGGTCCATAATACGGCTCAACCTGTCCGGGACCCACATACTTTCACTTTTTCTTTTTCTTTTCAGGTTTCCCTTTTTTCCCAGGCCTTTCCTGGTGGCCTGATTGTTGGACCTATCAAGGGACGGATACACCAAGACGGCCAGAAGCATTGACGTATAAGGGAATTTCCAGGTGGTCTCTTTAAACGATCGTTATACCTGTTTTAAGGACCTACACGCAGCTCTCCCTTGGTTGTGGCATGTTAAATAGCCCTGTTGCTTATCGCATTACTTGTACAAATACGCTTTGACGTATTAATCAAACAATAATGGAAAATAGTTTGCGGCCCAATTTCTGCGGCATTAGCCTATTACTTCATTTTTCTTTTTCTTGATATTCTTAGCACCCGTACACTCTCGTATGCCTTAATTCGCCAGGGGCTTCATTACGCCCCATAATACGACAAAAAATTCCGAACACTTTTTACAGTACTGTTCGGCACCCCGAATTATAGCATTATATGCATTGGCTCCGAATCATGTCTTTGGTCAATAGTTGGGTTGCCCGGCTCCTGTGCTTACTACCTTATGTTCCCCTATATCTGCTAAGGTGGTAAAGGTAGAACTACTGCGATTGTGTCCTGGTTCATCCAGATGAGCACCTCAGTACAGAAAGCCAAAAACTGACTGTCATGATGCGGTGCGAGCCGGTCAGCTGTTCGAGAGGTCTCAAATCTTTTGAAGTTTCTTACACATTATGCGATGAATCGGTTTTTATCCGGTCAGGTGTTTCCCGGATGCCAAGTTCAGACTTACGAACACTAGGGGCTGCACCTAAAATTCTATAGTAAAACTCCTATGGCTAAGTGAGGGTGATAAAGCCATATAGTCTGATTGCTTGGTTCGTTGCGCTCAACACCTCCTTTAAGGACCAAGCTTTGGACTAAAGAGTGTTTAGATTCATCCCGAACACCCCGTTACTACCTATATGGGGGCGGAAGCCGACGACTGGCCAACTCTCAGATTTAACAAAACGGCCGCACAAGAGGTAAAATTTTAAATAACAAGCATTATATTACATAACAGCTCTGTTTCATAATACAGGACAGGATGAATGTATTCATTCAAAGATAAGATCCTTAGCACATTGCTCGGGCACAATGTGGGATCCCTCCAAGACATTGTCAAAATACAGCTCGGGCGTGCAGTGCTCCTTGCCCGCGGGCGGTCCCTTGGTCGCAACCTTCACAGCATCCATCTTCACCCAGTGCATATTGACTCGGGAAAAGGCCATGCGCGCGCCTTCGATGCAGACCGACCGCTTGATAGCATCAAGCCGAGGGCAGGCATTGACCAGCTCCTTTACGAGCCCGAAGTAGCTGCTGGGTATGGCTTGGGCATGCCATAGCCGGATTATTAAATCCTTCATGGCTAGTTCGGCCGCCCTATGCAGTTCGACCAGCTGTTTTAGCTGATCACTAAAGAGCACCGGATGTTTTGGCGCAAGGTATTGCAACCAAAACAGCTTCTCCATAGAGCTCCCCTCTTCTGCTCGGAAGAACTCCGTGGCATCTGAAATGCTGCGCGGCAGATCTGCAAATGCCCCTGGAGAACTACAAATCCGGGTCAGTAAGAGGAACCTTTTTTTCACATATTTGCTCTGCATAGTAAAGGCCTTACCCGCCGCAATTTTTCTAGCCTCCTGGATTTCTTGGAGGGCGCCCTGGGCTTCAACTCGGGCATCGTGTGCGCTTTGGCAGGCCTTGGCAAGTTTAGACTCTTGATCCGTAATGTTGCGCTCCAAGGACTCACATTTCTTGACGGTGTCCTGGAGCTCATGCTGGACCTCACTGACCCTGGCCTCGTGCTTTTCACGGGCGGCTTGTTCCTTGGCCGCTCTCTCCCCGGCCTCGGCCAGCGCCTTCCTGAGAGCCTCCACCTCGGTCGCGGTTCCTACAAATAAAATGGCACTATGGTCATTACAAATCATTTCATCCTTCCTGAATATATACAAGGTTATTGCATACCTTGACTGTCTTCTAGGTGTTCCTTCACACGGCTGAGCTCCTCCTCGGTCCGCTCCAGACTCTGCTTCAGTCCAGAGACCTCAGCAGTATTAGAGATCGCAGCCAGCAGTGATGCTTGCTTATTCACATAGACATGGCAGGTTAGTCTCCTGCAAAAATTATTTGATCCTCTGTTCGGCTTTTCTTTCCGAACACCGGATAGAGTCTCAGGGGCTACTGTATATACTATGTTGTTCTGTTTAAATAATTGTGTTGCTAACCTCAAAGCCTATCGGAAACCTTGTGTAGGCTTCGGTCAGTCTGCTTTTCATGGACTAGACCTTCTCAATCACCAAACCCATAAGGGTACGGTGTTCCTCAACGATGGAAGCGCCTTGCAGTGCTTCCAGCAAATTATCTGGTGCCTCTAGATGGACAGAGGTCACCGATGGAATAGGCGCACCTCCTTCTTTTGAAGGAGGCTGCTTGCCTGATTCCAGAGCCGTATAGGTCTCCGGAACTGTATTCGGCTGGGGGGCCGAACTGAATATGGCCCCCATCGTTAGTCTCCATGGGGATTTTCTCCCCCATGTGTCCGGCGACTGAGGTTTCACCCTCCGACGCCGCCCTGACAGCCTCCTGCGTCTCTCCCTGACCTGGGATCCTTCGGGACAACACCTTGTTGTTATCCATGGCCTTGGGAGAGGAGGCCACCGGAAGGGTCCCGCTGTCCATCGCCTCCCGGTCCAGCAAATCCCCCGAAGTTGAGGATCGCTCGAGGTTGGACCGAGCCAGACTGCAAATACATGATTCAACAAGTTAATACTGTGAAGTAGTGAGGCTGGATATATGAATGTGTCCGGGTTTTTGTGTACTCATGATTTGGCCAGGGGCTTGTACCTGGGGGGGCCATTCCGAGCTGCTGTTGGTGGCCGCTGTGGAGCTGTCCGGGAGGGAAGTTTTCCCCTTCTTGGATGCCTCGGCCTCCAGACGCGTGGAGGCCATCCTTTTCTTTCTTCCCCCTTAGGGGGAATGGCTTTCTTCTTCTTCCTCTTCCTCGTCGTCCTCGGTGGCAGAGGAATGAGTCTCGGCGACTTCGGACGTCACGTCCGAAGTGCCCTTATGGCGGAGACCACCTCTGGTCCCCTTGGCCTTCTTCTCCGGCGCTTGATAGGGCGCCAGAACCAGCATCTTTGTTAGGAGTGGAATTTCTGGATCTTCGGGCAATGGAGCCGGACAGTGAATCTGCTCTGCCTTCTTCGTCCAGCCCTGATAGAATCAGTAGGGAGGCTTAGGCGTCTTCCTCGAGTATGCAAGTAAAGGATACACCTTGAAAACATGAAAAACTTACCGGACTAGCAGGATGGGCCAAGTCGTGCCCATGGTCCTCGGTTGTAGCCGGCCGTGTCTCGCTGGACTTGAAGAGCACCTTCCAGATTTCTTCATGCATAGTGCCGAAGAACTGTAGCAAGGTCTGGTTCTTGGTCGGGTTGTACTCCCACAAATGGCAAGTCCGACGTTGGAACGGAAGGATCCGGCGAATAAGCATCACCTGGATCACATTGATGAGCTTGAGATTCTTGTTTACCATGCTCTGTATGCGTGTCTGAAGCGCTGTTAGCTCGTCCGACAAAGACCAGTCCAAGCCTTTCTCTGGCCAGGAGGTGAGCCGCATCGGGTCTCCGGACCAGAATTCAGGAGTCGCGGCCCAGATGGTGCCACATGGCTCTGTGACATAGAACCACCTCTGTTGCCATCCTTTGATAGTCTCCACGAAGGAGCCTTCAGGCCATGTGACATTGGGCATCTTTCTCACCATGGCGCCTCCGCACTCGGCATGTTGGCCGCTCACCACCTTCGGCTTCACATTGAAATTTTTTAGCCATAATCCAAAGTGGGGTGGGATGCTGAGGAAGGCCTCGCACACAACAATGAATGCTGAGATGTTGAGGATGGAGTTGGGGCCAGATCATGGAAATCCAGCCCGTAGTAGAACATGAGTCCGCGGACGAATGGGTGGAGAGGAAATCCCAGCCCGCGGACGAAGTGGGAGATGAACACCACCCTCTCATGGGGCTCCGGAGTGGGGATGATCTGCCCCTTGGCCGGGAGCCGCTGGGCAATTTCTTTGGCCAAATACCCCGCCTCCCGAAGCTTCGTAATGTCCTTCTCCTTAACAGAGGAGGCCAGATATTTTTTTTGAGAACTGATGATAGTGGGAGAGGATCCCACTGACTTTAAATTAATGAGTTAATGAGTTAGTACAGTCCAGTACTGTCCAGTCAGCCTACATACATGATCTACATATGAGTGGGGTAGGGGGAGTAGAGGTTACAAAGGGGCACAACACTTACAATGCAGCAACTAGAGATAAAATATATGGAGCAGACTCTGGCTTGGCCCTATGGACCAACATAGCAAAGTCACTCTTAAACCTGGCCTTCCAAGATCTCAAGGTTGGCTGAATCCCTCTAAAGTGCTTGTCATTCCTTTCCATCCAAATCCCCCAAGCAGCCACTGTGAACACCTCCATAAATATGGGCCTATTCCGAGAAGTTTTTGCCAGCGTGCAGCAACTCCAGTCTGGAATCAGCAGTCGGCCACTGGACCCCTATGCTACCCCAGCATCTCCGGCTGAAAGGGCAATTGAAGAAGAGATGTGCCACATCTTCCTCAAGAGGGTTTTGGCATAATAGACATGTGTAGTCATCATCTTGGATTTTGTAGTGTCTCCTTCTCAACATATTTCTGGTATTTAAACAGTCAGCTAGCAGTAACTAGGCAAACATCTTCCATTGCATTGTGCACTTGGTTTTCCAGATCCAACAGAAGGCCTCATCAACCTGCATGCTTCTGAAGCAATGATCATAAAATTTGGATGCTTTGAATGCACTCCCACCCCAGACACAGGTCCAAATATCCATGCCCTCAGTAAGTGCCACATCAGCCGTGGCATGTTGCAATTCTGTCATTTCTAGTCGGGCTTCTACCAATAGGGTGGATGGAACACATCACTCAGACTTACCGAGGACAACAGAGATGCAACTGAAATGTCCTGGTCCTTGGTAAAAGAAAACACCCTCGGGAAAGCTTCTTGGAGCATGTTATCATTCCACTCATCTTTCCAGAACAGAATCGTATCTCCTGCCATCACAGAAGCTTTGCTAACCCCCCTGTAAATATCAGACAGTTGCATGAGATCTTTCCACCAAAACGAGCCACAAAGGTCAGTCGCATGCGGGGTGCGGTCAACATAGTATGATTGCCAGACAAGCTGAACCCAAGGAACATCTTGTTTGTTGTAGAATTTGTGTAGTTGCTTCAGCAGAAGCCCCTGGTTCTGAATTTTAAGGTTTATGATCCCTAAACCTCCCTTGTTCTTCGGTCTACAGACCAAATCCCACGCTGCCAGAGAATTATCCCTGGTACCAACATCAGTTTTCTTAAGCCAGAGGCAAGATCTACGGAGCTTGTCCAGGTGTTCAATGATCCTGGGGTTTATCTTGATGGAGCACATAGCGTAGATCGCTAAAGAGGTGACAACTGAATTTAGGAGGGTTAGCTTGGAGCCATAATCAAGCAAAGATACCGCGGCAGGAATTTTCCTCTGTACTGCTGTAACCATGGGCATCAGATCAGTCACCGAGGGGCGGGTCGTCCCCATGGGTAGTCCTAAGTACGTGAAAGGCATTTATCCCACAACACAGCCAAAGATTGCAGCCATCTCCGACACCGTCCCCGGGTCCATGTTGATTGGCACTAGGGTTGATTTATGGAAGTTAATTTTCGGGCCAACCGACGTGGCATAATCCAATAGTATCCCTTTGAGGACTTGAGCTTGGCTAGGACAGGCAGGGAACACCACAATCGTGTCATCCGCATACTAGATCACGGGGTGGTTGTCATCATGTGATGGAATTGGCAGATGCAGCTGACCGTCCCTAGACGCCTTGTTGATCGCTGCTTGTAACAGATCTGCAGCAAGGACAAAGATGAGGGGCGAGAGAGGGTCCCCCTGTCTCACACCACACTGACAGGGAAACTGCTTCCCAACGGTTCCGTTAAGTAGGACAGACGAGGTGCCCGAGGAGAAAATGCATTGCCTTTATAAAGAGATAAGGATTCACCTCTTTCACACACGCCTTCTCTCTCACTGCCTCCCCCATTCTCGAGCTCCAGCGCCCAAGTTCTCATCTTTTCCGCCCCAAGAAAGCACTTGCCCTACGCTCCGGATCCGGACATGGTGGGAGTGCTTTCTTAGGGCGGAAAAGATGAGAACTTGGGTGGTGGAGCTCGAGAAGGGGGGAGGCAGAGAAAGAGAAGGTATGGGTGAAAGAGGTGAATCCTTATCTCTTTATAAAGGCAGTGAATATCAAGCGCCTCCCCACTCGCCTATTCCCCAAGGGTCGTGCAGATGGCACGGTTGGGTTACCCACGCCCGTATTGATGAGTGATACGTCACCAACGTATCCATAATTTTTATTGTTCCATGCTATTATATTACCCGTTTTGGATGTTTATGGGCTTTACTTTACACTTTTATATCATTTTTGGGACTAACCTACTAACCGGAGGCCTAGCCCGAATTGCTGTTTTTGGCCTATTTCAGTGTTTCAAAGAAAAGGAATATCAAACGGATTCCAAACGCGATGAAACCTTCGGGAGCGATCTTTTTGGAACAAATGCAAACCTGGAGACTTGGAGTGGAAGTCAAGCTACAAGCGAGGCGGCCACGAGGGTGCCCGGCACGCCCCCTACAGGTGGGGGCGCCCCCCACCCTCGTGGGCCCCTCGAGCATCCACCGACCTACTTCTTCCTCCTATATATACCTACGTACCCTGAGAACATTAGAACAGACCATGAAAACCTGATTCCACCGCTGCAACCTTCTGTATCCGTGAGATCCCATCTTGGAGCCTTTGTCGGTGCTCCGTCGGAGGTGGAATCGACCATGGAGGGCCTCCACATCATCTCCAAGGCCTCTCCGATGAGTTATGAGTAGTTTACCACAGATCTTCAGGTCCATATTTATTAGCTAGATGGCTTCTTCTCTCTCTTTGGATCTCAATACCAAGTTCTCCTCGATCTTCTTGGAGATCTATTCGATGTAACTCTCTTTGCGGTGTGTTTGTCGAGATCCGATGAATTGTGGGTTTATGATCAAGTTTATCTATGAGAAATATTTGAATCTCCTCTGAATTCTTTTATGTGTGCTTAAGTTATCTTTGCAAGTCTCTTCAAATTATCAGTATGTTTTGGCCTACTAGATTGATCTTTCTTGCAATGGGAGAAGTGCTTCGCTTTGGGTTCAATCTTGCGGTGTCCTTTCCCAGTGACAGCAGGGGCAGCAAGGCACATATTGTATTGTTGCCATCGAGGATAAAAAGATGGGGTTTATATCATATTGCATGAGTTTATCCCTCTACATCATGTCATCTTTCTTAATGCGTTACTCTGTTCTTTATGAACTTCATCCTCTAGATGCATGCTGGATAGAGGTCGATGTGTGGAGTAATAGAGTAGATGCAGGCAGGAGTCGGTCTACTTGTCACGGACGTGATGCCTATATACATGATCATGCCTAGATAATCTCATAATTATTCGCTTTTCTATCAATTGCTTGACAGTAACTTGTTCAGCCACCATAATACTTATGCTATCTTGAGAGAAGCCACTAGTGAAACCTATGGCCCCCGGGTCTATCTTTTATCATATAAGCTTTCAATCTACTTTTATTTGTATCTTTACTTTTCCTACCTATATTATAAAATACCAAAAATATATTTATCTTATCATACTATCTCTATCATATCTCACTTCCGCAAGTGGCCGTGAAGGGATTGACAACCCCTTTATTGCATTGGTTGCGAGTTCTTTGTTTGTTTGTGTAGGTGCGTGGGACTTTTGAGGAGCCTCCTACTGGATTGATACCTTGGTTCTCAAAAACTGAGGGAAATACTTACACTACTATTGCTACATCACCCTTTCCTCTTCAAGGAAAACCAACACAAGCTCAAGACGTAGCAAGAAGGATTTCTGGCGCCGTCGCCGGGGAGGTCTTCGCTCAAGTCAAGACATTCCAAGTACCCATCACAAACTCATCTCCCTCGCATTACATTATTTTCCATTTGGCTCTCGTTTTCCTCTCCCCCACTTCACCCTTGCCGTTTTATTTGCCCTCTCTTTCCCAATCTTCTCTCTCTTTCGCTTTCCTTTTTGTTTGCTTGTGTGTTGGATTACTTGTCGCGATGGCGCAAGATAATACCAAATTGTGTGATTTTTCCAATACAAATAATAATGATTTCCTTAGTACTCTGATTGTTCCTCTTAATGATGTTGAGTCTTGTGAAATCAATGCTGCTTTGTTGAATCTTGTTATGAAAGATCAATTCTCCGGGCTTCCTAGTGAAGATGCCGCTACCCATCTAAACAACTTTGTTGATTTGTGTGAGATACAAAAGAAGAAAGATACGGATAATGATATCGTTAAATTGAAGTTATTGCCATTTTCACTTAGAGATCGTGCTAAAGTTTGGTTTTCATCTTTGCCTAAGAATAGTATTGATTCATGGAATAAGTGCAAAGATGCTTTTATCTCTAAGTATTTTCCTCCCGCTAAGATCATCTCGCTTAGGAATGATATTATGAATTTTAAACAACTCGATCATGAGCATGTTGCCCAATCTTGGGAAACAATGAAATTGATGATTCGCATTGCCCTACTCATGGTTTGAATTATGGATGATCATACAAAAATTGATGCCGGATTGAATTTTGCTTCTAGAAATCTCTTAGATTCAGCAGCGGGAGGCACGTTTATGGAAACCACCTTAGGAGAAGCTACTAAACTCCTTGATAACATCATGGCTAATTATTCTCAATGGCACACCGAAAGATCTACTAGTAAAAAAGTGCATGCTATAGAAGAAATTAATGTTTTGAGTGGAAAGATGGATGAACTTATGAAATTGTTTGCTACTAAGAGTGCTCCTATTGATCCCAATGATATGCCTTTGTCTACTTTGATTGAGAATAATAATGAATCTATGGATGTGAATTTTGTTGGTAGGAATAATTTTGGTAACAATGCTTATAGAGGAAACTTTAATCCTAGACCGTTCCCTAGTGACTCCTCTAACAGTTATGGAAATTCCTACAATAATTCTTATGGTAATTTTAATAAGATGCCCTCTGATTTTGAGAATAGCGTTAAAGAATTTATGATATCTCAAAAGAATTTTAATGCCTTGGTTGAAGAAAAATTGCTTAAAGTTGATGATTTGGCTAGGAACGTTGATAGACTTTTGCTTGATGTTGATTCTTTGAAACTTAGATCTACTCCTCCTAAGCATGATATCAATGAGTCTCTCAAAGCTATGAGAATTTCCATTGATGAGTGCAAGGAAAGAACCGCTAGATTGCGTGCTAAGAAAGATTGCTTTGTAAAAGCGTGTTCTTCTAGTTTCCATGAAAATAATGATGAAGATCTAAAAGTTATTGATGTGTCCCCTATTAAATCTTTGTTTTGCAATATGAATCTTAATAATGATGGGACTGGAGATGAGTCAACTTTAGTTAAAAGGCATCCCAATGATTCGGAGTTTTTAGATCTTGATGCCAAATTTGGTAAAAGTGGGATTGGAGAGGTCAAGCACTTTAAATAGCATTGAACCCACTATCTTGGATTTCAAGGAATTTAATTATGATAATTGTTCTTTAGTAGATTGTATTTCCTAGTTGCAATCCATGTTGAATTCTCCTCATGCTTATAGTAAAAATAAAGCTTTTACCAAACATATTGTTGATGCCTTGATGCAATCTTATGATGAAAAACTTAATTTGGAAGTTACTATACATAGAAAACTTTATGATGAGTGGGAACTTACTATAAAGATTAAAATTAAAGATCATGAGTGTTATGCTTTGTGTGATTTGGATGCTACTGTTGCACGATTCCGAAAACTTTATGTGACATTCTAGGTTTCCATGATCTTGATGATTGTCCTTTAAATTTGCACCTTGCGGATTCCACCATTAAGAAACCTATGGGAAGGATCAATGATGTTCTTATTGTTGCAAATAGGAATTATGTGCCCGTAGATTTTATTGTTCACAACATAGATTGCAATCTTTCTTGTCCTATTATTCTTGGTAGACCTTTCCTTAGAACGATTGGTGCAGTTATTGATATGAAGGAAGAGAATATTAGATTCCAATTTCCATTAAGGAAAGGCATGGAGCACCTTCCAAGGAACAAAGTTAAATTACCTTATGAATCTATCATGCGAGCTACTTATGAATTGAGTGCCAAAGATGGCACTACTTAGATCTATCCTCGCTTTTATGCCTAGCTTGGGGCGTTAAACAATAGCGCTAGTTGGGAGGCAGCCCAATTTTATTTTTGTTTTTGTTTTTGCTTCTGTTTAGTAATAAATTTTTCATCTACCTTCTGTTTAGATGTGTTTTTATGTTTTAATTAGTGTTTGTGCCAAGTAGAACCTATAGGATAACCTATGGTGATAGTTAATTTGATTCTGCTGAAAAACAGAAACTTTGCATGCACGAAAATAATTTTAGTAATTCACATAAACATGCTTTTGCATTGATTATTTTTGATATAGATCAATAGACAAATTTCCCATGACTTCATATTTTTGGTAGGATTTTTAAGGTTCCAGAAATATTCGAGTTACAGATTTCTACAGACTGTTCTGTTTTTGACAGATTCTGTTTTTCGTGTGTTGTTTGCTTATTTTGATGCATCTATGGCTAGTATGTAGGGTATGAACCATAGAGAAGTTGGAATACAGTAGGTTTAACAACAATATAAATAAAGAATCAGTTCATTACAGTACCTTATGTGGTGGTTTTTCTTTCTTGCGCTAACGGAGCTTATGAGATTTCCTGTTGAGTTTTGTGTTGTGAAGTTTTCAAGTTTTGGGTAAAGATTTGATGGACTATGGAATAAGGAGTGGCAAGAGACTAAGCTTGGGGATGCCCATGGAACCCCAAGATATTCAAGTATAACCAAAAGCCTAAGCTTGGGGATGCCCCGGAAGGCATCCCCTCTTTCGTCTTTGTCTATCGGTAACTTTACTTGGAGCTATATTTTTATTCGCCACATGATATGTGTTTTGGTTGGAGCGTCTTGTATGATATTAATCTTTGCTTTTTAGTTTACCACAATCATCCTTGCTGTACACACCTTTTGGGAGAAGCCCACTTGATTAGAATTTATTAGAATACTCTATGTGCTTCACTTATATCTTTTGAGCTAGATAATTTTGCTCTAGTGCTTCACTTATATCTTTTAGAGCATGGCGGTGGCTTAATTTTAAAGAAATTGTTGATCTCTAATGCTTCACTTATATTATTTTGAGAGTCTCTTAGAACAACATGGTATTTGCTATGGTTATAAAATTGGTCCTAGAATGATGGGCATCCAAGTTGGGTATAATAAAAACTATCATAGGAAGTGAATTGGATGCTATGATCAATTTGATACTTGGGAATTGTTTTGAGATATAGAGGTGGTAATATTAGAGACATGCTAGTTGGGTGATTATGAATTTAAAGAATACTTGTGTTGAAATTTGTGATTCCCATAGCATGCACGTATGGTGAACTGCTTTAGGATGAAGTTGGAGCACGATTTTATTTATTGATTGTCTTCCTTATGAGTGGAGGTCGGGGACGAGCGATGGTCTTTTCCTACCAATCTATCCCCCTAGGAGCATGCGCGTAGTGCTTTGTTCTCAATGACTTGTAGATTTTTGCAATAAGTATATGAGTTCTTCATGACTAATGTTGAGTCCATGGATTATACGCACTCCTTCACCTTCCACCATTGCTAGCCTCTCTTGTGCCTTGCAACTTTCGCCGGTGCCATACACCCACCATATACCTTCCTCAAAATAGCCACCATACCTACCTATTATGGCATTTCCATAGCCATTCCGAGATATATTGCCATGCAACTTTCCACCGTTCTGTTTATATGACACGCGTCATCATTGTCATATTGCTCTTTGCATGATCATGTAGTTGACATCGTATTTGTGACAAAGCCACCTTTATAATTTTTCATACATGTCACTATTGATTCATTGCATATCCCGGTACACCATCGGAGGCATTAATATAGATTCATATCTTGTTCTAATTATTGAGTTGTAATCTTGAGTTGTAAGTAAATAAAAGTGTGATGATCTTCATTATTAGAGCATTGTCCCAGTGAGGAAAGGATGATGGAGACTATGATTCCCCCACAAGTAGGAATGAGACTTCGGACTTTATATAAAAAAGAAAAAGTCCAAATAAAAAAGAGAAAGGCAAAATAAAAAATAAAAAAATGAGAGAAAAGGAGAGAAGGGACAATGCTACTATCCTTTTTACCACACTTGTGCTTCAAAGTAGCACCATGATCTTCATGATAGAGAGTCTCCTATGTTGTCACTTTCATATACTAGTGGGAATTTTTCATTATAGAACTTGGCTTGTATATTCCATTGATAGGCTTCCTCAAAATGCCCTAGGTCTTCGTGAGCAAGCGAGTTGGATGCACACCCACTTAGTTTCTTTTGTTGAGCTTTCATACATTTATAGCTCTAGTGCATCCGTTGCATGGCAATCCCTACTCACTCACATTGATATCTATTAATAGGCATCTCCATAGCCTGTTGATACACCTAGTTGATGTGAGACTATCTTCTCCTTTTTTGTCTTCTCCACAACCACCATCCTATTCCACATATAGTGCTATGTCCATGGCTCATGCTCATGTATTGCGTGAAAGTTGATTTTTTTTGAGATTACTAAAGTATGAAACAATTTCTTGGCTTGTCATCGGGGTTGTGAATGATTAAATACTTTGTGTGATGAAGATAGAGCAACAGCCAAACTATATGATTTTGTAGGGATAACTTTCTTTAGCCATGCTATTTTGAGAAGACATGATTGCTTGATTAGTATGCTTGAAGTATTACTATTTCTTATGTCAATATGAACTTTTATTTTGAATCATTTGGATCTGAAAATTCATGCCACAATAAAGAAATTACATTGAGAATTATGCTAGGTAGCATTCCACATCAAAAATTCTGTTTTTATCATTTACCTACTCGAGGACAAGCATGAATTAAGCTTGGGGATGCTTGATACGTCTCCAACATATCTATAATTTTTGATTGTTCCATGCTATTATATTATCTGTTTTGGATGTTTATGGGCTTTACTTCACACTTTTATATCATTTTTGGGACTAACCTACTAACCGGAGGCCCAGCTCGAATTGCTGTTTTTTTTTCCTATTTCAGTGTTTCGAAGAAAAGGAATATCAAACGGAGTCCAAACGCGATGAAACCTTCGGGAGCGATCTTTTTGGAACAAATGCAAACCTGGAGACTTGGAGTGGAAGTCAAGCAACAAGCGAGGCGACCACAAGCATGCCCGGCATGCCCCCTACAGGTGGGCGCGCCACCACCCTCGTGGGCCCCTCGAGCGTCCACTGACCTACTTCTTCCTCCTATATATACATACGTTCCCCGAGAACATCAGAATAGACCACGAAAACCTAATTCCACCACTGCAACCTTCTGTATCCGCGCGATCCCATCTTGGAGCCTTCTCCGGCGCTCCGCCGGAGGGGGAATCGACCATGGAGGGCCTGTACATCATCTCCAAGGCCTCTTCGATGAGTTATGAGTAGTTTACCACAGACCTTCGGGGCCATAGTTATTAGCTAGATGGCTTCTTCTCTCTCTTTGAATCTCAATACCAAGTTCTCCTCGATCTTCTTGGAGATCTATTCGATGTAACTCTTTTTGCGGTGTGTTTGTCTAGATCCTATGAATCGTGGGTTTATGATCAAGTTTATCTATGAGAAATATATGAATCTCCTCTGAATTCTTTTATGTGTGATTAAGTTATCTTTGCAAGTCTCTTCGAATTATCAGTTTGGTTTGGCCTACTAGATTGATCTTTCTTGCAATGGGAGAAGTGCTTAGCTTTGGGTTCAATCTTGCGTGTCCTTTCCCAAAGGATGTTAGGGTAGCAAGGCACGTATTGTATTGTTGCCATCGAGGATAAAAAGATGGGGTTTATATCATATTGCATGAGTTTATCCCTCTACATCATGTCATCTTTCTGAATGCATTACTCTGTTGTTTATGAACTTAATACTCTAGATGCATGCTCGATAGCGGTCGATGTGTGGAGTAATAGTAGTACATGCAGGCAGGAGTCGGTCTACTTGTCATGGACGTGATGCCTATATACATGATCATGCCTAGATAATCTCATAATTATTCGCTTTTCTATCAGTTGCTCGATAGTAATTTGTTCACCCACCGTAATACTTATGCTATCTTGAGAGAAGCTACTAGTGAAACCTATGGCCCCCGGGTCTATCTTTTATCATATAAGTTTTCAATCTACTTTTATTTGCATCTTTACTTTTCCAATCTATATCATAAAATACAAAAAATATATTTATCTTATCATATTATCTCTATCAGATCTCACTTTCGCAAGTGGCTGTGAAGGGATTGACAACCCCTTTATTGCGTTGGTTGTGAGGTTCTTGTTTGTTTGTGTAGGTGCGTGGGACTTTTGAGGAGCCTCCTACTTGATTGATACCTTGGTTCTCAAAAACCGAGGGAAATACTTACGGTACTTTGCTACATCACCCTTTCCTCTTGAAGGAAAACCAACGCAAGCTCAAGACGTAGCAATGAGAATCCCGCAATAAGGGGACATGATCTTTGCTTTGACAAGACGTGCCAATGAAACCGCATCTCAAAATATGGAGCGGCAGGCTAAAAAAACGGTTCGAATAATGGTCGGGCGGTGACGTGATGTCACGGTACGAAAAGTTGTCAGCGGATTGGACTCGTGAAATATTATACTCTCTAGGTTGTGTGTGGGATTTGTTTTGCAGAGCCGGACAAGTTTTCTGTGTTGGAAGACTATTTTGGAGTATTCAGAGAAGGAACCCGCCTTGCAATGCCGAAGACAATCTGCACGCCGGACACCTCGTCATTGAAGCCTGGTTCAGGGGCTACTGAGGGAGTCCTGGATTAAGGGGTCCTCGGACGGCCGGATTATTAACGTGGGCCGGACTGATGGGCTATGAAGATACAAGGCAGAAGACTTCTTCCCATGTCCGGATGGGACTCTCCTTGGCGTGGAAGGCAAGCTTGGCATTTGGATATGTAGATTCCTTTCTCTGTAACCAACCTTGTACAACCCTAGTTCCCTCTGGTGTCTATATAAACCGGAGGGTTTAGTCCGTAGAGGCAATCTCATATAGGCTAGACTTCTAGGGTTTAGCCATTACAATCTCGTGGTAGATCAACTCTTGTAATAATCATATTCATCAAGATAAATCAAGCAGGAAGTAGGGTATTACCGACATAGAGAGGGCCCGAACCTGGGTAAACATCATGTCCCCTGCCTCCTGTTACCATCAACCTTAGACGCATAGTTCTGGACCCCCTACCCGAGATCCGCCGGTTTTGACACTGACAATGAGCCCATGAATAAATGGGCACTTAGAAGGCCGAAAGTTAACATGGGATGGAAACGGCCGACAGAATAATGGGACGTTAATGGGTATAAAGCGATACACTGTTCACTATGGGCCAGTTTCTTCTTGAGCCTTTAGTGGGCCTAGAGTTACAAAAGGCCTCCTATGGGCCGAAAGACGTCATGGGCCGTACGTGGGCTGGAAGTTACAACAGGCTGGATTCATATTGGACGGCCCAGATGATGCTACTGGGCCAAATTCAGGTAGGCCGTAACGGGCCGTCACTTCGCGGGCTGTAAATGGGTTGTATGCGAACAAGCCGTTAACAGGCTTTCCGTGTACCGCTACCTTTTGACGAAGTCAAATCCGCTGGCCTTTTCACCGGAATGGGCCTATGTTGGGCTGTCCCATGTGTCGATGTATCATAGGCACCTTGGTCCAATGAGTGGATGACATTTGTCCCAACGGTGAGACGACACGTGGTGCCTCTGGCCAATGAGAAATTTTCACATGGAAAATCCCTATTGGTCCTGGCTGTTAGCGGGTTATCGGATCCAAAACCGGACCCGATAGCTTTGCGGTGACCCGTTACGGTGGATGCCACGTGTCAGTCACCCTTGACGAAAGCACTTCCATGGCGTGCGATTTATCGTCATGGAAGTGGACACTTCCGTGATGATAATTTTGCTAATGTCCTGGAACACTTCTAGGACAGCACAGGTATGACTATCTTGATTCTGTCATAAAATCGTCATGGATGTACATGCATGATAGAAAATGCGACCTACTGTGACAAACATGTATCATCATAGAATTGTATTTTTTGTAGTGTCTGGCCGGCCGAGTCAATTCCTAGCAGCTACTTCGGTTTGGTGAAGCGGCTTGTCGATGCGCGGCTGCAGATTGATGCTATAAAGTGCTCGGCCTGCATAAAGGGTGCCCGGGTGGCCTTCGCCCGTGTTAAAATGCAATGGGCGAAGGAGAAGGCCACCGAAGTGTCAACTGCAGGTCCGCCCGAAGGCGAAGATCATCGGAAGCCAGAGAGGTAGTTCTATGACGTCTTAGAAGGAGCCCGAGTGATAGAGGGTCAATGTTCTAAGGACGTAATATTTTATTGAATGTGTTCGGGTTGTACAAATTATGTTATGAACCCATGCTATTATATATCTATGCTTACGCCTTTTGTTTCAAGCGATGTTTCCTCCTGTGCAGTCGTTTATTTGTTCTATTTCTGAAAGTTGCCAGTCGTCGGCTTCAACCCCCATGTATATGCTAAAGGGGTGTTCGACATAACGCGTGACCACACTTTATCCAACGGCTTGGTCCATTAGGGAGGTGTCCACGAGGTGAACCAGGCAATTAGACTATGCGGCTTTATTACTTTCGCTTAGCCATAGGAGTTTGACTATGGAGCTAAGTACTAGCCCCTAGTGCGTGTGCGGCTATCCGGACCACGATGCCTTTTCCATGCGCCTGCACGAAGACCAGTCCCTTGTATAACACGGCGTGAATCGCTAACGATTTATTGTATAATACCAAGTCACCGAATCGCCGACCAGCTCTCGCCTATCAAGACAGTAAGTTTTTGGCTTTCTCTACCAAGGTACTTGACCGGACGAACCAGAAATACAATCGCAGTAGTTCCCCCTTTATTACCTTAGCTGAAAGAGCGGAACGTAAGGTGGTAAGCACAGGAGCCGGGCAACCCAACTATAGACCAAAGACATGATTCGGAGCCGATGCATATAATGCAATATCCAGGACGCCGAAGAGTTCCCTATAGGTGTTCGGACTTTGAAGTGTGCAGGGCCGAATACAGACCCCGGTGTTAAGGCCGTACTAAAGCACGTGTGGCAGTCTGAGGTAGGGAGGGAACACAGATGATAATATAAAATAAAATGACTGCCAAACAAAGTGGTGATCAACTGTTTCCTTTATACCCTGTACGTCGAGCCGTGTTGTTACAGATAATGCCAAAACATCGAAGTCATTTTACATGCCAAAAGTTTATATAAGGGAAACGTTTACATAGAGCTTAAACGAGATGGTTTTAAAAGTCCCAATGATGCCCTGATGCACGTCTGCGCCATTTCTCCTTGGGGAGATATCCTTGAAGGGGAGGAGTCGAGGGTCGTCTGTTAAAAAGAGGAACCTAGAAAAAAAGTCCCCGCGCGACCGTAGATCAGGTAGGTTCTTTAACGAACCTATAGTGGAAGAATATTTGAGGTCCGAATAGGGTCAAGCCGTGCTATAGACCTTTTCTACAGTGTGCCTCCGGTGCTGCCCAAGGTATTTTAAGTGCGTAGTTATGTACGCATGTACGTATGCCGCAACCTTATGGGGCGATCAGCGGAGGCCAAACCGCTATTCAAGCTCAGGCTCCACCGAGCTGCCGCATTGTAATGCGGATCGGACTCGCTTAGCAGTGTCGTGGGTCTTGATGACCAATGGGCTATTCGGCTTGATGAGGCCGCCCTATACTTCGGCTGCTAGGACCGCGGTGTTCTCCTCAGTACGGAGGGAGTGCTCCATATTCCCATTTACTATGATGACGCCACGAGGTCTAGGCATTTTGAGTTTCAGATAGGCATAGTGCGGGACTGTGTTAGAGCGGGCGAAAGCTGTTCTTCCGAGCAGTGCATGATGCCCACTGCAGAAAGGGACGATGTCTAAGATCAATTCTTCGCTTCGAAAGTTGTCTGTAGAGTCGAATACTACTTCAAGTGTTAACGAGCCCGTGCAGCGATCCTCCATGCCGGGTATCACTCCTTTGAAGGCAGTGTTGCTAGGATTGATTCTTGATGGGTCGATACCCATCTTACAGACAGTATCCTGATAGATCAAGTTGAGACTGCTGCCACCGTCCATAAGGACTCTAGTGAGATGGTATCCGTCGATGATAGGATCGAGTACTAGGGCCGCCGAACCTCTGTGACAGATATTGGTTGGGTGGTTCCTGCGATCAAAGGTGATCGGACAAGCCGACCATGGGTTGAATTTTGGGGCGAAAGGGTCTACAACGTAGACGTCCCTTAATGCGTGTTTGCGCACCCTCTTGGGGATGTGGGTAACATAGATCATGTTTACCGTTTTCACCTCGGGGGAAATTGCTTCGGTCCCCCATTGTTTGGCTGACGGGGCTCATCATCGTCCTTGCTTGGAGGTCCTTTCCCCTTGTGTTCGGTATTTAATTTACGGGTCTGCTTGCAAACCCATCAATTTCTATTGGTGTGGTTGGCAGGCTTGTCAGGGGTGCCATGAATCTGGCAAGGTCTCTCTAGTATTTTGTCCAGGTTGGATGGACCGTCCCTATTACCCTTGAAAGGCTTCTTCCGCTGTCCAGGTTTGGAACCATGGAATCCGGGGTTTACTGTCGTATCATCTATTTATTCGTTATTGTTCCGAAGCTTGTTTTTGTTGCATCATGGCCTGCCATTTCCATCCCTGGCCTCAGAAGTGTCGGGGTCACCGGTACTATTGCTTCTGCGAGCTAACCAGCTATCTTCGCCCACACAAAAGCGGGTTGATACGTCCATTTTGCATCATGCTTTTATATCGATATTTATTGCATTAAGGGCTGTTACTACACATTATGTCACAATACTTATGCCTTTTCTCTCTTATTTTACAAGGTTTACATGAAGAGGGAGAATCCTGGCAGTTGGAATTCTAGGATGGAAAAGGAGCAAATAGTAGAGACCTATTCTGCACAACTCCAAAAGTCCTGAAACTCCACGAAAGTCAGTTTTGGAGTATATTAAAAATATTGGGCCAAGAAAGCACCAGAGGGGGGCCACACACCGCCCACGAGGGTGGAGGGTGCGCCCTACCCCCTGGGCGCGCCCCTGACTCTTGGGCCACCTAGTAGCCCCCCGATGCCTATCTTCTGGTATATGGTGTCTTTTTCCTTGGAAAAAATCATAAGGTAGCTTTCGGGACGAAGCGCCGCCGTCTCGAGGCGGAACCTGGGCGGAACCAATCTAGGGATCCGGCAGAGCTGTTCTGCCAGGGAAACATCCCTCCGGGAGAAGGAAATCATCGCCATCGTCATCACCATCGATCCTCTCATCGAGAGGGGGTCAATCTCCATCAACATCTTCACTAGCACCATCTCCTCTCAAACCCTAGTTCATCTCTTGTATTCGATCTTTGTCTCAAAACCTCAGATTGGTACCTGTGGGTTGCTATTGGTGTTGATTACTTCTTGTAGTTGATGCTAGTTGGTTTATTCAGTGGAAGATCATATGTTCAGATCCTTTATGCATATTAATACCCCTCTAATTATGAACATGAATATGATTTGTGAGTAGTTACATTTGTTCCTGAGGAAATGGGAGAAGTCTTGTTATAAGTAGTCATGTGAATTTGGTTTTCATTCGATATTTTGATGAGATGTATGTTGTCTCTCCTCTAGTGGTGTTATGTGAACGTCGACTACATGACACTTCACCATTGTTTGGGCCTAGGGGAAGGCATTGGGAAGTAATAAGTAGATGATGGGTTGCTAGAGTGACAGAGGCTTAAACCCTAGTTTATTCGTTGCTACGTAAGGGGCTGATTTGGATCCATATGTTTCATGCTATGGTTAGGTTTACCTTAATTCTTCATTCATAGTTGTGGATGCTTGCGAGAGGGGTTAATCATAAGTCGGATGCTTGTGCAAGGAAGGGTAGTACCCAAGCACCGGTCCACCCACATATCAAATTATCAATGTAACAAACGCGAATCATAAGAGCATGATGAAAACTAGCTTGACGATAATTCCCATGTGTCCTCGGGAGCAGTTTGCTTGATATAAGAGTTTGTCTCGGCTTATCATTTGATACAAAAAGGATTGGGCCACCTTGCTGCACCTTGTTACTTTTGTTACTTGTTACCCGTTATGAACTACCTTATCACAAAACTATCTGTTACTGATAATTACAGTGCTTGCAGAGAATACCTTAGTGAAAACCGCTTGTCATTTCCTTGTGCTCCTCGTTGGGTTTGACAGTCTTACTTATAAAAAGGACTACGATAGATCCCCTATACTTGTGGGTCATCAAGACTCTTTTCTGGTGCCATTTCCGAGGAGTGAAGCGCCTTTGGTTGGTGGAATTTAGTAAGGAAAAATTTATATAGTGTGCTCAAATTTACTGTCACTTGTTACTATGGAAAATAATCCTTTGAGGGGCTTGTTTGGGGTATCTTCACCCCGACTAGTAGAGCAAAGAGTTGCTCCTCAACCTACTGAAAATGTTTACTTTGAAATTCCTTCGGGTATGATAGAGAAACTGCTAGCTAATCCTTTTACAGGAGATGGAACATAACATCCCGATATGCACCTAATCTATATGGATGAAGTTTGTGGATTATTTAAGCCTGCAGGTATGCTCGAGGATGTTATCAAGAAGAAGGTCTTCCCTTTATCTTTGAAGGGAAAGTCATTGACATGGTTTAGGCTATGTGATGATATTGGCTCATGGAACTACAACCGATTGAAATTGGAATTTCATCAGAAGATTTATCCAATGCATCTGGTTCACCGTGATCATAATTATATATATAATTTTTGGCCTTGCGAAGGAGAAAGTATGGCTCAAGCTGGGGGAAGGCTTAAGTCAATGTTATATTCATGCCCCAATCATGAGCTCTCAAGAGAAATTATTGTTGAAAATTTCTATGCTCGGCTTTCTCTCAACAATCGCTCCATGCTCGATACTTCTTGTACTGGTTCTTTTATGATGAAGACTATTGAGTTCAGATGGGATTTATTGGAAAGAATTAAATGCAACTCTGAAGATTGGGAACTCGATTAAGGTAAGGAGTCAGGTATAACACCTAAGTTTGATTGTGTTAAATCTTTTATGGATACCGATGCTTTTCGTGAATTTAGCACTAAATATGGACTTGACTCTGAGATAGGAGCTTCTTTCTGTGAATCATTTGCTACTCATGTTGATGTCCCTAAGGAGAAGTGGTTTAAATATCATCCTCCCATTGAAGTAAAAGTAGTAGAACCTATTAAAGTTGAAGAAAAGACTATTACTTATAATGTTGATCCTATTGTTCCTACCGCTTATATTGAGAAACCACCTTCCCTGTTAGAATAAAGTATCATGCTAAAGCTTCAACTGTGGTTCATAAAAATAATGTTAGAACACCTACACCCCCTGAGCAAATTAAAGTTGAACCTAGTATTGCGATGGTTAAGGATCTCTTGGTCGATAATATTGATGGGCATGTTATTTACTTCTGTGGTGAAGCTCCTAGAAGTGCTAGACCCGATACTAAAAATAAACATAGACCTGTTGTCGGCATGCCTGTTGTTTCTATTAAAATAGGAGATCATTGTTATCATGGCTTATGTGATATGGGTGCTAGTGCGAGTGCAATACCTCATTCCTTATACGAAGAAATTATGCATGATATCGCACCCACTGAAATAGAAGGTAATGATGTTACTATTAAACTTGCCAATAGAGATACTATTTCACCAATTGGGATTGTTAGAGATGTTGAAGTCTTGTGCGGGAAAGTTAAATATCCTACTGATTTTCTTATTCTTGGTTCCCCACAAGATGACTTTTGTCCCATTATATTTGGTAGACCCTTCTTGAATACTGTTAATGCTAGGATAGACTGCGAAAAGGATATTGTTACTATTGTTTTAAGGGATATGTCTAATGATTTCAATTTTGCTAAATTTTGTAGATAACCCCATGATAAAGAATTGCCTAGTAAAGATGAAATTATTGGTCTTGCTTCTATTGCTGTGCCTCCTAATGATCCTTGAGAACAATATTTGCTAGACCATGAAAATGATATGTTTATGAGTGAAAGAAGGGAAATAGATGAAGTATTCTTTAAACAAGGACCTATATTGAAACACAACTTGCCTGTTGAAATCCTAGGGGATCCTCCTCCACCCAAGGGCGATCCCGTGTTTGAGCTTAAACCATTACTTGATACTCTTAAATATGCTTATCTTGATGAAAAGAAGATATATCCTGTTATTATTAGTGCTAATCTTTTAGAGCATGAAGAAGAGAAATTATTGAAAACTCTGAAGAAGCGTCGTGCTGCTATTGGATATACTCTTGATGATCTTAAGGGCATTAGTCCCACTCTATGCCAACACAAAATAAAACAGGAGATAGACGCTAAACCAGTTGTTGATCACCAATGACGGTTAAATTCTAAGATGAAAGAAGTGGTAAGAAATGAAATACTAAAGCTTCTGGAGTCAGGTATAATTTATCCTGTTGCTCATAATCAGTGGGCAAGTCATGTCCATTGTGTCCCCAAGAAGGGAGGTATTACTGTCGTTCCTAATGATAAAGATGAATTGATCCCACAAAGAATTGTTATAGGTTATAGAATGGTAACTGATTTCCGCAAATGATATAAAGCTACTAGAAAAGATCATTACCCTCTACCTTTTATTGATCAAATGCTAGAAAGATTATCCAAACATACACATTTTTTGCTTTCTAGATGGTCATTCTGGTTTCTCTCAAATACCTGTGTCGAAAGAGGATCAGGATAAGACCACTTTTACTTGCCCTTTCGGTACCTTTGCTTATAGATGTATGCCTTTTGGTTTATGTAATGCACCTGCTATCTTTCAAAGATGTATGACTACTATATTCTCTGACTTTTGTGAAAACATTGTTGAGGTTTTCATGGATGATTTCTCTGTGTATGGAACTTCTTTTGATGATTGCTTAGGCAACCTTGATCGAGTTTTGCAGAGATGTGAAGAAACTAGTCTTGTCTTGAATTGGGAGAAGTGCCACTTTATGGTTAATGAAGGTATTGTCTTGGGGCATAAAATTTCTGAAAGAGGTATTGAAGTTGATAAAGCTAAAGTTGATGCTATTGAAAAGATGACATGTCCCAATGACATCAAAGGTATAAGAAGTTTCCTTGGTCATGCCGATTTTTATAGGAGGTTCATTAAAGACTTCTCAAAAATTTCTAGGCCTCTGACTAATCTCTTACAAAAAGATGTTCCTTTTGTCTTTGATGATGATTGCGTAGAAGCATTTGAAATACTTAAGAAAGCCTTGATTTCTGCACCTATTGTTAAGCCACCTGATTAGAATTTACCCTTTGAAATTATGTGTGATGCTAGTGATTATGCTGTAGGTGCTGTTCTAGGACAAAGAGTTGATAATAAATTAAATGTTATTCAACATGCTAGTAAAACTCTAGACAGTTCCCAGAGAAATTATGCTACTACTGAAAAAGAATTTTTAGCAGTTGTATTTGCTTGTGATAAGTTCAGACCTTATATTGTCGATTCCAAAGTAACTGTTCACACTGATCATGTTGCTATTAAATACCTTATGGAAAAGAAAGATGCTAAACCTAGACTTATTGGGTTCTCTTGCTACAAGAATTTGATTTGCATATTATTGATAGAAAGGGAGCTGAGAACCCTGTTGCAGATAACTTGTCTAGGTTAGAAAATGTTCTAGATGACCCACTACCTATTGATGATAGCTTTCCTGATGAACAATTAGCTGTCATAAATGCTTCTCGTACTGCTCCATGGTATGTTGATTATGCTAATTACATTATTGCTAAATTTATGCCTCCTAGTTTCACATACCAGCAAAAGAAAAAGGTTTTATATGATTTGAGACATTACTTTTGGGATAGCCCACACCTTTATAAAGAAGGAGTAGATGGTATTATTAGATGTTGTGTACCTGAGCATGAACAGGAACAGATCCTACACAAGTGTCACTTCGAGGCATATGGAGGGCAGCACGTTAGAGATAGAACTGCACATAAGGTATTGCAATCCAGTTTTTATTGGCCTTCTCCTTTCAAAGATGCACGTAAGTTTGTCTTGTCTTGTGATGAATGTCAAAGAATTGGTAATATTAGTAGATGTTAAGAAATTCCTATGAACTATTCACTTGTTATTGAACCATTTGATGTTTGGGGCTTTGATTATATGGGACCTTTTCCTTCCTCTAATGGGTATACACATATTTTAGTTGTTGTTGATTATGTTACTAAGTGGGTAGAAGCTATTCCAACTGGTAGTGCTGATCATAACACTTCTATTAAGATGCTTAAAGAAGTTATTTTTCCAAGGTTTCGAGTCCCGAGATACTTAATGACTGATGGCGGTTCACATTTTATTCATTGTGCCTTTCGTAAAATGCTTGCTAATTATGATGTTAATCATAGAATTGCATCTCCATACCATCCACAGTCTAGCGGTCAAGTAGAATTGAGTAATAGAGAGATTAAATTAATTTTACAAAGGACTGTTAATAGATCTAGAAAAAATTGGTCCAAGAAACTTGATCATGCATTATGGGCCTATAGAACTGCATATAAGAATCCTATGGGTATGTCTCCATATAAAATGGTTTATGGAAAAGCATGTCACTTACCTCTCGAATTAGAACACAAGGCATACTGGGCTATTAAAGAGCTCAATTATGATTTCAAACTTGCCGGTAAGAAGAGGCTATTTGACATTAGCTCACTTGATGAATGGAGAACCAGACCTATGAAAACGCCAAACTGTTTAAAGAAAAAGTTAAAAGATGGCATGACAAAAGGATACAAAAGCATGAATTTAATGTAGGTGATTATGTTTTGCTATACAACTCTCGTTTAAGATTTTTTGCAGGAAAACTTCTCTCTAAATGGAAAAGGTCCTTACATTGTCGAGGAGGTCTATCATTCCGGTGCCATAAAAATCAACAACTTTGAAGGCACAAATCCGAAGGTGGTGAACGGTCAAAGAATCAAACATTATATCTCAGGTAATCCCATAAATGTTGAAAACAATGTTATTGACACCGTAACCCCGGAGGAGTACATAAGGGACACTTTCCAGAACGTTTCAGACTCCGAAAAGGAATAGGTATGTCGTATGGTAAGTAAACCAACTCCAAAACAGTTCTAATAGCAATTTTTTTCTCTTTTTTGGAATATTTAAAAAAATAGGAAAATAAGAAGTAGTCCAAAAGGGACACGAGGCATCCACGAGGGTGGAGGGCGCGCCCTACCCCCTAGGCACGCCCCCTGCCTCGTGGTCACCTCGTGTGCTCTTCGGACTCCATTTCCTTGCACGATACTTCTCTTGGTCAGTAAAAATTCATTATATAATCTCCTGAAGGATTTGATCAGCGTACCACGATGAAATCCTCTGTTTTTGTTTTGAGTTGTTTCTGCCGCAGATTAGAGCAATATGTCGTCCCCCTCCTCCAACAATGTGGACGACGATGCTTGGCTAATGAAGATAGATACGAAGCAAGAAGAAATTGGGGAAATCAAGGAAGGTGACAAGATCAAGGAGGTTGCAAAGGAGCAAGTCCCGACAGTAGAAGAATATGGCTTCTTTCAACCTTAATACAATCATCTCACCCCAACTGAGATTGAAGCTTTCAAGATGATTGAGCTAGCTCTCATACAAAATAAGTATCTCACACGTGAAAATATTTTGTTGCAAGAACATATCAGCGCACTCAAGGACATTATCCGCAAGTTGGAGGATCTCCTTCGCTCGATGTGCGACACCCCGTCATCAAAAACTCCATCATCACCACCTCCGAAGAAAGAGACATAAACACATGGGTATGGTCACTCCCTTTGGCAATGCCAAGCTTGGGGAAGGTGCCCCGGTATTGTAGCACCATCACACTTCTATCTTTACCGTTTATCTTAGTTTGATCCTTTTGGTTATATCTCTATCTCGTAGTATAAAGTTTTAGTATGATCTAGTTTTGAGTTTTTGTGTTGATCCCTATCTATGTAATCGAGTTCGTGAGCTATATATAATAAAGATTAGTTTTGAGTCGAGGGCTTGTCTATCTTGCTATGATCTTGAGGAAATAAAAGAAAGAATAAAAAGAAATAAAAAGATCATATTGATCTTATGGAAAGTGATGACTTCACATATAAAGAGTATGATGAATAAAAGTTGTTGAGAGTTGACAAACATAGTTTTGGTCATCGTTGCAATTAATAGGAAGTAATAAATAAAGAGAGGTTTTCACATATAAATATACTATCTTGGACATCTTTTATGATTGTGAGCACTCATTAAAATATGACATGCAAAAAGGTTAATGTTGGACAAGGAAGACAACGTAATGGGTTATGTTTTCTCATATCCGAAATAAATTATATTGTCATGGATCATCCAACATGTTGAGCTTGCCTTTCCCCCTCATGCTAGCCAAATTATTTGCACCAAGTAGAGATGCTACTTGTGCTTCCAAACATCCCTAAACCCAGTTTTGCCATGAGAGTTCACCATATCTGCCTAGGGATTGAGTAAGATCCTTCAAGTAAGTTGTCATTGTTGCAAGCAATAAAAATTCCTCTCTAAATATGTATGATCTATTAGTGTGGAGAAAATAAGCTTTATACAAGCTTGTGATATGGAAGAAATAAAAGCGACAGACTGCATAATAAAGGTCCCTATCACAAGTGGCAATACAAAGTGACGTTCTTTTGCATTAATATTTTGTGCATCCAACCATAAAAGCACATGACAACCTCTGCTTCCCTCTGCAAAGGGCCTATCTTATTTTTGCCTTCTACCTTATACAAGAGTCATGGTGATCTTCACCTTTCCTTTTTACACTTTATCCTTTGGCAAGCGCTATGTGTTGGAAAGATCCCGATATATATATCCAATTGGATGTGGGTTTTCATAAAATATTATTGTTGACATTACCCTTGAGGTAAAAGGTTGGGAGGCAAAACTATAAGCCCCTTCTTTCTCTGTGTCCAATTGAAACTTCATACCCATAAGTATTGCGTGAGTGTTAGCAACTGTGAAAGACTAAATGATAGTTGGGTATGTGGACTTGCTGAAAAGCTCTTATATTGACTCTTTCTGATGTTATGATAAATTGCAATTGCTTCAATGACTGAGATTATAGTTTGCTAGTTTTCAATGAAGTTTCTGATTCATATTTTACATTGTGAATAGATTGTTACTTAAGCATAAGAAACCATATGACAATATGTATGTTGTTGTTCTAAGAATGATCATGATGCCCTCATGTCCGTATTTTATTTTATCAACACCTCTATCTCTAAACATGTGGACAAATTTTTCGATATCGGCTTCCGCTTGAGGACAAGCGAGGTCTAAGCTTGGGGGAGTTGATACGTCCATTTTGCATCATGCTTTTATATCAATATTTATTGCATTATGGGCTGTTCCTACACATTATGTCACAATACTTATGCCTTTTCTCTCTTATTTTACATGGTTTACATGAAGAGGGAGAATGCTTGGCAATGGAATTCTGGGCTGGAAAAGGAGCAAATATTAGAGACCTATTCTGCACAACTCCAAAAGTCCTGAAACTCCACGAAAGTCAGTTTTGGAATATATTAAAAATATTGGGCGAAGAAAGCACCAGAGGGGGGCCACACACCATCCACGAGGGTGGAGGGCGCGTCCTACACCCTGGGCGTGCCCCCTGCCTCGTGGGCCACCTAGTAGCCCCCCTATGCCCATATTCTGGTATATGGTATCTTTTTCCTTGGAAAAAATCATAAGGAAGATTTGGAATGACGCCACTGCCGTTTGAGCGGAACTCAGGCGGAACCACTCTAGGGCTCCGTGAGCTGTCTCACTGGGAAACATCTCTCTGGGAGAAGGAAATCGTTGCCATCATCATCACCATCGATCCTCTCATTAAGAGCGGCTCAATCTCCATCAACATCTTCACCAGCACCATCTCCTCTCAAACCCTAGTTCATATCTTGTATCCGATCTTTGTCTCAAAACCTCAGATTGGTACCTGTGGGTTGCTAGTGGTGTTGATTACTCCTTGTAGTTGATGCTAGTTGGTTTATTCAGTGGAAGATCATATGTTCAGATCCTTTATGCATATTAATACCCCTCTAATTATTAACATGAATAAGATTTGTGAGTAGTTATGTTTGTTCCTGAGGACATGGGAGAAGTCTTGTTATAAGTAGTCATGTGAATTTGGTATTCGTTTGATATTCTGATGAGATGTATGTTGTCTCTCCTCTAGTGGTGTTATGTGAACGTCGACTACATGACACTTCACCATTGTTTGGGCCTAGGGGAAGGCATTGGGAATTAATAAGTAGATGATGGGTTGCTAGAGTGACAGAGGCTTAAACCCTAGTTTATGTGTTGCTTCGTAAGGGGCTGATTTGGATCCATATGTTTCATGCTATGGTTAGGTTTACCTTAATTCTTCTTTCATAGTTGCGGATGCTTGCGAGAGGGGTTAATCATAAGTGGGATGCTTGTACAAGGAAGGGCATTACCCAAGCACCGGTCCACCCACATATCAAATTATCAAAGTAACAAACGCGAATCGTATGAGCATGATGAAAACTAGCTTGACGATAATTCCCATGTGTCCTTGGGAGCGCTTTCCTTTATACAAGAGTTTGTCCAGGCTTGTCCTTCTCTACAAAAATGATTGGGCCACCTTGCTGCACCTTACTTTTGTTACTTGTTACCTGTTACGAACTACCTTATCACAAAACTATCTGTTACCAATAATTTCAGTGCTTGCAGAGAATACCTTACTGAAAACCGCTTGTCATTTCCTTTTGCTCATTGCTGGGTTTGACAATTTTACTTATCGAAAGGACTATGATAGATCCCCTATACTTGTGGGTCATCACAGGTCATAAGTGCAGTAAGAGCTGCCATCGTCTTTGGATTCTCCTGCCCGAGGTGTCGGCCGAGCCATTCGTCACGGACACTGTGTTTGAATGCCGCTAAGGCTTTGACGTCTGGACACTCCATGATTTGGTTCTTTTAATTAAGAACCGATTCCAGAGCTTGCGAGCTGACTCTCCGGTTTGCTGGACTATGTGACTTAGGTCATCAGCATCCGGTGGTCGGACATAAGTGCCCTAAAAGTTGGCCCGAAAAGCATCCTCTAGATCATCCCAGCTTCCAATGGTGTTATCTGGGAGGTTGTAGGATCGTTGAAGGCAAGAGTGTCTAGAGGGGGGGTGATTAGACAACTCGACAAGATAAAAGTTTATGCCTTTTGATTAACATAAGTTCTTAGCAAGTTCATAATGAAGACCAAGTCAAGCATCATGCATACAAGTCGAGCAACATACTAAGCATGCAATTCTAGAGTATAGGGCAGCGGAAAGTAAATTGCACGAATAGTAAGGGAGAGATTGTGAAGGGCAAACGCAATTTGGAGACACGGAGATTTTTCTCGTGGTTCCGATAGGTGGTGCTATCGTCAATCCACGTTGATGGAGACTTCAACCCACGGAGGGTAACGGCTGCGAGAGTCCACGGAGGGCTCCACCCACGAAGGGTCCACGAAGAAGCAACCTTGTCTATGCCATCATGGCTTACGCCCACGGAGGACTAGCCTTACTCGGCGTAGATCTTCACGAAGTAGGCGATCTCCTTGCCCTTACAAACTCCTTGGTTCAACTCCACATCATGACGGAGGCTCCCAAGTGACACCTAACCAATCTAGGAGGCACCACCCTCCAAAAGGTAATAGATGGGGTTGGTGATGATGAAATCCTTGCTCTTGTGCTTCAAATGATAATCTCCCCAACACTCAACTCTCCTCACTGATTTGGCTGTGGTGGAAGAAAGGATTGAGTGGAAAGCAACTTGGGAAGGCTAGAAATCAAGTTCCATATGGTGGGAGTGGAGCAACTTGATCTCAACACAAGGGTAGGTAGTTCTCTTCTCGAAAATGTAAGGTAGGAGTGGTAGTTCTTTCGATGGCTCTCTCCACGAATGAAGAGGAGGTGGAGGGTATTTATAGCCTCCACACAAAATCCAACTGTTACACACATTTGACCAATCTCGGTCGGACCGAAGTTGACAACTCGGTGGGACCGAAAGTTCAAATCTTGTGAACGTTGGGATTTTCGGTGGGACCGAAAATACAATCTCGGTTAGTCCGATTCTTCCAAAGTCTAGGGTTTGCCAATCTCGGTGGGACCGACTTTCTCATCTCGGTGACACCGATTTGAGTACGTAGGTTCTGAAGCTTGGCAACACCAATTTCGTATGACCGAGTTTGGAATCGAAAATCCGAAATTCTTAGGGTTTGGGTATATGGCTGAGGTGGTTCATCTCGGTGTGACTGGTTTGGAATCGGTGGGACCGAGATTACTTATGGGTTTATGTTGGAATGAAAGATTGCTGATAGTTTGAGAGATAAATCACTAAGCACTTAGAGCAACCAGATCATTATCATAACCTCATCCCTTTTAATAGTATTGGCTTTCCTATGGACTCAATGTGATCTTTGATCACTAAACCAAAATGGAGTCTTGAGCTTTTGCCAATGCTTTCCTTAGCATCTTAGGGGTTCACCTTTCTAGTCCTTTTGCCATGCCAGAGTGATTGACTTTCCGAGACATACTTGATAAAAGCATTAGTCCAACCACAAAGTATGTTGTCATTAATTACCAAAACCACCTAGGGAGCAAATGTGCTTTCAATCTCCCCCTTTTTGGTAATTGATGGCAACACACAGAAAAAGATATCAAAGCTTACTGAAAGAAAGACAGGATTATCATTAAAGCTTTGACAAACATGTAGTACACAAGCTCCCCCTACAAGTGTGCAAGATTTTAGATTTTGGTTTTGGACTGCCACAAGCACACATGAGAGAAAAGCAAGATGTGCTACATGCAGCTTGGCTATATGCATCAGAGCAGATGAAGGTAAATGAGAGATGATACATATGTGCATGGTGATTTCTTGCAAACAAGTATTCACAAGCAAGTCACCATCATGCACATTCTGCAAGATGCATATACTTACCTTGGAGTTCCTTGGTGTTGTACCTGAAGAAATAAACTTGGGAAAACAAGGTTAGATAACACAAGAGTAGTTCTTCAACCAATAGCAAGAACATCAAGAGTACCAAGCCAGGGATGACATGTATAAAGAGTGTCTCATGTTGAGCACTAGCTTGAATCAGCCAACATGTCTCCCAAGACTAAAAGATTTTCAATGAGCTCTAAGAGATTTTGCTTTTCATAAGAAACCAATTGTATAAGATACCAATTGTACTTTTCAGAAGATACCCATAGTGAGAGCAAGAAAAGCAAAATCAAGAGAATAATGCCAAATGTATTATCACAGTGAAATATATGGCAAAGCTTTGATGTGATCCTCTCCCCCTTAAGGTAAGATTGTTCTTCTTCCTTTAAAATATCTTTTCTCCCCTTATCCTCCAATCTTCCCTTAAGCTCCCCCTAAATCTTCTCCCCCTTTGACATCAAGTGCCGAAAAGGACAGTAAACCAGGAAGGGCAGGAAAGATGGAAGGAAAGAAGTGGGTTCCTTAAGAATCACAACTGAGCAAATTAAGTGTGCAGAAGAAATCGTTTAGATGAGCTGTAGAAGATGTTATCCTGGTGAATGTAAATCGGTGACACCGAATTGATATGGATCGGTGAGTCCGAAAGTCAGAGACTTAGGGCAGATCCTTTTTCGGTCAGACCGAAGTGATTGAATCGGTGACTCCGAGTGTAATTCCAAGGAAATACAGAAATAATTCAGCTCACTTTGCAAGGAATGTTTCAGACGATTTGCAATGAATTTGTAAATGATTTTCAGAGAATTTATCAGAGCTAAAAGATATACACAAGAACAGAAGAAACAGAAAAAAGATTGCTAGATGAAGTTTTTTTTGTGTTTAAAAGGAAAAAACTCAACAAGAGAATCAAAAGAGACAATAGCAAAAATCCAAAACATATGTACTTCATCTAGACAGGGGTCGGCGACTAGGTCACCTATGTTTGAGTATATTGACTTAGGAGTCAAATGAGAACATTTGATCATAGGTCATACTCATCGTTTAAGCTCAAAATGGGGTTACCATTTTCCGATTAAGCATTTGATGTGATCACATCTTTTGAAGCTGCTTGTACTCATGTCTTTGAGCAAAGCTTTTTCAAGATGTGAAAGACATACCTTGGGCTTGTTGTTGCTTGTTCTCATGTAGGTGAACTTGATGTGGATGCTCATAGAATGTGAAGTTGGAGCACCAATTCCAATTGTATAGTTCATCTTCCTACATGGGTTAGGCAAGCAAGGAAATACTCAAGAATATCCAATATGACATGAGTGAAGTTCTAGACGTATGTGATGTCAAAAAGGATATGTGGAATTTTGTTCCTTGAACTCAACATCCCAAAGAGCTAGATACTTGGTCAATGACAAGATTACTCATGATTTGAGTGAGTGTGATAATCTTGTAGAATGTAGACCATCCAAGTACCTGCAAGGAGTTAGATGCAATACAAGGGGGCAAATGTGTCCAAGACATATGATCATCATCATAAGAGAAATATCAAGGATTAGTCAATTAGGCTCATGCCTTGCATGCATCGATGGAGTTTTCACTCCAAGTTTGAAGCATCAATGATGTTCAATTCACTCCTTAAGCGACAAAACACTTTCTCATCAAGTGGTTTTGTGAAGATATCTGCAAGCTGTTTGTCGAGACGAACATGCTTAAGATCAATGTCACCCTTAGCAATGTGATCACGAATAAAATGGTGACGAACTTCAATGTGTTTCGTGCGAGAGTGTTGCACGGGATTGTGTCCAATCTTAATCGCACTCTCATTGTCACAAAGCAAAGGAACATGTCTCGCATGTATCCCATAGTCCTTAAGCATTTGTTTCATCCATAGCAATCGAGCACAACACGAACCAGCGGCAATATATTCTCGCTGCGCAGAGATAAAGATATCGAGTTTTGTTTCTTGGATGACCAAGACACAAGGGATCGACCGAGAAATTGACATGTACCCGAAGTTGACTTTCTATCTATCTTGTCTCCGGCATAGTCCGAGTCGGAATAGCCAACAAGATCGAAAGAGGCCCTCTTAGGATACCAGATGCCAAAGTTAGGTGTGTGTATCAAATATCTCACAATTCTTTTAACAGCTTTAAGATGACATTCTTTAGGAGCAGCTTGATATCGAGCACACATGCATACACTCAACATTATATCAGGACGAGAAGCACAGAGATATAGTAGAGAACCAATCATGGATCGATAAACCTTTTGATCAACAGGTTCTCCATCTTTAGTCAAGTCATTATGTCCATTAGTAGGCATGGGGGTTCTCATACCTTTGCTCTCTTGCATGTTGAACTTCTTGAAGAGATCCTTAGTGTACTTAGTTTGTGAGACAAAAGTACCCTCCTTAGATTGCTTGATTTGCAACCCAAGGAAGAACTTGAGTTCACTCATCATGGACATCTCATACTTCTCCGACATAAGCTTTCCAAACTTCTCACTAAAATCAGGGTTAGTTGAACCAAAGATAATATCATCGACATATATTTGGCACACAAATAGTTCACCGTCAACCCTTTTTGTGAATAGCGTTGAGTCAATTTTACCAATCTCAAATCCTTTTTCAAGAAGAAAGCTAGTCAAGCATTTGTACCAAGCTCTAGGAGCTTGTTTAAGACCATAAAGAGCTTTGTGCAATTTGTAAACATGATTAGGTTTTTTAGGATTCACAAATCCGGGAGGTTGTTTCACAAAAACTTCCTCCTCAATTTCACCATTTAGGAAAGCACTTTTAATGTCCATTTGATAGAGAGTAATGTTATGGTGGTTGGCATAAGCAAGAAGAATGCGAATGGACTCAAGTCTAGCAACGGGGGCGTAGGTCTCACCATAGTCCATACCTTCGACTTGTGTGTAACCTTGTGCTACGAGACGAGCCTTGTTGCGGACGACTTGTCCATCTTCATCTTGCTTGTTCCGAAACACCCATTTGGTTCCAATGACGTTTTGGTCATCATTGGGCTTCTCTACCAAAGACCAAACGTTGTTCCTCTCGAAGTTGTGCAGCTCTTCATGCATAGCGTTCACCCAATCCGGGTCTTCAAGCGCTTCTTCTACCTTCATAGGTTCAAGACTGGAAATAAATGAGTAATGCTCACAAAAGTTAGCTAAACGAGTTTTAGAGCGAGTGATTCTCCGAGTCGATGTCATTCATCACTTGTTCCACGGATGGTCCTTCTTGACTCTTGCTCGAACTCGGGATAGCTTTTGTCGTGGTCGTGGCTGAGCTTCCTCATCATCCTCATCTTCTTCTTCATCTGTGTTGTTGGTGTTGTCTTGAGGTGGTGGAGAAGGAGGTTGTGGTGGATCTTCTTGTCGCACTTCCTCATCTTGGTGAGTTCCACTTGTGGAAGCCTCCATGTTGCCTTGAGGTTCACCTTGCCGTGAGGTAGGGGCTCCACATATGTAGATGAGGTACTCTCCTTCACTTCCATGGGACGAATCTTTCCAATGGATAAATCTTGTATGGCTTCCGATGGGTCCTTGTCTCCTACATCAATAGGCATTTGCTCTACTTGCGAGCCATTAGATTCATCAAACTTCACATCTACCGCCTCTTCAACCTTTCGGTGAAATTATTGTAGACACGGTAGGTGTGAGAGTTTGATCCATAACCGAGGAAAAAGCCTTCATGAGTTTTAGGAGCAAATTTAGACCGACGATGCTTATCAAGGATATAGCACTTTGAACCAAAGACACGAAAATATCCCACTTGGGGTTTGTTACCCGTAAGGAGCTCGTATGAAGTCTTGCCGAGGAGCTTGTGAAGATAAAGTCTGTTGATGGCATGACAAGCTGTCTCGACGGCTTCACCCCAGAAGTGTTTTGGTGTCTTGTATTCATCAAGCATTGTCCTCGCCATCTCAATGAGCGCTCGGTTCTTCCTCTCAACAACCCCGCTTTTGTTGAGGTGTGTACGTAGCTGAGAACTCATGTAGAATCCCTTCCTCATCGAGAAAAGAGTCCACATGGGCGTTCTTGAACTCCGTTCCGTTGTCACTCCGAACCTTCTTGATCTTTACTTCAAACTGATTCTGAGCCTTTCTAGCAAAGGTTTTGAAGATTTTCTGAACCTGCGATTTGTCATCAAGGAAAAATACCCACGTAAATCTGGAAAAGTCATCAACAATAACTAGACCAAAGGAGTTACCACCAAGGCTTTTGTAAGCATTGGGACCGAAGAGATCCATATGAAGAAGCTCAAGCGGTCTCCTTGTGGTCATGATATTCTTCACGGGATGACTTCCACCTACTTGTTTTCCTGCTTGACATGCACTGCAAAGTCTATCTTTGTCAAAGAACACATCTTTAACACCAAGAATGTGATCACCTTTGATTAGCTTATCTAAATTTCGCATACCAACATGTCCAAGCCTTCTATGCCAAAGCCAACCTTTAGCAGATTTAGCAATAAAGCACGTTCTAGGTTGAGCTTTCTTAGTGAAATCGACAATGTATAGGTCACCTCTACGAATGCCAGTAAAGACCATGTTATGATTGTCACTACGAAAAACTTGGCAATCTACTTTGGTGAATAGCACGTTGAATCCAAAGTCAGCTAATCTAGACACGGAAAGTAAATTGTATCCAAGAGATTCAACAAGCATGACATTTTTAATGGAGCTATCATGAGATATGGCCACCTTACCAAGGCCAAGTACCTTTCCCTTGGAGTTGTCTCCAAAAGTCACATACTTGCGTGGACCATCGTTCTTTGCAATCTCTCGAAACATGTCTTCATCTCCGGTCATATGATCGGTGCATCCACTATCAAGAATCCATTCTTTTCCACCGGATATATAGTCTCTCAGATTTGCCATAAGACTGAGACTCTTCATGATCTTGTCTAGTTCGGTGTCCGAATCATCATCATGCTCATGCTCATCATCATATTGACCCATAGATAATTCATCATCAATACCTAGGTCAATTTGACAATGGCTTGCATCAGTTTTATCAACGTGATAATAATCATCGGAATGCAATACAAGAGCATTTCTAACAAGAACATTGATAAGTCCGGAATCACCCTTCCGTTTCATAAGATCACGAAGCTCAAAGAAGCATTTATCAAAGTTGGGATCATTGGGGCGCAACATATCAAATTCAACAGTCTTGTATAGAATTTCATCAAGACCTCTCAAAGAGTAGTCCGGATAAAGTTCTTCCAAGAACTTCCACATAGCATGGGCGCACTCAAAGTTTGTGACAAGCTTAAGCAAGTTATCCGGCAAGCCTCTAATGATAAGATTGACAGTTCTAACGTTACGAAGCAAATCAAGCTCTTCATCCATAGTGGGGTGCAAGGGGTCAAATGGTGGTACATATGGAGTTTCCACATATTTGCGCAAGTTGTACATCTTAAAGATAGCAAGCATTTCAATCCTCCACGAGTTATAAAACACTCCATCAAGAATAGGCACTCTATGACTAACACTCCCAAACGTAGACACGTCCATCTTCCTCCAATGGTGTGCAAACCAAAGCAATGGAGACCAATGCTCTGATACCAATTGTAGGATCGTTGAAGGCAAGAGTGTCTAGAGGGGGGGTGATTAGACAACTCGACAAGATAAAAGTTTATGCCTTTTGATTAACATAAGTTCTTAGCAAGTTCATAATGAAGACCAAGTCAAGCATCATGCATACAAGTCGAGCAACATACTAAGCATGCAATTCTAGAGTATAGGGCAGCAGAAAGTAAATTGCACGAATAGTAAGGGAGAGATTGTGAAGGGCAAACGCAATTTGGAGACACGGAGATTTTTCTCGTGGTTCCGATAGGTGGTGCTATCGTCAATCCACGTTGATGGAGACTTCAACCCGCGGAGGGTAACGGCTGCGAGAGTCCACGGAGGGCTCCACCCACGAAGGGTCCACGAAGAAGCAACCTTGTCTATGCCATCATGGCTTACGCCCACGGAGGACTAGCCTTACTCGGGGTAGATCTTCACGAAGTAGGCGATCTCCTTGCCCTTACAAACTCCTTGGTTCAACTCCACATCATGACGGAGGCTCCCAAGTGACACCTAACCAATCTAGGAGGCACCACCCTCCAAAAGGTAATAGATGGGGTTGGTGATGATGAAATCCTTGCTCTTGTGCTTCAAATGATAATCTCCCCAACACTCAACTCTCCTCACTGATTTGGCTGTGGTGGAAGAAAGGATTGAGTGGAAAGCAACTTGGGAAGGCTAGAAATCAAGTTCCATATGGTGGGAGTGGAGCAACTTGATCTCAACACAAGGGTAGGTAGTTCTCTTCTCGAAATGTAAGGTAGGAGTGGTAGTTCTTTCGATGGCTCTCTCCACGAATGAAGAGGAGGTGGAGGGTATTTATAGCCTCCACACAAAATCCAACTGTTACACACATTTGACCAATCTCGGTCGGACCGAAGTTGACAACTCGGTGGGACCGAAAGTTCAAATCTTGTGAACGTTGGGATTTTCGTGGGACCGAAAATACAATCTCGGTTAGTCCGATTCTTCCAAAGTCTAGGGTTTGCCAATCTCGGTGGGACCGACTTTCTCATCTCGGTGACACCGATTTGAGTACGTAGGTTCTGAAGCTTGGCAACACCAATTTCGGTATGACCGAGTTTGGAATCGGAAAATCCGAAATTCTTAGGGTTTGGGTATATGGTGAGGTGGTTCATCTCGGTGTGACTGGTTTGGAATCGGTGGGACCGAGATTACTTATGGGTTTATGTTGGAATGAAAGATTGCTGATAGTTTGAGAGATAAATCACTAAGCACTTAGAGCAACCAGATCATTATCATAACCTCATCCCTTTTAATAGTATTGGCTTTCCTATGGACTCAATGTGATCTTTGATCACTAAACCAAAAATGGAGTCTTGAGCTTTTTGCCAATGCTTTCCTTAGCATCTTAGGGGTTCACCTTTCTAGTCCTTTTGCCATGCCAGAGTGATTGACTTTCCTGAGACATACTTGATAAAAGCATTAGTCCAACCACAAAGTATGTTGTCATTAATTACCAAAACCACCTAGGGAGCAAATGTGCTTTCAGAGGTTGTTCAACCAGTGTCGTGCTGGTCCTTTCAGATTTAGAGGGAGGTATTTAATGCTGTGGAGATCATCTCGATGAGCCATGTGAATGTGGAGAAGAAAATCTTCAATCCATATGGCAGGATCCGTCGTTCCATCGTACTGCTCGATGTTCACAGGTTTAAACCCTTCCGAAAATTGGTACTGCATTACCTCATCGGTAAAGCACATAGGGTGTGCGGCACCTCTATACCGGGCAACTCGTGACGGAGTTCGGATGACATCTGTGTTCGGTGTTGACCCCAAACTTGATTATATTTATCGTGCTAGGATTGATGGCCATCATCTCATGTTGGGGCACGTCCTCTTGATCCATAGATTGATCTGGTCTAGCTGGCTCTATTGGTCAGGTTCTAACGTAGGTCGTACGTGTAGCGTGGAGCGGTTGTCTCCCTTCCTCTATGGGGAGGGGGCGTGGGCTGGTGTTCGACATGATTAGCCATTTTGTCCCGTCCATGTGGTGGTCGGCCCGGTTGATCAACCTGATTGTATTTTGACGGTATTAGCGCAAGGGCCTCGTTGTCGAATTGTGGTAGTAGCCTACATTTTGGGTAGCTTTTTGTTGGGCGTTGGAAGCCATATTCTTTAGCGGCTAGGACCTTGGTCCATCTGCCATTGAGTGTATCCTGTTTGCCTTGAAGCTATTGTTGTTTCTTTTTCAGGCTCCGCACGGTGGTGATGAGCTCTCACTTGAAGCGTTCTTGTTTGAGGGGTTCCTCCGGGATGATGAAATCATCGTCACCAAGGCTGACATCCTCTTTGGAGATAGGTAAGTAGTTACTATCTTCCAAATCTTCGTGATCGGCGTGTTCGGGGCTGTATTGACCCTCTTCCCTTTCATCCTGCTCGAACGCAGGCTCAACAAGGTGGTCAGGGTCTTCGGTGTTTTCTGGAGTGTCATTATATCCGGTCCCAGTATTGCTTTCCCTTGCCCGACGAGATCGTGAGCGACGCCGCTGATGCTGGCGCTTTGGTGGTTCATCGACGGGCTTATCCTCATCTGGATCTTGAGTGCCATCGTCGTCTTTCTTCTCAGGTGTATCCACCATGTATACGTTGTAGGTAGAGGTGGTCATCCAATGCCCAGCGATAGGCAGGTTTTGACCTGGTTTGGCTTTGACATCGTCGTCCATGCGATCATTGTCTTCAGAAGCGTAGTCTAGCATGTCGGTTAAATCCTCGACAATGGCTATTAAGTGGGTGGTTGGTGGGACGTAAAATTCCCTACTCTCAGCCCCCAGTCCAAGCTGGGCGTAGTTCGGAGGTGACACTTCCGTGATGGCGAGAGATTGTATTAAGTCCAACGTTTCATTTCAGAGCGAAAGCTGGACAGGAGTCTGAGGATCTGCCGAGCTAGTCTCGGTGATAACCACTTGAGCAAGCCCGATGAACACAGACCTTGAGAGTTCGGAGTTGGTATCCAGAGGTGAGTTTGACTTCTCGGGCAGAGTCCCGTTTGACTCCGGGTCTGCCGACGGCGTGGTCGCGTCTGGGTCTCCGGCTAGAAGCTCCGTGATGGGAGAGAGTCCGGCGGGGTTCACCCGTCTTCGGCCGAAGTGGTCCGCCACAGATCTAAGGATGGGGCGGACATGAGCGTCGACCCCTGGACAGGATTTGATAGTGGATCCAAAGAGCCTCCCTCGTGTGGGTAGGGAGCGGCGGCCGAGGCCGCGAACTACTTGAAGATCAGGTCTCCTCAGATATTGGCAATGTAGTTCAAGCTTCCAAACCTGATCTGGTGACCAGGGGTATAGGTGACGACCTGCTCAAGGTGACCGGTCGAGTTAGCACGTAGCATTAACCAGGGAAAAGGTGATACGTCTCCAACATATCTAGAATTTTTGATTGTTCCATGCTATTATATTACCCCTTTTGGTTGTTTATGGGCTTTATTATAAACATTTATATCCTTTTTGGGACTAACCTACTAACTGGAGGCCCAGCCCATATTGCTATTTTTTTGCCTATTTCAGTATTTCGAAGAAAAGCAATATCAAACGGAGTCCAAACGGAATGAAACCTCCGGGAGCGTGATTTTTGGAACGAACGTGATCCAGAGGACTTGGAGTGCAAGTCAAGAAGCAGCCGAGGCTCCCACGAGATAGGAGGCCCCCCCCCTGTAGGGCGCGCCCCCTGTCTCGTGGGCCCCTGGGGCGGCCACCGACGTACTTCTTCCTCCTATATATACCTACGTACCCCGAAAACATCCAGGGGCACCACGAGACACAATTTCCACCACCGTAACCTTCTGTATCCGCGAGATTCCATCTTGGAGCCTTCGCCGGCTCTCTGTCGGAGGGGGAATCGACCATGGAGGGCTTCTACATCAACATTCTTGCCCCTCCGATGAGTTGTGAGTAGTTTACCACAGACCTACGGGTCCATAGTTAATAGCTAGATGGCTTCTTCTCTCTTTTTGGATCTCAATATAATGTTCTCCCCCTCTCTTGTGGAGATATATTCGATGTAAACTCTTTTTGTGGTGTGTTTGTCGAGATCCGATGAATTGTGGGTTTATGATCAAGTTTATCTATGAATAATATTTGAATCTTCTCTGAATTCTTTTATGTATGATTGAGTTACCTTTGCAAGTGTCTTCGAATTATAAGTTTGGTTTGGCCTACTAGATTGATCTTTCTTGCCATGGGAGAAGTGCTTAGCTTTGGGTTCAATCTTGCGGTGTCCTTACCTAGTGACAGAAAGGGTTGCAAGGCACGTATTGTATTGTTGCCATCAATGATAACAAGATGGGGTTTATATCATATTGCTTGAGTTTATCCCTCTACATCATGTCATCTTGCTTAATGCGTCACTATGTTCTGATGAACTTAATACTCTAGATGCTGGCAGGAGTCGGTCGATGTGTGGAGTAATAGTAGTAGATGCAGGCAGGGGTCGGTCTACTTATTATGGACGTGATGCCTATATACATGATCATGCCTAGATAATCTCATAACTATGCGCTTTTCTATCAATTGCTCGACAGTAATTTGTTCACCCACCGTAATACTTGTGCTATCTTGAGAGAAGCCTCTAGTGAAACCTATGGCCCCCGGGTCTATCTCTTATCATATTTGCTTTCAATCTACCTTTATTCGCATCTTTACTTTTTGCATCCATATTATAAAATACCAAAAATATATTTATCTTATCATACTATCTTTATTAGATCTCACTTTCGCAAGTGGCCGTGAAGGGATTGACAACCCCTTTATTGCGTTGGTTGCGAGTTCTCAGTTTGTTTGTGTAGGTGTGTGGGACTTTTGAGTAGCCTCCTACTGGATTGATACCTTGGTTCTCAAAAACTGAGGGAAATACTTACGCTACTATTGCTGCATCACCCTCTCCTCTTTGAGGAAAACCAACGCAAGCTCAAGACGTAGCAAGAAGGATTTCTGGCGCCGTTGCCGGGGAGGTCTTCACTCAAGTCAAGACATACCAAGTACCCATCACAAACTTATGTTAATTCTCCTCATGCTTATAGTCAAAATAAAGCTTTTACCAAACATATCATTGATGCCTTAATGCAATCTTATGATGAAAAACTTAATTTGGAAGTTTCTATACCTAGAAAACTTAATGATGAGTGGGAACCTACTATAAAGATTAGAATTAAAGATTATGAGTGTTTTGCTTTGTGTGATTTGGGTGCTAGTGTTTCCAAGATTCCAAAAACTTTATGTGATATTCTAGGTTTCCATGATCTTGATGATTGCTCGTTAAATTTGCACCTTGAGGATTCCACCATTAAAAAGCCTATGCGAAGGATCAATGATGTTCTTATTGTTGCAAATAGAAATTTGGTGCCCGTAGATTTTATCGTTCTTGATATAGATTGCAATCTTTCTTGCCCTATTATTCTTGGTAGACCTTTCCTTAGAACGATTGGTGCGATTATTGATATGAAGGAAGGGAATATTAGATTCCAATTTCCATTAAAGAAAGGCATGGAGCAATTTCCTAGAAAGAAAGTCAAATTACCTTATGAATCTATCATGCGGGCTACTTATGAATTTAGTGTCAAAGATGGCACCCGTTAGATCTATCTTTGCTTTTATGCCTAGCTAGGGGCGTTAAACGATAGCGCTAGTTGGGAGGCAACCCAATTTTCTTTATGTTTTTTGTTTTTGCTCCTGTTTAGTAATAAATCTTGCATCTACCTTCTGATTAGATGTGTTTTTATCTTTTAATTAGTGTTTGTGTCAAGTGGAACCTATAGGATAACCTACGATGATAGTTGATTTGATTCTGCTGAAAAACAGAAACTTTGCGCGCACGAATATAATTATGTTAAATCACAGGAACGTGATGCTTCTGTTCAATAAACAAATTGTCCAGGACTTCCTATTTTGGTAGGATTTTTAGAGTTCCAGAAGTTTGCGTTAGTTACAGATTGCTCTGATCGCTACTGCTTTTGACAGATTCTGCTTAGTGTGTTGTTTGCTTATTTTGATGCATCTATGGCTAGTAAAATAGTTTATAAACCATAGAGAAGTTGTAATACAGTAGGTTTAACACCAAAATAAATAAAGAATGAGTTCATTACAATACCTTATGTGGTGGTTTTGTTTTCTTTCACTAACGGAGCTTATAAGATTTCCTGTTGAGTTTTGTGTTGTGAAGTTTTCAAGTTTTGGGTAAAGCTTTTATGGGCTATGGAATAAAGGGTGGCAAGTGCCTAAGCTTGGGGATGCCCAAGGCACCCCAAGATATTCAAGAATAGCCAAAAGACTAAGCTTGGGGATGCCCCGGGAAGGCATCCCCTGTTTCATCTTCGTTCATTGGTAAGTTTACTTGGAGCTATATTTTTATTCGCCACATGATATGTGTTTTGCTTGGAGTGTCGTGTATTATATTAGTCTTTGCCTTTTAGTTTACCACAATCATACTTGCTGTACACACCTTTAGGGAGAAGCCTATTTGATTAGAATTTGTTAGAATACTCTATGTGCTTCACTTATATCTTTTGAGCTTGATAGTTTTTGCTCTAGTGCTTCACTTATATCTTTTAGAGCACGGTGGTGTCTTAATTTTGAAGAAATTTCTAGTCTCTCACGCTTCACTTATATCTTTTTGAGAGTCTTTTAGAACAGCATGGTATTTGCTATGGTTACAAAGTTGGTCTTAGAATGATGATCATCCAAGTTGGGTATAATAAAAACTATCATAGAAAAAGAATTGGATGCTATGATCAATTTGATGCTTGATAATTGTTTTGAGATAAAAAGGTAGTAATGTTAGGGTCATGCTAGTGGGTAATTATGAAATTGAGAAATACTTTTTTTGAAGTTGGCAAGTCCCGTAGCATGCACGTATGGTAAAAGTTGTGTGACAAATTTGTTGCATGAGGTGCTCTTTTGATTGTCTTCCTTATGAGTGGCAGTCGGGGACGAGCGATGGTATTTTCCTACCAATCTATCCCTCTTGGGGCATGCGTAGTAGTACTTTGCTTCGAGGGATAAGTAGACTTTTGTAATAAGTATATGTGTTCTTTTTGACTAATGTGAGTCCATGGATATATGCACACTCATCTTTGCTAGCCTTTATTATTACCGCGCAACTTTCGCCGGTATCATAAACCCCTTATTTACCTTCCTCAAAACAGCCACCATACCTACCTATTATGGCATTTCCATAGCCATTCCGAGATATATTGCCATCCAACTTTCCACCGTTCCGTTTATTATGACACGTTCCATCATTGTCATATTGCTCTTTGCATGATCATGTAGTTGACATCGTATTTGTGGCAAGGCCACCTTCATAATTTTCATACATGTTGCTCTTGATTCATTGCATATCCCGTTGCACCGCCGGAGGCATTCATATAGAGTCATATCTTGTTCTAGCTTTGAGTTGTAATTCTTGAGCTGTAAATCCATAAAAGTGTGATGATCTTCATTATTAGAGCATTGTCCTAGTGAGGAAAGGATGATGAAGGCTATGATTCCCCCACAAGTCAGGATGAGACTTCGGACTTTATAAAAAAATTGAGAAAATAAAAAAAATAGAAAGGCCAAAAAAAAAAGGAAGGCTAAAGAAAAAAAAAGAAAAAAGGAACGCCAAAGAAAAAAAAGATAAAATAAAATGAGAGAAAAAGAGAGAAGGGACAATGCTACTATCTCTTTTTCCACACTTGTGCTTCAAAATAGCACCATGATCTTCATGATAGAGAGTCTCCTATGTTGTAACTTTCATATACTAAGTGGGAATTTTTTATTATAGAACTTGGCTTGTATATTCCAATGATGGGCTTCCTCAAAATGCCCTATGTCTTCGTGGGCAAGCTAGTTGGATGCACACCCACTTAGTTTCTTTTGTTGAGCTTTCATATATTTATAGCTCTAGTGCATCCGTTGCATGGCAATCCCTACTCACTCACATTGATATCTATTAATGGGCATCTCCATATAGCCCGTTAATACGCCTTGTTGATGTGAGACTATCTTCTCCCTTTTTGTCCTCACAACCACCACCATATACCACCATAGTGCTATGTCCATGGCTTACGCTCATGTATTGCGTAAGAGTTGAAAAAGCTGAAGCGCGTTAAAAGTATGAAACAATTGCTCGGCTCGTCATCGGGGTTGTGCATGATGGGAGTATTTTGTGTAATAAAAACGAAGCATGGCCTAACTATATGATTTTGTAGGGATAAGATTTCTTTGGCTATATTATTTTGATAGGACATGATTATTTGTTAGTATGCTTTGAAGCATTATAATTTTTATGTTTTATAAGCTTTTATTTTGAATCATTTGGATCTGAACATTCATGCCACAATAAAGAAAATTACATTGAGAATTATGCTAGGTAGCATTCCACATCAAAAATTTCTTTTTTATCATTTACCTACTCGAGGACGAGAAGGAATTAAGCTTGGGGATGCTTGATACATCTCCAACGTATCTCTAATTTTTGATTGTTCCATGCTATTATATTACCCCTTTTGGATGTTTATGGGCTTTATTTTACACATTTATATCATTTTTGGGACTAACCTACTAACCGGAGGCCCAGTCCATATTACTATTTTTTTTGCCTATTTGAGTATTTCGAAGAAAAGGAATATCAAACGGAGTCCAACGGAATGAAACCTTCGGGAGCGTGATTTTTGGAACAAACGTGGTCCAGAGGACTTGGAGTGCAAGTCAAGAAGCAGCCGAGGCTCCCACGAGATAGGAGGCCGCGCCCCCCCTGTAGGGTGCGCCCCCTGTCTCGTGGGCCCCTCGGGCGGCCACCGACGTACTTCTTCCTCCTATATATACCTACGTACCCCGAAAACATCCAGGGGCACCACGAAACACAATTTCCACCACTGTAACCTTCTATATCCGCGATATTCCATCTTGGAGCCTTCGCTGGCACTCTGCCGGAGGAGGAATCGACCACGGAGGGCTTCTACATCAACATCCTTGCCCCTTCGATGAGTTGTGAGTAGTTTACCACAGACCTACGGGTCCATAGTTATTAGCTAGATGGCTTCTTCTCTCTTTTTGGATCTCAATACAATGTTTTGCCCCTCTCTTGTGGAGATCTATTTGATGTAAACTCTTTTTGCGGTGTGCTTGTCGAGATCCGATGAATTGTGGGTTTATGATCAAGTTTATCTATGAATAATATTTGAATCTTCTCTGAATTCTTTTATGTATGATTGAGTTATCTTTGCAAGTCTCTTTGAATTATCAGTTTGGTTTGGCCTACTAGATTGATCTTTCTTGCCATGGGAGAAGTGCTTAGCTTTGGGTTCAATCTTGCGGTGTCCTTCCCCAGTGACAGAAAGGGTTGCAAGGCACGTATTATGTTGTTGCCATCGAGGATAACAAGATGGGGTTTATATCATATTGCTTGAGTTTATCCCTCTACATCATGTCATCTTGCTTAATGCGTCACTATGTTCTTATGAACTTAATACTCTAGATGAAGGCAGGAGTTGGTCGATGTGTGGAGTAATAGTAGTAGATGCAGGCAGGAGTCGGTCTACTTGTTATGGACGTGATGCCTATATACATGATCATGCCTAGATAATCTCATAACTATGCGCTTTTCTATCAATTGCTCGACAGTAATTTGTTCACCCACCGTAATACTTATGCTATCTTGAGAGAAGCCTCTAGTGAAACCTATGGCCCCGGGTCTATCTCTGATCATATTTGCTTTATATCTACCTTTATTCGGCTCTTTACTTTTTGCATCTTTATTATAAAATACCAAAAATATATTTATCTTATCATACTATCTTTATTAGATCTCACTTTCGCAAGTGGCCGTGTAGGGATTGACAACCCCTTTATTGCGTTGGTTGCGAGTTCTCAGTTTGTTTGTGTAGGTGCGTGGGACTTTTGAGGAGCCTCCTACTGCATCACCCTCTCGTCTTCGAGGAAAACCAATGCAAGCTCAAGACGTAGCAAAAGGTCTCCCCAAAAACAACGTCGTCATCGATGATGAGGCGATCCATCAATTCTTCTATCGACAACACAACAGAACTCTCAATGAAAGCACCAATGTCGGTGTCAAAACCGGCAGATCTCGGCTAGGGGGTCCCAAGTTGTGTGTTTGAGGATCGACGGTAACAAGGAACAATAGGGACACAATGTTTACCCAGGTTCGGGCCCTCTTAAAGGAGGTAAAACTCTACGCCCTGCTTGATTGTATTCGATGAGTATAGGGGTTACAAGAGTTGATCTACCTCGAGATCGTAATGGCTAAACCCTAGTTGTCTAGCCTATGATTATTCTGATAGCCTCTACGGACTAAACCCTCCGGTCTATAGACACCCGGAGGGGCCTAGGGTTGTACAGAGTTGGCTTGCAGAGGAAGGAAACATCACATCCGGACACCAAACTTGTCGTTCTATGCTCATAGGAGTCCTACCCGGACACGGGAGATAGCCTTCTGCTTTATCTTCACGACCCATCAGTCCGGCCCATATCGAATAGACCGGACACCAAGGACCCCTTAATAAAGGACTCCCTCATGTGCCCTGGTGGGTTGTGCCCACCCAGGTGCCCCCCTCTGGTGGTTCTTGGCTCTAGAAATTCTTGTTTATTGTATAAAAAATCCTCGCAAAGTTTTGTTCCAATCTGAGAACTTTTATTTCTAGGCAAAAAACAACACCATGGTAGTTCTGCTAAAAACAGCGTCAGTCCGGGTTAGTTTCATTCAAATCATGCAAATTAGAGTCCAAAACAAGAGGAAAAGCGTTAGGAAAAGTAGATACGACGAAGACATATCACAGTACAATAGAGACAAGTATTTCCATCGGTTATGAAACCAAGGTTATCAATCCAGTAGGAGAACCAAGCAACGACTCGTTAGCAGTACTTGCACACAAACAACAAATCCTTGCAACCTAATGCGAACAAGGGGTCGTCAATCCCTTGATGGTTACGAACAAGATTTAATTGTATAGTTTTTGACATATAGATCGAACAAAAATAAAAAATAATTAAATAAAAGAAAACACAACAAGGTATTTTTGTTTTAAATATATGATAGAAGATAGACCCGGGGGCCATAGTTTTCACTAGAGGTTTCTCTCTTGAAAATAGCATACACTATTGCAGGATGCTGCTAACGTGACACTACAATCATAGACCCTTTGACGAAACTTTGTGCGATGCATTAATCGCAAATGGTGATGTAAAGAAACCGTCAAAAATGATACGAAACATTTGCGATGGCGGAGACATCAAATACGATTCACATTATAGTTATGTGTGTGATTCATGGCATACGGTTCACTCTAATGAACTATTTGTGATGACGCAGAACAACAGAAACAGGCAGCCAGACAAAGGTGTGTGCAATACATGTCATAGAGTTCACTCCGATGAACTATTTGTGATTAGGCAACTCAACAGAAACAGTCAACCAGATCAAGGTGTGTGCGATATACGGCATGCAGTTCATTCGGATGAACTGTTTGCGTTGAGCCAAGACAATAGAAATGGTTTCCGTAGTATGTTACGTGTGCGATGTGATTGCATACAGAACAACAACATACTCCCTCCGTCTGAAAAATCTTGTCCCAAGTTTGTCTCAAATGGATGTATCTAGCACTAACTTGGTGCTAGACACATCCATTTGAGGGACAAGCTTTTTTGGACGGAGGGAGTATATACTAATAAGGGTATGATTGCACAACCAAATTAAACATCCAATTACATAGGTGGCTAGTACACACATGAAATTTCCACACAACAAGGTAAACTATTAGATGCATAATTAACTAGGATAAACAATCATCTAACCATCATCTACTTCTTCTTGTGATGCTTGTCGCCACTGCTCTACTAGGATAAACGGAACAATATTCTTTACTATGAATAGTGTGCTCTGTTGGGCACACAAGTATATGGATCATAGCCTTGGGCGAGCAATATGCCAGCACGCATTGTGCTAGCTCGATGTTCCTTCTATGCTAAGTTTCCATTAATTGATGGCGTTTTATGAACACGCCACCGTTTCCCACCATTTACTCATCGGTTTCCCATCTCCGCCCAGTGATATTGCGCATAGAACCTAGGCAGCGCACGACGCACCGAGACAACAAGCGAAGCCTATAGCACATCCACCTTTTCCAAGCATACCAACCCACCGAGGCGCTGCCTCTACCACGAACCTCCTCGACGAGGAAAACGAGAAGGCACCACAGCCCATCGAGGCTGAGGCGCTCCCCGGCAACGCGATGGATGACGCCGTACCGTGCGTCATCCCCAGGGTTGAGCAGACCCTTGGTGCACATCACTTCAGCACCATGGATCAAGATAGGCATGTCAGCACCGAGACTGCAGCTCACCGCACAACATGATCAATGGTGCGCAGTAGACCAAGCTAGGCGCGTTCGCGCTGATAGGCTGCGGCCAGCTGCACAGCGAGACCGTTGGAGCATCGTAGAGAGAGAGGTGTGGCATGCCACATAGCAAGAGCGGATTCATTGGTGCTTGCCTGCTGTTGACAGGGGATCACAGCTAGGTACATGTCCCGTCAGTACACCCATTATTCGCTAGGAGTGGGTAGAGGCCGCTTGTGACGTACTTGCACCAGAGGCCGGCCGGGAGGTACTTGCACCGGATGCCCGCCGTGCCGTTCGCATGGGTCGCACCGTTCGCCTTGTCTGCGGCCCACTCGATGCCAACATGCTGGTCGCTTGACTTGACCACCTCCTTTTCCCAGGTGTCAACCTAGGTGCAGTAGGGGAACATGGCCGTCGCATCCTCGAGCTGGTGATATCCGATGAAATAGCCAACTTGGATCTCGAGAACACACTTCAGATGTATCGCGAGCGTGCCAACCGCTTGGACGAATGCCTACACGAGTTCAGGAAGAGCCAAGAGCTACCGTAGGCAAGGGCTACTAGTCATGGACGCATTTTTATTTTGTTGAGTCATTTCGACGTGGATCACTATGTATTCACAACAATCGTAATATTGCTCTGTTTCAATGTGTGTACTCTATTTTTCGTTCTTATATGTTCTGTTTCAATGTGTGTGTATATATGCTTTCCATTCTATATATATATATATATATATGGAGGGTAACAGCTAGATGCAAATTAGTTTATGAAAACAGATAGAAAAATGGAATTCATAATATATTTTTGATTTGTATTTTTAGTTATAATGGAATTTACTAAGCCCATTTACTGTTTGTTAAAATTACAGCCCATTTTCTAGCTAGGACTTTGTTAATAATTTCAGCCAACCGCTCAAAAAAATCAACAAAATTTCCAATTTTGATGGGATCCAAAATATTTTTTAACCCGAAATTTAGAGTCAGATTAATTGAAATTTCAAAATAAATTTGTATTAGGTAAAAATCCAACGAAATTTTGCACGCGCAACAAGTAATGAAATTAAAAAAATTACCTTTTTCGAGAAGAATAAAAATGTACCTGTTCGGTGCATTTTTTATATTTACAGCCAATTTTTTAATTACAACCCATTTATTATTTCTTAAAGCCCATTTTCTTGGCAAGTCTAATGCGGCCCGAAGAATAACAAGTTGACCTGGGTTGGGTATTCCGCAAAAAAATAGCTGGGCTAGCCATTTTCACATTTAAATATTAATATATGGGCTGGATATTTGGTCGACATAAAATAATAGCCTGGGCCAGACGGGCCAGAGCCTGCCCAGTTGATACCCTGCTCCTCTGAACAATGGCAAAAACATCGCTCAAGAAAAACTCTGCTCACACCTCAAAAATAGAAATACTGCTCGAGCTGCTGGGTCCAAGCTGTCGGCCGCTCCTCGTGCAATTCTCTCATTTATTGACTATATAGGTTGACAATGGTGTGGAACCGTGATGTCAGGAAACCAGGAGGAAGCAAAAAATTATAGTGTATATACTAATAAGGAGGCACTTGCGTACGTGCCGCTATGGCCCTGGTGGGATGCACTGTCATCTTCTCCAATTAAAGTCATCTCCTGATACCTCTTGTTCGTTGACCATGTTGACAATGCGAGATGACGACGCCACGGTGAGCGCAACAACTTGAAGGACGACGGAGAGGGCCTAGCAAGCCCTATGGATGGTCTGATACGGCGCCTGGTGCTCATTCAGGAAGCCAGGATCATAGGGCCACATGTCCATGACGGCATTGTCATTCGCTTATCCGCCGGCGATTCGTCCTTCCGCGAGCCGGTGCTCATTGAGGAGATGGAGGTTGCAGCACAGGTCCTCCTGTGCTGGTAGCTCTTTCGCCATTAGGGTGTAGAAGTGCGGTCGCACCTGCTCTATGGTGAACACAGCATGAACCGGCTTGGGCGGTGCTATCGGCTCTTGGTCGGAAGCCACGTCCATCGTCTGATTGTCGTCGCTCAACTCGGTGAGCTCGCTCGCGAGCCAGCATGTCTAGCTGCTGGATGCGTGGACCACTGCCAAGCATGAGTCTGACCGCCCTGGCCCACCCAGACCGCCTCCCTCGCCCGCGCGCACTTACTGCCCGAAATGGTCAGCGCCACCAGTACCGCTTCCCGGTGCAGGCGATTGCTCCGCATTCCAACGACACAAGAGCCATCCATCCGTCCATTTGCCGCCCACATTAATTATACGCGGTTGCCGAGGCGGATACTCTGGCGCCACCCATCCGTCCCTCTGCAACCCACCATTGCTATATAAACTGCTGCGCCGGCCATAGCCGTAGTCATCTGCCTCTGTTCCCTTTCTCCTGTCCATGCCACTACTGCCCACCATGGCTTCCAAGTGCTCCAGCGCTCTTCAGGATGGGCAGACGACGGACCAGAAGGAGATGGCAGCCATTGCTGCTGACTGGTTGGCCGGCATGCAGCCAGAGGATGACGACATCCCAATGGAGAACGTGGTAGTCGATGATCCAGTGCCAACCCCCTCCTCCGCGCCATCCTCGCTGGTGCATTGCACCATAACCATCGGCAAGGCTCATGCCCAATACATGGACATGGTGAGGCATAAGCATGAGGAGTAGTTCTGGGAGGCGCAGGCCGACGCCGCCTACAACCACCATCTCCTGCAGGAGCACCTGCAGACGAAGGAGCAGATCACCGTGGAGCGGGCGGAGCAGGAGGCACTAGTCGAGTCGTACTGCTCCGCCTGTGAGAGCCGCCTCGCACACTGGCGGTACAGCATGTGGGTGGTGGAGGTTGAGGCCACCTACAAAGAGGACGATGAAGCGGGCGAGGCGCTGTTTGGCGAGACCGAAGACGAGGCGGAGGACAATGTCGGCTCCACTGAGGCCCCACTTCGCCGGCACTGAGGCAGAGGACTTCGCCGGCTTCGGCAAGGCCCTGCTCTGCCGAGGCCCCGCCCGCCAACAACGAGGTAGAGGACATTGCCGGCTCCGCCGAGGCCCCGCCCCACCGGCACCGAGGTGGAGGACTTCGCCAGCTTCGTCGACGCCCTGCTCTGCCGAGGCCCCACCCCGCCAACAAAGAGGCAGAGGACATCGCAACCTCCACCGAGGCCCCACCCTACCGGCAACGAGGGGTGAGTTCCCCGCTCTGCTGAGGCGCTGACCCGCCGGCAACGAGATAAAGGACATCGCCGGCTCCGTCGAGGCCCTGCCCCGCTGCCAACGAGGCCGCGCCACATAGAAAACGAGGAAGAGTAGAATACGGTAGGTCGCCGCTGCTTGGGTCCAAGTAAGGCCACCGCTGCTACCCTCCGGTTGAAGCCAAGCTGGGCGGGTTGAGCATTGACGGCCGATTTACTCCTTGGTAACGTGTGCTAGAAAATGAGCTTGTGTTCGGCTCAGCCGGCCGGACACGGGAAATGGGGGCCAGAGATCATAGATTAGGTTAATTAATTATACCCCTTTTTAGTTGAAGAATGTATGAAATGTAATGAAATCCGGCATGTTTATATGAAATCCGGTCGTGTATGAATGAATTTAGTTCGATTAATTTGAATTCTTGTATCACTGGCATTGGATGAACATGCAAAACAATACGTACTAGCATTATTCAGAGGGTGATCACCTCGTTTGCAGCAGTTTCAAACGTACTCCCTCAGGTCCTTTTTAGTGTGCATATAAGTTTTGTCTGAAGTCAAAGTATCTCTACTTTGACCAATATTATAGAAAAAGTATCAACATTCACAATGTAAAATCGACTTGAAACAAATATAATATGAGAAGTAAAAAGGAACAGAGGGAGTACAAAAAGTTTGAGCAACTTTTTAGTGTTCCAGTACATTGCAATCAAACACACATGCCTGGCAATTCATAGAGCATTCAAAACAATCGATGATTATGCATCTCAGCGATTCACATGTCAGAGCCAATATTTAATTTACAACTAAAGAATAAAGAAAAATTGATCGATGCTACTGATAGCAAAGGGCGTCCCATTCGAAAATATCAAACGCATGTCTTCTTGCTAACATCGATGAGCAAAATTTGACAAGGTTTTCGCATTCCAAAATGTCAAATGCGTGTTGTTTTGCGTACATCAATGAGCAAACTTTGATAAGGTTTTCCCATTCCAAAATATCAAATGCCTCCGATTGTGGAATGGGCAGGGTTTGCCATCAGTTCGGACATTGACATGGCACCTCGTGCTAAATAAACCAGCTGTTCTTTTTGTGCAATTCCACCAAAATCAACCAAATTTGTGCGTAGCTTGTATGATTTTGCCTTTATATGTTGTAACACTTTAAACATATCAGCACCTCCTTTCTTGTGGTGGAAATGGATGATTCGAGAATGTTCGATGTATTCGTGAATATTTGTGCAATTCCCATTGAAATCAAGCTGAGCACCCCTGTTTGCATAAAAACAAAAGAAGTGATTAGTATAAAGCAAACTGTACTATGAATTGACAGTTTAAATAGGCAACCTACATGATCCATGCAGAGCACACATTTAAAAAAATGGAACTCACCGGAAGGAATCCTAAAACAACATTGTATTGGCCATCATAGCAACAGAGATGGAGATCCGTCAATGCTTCTGAGCTGAAGTTAGTTTGTTCTTGTGGGCAATAAAACCATCCTTCAACTGCTCCCTTCTGATAAGAAGAGAGGCTTGGCTTCTTCATCTTGGCATAATCGGAACCTGGCTCTTCACGTTCTCCATATTCTTCTTCAGAGGTGGATGATCCCTGTTGTGCAATGCTCGAAAAAAAGGAAAGGAATTATTTAAAACAGCACAGATGAAGCACTTCATGACAGTAGCTAAATCATATGGATGAAATCCGTGGGCCCGTACCAACCTTTGTCAGGAGGCTTATTGTGTAGAGCATACAGTTGAAGCACTTCTCTAGAACCATCTGTTGTTATCTACTGTGGTTTCCATGCTTACTATATACTCCTCGATTAGTTTAATGTTTCCAACATCTTCTTGTGCAGTTCCACTAAAATAAATGTGACCTTCTAAGAAGATCCCTGTTTGCACAACTAGAGATAATTACATATTACATTAAGCGTGGCATCAAATCAGTGGCAAAACAATTGTTCATTCCAGCCATAGCAATAAATTAAGATGCAAAACTAGATCATTACTTGTGTCATCACAGTTCTAGTGCTTCATTATAGCACCAGGAGTTGATTTTTGTTTTTCTTGAGATTGTTCTTCCCCTTCATCACTTGGTTCAATAACAGACAAGCTTTGCCTTCAATGTAAGATTTGGCATGCCAATTAGGGAGCACAAGTATAGCACTAAACAACGACATTTATTTTCTGATGACAGTAGCAAAATACAAGCCAACAGTTGTGAAATATCATTATCTTACCTCAATGGGATATTACGGTGCACATACAGATTGGAAATTTTGTCTCCATTTGTGCAGTTCACTAAAATCAAGCAACATTACCATATAAGTAGCACAACATATGAAAGCACACTGCACAATCATGTGAAAGAAGGCTAGTACTGACCTCTCATGACACGGAATTCAAACAACTCACAAGAAGAAGATTTGAAACAAATTTGCCAACAAGGATAGGAAGTCAGATCTCCTCTTGTACAGTTCCACTAAGATCAAGCAATCAAGCAACATTGCTGGTGTGACATTTTGGTTGAACTGCACAAAACACTCTTAAAACAAAAGTGTTTTGTGCAGTGCAACAAAAGGTCACAATAGCAATGAGGTGAAGTAGATAACCCTATTTACACAGAGGTGCAAAGGAGTACTGGTCAATAACGGTTGATGACACAGAAGCCCACAAAAAAAGCATCTGACTTTTCTAGATGGGAAAGAAAGCAAGACAGTAGCATTTCTCAAACAGTGGCACTGATTCATATTAATAGAGAGATCATATTAACAATAAAATTCATTAAACATGTAATTTGCTTTTAATTGTGGCATTGCTTCAATTTTCCAGCGGCATTATTAGAGGGTGTTTGTTTAAAGGGACATTTTGGTGTAGGGACTAAAAAAAGTCCCTTTTAGTCCCATCTAAACCAAACAGGAGGGACTTTTAGGGACTAAAAGTGGGCATTTGGGTCTAAAGTAAGAAGACCCCGAGGGAGATTCTTTTTGGGACTTTTTCCAACAGCTGCCCCTGCCCCGCATCACACCTTATCTATATTAGTTCATTACTAGGGGTAACATGGTCTTTTAGCATGTCATTTAATAACCTCTCGTCCATGTTTAGTCCCTGGAACCAAACAGGTAGGGACTAGGGACTTTTTAGTTGGGACTAAAAAAAGTCCTAGGACTTCTTAAACAAACAGGGCCTTAGATTAACAACAGCTAAAGAGTTGTACGGGATAGTGGATGCACCAGCACCATGTCCATCTACCGATGTATAAAGGGGTGATGCATAGTCTGTGGCAACAAAGAACAAACAACCAAGGAGCATATTTGTGTTGGTCCCAGTTTTTTCATCTTTAGACACCTTTCCCTATGTGAAGGCAACAAATCTAGTCCTGCTCAAACTCCACAACCTTGTCCCCCAAAACAGAAAGATCAATTCATTACAGATGTGTGTACTATGTTTGTCATTGTTTTCCCTTTTCGACCAACATAGGTGTTGGATAGCCAGTCTGTACTACTTCCCCCCTTCCTTTCCTCTTTGAACCACGTCTTAGATTCATGCTACACAACTTTCCCCACTACTTTCCTATTTGATCCAACACCTAGATTTGAGTGCAGAAGCAGAAAAAGCCCACACGTAGCTAGAGCAATGCATGTCGAATAAGTAAATTATACCTTAAGGTACTTGCGGTGTGGCTCAGTGGGCGGCCAGAGGCCGATCTACCCACACTATGTACGGTAGTGAGGAAGAAGGGTGTTGGTGTCAAAACCAGCGGATCTCGGGTAGGGGGTCCCGAACTATGCGTCTAAGGCTAATGGTAACAGGAGGCAGGGGACACGATGTTTTACCCAGGTTCGGGCCCTCTCGATGCAGGTAATACCCTACTTCCTGCTTGATTGATCTTGATGATATGAGTATTACAAGAGTTGATCTACCACGAGATCGTAGAGGCTAAACCCTAGGAGCTAGCCTATGATTATTATTGTTCTCCCCTACGGACTAAATGCTCCAGTTTATATAGACACCGGAGGAGGCTAGGGATACGCAGAGTCGGTTACAAAGAAGGAGAACTAACATCCGAATCACCAAGCTTGTCTTCCACGCAAAGGAGAGTCCCATCCGGACACGGGACAAAGTCTTGAGTCTTGTATCTTCATAGTGCAACGGTCTGGCCAAAGTATATAGTCCGGCTGTCCGGATACCCCCTAATCCAGGACTCCCTCAGTAGCCCCTGAACCAGGCTTCAATGATGACGAGTCCGGCGTGCAGATTGTCTTCGGCATTGCAAGGTGGGTTCCATCTATGGATATTCCAAGGTAGATTAAGGATCGTGTCCGGCTCTGTAAGATAATTTCCACACACCACCGTAGAGAGCATAACAGTTTACAAATCTAATCTGCCGACAATTTTTCACGGTGTGCCCTTACGCCGCGGCCTGGCTCAATACGAACCGGTTTTTCTCAGCCTGCCACGACACGCACTGCAAGGCGGTTTTATTGGCACGCCTCATCGAAGCATAGATCGTGTCCCCCATATTGCGGGATTCTCATCAACACGGGTGCGGGCAACCCCACTATGCCTGTTGGTATGACTCCGTGTTTTAGGCAAGTCCCAAGCGGTTACGCTGAGGACGCTTGATATTCACCCCGTTATAGAGGGGCCAAGGCCTATCCCTCTCTCTTACCACGCTTGCGCCTTTCCGCATCTCGAGTTCCAACACCCAAAGCTCAAGCTTAGGCACTTCGGATCTTCAATCATGTCCGGATCCAACCTGCAAGGCCGGTGGATGGCCTCCTCTATCACAGAGGAGGACATTGCGAAGCTTAGGGAGGCCAGATATTTGACCGCCAACATCAAGCACAGGCTTCCTGCTCCAGGGCAGGTCATCCCTACTCCCGAGCCCAACGAGAGCGTCGTATTTGTTTCTCACTTCCTCCGTGGCTTAGGCTTCACCCTCAACTGTGGAGAAAGGCTTCGTGAGAGGGCTCATGTTCTATTATGGGCTAGATTTTCATGATCTAGCTCCGGACTCCATCCCTCACATCTCATCGTTTATCGTCGTGTGCGAAATCTTTCTCCACATCACCCCACACTTCGGCTTATGGCTCAAGACCTTCAATGTAAAGCCGAGGGCGATCGAGGGGCGACACGCGGAGTGTGGAGGTGCTGCAATAAGCAGAATCACCGATGCCCCATGGCCAGAGGGCTTCTTCCCGGAGGTGTCCGATCTATGGCAGCGGAAGTGGTTCTACGTCACGGCTCCCAGAGGCACAAAGTGGGAGGCTGCCCCCGACTTCCACTCGGGCCCTCCGCCTCAACTGGCGTCGTGGGCCAACGTGGGACTGGACTGGGGGCATGCTAATGACATACCGACATTGTAGAGCCGCATTCGAGAGCTTCTTGAGAGGGACATTAGTCTTGTTATCATAACTCAGGTAATGTTAGTCCGACGGATCTTGTTGTGCAAACGTCGGCCTCTCCGGATGTGGGAGTTCAACCCGGAAGGTTCGCGAACTATTCAGCACTTCTTCGGCACGACACTCGAAGGGATGTATAGGTTTTCTTCAGACCACAAGTAAAGTGTCCGGACACCATCGAGGATGCGGGCCTGAGCTGCAACCGCCCAGATACCCAAGTAACCCTGAAACCGAACACTTTGTTTATATTTATCACAACATTATGTTGAAAACCATCCGCGGCCAGGATTGGCTCATCAAGGCAGAGAGAATCAGGTGTCCGGCACCACTTCCCGAAGGCTCGCCTAGTCTTGCAATAGCCAGGATGCTTAGACGTGTGCTAAGTCAAGTGCCCTCGGGGAAAGACGAACGGAAGAATAGAGAAGCAGAGCTTCACACATTGCACATCCAAACTGGGGGAATTACTGTCTCCACAAAGGAGGATAGTCGGGGAGGAGAATCTAAGGTCTCCTCCACCCGCGGGAAGAAGAGGGCCGCCTCCGAAGACTTGGAAACGGAGGTGCCTAGACAAGGGAAGAAAACTTCACCAGGGGGCCCTACCCCAGAGAGCGTCCTCACCGCTCCATGTCCGCAAATGGGCCAGCCCTCCACCGAGCTGTAAGTTAATCATAAATACAAAGCTACTACTTCCTCCTCCGAGAACAATAACCAGGATCCATCCTTTGCAGTCCGGCCAGTAGCTCTTCTCGACAGAGTTCGTCTTCGGGGGATCTTATTCTGGAGATGATGGAGAGTGAAACCCCACCTTCCTCTCCGCCACATGGGGCGGGCGACCCTGAGGTGTCGTCACGGAGGAGTCCAGATTCGCCGAGGCTAGAAGCTAACACTTCGTCCGCCCTGAGCCCGCAGCGTTCGGCTCCCACTGGAGGCAATAAGTGAAGGAAATATGCCCTAGAGGCAATAATAAAGTTATTATTTATTTCCTCATATCATGATAAATGTTTATTATTCATGCTAGAATTGTATTAACCGGAAACATAATACATGTGTGAATATATAGACAAACAGAGTGTCACTAGTATGCCTCTACTTGACTAGCTTGTTAATCAAAGATGGTTATGTTTCCTAACCATGAACAAGGAGTTGTTATTTGATTAACAAGGTCACATCATTAGTTGAATGATCTGATTGACATGACCCATTCCATTAGCTTAGCACCCGATCGTTTAGTATGTTGCTATTGCTTTTATCCATGACTTATACATGTTCCTATGACTATGAGATTATGCAACTCCGTTTGCGGAGGAACACTTTGGTACTACCAAGCGTCACAACGAATCGGGTGATTATAAAGGAGTACTACAGTGTCTCCAAAGGCGATGTTGGGTTGGCGTATTTCGAGATTAGGATTTGTCACTCCGATTGTCGGAGAGGTATCTCTGGGCCCTCTCGGTAATGCACATCACTTAAGCCTTGCAAGCATTGCAACCAATGAGTTAGTTGCGAGATGATGTATTACGGAACGAGTAAAGAGACTTGCGATAACGAGATTGAACTAGGTATTGGATACCGACGATCGAATCTCGGGCAAGTAACATACTGATGACAAAGGGAACAACGTATGTTGTTATGCGGTCTGACCGATAAAGATCTTCGTAGAATATGTAGGAACCAATATGGGCATCCAGGTCCCGCTATTGGTTATTGACCGAGAATGGTTTTAGGTCATGTCTACATAGTTCTCGAACCCGTAGGGTCCGCACGCTTAACGTTTAGTTGATTTATATAGTATTATATGAGTTATGCATGTTGGTAACGAATGTTGTTGAGTCCCGGATGAGATCATGGACATGACGAGGAACTCCGGAATGGTCCGGAGATAAAGTTTGATATATGGGATAATAGTGTTTGATCTCCGGAAGGGTTCCGGAATTCACCGGAAGGGGTTCCGGATGTTTCCCGAAATGTTTGGGTACGAGAACACGTTATTTGGGCCAAAGGGGAAAGCCCACGAGGCTTATGGAAAGTGCAAAAGGAAGTTTTGCGGAGACCGAGGCTAGGCGCCAGAACCTGGCGTCTAGAAGTAAACGCCGGGAACCTGGCGTCTAGCCCCGAGTCCGTAGGACTCTTGCCTTCGAGCAAAACCGACTTTGAGGAGGCTTTTACTCCAAGTTTCGACCCCAGGGCTCAACATATAAATAGAGGGGCAGGGCTAGCACCAAAGACAGATCAAGAAACACCAAGCCGTGTGCCGGCAACCCCGTCCCCTCTAGTTTAGCCTCCGTCATAGTTTCCGTAGTGCTTAGGCGAAGCCCTGCGGAGATTGTTCTTCACCAACACCGTCACCACGCCGTCGTGCTGCGGAACTCATCTACTACCTCGCCCGTCTTGCTGGATCGAGAAGGCGAGGGCGTCATCGAGCTGAGCGTGTGCAGAACTTCGGAGGTGCCGTGCGTTCGGTACTTGGATCGGTCGGATCGTGAAGGCGTCGACTACATCAACGCGTTGATAAACGCTCCGCTTAGCGATCTTCAAGGGTATGAAGATACACTCCCTCTCGTTGCTATACATCACCATGATCTTGCGTGTGCGTGGGAAAATTTTGAAATTACTCGTTCCCCAACAAAGGCATCGAGCCTAGGTTTTATGCGTTGATGTTATATGCACGAGTACAACACAAGTGAGTTGTGGACGATATAAGTCATACTGCCTACCAGCATGTCATACTTTGGTTCAGCGGTATTGTGAGATGAAGCGGCCGGACCGACATTACGCGTGCGCTTCTGCGAGACTGGTTTCACCGCTCACGAGCACTTTCGTTGCTTAAAGGTGACCGGTGGGTGTCTGTCTCTCTCACTTTAGTTGAACCGAGTGTGGCTACGCCCGGTCCTTCGCGAAGGTTAAAGCGGAGTCTATTTGACAAACTATCGTTGTGGTTTTGATGCGTAGGTAAGAACGGTTCTTGCTAAGCCCGTAGCAGCCACGTAAAATTTGCAACAACAAAGTAGAGGGCGTCTAACTTGTTTTTGCAGGGCATGTTGTGATGTGATATGGCCAAGGCGTGATGCTATATTTTATTGTATGAGATGATCATGTTTTGTAACCGGTTATCGGCAATGGTAGGAGCCATATGGTTGTCGCTTTATTGTATGAAATGCAAACGCCCTGTAATTGCTTTACTTTATCACTAAGCGGTAGCGATAGTCGTAGAAGCAATAGATGGCGTAAAATACAATGATGCTACGATGGAGATCAAGGTGTCGCGCCGGTGACGATGGTAATCACGACGGTGCTTCGAAGATAGAGATCACAAGCACATGATGATGATGGCCATATCATATCACTTATATTGATTGCATGTGATGTTTATCCTTTATGCATCTTATCTTGCTTTGATTGACGGTAGCATTTTAAGATGATCTCTCACTAAATTATCAAGAAGTGTTCTCCCTGAGTATGCACCGTTGCCAAAGTTAAATCGTGCCCGGACACCACGTGATGATCGGGTGTGATAAGCTCTCGTCCATCTACAACGGGTGCAAGCCAGTTTTGCACACGCCGAATACTCAGTTAAACTTGACGAGCCTAGCATATGCAGATATGGCATCGAACACGGAGACCGAAAGGTCGGCGTGAATCATATAGTAGATATGATCAACATAAGATGTTCACCATTGAAAACTACTCCATCTCACGTGATGATCGGTTATGGTTTAGTTGATTTGGGTCACGTGATCACTTAGATGACTAGAGAGATGTCTATCTAAGTGGGAGTTCTTAAGTAATATGATTAATTGAACTTAAATTTATCATGAACTTAGTCCCGGTAGTATTTTGCAAATTATGTTGTAAGATCAATAGCTTGCGTTGTTGCTTTCATATGTTTATTTTGATATGTTCCTAGAAAATTGTGTTGAAAAATGTTAGTAGCAATGATGCGGATTTGATCCGTGATCTGAGGTTTATCCTCATTCTGCATGTAAGAATTATGTCCTTAATGCACCGCTAGGTGACGGACCTATTGCGAGGAGCGTATCTGCGACATTATGAGCGTTTGGCTAGCTCGATTATGATGACTACTTGATAGTTTTGTGCACCATGCTTTATGGCTTAGAATCGGGACTTCAAAGATGTTTTGAACATCATGGACCATATGAGATGTTCCGGGAATTGAAGTTAATATTTCAAGCAAATACCCGAGTTGAGAGATATGAAGTCTCCAACAAGTTCTATAGCTAAAAGATGGAGGAGAATCGCTCAACTAGTGAGCATGTGCTCAGATTGTCTGGGTACTTCAATCGCTTGAATCAAGTGGGAGTTAATCTTCCAAATAAGATAGTGATTGACAGAATTCTCTAGTCACCATCACCAAGTTAGTAGAACTTCGTGATGAACTATAGTATGCAAGGGATGACGAAAATGATTCCCGAGCTCTTCGTGATGTTGAAATTGACGAAGGTAGAAATCAAGAAAGAGCATCAAATGTTGATGGTTGACAAGATCACTAGTTTCAAGAAAAGGGCAAAGGGAAAGAAAGGGTAACTTCAAGTAGATTGACAAGCAAGTTGTCACTCCCACGAAGAAGCCCAAAGCTGAACCAAAGCCTGAAACTGAGTGCTTACACTGCAAAGGAAATGGTCACTGGAAGTGGAACTGCCCTAAATATTTGGTGGATAAGAAGGATGGCAAAAGTGAAAAAGGGTATATTTGATATACAGGTGTTTGATGTGTGCTTTACTAGTGTTTATAGCAACCCCTCGGTATTTGGTACTTGTCGGTGTACTAAGATAGGGGTACCTTAGTACCCCAACTTGTGCACGGGCGATTCTGACTCCCTGCAAGGGCTTGTCACGTGCACGCCGAAGACCTTCCCGCTCTATGTTAAGCCATTCAAGAATAAAGTGAACAAGACAGAAGATCGAGACCCCGGCAAGCGGAGCTTGCCGGGAAGGCCATTTCAGGCTCAAGATTACACCACTCAAGCAAGGCCCCGGCGAGAGGAGCTCGTCGGGAAGACTAGAAGATTACATCGTAAAAGACACGCCTTGGCGCCGCATGCGTCTCGGCGAGGGCCCGGGGAGCGGCAAATTACAGAGCCCGGCAAGCTCCCGGGCCCGGCAAGATCAAGACCCCGGCAAGGCGCTTGCCGGGAGAGCTGCGCTGTGTGCCTGCGCTCCAGCTCATCCGCCCACGCGTCGCCCTGGGGCCTTTCCAGGAACGCGTGGCGGATGGCTGTGCAGCCTGGGGGACACGGTGGCATTTCACGGTGGTGGACCCATCGCCGTGGCAGACGGAGACGCAAGGGCGGGAGCTTTTGGGGTCGACGGCGATGGGCATTAAATGCCCTTGTCCCCCTCTGTCAAAAGTAGGTAGAAACCACTGTTCATGCACTGTAGCTTCACTGTTCCCGCACTGTTCCAACTACCACCTCTTTTACCTTTTTACCCTTTCCTCCTACGTTGACACCTGTCGGTGACCCCTTTGCACTATAAAAGGAGGCCCATGCACAACGTAGGAGAGGTTCGGCTCATTTCGACACACACATCGTCTCAATACGCTCGTACACTCGAGCAAGCTCAATACAAACACAAAGCAGCAGTAGGAGTTTTATCTCTCCGGAGAGCTCCGAAGCTGGGTAAAAAGCCGCCCGCGTGCTCGCCTCGATCTGCTCTCTGTGCCTCCTCCGCCCTCGTACCGCACTCACGAAGGGGCCCCGGCCCCATAGGTGTCCGCGGCGGGCAGACTCCCCCGGCATCTTTGGCGCGCCAGGTAGGGGGCGTCGAGGTTGTGCGGACCTGATCCGGCGTCTGCGCGGGCGCACTCGCCATCAACCTCTCCGATTTCATCAGCAACTTCGTCAACGACTACGCCATGGCCCCGAAGAAGAAGGCTTCGGGGGCTGCAGGCCCGTCTGCGTCCCTTCCGCCGCCACCGGAGCCAGCGGTGGGCGGAGGAGACGCCGACGGAAGGGTGGTCGCCGCCGAAGACACTCGCGGCGCCACCAGATCCAGGGACGGGACGGGTGACCGCGCTTCGGTCTCCGCGGATCCACGTCCATCCCAGCGCACGGCGACCCAGCAGCGCCCTACCACGGGAGGTGGTATCCGCTTTCTTTGGGACAAGGACACGCAGAGGCTCATGGGGCGCTCCGGACCAACGTCCGGACACGGGCAAAGCGAAGGCACCGGGGGAGGACCCTGCTCCTTCTAACACTGTTAGGAGTCCGAGCCTACCCCGCTCCTCGCACCGCTCGCTCCCGCTCCCCTCCACTCCGGCAGAAGCGCTCGTAAGGGCTCAACTGCTCCTCGACTTCCCTCCAGCGGCGGACAAGGCCGAAGACTGGAGGGCCACCATCAAGAGCCTGGTCGCCTTCGCCAACAATGACCCTTCGCAGGAGCCGGCGGCCTCGCGGCCGCGGCAAGCTGAGAAGGCGAAGGCTAACGGCGACAAGGCCGCTGGGGGTGCAACCTCAGTGCACTCCCCGCCGCAGAAGCAAAAGACGCCGTCCCGCGGGAACCACACCGGCGACGGCTCCACGGCGTCGTCGGATCCGCGGGCTCGTCGGGATCAACGCCAGGTCCTCGACGACCGGCGACAAGAAGACGCTCGAACCACGATCAAGCGCCGCCGAGAAACTCGGCGACAATCGACCAGTTTGGAGACGCTGCCGACGCAGACGCCCGTGAACTGTGCAACTTGCGTCAGACGCGTAGGCTGCCTGCGTTCACCGCGAGCTGCGGCGCGTCGATGGCTCAAAGATGAAGAACTTCAAGCCCGACGTGCGGAGAAGTACGACGGCAAGACGCACCCTCGGAGTTCCTCGGTGTCTACACCATCGCGATACAGGCTGCGGGGCGCGACGACAAGATTCGGCGAACTACTTCCGCTCGTGCTTAGGCGAGCGTTCGTTCTTGGCTTATGCACTTGCGGAAGGCTCCATTTCTTCTTGGGCGACCTTTGCCATCGGTTTGTTGGCGCCTTCACGGCGGCCACAAACCACACGCCGCCAGAGAGCGATCTCCACATTTTGGCCCGAAGGAAGGAGAATCCTGCGCAAGTATATCCAACGCTTGACCGCGTGCAACACAACATCCTGATGTCCACCTGCCGCGTTATCAGCGTGTTCCACCGAAACGTCGCGTAACCGCCGCATGCGTGAAGAGATGGCGATGACCAAGATTCGGACGTCGGTGAGCTCTATGCTCGGCCGACAAGTGCGCTACGGAAGAGGAGGAGACTCCCGGGAGGATCTTGGCGCAGGAGGAAGCGATAGCAACGACAACGCCCCGGCAAATAAGAGCCGGCGGCGGAACAACAGAGGGAAGAACAAGAAAGAGGTGCTTGCCGTCGAGAAGTCCGGCAAGGAGGCTCCCGCCAAGCAAACACGGGGTTGCTTCTCCGGCAAGGAACCTACCCCGGTAGCGGCAGCCGACAAGCAGGGCGGCTCCGACAAGCAATATTGCAAAATCCACCGCACCAAGGGCCACGATCTCACCAACTGCAAGCGCGTCGAGTACCTCGTCGAGCAGCAAAAAGCTGAGTACGAGAGGCGCGACAAGGAGAAGGCCCAAGGTGGCGGGGGAGAACCCAGCAAGAAGCGGCCGTTCAATGGTCGGGGAGGACGTCGCGACAAGGCTAAGCAGCGGCAAGGTGATCGACCTCCCCGGGGCCGCGACAAAGATGAAGAAGACGACGATGAAGACATGGAAGATGAGGATGATAGTGAGCGGGAGTTCCAGAAGGCCACGGAGGTCCTGTGCGTCGACGGCGGCGCCTCTCTGCACACCTCCCACCGCCAGCTAAAGCAGTGGGTGCGTGAGGTGAACGCAGCAGAGCCGCCCGTGGAGTCGCGCAGGCTCCTCAAATGGTCCGGCACGCCCATCATTTTTGATCTTGAGGATCACCCTGACCGCACCACCGCGGTCGGGTGCTTGCCGATGCTGGTCTCACCCACCATCCGCAACCTCAAGGTCACCAAAATGTTGGTCGACGGCGGGGCCGGCCTGAACTTGATCTCCTCTGCTGTGATCGAGAAACTCCAAATTCCAGATGACGAGCTCGAAGAGACCGGTTCTTTCCAAGGAATCAACCCGGGACGGAGCAAGCCCAAGGGAAAGATCACTCTGCCGGTGACCTTTGGCGGGGAGCTCAATTTCAGGACTGAGCGCATCACTTTTGACGTCGCCGATATTCCGTTGCCGTACAATGGAATACTCGGCCGTCCCGCCCTCGCCAAGTTCATGGCGGCTTCTCACTATGCGTACAACGTACTCAAGATGCCGGGGCCGATAAGCGTCATCACTATCCGCGGCGATAGGAAGGATGCACTTATCTGCACCGACAAGATCTACCGAGAAGCGGCAGCCGCGGCCGACAAGAATACACTTGCCGCTGAAGCTCCCGGGGGGAAGAAGACAAAAACCAAGTCCGGCAAGTGCTCTGGGGCCCACTCCGGCAACCGCACCTCTTCGGAGTGCTGCGCCGCCATCGGGGACGCACCATCGAGCTCCGCCGGCAAGAGTAAGATGGGAATGGCCGCTCCACCGGCAACCAAGAAGGTGCCCGCCAAGGAGGACGGCACTGGTGGTACCTTCACCATCAGTGCCACGCTTGACAGCAAATAGGAAAGCGCGCTTGTTGCCTTCCTGCGGGCGAATGTCGATGTGTTTGCATGGCAACCGTCTGACATCCCCGGTGTTCCCAGGAAGGTGATTGAGCACAAGCTTGCCGTTTGCCGTCATGCGCGGCCCATCAAGCAAAAAGTAAGGAAGCAAGCCATGGAGCGCCAAGAATTCATCAGCGAAGAAATCAAGAAACTAGAGGCAGCAGGCCTAGTTAGAGGTGTAATCCATCCGACATGGTTAGCAAACCCAGTTGTCGTGCGTAAGGCCAATGGGAAGTGGAGACTGTGTATAGACTTCACTGATGTGAATAAGGCATGTCCCAAGGATCCATTTCCCTTGCCGCGCATCGACCAGATCGTTGACTCCACTGCCGGATGTGAGCTACTCTGCTTTCTTGATGCATATTCAGGCTATCACCAGATTTTCATGGCCAAAGAGGATGAAAAACATGATAGAGAGGATTACATATTCTAAATGCAGCTAAGGCCCGAAGGCTTACAAATTGAAAGATAAGGTGCCCGTAATCCTTCTCCTGTTTCTCTGTTCAGGAGTTCAGGAGGTAGGTCAAGGAGTCCCCGGCAAGAGAGGCTTGCCGGGAAGGGCAAAAGGGGTGCCTAGGAGAAAGTGGCGTGCCCTCAGGAGCTGCGCAAGGTGACGGGCACGGGGAACCATCGACGGCGCCAGCGACAAGTCCCTGAAGGCCAGGGAGAGCTACGGGCGCCAGAAGACCCCAAGAGAACACCCCGGGGGCTGGCCAGGGGCTTGGCGGAGACGGAGGCGCCGGAGGCAGAGCTTGAAGACGGGGTGGCGGGACGTCGGCACGCTGTCGAGGGCACCTCGCCTTCGTACTCCGACGTAACGGCCTTGCCGCCACTCCCCCTCTTCCTCTTCTGCTGCCTCTCTACGCCAGCCGCCAAGAAGACGGCCCCGGGGAGTTCAGGAGGCCGGCGACCTGGATGACGGGGTCGCCGGTGGCGCGCGAGGCAGCGGTGTCCGACGCCTAGTCGGGCCCGTCATCCCCCTCGTCGCCGCGGTCGCTCCCCTCCTCGTCACTCTCGCTCGAGGAGGAGCCTTCGCTATCGGAGGAGCTGTCCACACAGCACCTCGCCCGGGTCCCGAACTCGCCGAAGACCTTGACGGCGAGAAGGTCGCCCTCCATCAATTTGAAATGGAGGGTAAACCCCGCCATCAAGCTGTGGATCCGGGCGAATGTCTTCCACCCTCGGTCGAAGAACATCACGCCGGGGGCTGGGGACACGACACTCACCCGAGTGCCGCTGATCCCGCAGCCCCTCATGCGCAACTCCATCACGTCAGGTGGATCCGGTCCCATCGCGTCCGAACGAGCAGGGCAGCGGCTGGCGACGTCGAGGCGCTCGGCGCAGCCTGATGAAGAACTCCCAGGGATCGTCTCCGGTGTGGACCGCCCCATGGTCGGGGCTCGCCGGAGGAGACGGGGGAGGCACATCGCCGCGGCCGCCCCTCCCCCGTCCGCCTCGACCACGCCCTCGGCCTCGTCCGCGGCCTCGCCCTCTCCCTCTCCCCCTCGTGGCCGGCTCCGCCTCCACGGGTGCGGGGTAGGAAGAGGTGCGCTGCCTGGAGGCGACTCTCGCTGCGACCGTGGAGGAACTAGGGTTTCCTCTTTCCATGGCAGAAGGAGGAACGGAAGCTGAAGACGAAGGGAGAAGAAGAAGTGTGTGACCATTGTGCTCCCCTTGCGCCCTTTTAAAAGGCGGAGGTGAAACTCAACCGCCTGCTCGACCAATCGGGGAGGCGAGAAGGGCGAAAGGGCGGGCCGACTCGCCATCTTCGCCCGTGACGGCTCGGTCTCCCACCTTCGCCGCCCACGACCCCCACGCATGAGGGCCGCGTGGCGAAAAAGGCGGGGCCGAAGCGACGGGTGGAGTGGCCTCGCCCTGCACTACGGTCACGGGGGTGGATGCCTTAAAGACCGCATCCGTCGCCCACGTATCCCACGACGCCGCAATCGACGCGTGCCGTTGTGGAGGGATGTGGCCGATGCGGAAGTGGATTCGACGCACCGTGGGCCGCGTGTGCCCGTGCACTGTTTTGGGCCTGGCCCAACAGCGCTCGGCACCGTGTGTGGCCCAGGCCCGGGGGCTCCTGTCGGTGTACTAACATAGGGGTACCTTAGTACCCCAACTTGTGCACGGGCAGTTGCAGCTCCCCGCGGCAAGGGCTTGTCACGTGCACGCCGAAGACCTTCCCGCTCTATGTTAAGCCATTCAAGAATAAAGTGAACAAGACAGAAGATCGAGACCCCGGCAAGCGGAGCTTGCCGGGAAGGCCATTTCAGGCTCAAGATTACACCACTCAAGCAAGGCCCCGGCGAGAGGAGCTCGTCGGGAAGACTAGAAGATTACATCGTAAAAGACACGCCTTGGCGCGCATGCGTCTCGGCGAGGGCCCGGGCGCGGCAATTACGAGCCCGCAAGCTCCCGGCCCGCAAGATCAAGACCCGGCAAGGCGCTTGCGGGAGAGCTGCGCCAGTGTGCTGCGCTCAGCTCATCCGCCCACGCGTCGCCTGGGCCTTTCGAGAAGCGTGGCGGATGGCTGTGCAGCACTGGGGACACGGTGGCATTTCACGGTGGTGGACCCATCGCCGTGGCGAGCGGAGACGCAAGGCGGGAGCTTTTGGGGTCGACGGCGATGGGCATTAAATGCCCTTGTCCCCTCTCGTCAAAAGTAGGTAGAAACCACTTTGTTCATGCAATGTAGCTTCACTGTTCCCGCACTGTTCCAACTACCACCTCTTTTACCTTTTTACCCTTTCCTCCTACGTTGACACCTGTCGGTGACCCCTTTGCACTATAAAAGGAGGCCCATGCACAACGTAGGAGAGGTTCGGCTCATTTCGACACACACATCGTCTCAATACGCTCGTACACTCGAGCAAGCTCAATACAAACACAAAGCAGCAGTAGGAGTTTTATCTCTCCGGAGAGCTCCGAAGCTGGGTAAAAAGCCGCCCGCGTGCTCGCCTCGATCTGCTCTCTGTGCCTCCTCCGCCTCGCATCAAGCACTCACGAAGGGCCCCGGCCCCATAGGTGTCCATGGGCGGCAGACTCCCAGCGATCTTGGTTCGGTTGCTAAGAATAGTAACTCAAACGGAGTTGCAGAATAAACAGAAACTAGTTAAGGGTAAAGTGATGATGTGTGTTGAAAATAGTTTCAAGATTGATATGATCATCGCACACTCCCTATACTTTCGGGATTAGTGTTGAACCTAAATAAATGTTATTTGGTGTTTGCGTTGAGCATGAATATGATTTGATCGTGTTTATTGCAAAATGGTTATTCATTTAAGTAAGAGAATAAACTGTTGTTCTGTTTACATGAATAAAACCTTATATGGTTACACGCCCAATGAAAATGGTTCATTGGATCTCGATCGTAGTGATACACATATTCATAATATTGAAACCAAAAGATGCAAAGTTAATAATGATAGTGCAACTTATTTGTGGCACTGCCGTTTAGGTCATATTGGTGTAAAGCGCATGAAGAAACTCCATGCTGATGGGATTTTGAAATCACTTGATTATGAATCACTTGATGCTTGCGAACCATGCCTCATGGGCAAGATGACTAAGACTCCGTTCTCCGGAACAGTGGAGCGAGCAACTGACTTATTGGAAATAATACATACTGATGTATGCGATCCAATGAGTGTTAAGGCTCGCGGTGGGTATCGTTATTTTCTGACCTTCACAGATGATTTGAGCAGATATGGGTATATCTACTTGATGAAACATAAGTCTGAAATAGTTGAAAGGTTCAAAGAATTTCAGAGTGAAGTGGAAAAATCATCGTGACAAGAAAATAAGGTTTCTACGATCGATCATGGAGATAAATATTTGAGTTACGAGTTTGGTCTTCAATTAAAACAATGTGGAATAGTTTCACAAATTCATGCCACCTGGAACACCACATCATAATGGTGTGTCCGAACGTCATAACCGTACTTTATTGGATATAGTACAATCTATGATGTTTCTTACCGATTTACCAATATCGTTTTGGGATCATGCATTAGAGACAGCTGCATTCACGTTAAATAGGGCACCATCTAAATCCGTTGAGACGACACTATATGAACTGTGGTTTAGCAAGAAACCAAAGTTGTCGTTTCTTAAAGTTTGGGGCTGCGATGCTTATGTGAAAAAGTTTTCATCCTGATAAGCTCAAACCCAAATCGGAGAAGTGCGTCTTCATAGAATACCCAAAGGAAATTGTTGGGTACACCTTCTATCACAGATCCGAAGGCAAAACATTCGTTGCTAATAAATGGATCCTTTCTAGAGAAGGAGTTTCTCTCGAAAGAAGTGAGTGGGAGGAAAGTAGAACTTGATGAGGTAATTGTACCTTCTCTCTTACTTGAAAGTAGTTTGTCGCAGAAATCGGTTTCTGAGACACCTACACCAAGTAGTGAGAAAGTTGATGATGTCGATCATGTAACTTCAGATCAAGTTACTACCGAATCTCGTAGGTAAACTAGAGTGAGATCCGCACCAGAGTGGTACGGTAATCCTGTTCTGGAAGTCATGTAACTAGACCATGATGAACCTACGAACTATGAGGAAGCGATGATGAGCCCAGATTCCGCGAAATGGCTTGAGGCCATGAAATCGAGATGAGATCCATGTATGAGAACAAAGTGTGGACTTTGGTGGCGTTGCCCGATGATCGGCAATCCATAGAAAATAAATGGATCTTCAAGAGGAAGACGGACGCCGATAGTAGTGTTACTATCTACAAAGCTCGACTTGTGCAAAAAGGTTTTGACAAGTTCAAGGTGTTGACTACAATGAGATTTTCTCAAGCAGTAGCGATGCTTAAGTCTGTCGAATCATGTTAGCAATTGCCACAATTTATGAAATTTGGCAAATGGATGTAAAACTGCATTCTGAATGGGTTTCGGGAGGAAGAGTTGTATATGATGCAACGAAGGTTTTATCGATCCAAAGGGAGCTAACAAAGTGTGCAAGCTCCAGCGATCCATCTATGGATTGGTGCAAGCATCTCGGAGTTGGAATATACGCTTTGATGAGTTGATCAAAGCATATAGTTTTATCTGAGACTTACGGTGAAGCCTGTATTTACTAAAAAGTGAGTGGGAGCACTACATCATTTCGATAAGTATATGTGAATGACATATTGTAGATCGGAAATAATGTAGAATTATTCTCGCAAAGCATAAAGAAGTGTTTGAAAGGAGTTTTTAAAAGAAATACCTCGGTAAAGCTACTTACATATTGAGCATCAAGATCTATAGAGATAGATCAAGACGCTTGATAAGTTTTTCAATTAGTACATACCTTGACAAGATTTTGAAGTAGTTCAAAATGGAGCGATCAAAGAAAGAGTTCTTGCCTGTGTTACAAGGTGTGAAATTGAGTAAGACTCAAAACCCGACCACGGCAAAAGATAGAAAGAGAATGAAATTCATTCCTATGCCTTCGCCATAGGTTCTATAAAGTATGCCATGTTGTGTACCAGATCTATTGTATACCCTACACTCGAGTTAAGCAAGGAGTACAATGGTGATCTAGGAGTAGATCACGGAGACAGCGGTCAAAAATCATCCTTAGTGGAATAAGGATATGTTTCTCGATTATGGAGGTGACAAAAGGTTCGTCGTAAAGATTTACGTCGATGCAAGTTTTGACACCGATCTGGATGACTCTAAGTCTCGGTCTAGATACATATTGAAAGTGGGAGCAATTAGCTAGAGTAGCTCCGTGCAGAGCATTGTAGACATAGAAAATTGCAAAATACATAACGGATCTGAATGTGAAAGACCCGTTGACTAAGATTCTCTCACAAGCAAAACATGATCACACCTTAGTAATCTTTGGGTGTTAATCACATAGCGATGTGAACTAGATTACTGAATCTAGTAAACCCTTTGGATGTTGGTCACATGGCGATGTGAACTATGGGTGTTAATCACATGATGATGTGAACTATCGATGTGAATCACATGGTGATGTGATCTAGATTATTGACTCTAGTGCAAGTGGGAGATGAAGGAAATATGCCCTAGAGGCAATAATAAAGTTATTATTTATTTCCTCATATCATGATAAATGTTTATTATTCATGCTAGAATTGTATTAACCGAAACATAATACATGTGTGAATATATAGACAAACAGAGTGTCACTAGTATGCCTCTACTTGACTAGCTTGTTAATCAAAGATGGTTATGTTTCCTAACCATGAACAAGGAGTTGTTATTTGATTAACAAGGTCACATCATTAGTTGAATGATCTGATTGACATGACCCATTCCATTAGCTTAGCACCCGATCGCTTAGTATGTTGCTATTGCTTTTATCCATGACTTATACATGTTCCTATAACTATGAGATTATGCAACTCCGCTTGCGGAGGAACACTTTGGTACTACCAAACGTCACAACGTGAATCGGGTGATTATAAAGGAGTACTACAGTGTCTCCAAAGGCATATGTTGGGTTGGCGATTTCGAGATTAGGATTTGTCACTCCGATTGTCGGAGAGGTATCTCTGGGCCCTCTCGGTAATGCACATCACTTAAGCCTTGCAAGCATTGCAACCAATGAGTTAGTTATAGATGATGTATTACGGAACGAGTAAAGAGACTTGCCGGTAACGAGATTGAACTAGGTATTGGATACCGACGATCGAATCTCGGGCAAGTAACATACCGATGACAAAGGAACAACGATGTTGTTATGCGGTCTGACCGATAAAGATCTTCGAGAATATGTAGGAACCAATATGGGCATCCGGTCCCGCTATTGGTTATTGACCGAGAATGGTTTTAGGTCATGTCTACATAGTTCTCGAACCCATAGGGTCCGCACGCTTAACGCTTAGCTTGACGATATAGTATTATATGAGTTATGCATGTTGGTAACGAATGTTGTTCGAGTCCCTGATGAGATCATGGACATGACGAGGAACTCCGGAATGGTCCGGAGATAAAGTTTGATATATGGGATAATAGTGTTTGATCTCGGAAGGGTTCCGAATTCACGGAAGGGGTTCCGGATGTTTCCTAAATGTTTGGGTACGAGAACACGTTATTTGGGCCAAAGGGAAAGCCCACGAGGCTTATGGAAAGTGCAAAAGGAAGTTTTATGGAGATCAGAGGCTAGGCGCCAGAACCTGGCGTTTAGGGGTAGACGCCGAACCCTGGCGTCTAGCCCTCGAGTCCGTGTAGGACTCTTGCCTTTTAGGCAAAACCGACTTTGAGGAGGCTTTTACTCCAAGTTTCACCCTGTGGCTCAACATATAAATAGAGGGCAGGGCTAGCACCAAAGACAGATCAAGAAACACCAAGCCGTGTGCCGCAACCCCGTCCCCTCTAGTTTAGCCTCCGTCATAGTTTCCGTAGTGCTTAGGCGAAGCCTGCGGAGATTGTTCTTCACCAACACCGCTACCACGCCGTCGTGCTGCCGGAACTCATCTACTACCTCGCCCGCCTTGCTGGATCGAGAAGGCGAGGACGCCATCGAGCTGAACGTGTGCGTAACTCGGAGGTGCCATGCGTTCGGTACTTGGATCGGTCGGATCGTGAAGACGTACGACTACATCAACCGCGTTGATAAACGCTTCCGCTTAGCGATCTTCAAGGGTATGAAGATACACTCCCCTCTCGTTGCTATACATCACCATGATCTTGCGTGTGCGTAGGAAAATTTTGAAATTACTACGTTCCCCAACAATAAGAAGGGTCCGGTACAGTCCGGCGACCGGCCGGACACGCTGACGGGTCTTCTGGAGCAAGCTGCTCTCTCGGTGGATCACCGTGCGTTAATGGGCATGGTGTTTGAGAAGATTTCATCCGCCACAAGCGAGTTGAATGAAGATTTTACAAGCCTGCTCAAAGGCTTTGAGGTACATAATGAAGTACCTAATTTTTTGGTTGCCAGCCCTAGGCGGCAAACGGAGGATCACACTCTCAAGTAATGATTGCACTGCATTCATGCACAGGTGGCTAAGGGTCCGGCGGTAGACCGGGCCGCTGAATTCGCCGACCTGAGGCGACATATTGAAGTTGTGGATGCCGATATCACGCTTGTAAACGAGCGGCTTGACGAGTCACAGAGTATGTGCTCTTTTTTCCTCATTTGTTATAGGAAAAATATTAAGAGCTGTCGTGGAGGCCCTGAGGGCGGTACTTGCCCTAGCCAAGGGACAAGCCCGGGCTAGCAATGCGGCTGCCCTAAAGGTGGCCAAAGATTTGAGAGCCGAACAGGCTGCTCATCCCCGAAGCCAATATAAAATAGCCGAGATGGCTGTGGAGCTGAGAGACGCCGCCGGCCTGTATGCGCTCCTTGAAAAGGAGAATCAGGCGAAGTCGGCTGACCAGAAGAAGGCCCTTGATGCGGCCAAGGAGACGCGTTCCGAAATTAGGGATGCGCGGGAGGAGCTTCTACAGGCCGGAGAAATCGCGGCTGGAAGCCCCTATTTGTTGCGGATGAAGTTCTTAGATCCAAAGTATGCTCCTCTGGATTGGCTCTGGAGCGCTGCAGATGCGTATGCGGATCTGGCAAAAAGTACGGCTGATGCGACCAAGTTTTTCAAGAATCAAAAAGATAGTGAAGTAGAAAGGCTATTCTGGTTGCAACTCAGTGCTCCAACGCGCCCGTTGCCATTGAGTGAAAGGATGGCCGTTGTGGCCGAGCTCCATAGGTTGTCCGATCTTGCAATGAGGTCTGTAATAGACCATCTATGGCCGAAGGGACCGAGGCCGGACAATTATTTTGGTTTAGTGCAACAATTCCTTGGTGTCGTATCACGAATCGATGCCATGAAGAGGTCGGCGTGCATAGAGGGTGCGTGTATGGCTCTTGCCCGTGTTAAACATATTGGGCGGATATGGAGGCCACCATAATTGCAATCCAGAATCCGGCAGGAAGCTAGGATCCAGCCGAGCACTATTTTGAGCAGGTAACAGAAGGTGCTCGTTTAATAGAGGCTCAGTGCTCGAAGAGTGTCATGTTCGAGTGACAAGTCATTCCATTGTAAAAACAATTCTATTTTAATTATAGAGACTATATTTATACTTTCGCCCGAAAGTGTTATTGAGCCTCCTGTGCGGCCGTTTGATGTATATATATAACCTGAAAGTTAGCAGTCGTTGGCTTCAGCCCCCACTCATACAATGCGGGGGTGCTCGAAAAAATGTGCGTAATCACACTTGATCCAACGTCCTGGTCCATTAAGGAGGTGATCGCACGTCGAACTAGGCAACTGGACTATATAGCTTCAACACTTTCACTTAACCATAGGAGTTTGACGGTGGGGCCACTATGTAGCCCCTCGTACAATTGCGTGCATCTGAATACGGGCGCGTATGTACATGACAGGGAAACGGCCCTTCGTTAATGTGGAGAAATCCCAAAGATTCCGATGAGTCCTCGAGTGGTTGACCAGTCTCTCACTATATCATGACAGTTAGTTTTCGGCTTTCTCTACTGAGGTGCTCATCCGGAATAACCAGGGCACAGTCGCAGTAGTTCTCCTTTGGCCGCCTTAGCCGATAGAAGCGAAACGTAAGGCAGCAAATCCAGGAGCCGGGCAAACCCAACATTTGACCAAAGACATGATTCGGAGTTGATGCATGTAAGGACAAACTCGCGACGCCGAACACACTCGAAGGTATTCGGACTTTACAACATATACTGGGCTGAGTAGCACCCTTGATTATGAACCCTGTATTTCCAGGTACGTGCGTTAGTCTGTCGTGGCGAAATGCCAATAACACCAGTATCCGCTGTGGGTGTATTGAGTACCCATGGGATGTCAAGCAATAAGAGGCAATAAAAAAGTTTTACACAGGGGCTTAATCTAAAGAGAAACCTTTGAGCTGGGCCCTACTGCATGTCTGCGCCTTTGTCTCCGTTGTGCCGTGTCCTAGTAGGGTGTCGCATGAATGGTGTCTGTAAAAAGGAAAACTCATGTAAAAGAGTATGGCGTAAGCGTGCGGAGAGTTTGTTATTATCAATGGATAGTAGAAGTGTAAGACATTGGCCTGTTAATAAGGTCAAGCCAAAAGGTGGGCTTTATTGCATGTTTGCAGCCCCTGATGCCCTCTATGGGATTACCTGTATAGCACCCAGCTCAGGTTTATCTGGGCTGTTACCGACGATGGTGCGCCGGACTCGTCTAACCGTGTCCGTGGTCTTAACGACCGATCATGCATTCTGGTAGGAGAGGCCGCTTAGTGTCCGACTGCTAGAGCCACCACATACTCTTTCGCACGTAAGGAACACTCTGTGTTTCCGCTAACAGTGATGACGCCATGTGGACCGGGCATCTTGAGTTTAAGGTAGGCGTAGTGCGGTACTGCGTTGAAGCGAGCAAAGGCCATTCTTCTGAGCAATGCACGATAACCGCTTCAGATGGGAGCGATGGCGAAGAGTAATTCTTCGCTTCTGAAGTTGTCGGGAGAACCGAATGTCACCTCTAATACGAGGGAGCCCCTGCAGCGGGCCTCAACGCCTGGTATCACCTCTTTAAAGGTGGTGTTACTTTGGCTGATTATGGATGGGTCTGTCCCCATCTTGCGGACAGTGTCTTGATATATTAGATTGAGACTACTGCCGCCGTCCATGAGGACACGAGTGAGATGGTATCCATCGATTATTGGGTTGAGCACCAAGGTAGCCGATCCTCTATGCCGGACACTAGTCGTGTGGACCCTGTGATCAAAGGTGATCGGGCAGGCCGACCCGGGGTTGAGTTTGGGGGTGACGGGCTCTACAACGTATACGTCTCTGAGCACGCGTTTGCACCTTCTCTTTGGTATATGAGTTGCGTAGATCATGTTTACTGTTTTTACCTCTGGTGGGAATTTTTTCTGTCCCGCAGTGTTCGGTTGGTGAGGCTCATCCTCGTCTTCACTTGGTGTTTCCCTTCCCTTGTGTTCGGCATTTAACTTGTCGGCCTGCTTAAAGACCTAGCATTCTCTGTGAGTGTGGTTCGCAGGTTTTTCGGGGGTGCCATGAATTTGGCACAATCTGTCCAGGACTTTGTTCAGGCCGGACGGTCCCTCTTTTCTGCCTTTAAATGGCTTCTTTTGTTGACCGGGTCGAGAGCCCCTGAATCCGGCGTTGACAGTCTTGTTGTCCGGACTTTCTTCCTTGTTTCGACGCTTGTTTTTATTGCGCTGTGGCTTCCCGTTGCCATCCCTGATTTTGGATGTGCCCGAGTCGCTGGTGCCTCTACGGGCCAACCAGCTGTCCTCATCCGCACAGAAGCGGGTCATAAGGCTTGTTAAGGCTGCCATTGTCCTCGTCTTTTCTTGGCCGAGGTGTCTGGCGAGCCACTCGTCTCGGATACTGTGCTTGAAGGCCGCTAGGGCTTAGGCATCCGGACAATCGACAATTTGATTCTTCTTAGTGAGAAATTTGTTCTAAAGCTTACGGGCGGACTCTCCGGGCTGTTGTATTATGTGACTTAAATTGTCAGCGTCCGGAGGTCGGACATAGGTCCCTTGAAAATTGGCCCTGAAAGCGTCCTCAAGTTTTTCCCAACTTCCGATTGAATTTTCGGGGAGGCTTTTCAACCAGTGCCGAGCTGGCCCCTTCCACTTGAGGGGAAGGTATTTGATGGCGTGGAGGTCGTCTTCATGAGCCATGTGGATATGAAGGATAAAATACTCAATCCAGAGCCCAGGGTCTGTCGTTCCGTCATATGCCTCTATGTTCACGGGTTTGAATCCTGTGGAAATTCGTGATCCAGTACCTCTTCGATGAAGCACAGAGGGTGCGTAGCACCTCTGTATCTGGACATGTTGTGGCATGTTGTCAACTATTGTTGTGTTCGGTGTTGATTCCGAACTGGTATTCGATCAGTCTGATCATTTTGGGGACCGTAGTCCAGCGCCGGAGCATGTCCTCTAGATCCATAGATGGACCTGGTCGCGCTGGCCTTTTTGTCCAGGAGCTCACATAAATCGTGTGCGGCGTCAGTAGCTGCTCTATCGCGGTCATGAAGTGGTTGGTCTGGCCTATTGGCCATATTGTTCTTCAGCAGAATGGCCTAATCGTCGAATTCTGGCAGCAGCTTGCGCTCTGGGTAGCTCTTTGTGTGGAGATCGTCACCATATTTTTATTCAGTGTCTAGCACTTTATTCCATCTGTGGTTGAGCATTTCCTGCGCGGCCTTAAGCCTTTGCTTCTACTTCTTTAGTCTTCTCGCAGTGGCCATAAGCCTTCTGTGGAGGTTATCTCATTCCAAACGTTTTTCCGGGATGATGAATGCATCGTCGTCCGGACTGTACTCTTCTCTGGAGGCAGGTTCATGAGTTCGGCCCTCGGGGTCGCTGTGATCGGGCATCTGCTCCAGGCTGTGCTCGGTGTGACCTGGCTCATCCTGCTCCATCGCTGGGTCCATATGGTCGTTCTTGCCTTTGCAGTTGACTGGGGTGTTGATTTTTCTAGCGCTGTTATTGCTATTTTTGTTGTGGATGGACTTAGAGCGGCGTCTGCGCCGTCGTTTTGGCTTTTGTCCGGGGGTTTTATCCTCCGTTGTGTCCTTTTTGTCGCCGTTGTCCTCCTTAGGCATGTCCACCATGTATATATCATATGATGAGGTGGCAGTCCAGCGCCCCGTGGGCGGTGGTTCCAAATCGTCCCCTACGCCGACGTCCATATCGTCGGTGTCGTCGGAGTCGAAATCAAGCATGTTTGTTGCGTCATCGACAGTGGCTATTAAGTGGGTGGTAGGTGGGCGGAGATTTTCTTCATCGCCCGAATCCCCCTCGAGCCGGACATAGTTCGGCCAAGAGTCCTCTGACAAAGAGAGAGACCTTAAAGAGTTTAGCACGTCACCAAAGGGTGGGTGCTGAAAGATATCCGCGGCGATGAACTCCATGATTGGTGTCCAATCAGCTTCGATGGGTACGGATGCACGCGGTCCTGGACCTACAGCCGGGAACAAGTCCGGGGATTCGGCGACATAGATTTCCTTAGGGGTGAAGTCTGTGTTCGGCTCCAACGCCGATGAATATGCGTCCTCCATGGCGGGGTCTATCCACCCGTCCTCGGGCGACACGATCTGCACCGGATTTAGGTCCGGAGCTACTGCGGGTGCGATATCCCGAATATTGTTGGACAGCAGGTCTAAGCCGTGCTCGTCGTGACTTTTCGGCGCTCCCGGCGTAGGCCTGAATCCGTCGAAGATCAAGTCTCCGCTGATATCGGCCGTGTAGTTCAGGTTTCCGAACCTGACCTCATGGCTAGGGGCGTAGCTGTCAATCTGCTCCAGATGGCCAAGCAAATTGGCCCGCAGTGCGAAGCCGCCGAACACGAAGATTTGTCCGGGGAGAAAAGTCTCACCCTGGACCGTGTTGTTGTTGATGATTGAAGGAGCCATCAAGCCTTGCAGTGACGACACAGTGGAACTCTCAATGAAAGCACCAATGTCGGTGTCAAAACCGGCGGATCTTGGGTAGGGGTCCCGAACTGTGCATCTAGGGCTAATGGTAACAGGAGGCAGGGGCCACGATGTTTTACCCAGGTTCGGTCCCTCTCGATGGATGTAATACCCTACTTCCTGCTTGATTGATCTTGATGATATGAGTATTACAAGAGTTGATCTACCACGAGATTGTAGAGGCTAAACCCTAGGAGCTAGCCTATGATTATGATTGTTCTCCCCTACGGACTAAACCCTCCGGTTTATATAGACACCGGAGGAGACTAGGGTTACACAGAGTCGGTTACAAAGAAGGAGATCTAACATCTGAATCGCCAAGCTTGTCTTCCACGCAAAGGAGAGTCCCATCTGGACATGGGACAAAGTCTTGAGTCTTGTATCTTCATAGTCCAACAGTCCGGCCAAAGTATATAGTCCGGCTGTCCGGATACCCCCTAATCCAGGACTCCCACAAAGGGGTCGGAGGCCCTCCCGCGCTGTCGCTAGGTGAAAGAGAACAGTTGCGCTGGTAGTGGATTCCCTCCCTCGCCGGCGGCGACAGTGTTAAGCCTCCTTCCCTTCCCGGCGGACGGATCTTGTCGGCTCTTTGACCAGCAGTGAGGGGAGAGAGAGATCGAGAGAGAGGGGGTGCTAACGAAGTCTTGTTTAGATATGCAGCGGGTGAGAGAGTGTGAAGAGAGCAACTACAAGCGCTGAGGCTCCAGCGTGTATATATATATAGTGGAGAGAGAGTGTGAAGAGAGCAAACCCTAGAAAACAAGCACCGAGGCTGCAGCGTATATAGATGGAGTGGTTTTCTTTTTCTCACCATCAAAACCATTTTAAATTGCGCAGGAAATGGAACTCTTTATTTAATGTAGTGAAGAAAAATACTAGGGGCAATGCTAATATGTGAAGAAAATTTAACGCTCGAAGGAGTCAACTCGCAATTAACGCTGCACACCTCCCCGTCGCGCTTACTAATGTTCACGTGTGGTACACGACCCTTCGAAGTGGTGAACAACAACTGAACCACACACGGTCAAAATATCAGAAAGGTGGGCTGCACCATCCTCCAATTTTAAATATTTTGAGTATCAAAATAAAATATTAAATATTTTGGGCACTTGTATTCGGCCTAAGTCGGTGTGCCACCATATGTACTAAGGGTTACAACGGGTGCTAAGAAACTAGGGTGTATTGAGATAATTGTCATGCCGTTTATTTGTAGGGTCACTTGCAAACTGTGAAACTCTATTCACCTCTTATTTAGTGGATGAGGCAAATCTTTTGCCTCCGTTTCAGAAAAAAATGAGAACATCAATTTTAATTATTTGGTTTGTACACTTTGCTCTCTTCCAATAAGTTTGGGCACTTGTATTTGACCTAAGTCAGTGTGCCAACTCATACTACTCCCTCCGTCTAGGTGTATCAGTCACTGTCGGTGTCAAAACCGGCGGATCTCGGGTAGGGGGTCCCGAACTGTGCGTCTAGGCGGATGGTAACAGGAGATGAGGGACACGATGTTTTTACCCAGGTTCGGGCCCTCTCGATGGAGGTAAAACCCTACTCCTGCTTGATTAATATTGATGATATGGGTAGTACAAGAGTAGATCTACCACGAGATCAAGGAGGCTAAACCCTAGAAGCTAGCCTATGGTATGATTGTTGTTCGTCCTACGGACTAAAACCCTCCAGTTTATATAGGCACCGGAGAGGGCTAGGGTTACACAGTCGAGTCGCATAATCGTAGGAGATCTACATATCCATATAGCCAAGCTTGCCTTCCACGCCAAGGAAAGTCCCATCCGACACGGACGAAGTCTTCAATCTTGTATCTTCACCGCCTTGGCGTCCGCCAATGATGATAGTTCGCTATCCTGACACCCCTAGTCTAGGACTCCTCAAGAGTCCCCCAACCAGGCTTCAATGACGACGAGTCCGGCGCGCAGATATTGTCTTCGGCATTGCAAGGCGAGTTCCTCCTCCGAATAATTCATAGAAGATTCTGAACACCAGGATAGTGTCCGGCTCTGCAAAATAAATTCCACATACCACCGTAGAGAGAATAATATTTACACAAGTTCAATCTGCTGACATATTTCGTGGCATGAAGTCACACCACGGCCAAGCCTTTATTCTAATTGTTTTTATTGTTCCACCTCAGCGCGTTTAGCGAAGCGGTTTCCTTGGCACGTCTTGTCAAAGCAGAGATCGTGATCTTATGTGTCCTAAGTTTGGTGGTTGTTTATTTGACCTTCGTGATCTTATGCGTGCCAAAGGAGATGTTGGAATCATTAGCAATATCATTTCCGAAGTCATTAGAATTCATAGAGATGCACACTGTCATGATCACAAAACTAATGAACACTCTCTCTAGGAAATGATCAATCACAAGATGATGTTTAACATGGATACTATGATGAGGATGATGATAGTGACTATGATCTCAATGAATCTATGAGACACTTTGGTCTTATGGCTAACCTACGCAGCTACATGGCTGGAGGAAAGGAATGGGTTCTTGATAGTGGATGTACCGATCACATGACCAGAGACAAGGATATGTTTTGTGAGCTTGCTGAAAACGGCGGCCCTCGAAAGTATGTCACTTTTGGTGATAACTCAAAGGGTAAGGTAGTTGGCCTTAGTAAGGTGGCTGTCGGTGTCAAAACCGGCGGATCTCGGGTAGGGGGTCCCGAACTGTGTGTCTAGGCGGATGGTAACAGGAGATGAGGGATGCGATGTTTTTACCCAGGTTCGGGCCCTCTCGATGGAGGTACAACCCTACTCCTGCTTGATTAATATTGATGATATGGGTAGTACAAGAGTAGATCTACCACGAGATCAAGGAGGCTAAACCCTAGAAGCTAGCCTATGGTTTTTATTGTTGTTCGTCCTACGGACTAAAACCCTCCGGTTTATATAGGCACCGGAGAGGGCTAGGGTTACACAGAGTCGGTTACAATGGTAGGAGATCTACATATCCGTATCGCCAAGCTTGCCTTCCACGCCAAGGAAAGTCCCATACGGACATGGGACGAAGTCTTCAATCTTGTATCTTCATAGTCTTGGAGTCCGGCCAATGATGATAGTTCGGCTATCCGGACACCCCCTAGTCTAGGACTCCCTCAATAGCCCCTGAACTAGGCTTCAATGATGACGAGTCCGGCGCGCATATTGTCTTTAGCATTGCAAGTCGGGTTCCTCCTCCGAATAATTCATAGAAGATTTTGAACACCAGGATAGTGTCCGGCTCTGCAAAATAAATTCCACATACCACCGTAGAGAGAATAATATTTACACAAGTTCAATCTGCTGACATATTTCGTGGCATGAAGTCACACCACGGCCAAGCCTTTATTCTAATTGTTTTTATTGTTCCACCTCAGCGCGTTTAGCGAAGCGGTTTCCCTGGCACGTCTTGTCAAAGCAGAGATCGTGTCCCCTTATTCCGGGATTCTCATCAATACGGACGTGGGTAACCCAACCGCGCCCATTGGCATGCCCCTCCAACGAAGGCGAGTCCCAAACGGTTACGGGGACGGCTCTTGGTATTCAACCCCTTTATAATGAGACCAAGGCTTGTTCCTTTTCTTCAATCTTCAATCAAATTTGCCCTTCGCCCCGAGTTCCAACACCCAAGGCCCCAGATTCAGGCGCTTCGGACCTTCGACATTGTCCGGCTCCAACCTACAAGGCCGGTGGATGCCTTCTTCCGTCACGGAAGAAGATGTGCTAAAGCTGAGAGACGCCAGGTATCTAACGGGCGAAATCTCGCATAGGCTGCCCGCCCAAGGGCAAGTCATTCCTACTCCCGAGCCTGGTGAGAGCGTGGTGTTTGTGTCTCACTTCCGTCGAAGTTTAGGCTTCCTGATGGACCCTTTCGTGAGGGGGCTCATGTTTTATTATGGGTTGGAATTCCATGACTTGGATCCGGAGTCCATCCTCCACATCTCATCATTCATTGTTGTATGCGAAGCCTTCCTCCACACTACCCCTCACTTCGGTTTGTGGCTCAAGACCTTCAACGTGGAGCCGATGATGATCGAGGGGCGGCAGGCAGAGTGCGGAGGGGCAGTTATAAGCAAGAGGGCAGACGCTCCATGGCCCGAGGGCTTTTTTCAAGAGGAGCTTGGTTTGTGGCAACAGGAGTGGTTCTACATCACCGCTCCCAGGGGCACCAGATGGGTGGCGCCACCTACCTTTCGCTCGGGCCCTCCACAACGGCTGGCGTCATGGGTCAACAAAGGGCTTGACTGGGGGCCGTCCAAGGACGTACCACTATTGCAGGGCCGTATTCGAGACCTCCAAGAGAGGGAGATCAATCTGGTTGTAGTGGCACAGTCATGCTGATTCGGGCGCCTTCGCCTGCAACGCCGCCCCCTCCGCTGTGGGAATTCAATCCGAGGGACCGCGAGCTCTCCAACACTTCATGGGTGCGACACCCGTGGAGATGTATAAACTGTTCTTCGGATCACAAGAAATGTGTCCGGACTTGACCGAGGACGCAGGTCTGAGCTGCAATCGCCCGGATACTCAAGTAAGTAGTACTGTGCCCGGACATGCTATCCGTACATTTATCATAAACTTGCCCTTTAAAGAGCTGTCCCTTGAACAGGAATGGATAGCAAAAGCAAAGCTAATAAGATGTCCGGCCCCCCTCCCTGAGACCACGCCGGATCCGGTGTTAACCAAGATGCTGAGGGTTGTGCCTTCGGAATAGGGCGAAGGGGGGAACAGGAAAGCTACTACCTCTGCTAAGGAGGCTCTTAAGGAAGGGGGGATCGAGAATCCCTCCCTCCAAGGGGAGAAGAGGACCGCTTCTGAAGACCCGGAGACCAAGGCCTCAAAGAGGGGGAAGAAATCTTCACCAGAGGGTCCTGCGCCGGGAGGAGCCCCGGCCGCACTATTTACCCAAGGGAATCAGCCCTCTAGAGAGCCGTAAGTAGAAAAGGGAGTTTTGTAATAAGGGACATCCCTGTTTTTATTTCTGAAGATAAACGAAGTTATTACCTTGTAGTTCGGATCTCAGCCCTTCTCAGCAGAGCTCGTCTTCGGGGGATCTTTGTCCGGAGATGATGGAGAGTGAAACGCCTCCATCTGCCGCACCGTCAGGCAGGGCGGACGACCCTGAGGTGTCGTCACGGAGGGCTTCCCCGAGTCCGGCGGGGCCGGAAAGTTCGGCGCCAACTGGTGTACGGCCGGGGGACATGAAGGATCTGCTTGGGCGGGCGTCTATCTCAGAAGATCACCGTACGTTAATGGGTACGGTGATTGAAAGGATTTCATCCGCTGAGAGCGGGGTGCATGAGGCCGTCAAAAGTTTACTGACGGGGTTTGAGGTACGCGAAAATGATATACCTCCTGACAGTTATGCATATAGAATGCACCCTGTATAGATAGTAGCCCCTGAGACTCGGTACGTAGTTAAAAGTGACAGCGTGCCGAGGATCATAATCTCAGTTATAATATGTCGCCCTTCCTATTCAGGGGGCGGAGTGTCCGGTGGCCAGCCGGACTGATAGATTTGCCGAACTGAAGCGGCAACTTGACGTTGCGGATGCGGACATCACGTTGGTCAACAAGTGACTTGACGAGTCACAAGGTATGTGGCTTCTCCGCGGACACCTGGTAAGGGAGCTTGATGCCCGTGCCTTACTACATGTATGCTTAATGCAGATAGTGCCGCTGCTATGGAGGTCCTTCGGATAGAGCTTGCTCGACCCAAGGAGCAAGCCAGAAAAAGTAATGCGGCTGCCTTGAAGGCTGCCAAAGAGCTAAAAACCGAACAGGCTGCTCACTGCCGAAGCAGGGAGGAAATGGCCAAAATGGTCGTGAAGCTGAAGAATGCTACAGACCGCTATGAGTTTCTTGAAAGAGAACACCGAGCGGAGCAAGAGGACCTGAAGAAGGTCACCGCCGAAGCCGAGGATGCCCGATCCGCGATGAGGGCTATAAAAGAGGAGCTACGTCAGGACAGGGATATTGTGGCTGGAAAGCCCTTTCTACTGCGTAGGAAGTTTACGGATCCAAAGTATGCTCAGTTGGTCCAGTTGTGGGGTGCGGAGGATGCTTATCTGAATTTAGCGGCAAGTGCCGCAGACGCGGTCGCACACTTCCCAGGCCAAAAGGATCACGGAATGGAAGAGCTTTTTTGGTCGCAATTCCATAGTCCGGAGCATCCACTTCCATTAACCGATCGGTTAGTCGAGTGGGCTGAGCTGAATAGGTTGTCCGGACTTGCCATGAAAGATGTCGTGGCTCATTTGTGGCTGAAAAGGCCCGAGCCGAAGAGTTATTTTGGCTTGGTGCAGCAGTTCCTTGATGCGGTGCCGCATATCGAGGCGATGAAGCGGTCGGCTTGCATAGAGGGTGCACGGATGGCTCTCGCCCGTGTCAAGACATACTGGGCAGAGATGGAGGCCACCGACGTTGCATCCCAGGATTCAAACAGAAGCCGATTACCAGTCGAGCACTATTTTGAGGAAGTCCTACAGGGCGCTCGTTTAATAGAGACGCAGTGCTCGAAAAATGTTATGTTCAAATGACATGTATGATTTGTGAAACCATGTTTCAAATATAATATAAGGGCTTTTTATACTTGTGCGTTCAAGTGTTGAAATACCTCATGTGCGGCCGTTAATGTATATGTGTATATAACCTGAAAGATGGCAGTCTTCGGCTTCAGCCCCCACGCACATAGTACGGGGGTGTTTGCAAAAAAAGCGAATTTTCACACTTAATCCAATGTCCTGGTCCTGTGAAGGAGGTGATAGCATAGAAAACTAGGCAACCGGACTATAATGCTTTATCACTTTCACTTAGCCATAGGAGTTCGATGGTGGGGCTACTATATAGCCCCCTGGGGGCACTGCGCTCTCCGAATTTCGGGGCGCGTATGTGCCTGATCGGGAAACGGTCCTTCGTTAAAGCGGACGAATTCTAAACATTCTGGTGGTCGATCGAGTGGTTGACCAGTCTCTCGCTATATCATGACAGTCAATTTTTGGCTTTCTCTACTGAGGTGCTCGCCTAGACGAACCGGGGCACGATCGCAGTAGTTCTCCTGGTGCCGCGTTAGCCGGTAGAGCGGAACGTAAGGCAGCAAAACACAGGAGCCGGGCAAACCCAACATTTGACCAAAGACATGATTCGGAACTGTTGCATATAAGGCCTAACTCGAGACGCCGAACACTTCCTAAGGTATTCGGTCATTATGAAAATGGGCAAAACAATGCCCTAAGCCCCTAGTGTCCAGGTACGCGCAAAAATTTCTGGCGCGGCCGATGCCAAAACGCCGGCTTCCTCCTCGGTTATGGTGAGAAACCGGGGGATGTGTATCAACAAGAGACAGTAAGAAAGGTTTACGCAGGGTCTTAATCTGAAAAGAATCCTTTCAACGGGTCCCTACTTCACGCCTCATTTGTGTCTCCGCAGCCCGATCCTCGGACGGGCGTAGCACGGTGTTCATCTGTAAAAGAGAAGAACTTAGTTTGGAAAAAGGATCGTGCGAAAAGTGTATAAACAGAGTATAATTCAAAAAACGAATGAAATTGAGCTTTATTGTCTCTTATTGTACATGCGTGCAACCCCTTGTAAGGGGGTACGCGGCTAGTAAGCCCCTTGTTTTATTTGTGCCAGGCTCGCCTAACCCTGTCTGGGGTCTGAATGACCTGTTTGGGTGCTTTGATCGGCAAAGCTGGATCAATGTGTGGCTGTCAACGCAGTCTCACTTTCTTCCGTATTCGAGGAACACTCGAGGTTTCCCTTTAATGAGATTATGCCGCGTGGACCACGCATTTTAAGTGTAAGAGATGCATAATGCGGTATTGCGTTAAAGCGGGCGAAAGCTTCGCGTCCCAATAGTGCTTGATAGCTACTTTTAAATGGGGCAATGTGGAAGACTAAATTTTCACGACGGGAGTTGTCGGATGAGCTGAACACAACTTCCAGTGGTAGAGAGCCTGTACAATGGGAATATGGGCCTGGCATCACTCCTTTAAAGGAGGTGTTGCTATGGCGTATTTTGGTTGGGTCTATCCCCATTCTGCGGATTGTATCCTGATATAGTAGGTTTAGATCACTGTCGCCGTCCATTATGACTTGTGTAAATTGTAGTCCGTCGATTATAGGATCTAATATCAGGGCAGTCCATCCTGCGTTCCGGATACTTCCGGAGTAATCCTGATGGTCGGAAGTGATTGATTTTTACATCCAGTGTCGGGACTCCGCTGGGGTGGACCGTGCGGTGCGTATTTTAATGGGCGCCGCTCTATTTTTGCCTGTTGTCACATGAAGTGAGTTTACTGTTTTGACCTCTTGTGGGAAATTCCTTTGTTTGCTGGTGCTCTGCTTGTGGAGTTCGTCATCATCCTCACTTGGTGTTTCGAGCCCCTTGTGTTCAGCATTAAGTCGACCGGACTGTTTGAAGACCCAATAATCTCTGTGGGTGTGGTTTGCAGGCTTCCCTGGATTTGGCATATCTTGTCCAAGATTTTGTTTAGGTTGGATAGCTCATCGCTGTTGCCCTTGAGAGGCAGTGTTTTGTTGTTCTGCCGAGAGCTTTTGAACTCGGCGTTGACTGCCGCGCTCTTTGGGCCGTCTCCCTTAGTTCGGCGCTGGTCCTTTCTGCGTCATGGTTTCCCATTTCCATCCTTGACCTCGGATGTACTTGGGTCGCTGGTGCTGCAGCTTGCCAGCCAGCTATCCTCTCCCGCGCAAAAGCGGGTCATGAGGCTTGTTAGTGCGGCCATTGTTCTTGGCTTTTCCTGGCCGAGGTGTCTGGCGAGCCACTCGTCTCGGATGTTATGTTTGAAGGCTGCTAAGGCTTCGGCGTCCGGACAGTCGACTATTTGGTTCTTTTTGGTGAGGAACCTCTTCCAGAATTTGCGGGCTGACTCTCCGGGCTGTTGGGTTATGTGAGTTAAATCGTCTGCATCCGCATGGTGGACATAAGTCCCCTGAAAATTTGCCCGAAACGCATTCTCGAGCTCTTCCCAACTTCCAATGGTATTTTCTGGGAGGCTTTTGAGCCAATGTCGGGCTGGCCCTTTGAGCTTGAGGGGTAGGTATTTTATGGCATGGAGGTCATCTCCTCTAGCCATATGTATGTGCAGGATGTAATCCTCAATCCAGACTCTAGGGTCTGTTGTTCCGTCATATGCCTCTATGTTTACGGGCTTGAATCCCGCTGGAAATTCATGATCCAGCACCTCGTTGGTGAAACATAGGGGGTGTGCAGCGCCCCTGTATTTGGGTGTGCCGTGATTTTCGAATACTCGACGTGTTGTTTTGGTTTCTGGAGCTTGCTTTCTTGACCCATAAATGGACCTGACCGGGCCGTCCTCTTTGGGAGGATCCTTATATGGGTCACGTGCCAGCTTGTGTGTGGCGCCGCTTGCCGCTCTTTGTTTGCCATGTGGTCATCCATCCGACCATGCAGCCTCTTTGTTTTTTGATTGTGGTGGCTCTACGGCCTCCTCGTCAAATTCGGGCAGTAGTTTGCGCTTCGGGCAGCTTTTTGCTTGGCGACTATCGCCGTATTTGTCTGCGGTCTTGAGTACTTTGCTCCATCTCATTCTGAGTACGTCTTCTGCTGTTTTGAGCTTCCGCTTCTGCTTCTTCAGACTTCGTGCAGTGGCGACGAGCTTTTTGTGGAGGTTCTTCTGCTCCAACGATGTGTCCGGCGTGAGATCATCCGGAATGTTGTCTTCGCCGGGGGTGGATTGCTTATCCGATTCATCCTGTTCGGATAGTTGCTCGGGGGCATGTTCGTCGTCCTCCGGTTCGCCCTGCTCTATAGCTGGGTCTATATGGGTGCTGTCGTTGTCGAGGTGGGACTTTTGACGGCGCTTGCATCGCCGTTTCGGCTGTTTTTCGAGGGAATTATCCTTCGCAGCGTCCCGTAGTTCCTCGTTATCACTTCCTTTAGGTGTATCCACCATATATACATCGTGAGTTGAGGTGGCTTTCCAGTGCCCTGTGGGTGCTGGTTCTTGGTCGTCTCCGGCATCGTCGTCCATACCGTCGATAGCTTCAGAGTCGAAGTCTAGCATGTCGGTTAAGTCATCGACAGTGGCTACGAAGTGGGTGGTGGGTGGGCTTTGAATTTCTTTGTCGTCCGCATCCCAACCGTTCTGACCATAATCCGGCCAGGGCTCTCCTGATAAAGAGAGACACTTTAGCGAATTCAGGATGTCGCCAAAAGGCGAGTGTTGAAAGATGTCCGTAGCGGTGAACTCCATGATCGGCGCCCAATCGGATTCTATTGGCAAGGGCGCGGAAGGTTCGGGGTCCGGAGAAGAGTCCGGCACCTTGGAGTCACGAGCTTCACAAGTGACAGGGTTGGTATTCGGCTCTATCACCGTAGAGGTAGCAGCCCCCGAGGTGGTGTCCAGCCACCTATCCTCGATTGGCGGCGTCGGCTCCGAGCTAGGGGTCGGAGCGGACTCTTGTGCGGCCTCCAGGGCACTGTCCGACAGCAGGGCTAAATCATGCCCATCGTGACAGTGCGGCGTGCTCGGCTGTGGCTCGAATCCGTCGAAGATCAAGTCTCTGCGGATGTCGGCCGTATAGTTCAAACTTCCAAATCTGACTTGGCTGGGGCGAAGCTGATCCGCTCCAGATGGCTGTTAATTGCCAGCTCATGCGGCCGCCAATACAAAGATCTATCCGGGAGAAAAGTCTCACCCGGACCGCGTTGTTGTTGATGATCGAAGGGGCCATCGGGCCTATAGGTGACGGCACGCAGGAACTCTCAATGAAAGCACCAATGTCGGTGTCAAACCGTGGATCTCGGTAGGGGGTCCCGAATCAAGCGCCTAGGCGGATGGTAATAGGAGATGAGGGACACGATGTTTTTACCCAGGTTCGGGCCCTCTCGATGGAGGTAAAACCCTACTCCTGCTTGATTAATATTGATGATATGGGTAGTACAAGAGTAGATCTACCACGAGATCAAGGAGGCTAAACCCTAGAAGCTAGCCTATGGTATGATTGTTGTTCGTCCTACGGACTAAAACCCTCCGGTTTATATAGGCATCGGAGAGGGCTAGGTTACACAGAGTCGGTTACAATGGTAGGAGATCTACATATCCGCATCGCCAAGCTTGCCTTCCACGCCAAGGAAAGTCCCATCCGGACAGGGGACGAAGTCTTCAGTCTTGTATCTTCACAGTCTTGGAGTCCGGTCAATGATAATAGTTTGGCTATCCGGACACCCCCTAGTCTAGGACTCCCTCAGTCACGTTAGAAGGTGCAGCAGGACCAAGGTGCAAGCAGATTGGAGGAGAAGGAGAAACTTGACCGGTCCTTCCTCCAATCAAAGCCCTGATTTCTGTCTCTAAATGCAACAATTAATCACAACAATTAAGAGATGTTGTTTTAGCTACCATGTAGGGCCACATATTAACTCGCGTGCAAACCGACTTTGATTCCTTTACTGATCAATGTGTAGTTGCGCTCCATGCATTGGGTTTCCGGGGGAGATAACAAGGCTAGGAGGGGATTGAGATGGGAAGTTAATGGACGACGCCTAAACATTTTGGGAATATCTGATTTTCATAAGATGACTTAACTCCTAGATGGAGGTACTACTACTCTCCTCCTCAGTCCAGGTTTGACGAAATATTTGTCACCTCTTCTCTACTTGTATGTGCTCGATTTATCTCACTTCCTGTGGCTTCCCACTCACACGATATTCTTATTCTATGAACTTGTGTGTGTGTGTGTGTGTGTGTGTTTTAACAGCGTGTGTGTTAGAGAGAGCGACACATCGACCTACTCCTACAGAGAGATGGTGTGTAGTGTACGATTTAGTCGCAAGAGTCGGTGCATCCTCTCGTTTCAGGGCGTCCAGTCGGGACAGCTGCCACACCCGCTCCTGACCAGCCTGGCCCACCCAAAGCCCTTGCATCACCCGCGCGCGCTTCCCGCCCGAAACGGTCAGCGCCCTCTACAGAATCGGTGCCGCATTCATGCCCGGGAAGAGCGGACGGGACCTCTCACTCGTGCCTGCATTGAAGAAAGTGGATTCAAGAGTGATGGTTGCTTCGTCCGTCCAACTTACTGCTGGGTCTATGTGATTTGACGGCTCATTGGTCATTATGATTAAGGTGGTATGACTGCTGGATGTCCCACGTTTCGGCGAACGGAGGTAGATTACAATTTTCTCCATTCTTACAGTGGAGGAGTGCAAAAGTAGTGAAAACATGCAAGCTCAGTGATTACATGGCCCTGGACACCGTGCGACACCTAACTCTTTACATAGTAGTATTGCACGTACTGTAATTTCTCAGATAGACAAATTTGTACAATGCTATGAAGCTTCCAGCTTATGTTTCATGTATCTTGCATCCAAGGTTGCCCTGTTGCAACATTTCATCAAATACAAAGGAGACTAACATGCATGCAATTGCATCTCAATGATTGAGAGATCATAGCCAATATGTACTCCCTCCGTTCCAAAGTAAGTGTCTCAACTTTATGCAAACTTTAGTACAAAGTTGTACTACTACTAAAGTTGACACTTATTTTGGAACACAGACAGCTAAAGAAAAAATGATCCATGCAGTCCCTAGCCCTTGAACCCTAAACCCTAACCAGGCTTTAATTTGCTGGCGACGTTGAACCTTCCGAAGAAATGAAGTTTGCAACCCTTTGACCATCAGATCATTTTGTGCAGTTTCACTAAAATTGAGATGAGCATCCCTCTGGCAAACAAATTGAAGAAGCGTGATTAGAGTAAGATTACATGGACTAGTGAGGAGACATAAACTCATCACAAATACAGTAGAAGCCAGTAGAGGTATGTGCGGGGCAAATAAGTAGAGAAATATCCACATGGAGTGATGTGGGCAGCTGGGGCAGTGGTGCAAACCGGCTGTAAAGGAAGTTGTACCTGAGGGATGTCGGGACATACCTCAACCTAGAGGAGGGTGGCATGAGGCGGAAACTGCCCACGTCGCGGCAGTGAGCAAGGAACGAAGGCAATCACACTGGCTTTGTGAGAGAGAACGGCGGGGACCCCTGATCGGGACGTCCCGATAGTGGGTTTTCACCGGCGGCGACAGTGACTGCATCTACACAAAGCATCCACCCCTTCCCCCATCGGACATGATCCGCTCGGATGTTAGAGATATGGCCACAGTCGTTTTGTGCGAGAGGGTGTGAAGAGAGCAACCCCAGCAAGAAACTGTCTAGGCTCGTCCTGGCTATGTATATAGTGGAGCGGTTTCTTTTTCTTTCCGGCATCGTTCATGCATGGTTCCCGACCCTCCATTATTTATAAGTGAGTAACTACTACTAGACGCATCAAATTATCACGTGGGCTGCATCATCATACAGAAATGAGCCCCATCGTGTCACATGTGTGGTTGAGGAAGACGCAAAGAGTGCTACGGAGTACTAGTACTACGTGCGTGGGTACGTGCACCTCTTCTTTTCGAGCATGGTTATTAAAAGTATAGCCCACTACTCTACCACGCGGTTATTATATGGGCAAAGAGTATAGGCAGTATTAATGACTAATAAGCCGTCAAATCACGAGGCCCACCTTTCTGTATGTTTGACCGAGGAAGCAGCCATCATTTCACTCCTCGTTGAATATCCATCCGCTGCTACCTCCACAAATAAATAAAAATCCACTTCTACCACCGCAGCATGGTTAATAATATAGCATGTCAATCATGACGTAGCAATATCATTCACTGATACAATAGGGCTGGATCTAAGGCTGGTGTTTTTTTACTTTGTCTCTTTCTCTTTATGTCTCATTTACTCATTTTACATAGGAGCACATGTAGAGGATGGCTATTCCTTTCGATGGGACTTCTTCATGGGGTTTAAGACTAAGCATCTCCGAACTATTCCCGCTGCCCACCACTCTGAATTGTGCCATCTATGATAGTACTCCCATTGCAACAATCAGGTCCACTAGGTCTAGCACTGATGGGGAACATAGTAATTTCAAAAATTTCCTACGCACACGCAAGATCATGGTGATGCACAGCAATGAGAGGGGAGAGTGTTGTCCACGTACCCTCGTAGACCGAAAGCGGAAGCGTTAGAACAACACGGTTGATGTAGTTGTACGTCTTCACGGACCGACCGATCAAGCACAGAAACTACGTCACCTCCGAGTTCTAGCACACGTTCAGCTCGATGACGTCCCTCGAACTCCGATCTAGCCGACTGTCGAGGGAGAGTTCCGTCAGCACGACAGCGTGGTGACGATCTTGATGTTCTACCGTCATAGGGCTTCGCCAAAGCACTGCTACAATATATCGAGGAGTACTATGGTGGAGGGGGGCACCACACACGGCTAAGAGATCAAGAGATCAATTGTTGTGTCTATGGGGTGCCCCCCTCCCCCGTATATAAAGGAGAGGAGGAGGGGGCCGGCCAAGGGGGTGGCGCTCCCTAGCGGGGAGTCCAACTCCCACCGGGAGTAGGACTCCCCCCTTTCCTATTAGGAGAGGGAGAGGGAAGGAAGAGGAAGGAGGGAGGAAGGAAAGGGGGGCGGCCCCCTTCCCAATTCAGATTGGGCTTGGGGGGGCGCGCCCCCTCCCTTGCTCCTTTCCCCTCCTTTCCACTAAGGCCCAATAAGGCCCATATACCTCCCGGGGGGTTCCGATAACCTCCCGGAGCTTCGGTATTGTCCCAATCTCACCCGGAACCTTTTCGGTGTCCAAATATAGTCGTCCAATATATCGATCTTTATGTCTCGACCATTTCGAGACTCCTCGTCATGTCCGTGATCATATCCGGGACTCTGAACAACCTTAGGTACATCAAAACTCATAATAAAACTGTCAACGAAACCTTAAGCGTGCGGACCCTATGGGTTCGAGAACTATGTAGACATGACCGAGACACGTTTCTGGTCAATAACCATTAGCGGAACCTGGATGCTCATATTGGCTCCTACATATTCTACGAAGATCTTTATCGGTCAAACCATATAACAACATACGTTGTTCCCTTTGTCATCGGTATGTTACTTGCCCGAGATTCGATCGTCAGTATCCCAATACATAGTTCAATCTCGTTACCGGCAAGTCTCTTTACTCGTTACTTAATGCATCATTCCATACCTAACTCATTAGCTACATTGCTTGCAAGGTTTATAGTGATGTGCATTACCGAGAGGGCCCAGAGATATCTCTTCGACAATCGGAGTGACAAAACCTAATCTCGAAATACGCCAACTCAACATGTACCTTTGGTGACACCTGTAGAGCTCCTTTATAATCAGCCAGTTACGTTGTGAAGTTTGGTAGAACACAAAGTGTTCCTCCTGTAAACGGGAGTTGGATAATCTCATAGTTGTAGGAACATGTATGTAACGCTCCGGATGTAACCTTCCATATTTGTAACTCCAACTCTTGCCATTTCCGGCTAGGTGATATATTATTTCCTTCGTGGTTGGATTTTGTCTTTTGTTTTGCATGTTGTTCATGTCATGCATCTCATCTCATAGCATCATGCGCATTGCATCTGCATGTTTTCATAAAGCTTCCTCCTGTTCGTAGTTGCTGCATACCCCCTTGCACTTCATGCATATAATAACTCGTGATCTGTGCATCATATGTAAAAACTTCATATATGTAAAATGATTAGTTTTTCTTCTAGTTTCATAATATGCTGCTTTCATCCATGTTTGATATGTTTAAAATGTTGTTTGTGTTTATTTGCTTAAATGCCATGCTAAAATGATTTATTTCATAACTAAATAACCGTAGCTCCAATTTTAATAAACTTTATATGAAAATGGGGTGGAAAAATGCCTAGTTTAACATGGTGCACTCCTCTTGCATGTTTAACAACTCTAAAATATGGTTTAGGGCAGAACAGTACCAAATTCGAGATATGCATATGGGGATTTTCCGGAATTGTTGTTTGTTGTTCCGGCCTCATTTAAACTTGCCTAAATAGTTAGTTTAATTATGCTTCACCTCTTGCCATGTTTAACAACATTTAATATTGTTGTGTACCTAAATGAGATCAAACTAAATAATTGCTTGTGGTGTTTTGTCAATATGCAACTCATTGCATATTGAGCTCCACTTAACTTGTAGTATTGTTTGTTGCACTTTGCCATACCATGCCTCATTAAACCGGGCATGCGTCATACTTGTTTGTGCATCATGCCATGTTTATGTTTGTGCATTTACCATGTTGTTTATTTCTTTCCGGTGTTGCGTCTTGGTTCCGGTAATGTTGTGATTGTGAGGATTCGTTCGACTACTACCTTTCGTCTTCTTCATGGACTCGTTCTTCTTCCTAGCGGGATTTCAGGCAAGATGACCATCACCTTGGATCTCACTACTATCATTGCTATGCTAGTTGCTTCGTTCTATCGCATTGCTGCGCTACCTATCTTTTACTCTTCAAGCCTCCCAATTTGCCATGTCAGCCTCTAACCTTTTTCACCCTTCCTAGCGAACCGTTGCTTGGCTATGTTACCGCTTTGCTCAGCCCCTCTTATAGCGTTGTTTGTTGCAGGTGAAGTTGAATATTGCTCCATGGTGGATAGGATTATGTTGGGATATCACAATATCTCTCATATTATTAATGCATCTATATACTTGGTAAAGGGTGGAAGACTTGGCTTATGCCTAGTGTTTTGTTCCACTCCTGCCGCCCTAGTTTCCGTCATACCGGTGTTATGTTCCCGGATTTTGCGATCCTTACGCGGTTGGGTGATTTATGGGACCCCCTTGACAGTTCGATTTGAATAAAAGTCCTCCAGCAAGGCCCAACCTTGGTTTTACCATTTGCCTCACCTAGCCCTTTTTCCCTTGGGTTTTCGGAGCCCGAGGGTCATCTTTATTTAACCCCCCGGCGGTGCCAAGTTCTTCGAGTGTTGGTCCGAATCGAGCTGATCAAGGGCCACCTTGAGGAAACTTGAGGGTTGGTTTTACTCATAGCTAGTCTCATCCGGTGTTGCCCTGAGAACGAGATATGTGCAGCTCCTATCGGGATTTGTTGGCACATCGGGCGGCTTTGCTGGTCTTGTTTTACCATTGTTGAAATGTCTTGTAAACCGGGATTCCGAGACTGATCGGGTCTTCCAAGGAGAAGGAATATCCTTCGTTGATCGCGAGAGCTTATCATGGGCTAAGTTGGGACACCCCTGCAGGGTATAAACTTTCGACAGCCGTGCCCACGGTTATGTGGCAGATGGGAATTTGTTAATGTCCGGTTGTAGATAACTTGACTCTAGATCCGAATTAAAACGCATCAACCGTGTGTGTAGCCATGATGGTCTCTTTCCGGCAGAGTCCGGGAAGTGAACACGGTTTTGGGTTATATTTGATGTAAGTTGGAGTTCAGGATCACCTCTTGATCGTTGCTAGCTTCACGACCGTTCCGCTTGCTCTCTTCTCGCTCTTACTTGCATATGTTAGCCACCATATATGCTTAGTCGCTGCTGCAACCTCACCACTTATCCATTCCTTACCCATTAAGCTTTGCTAGTCTTCATACCCATGGTAATGGGATTGCTGAGTCCTCGTGGCTCACAGATTACTACAACAACAGTTGCAGGTACAGGTTATGCGATGATCTTGATGCAAGAGCGATGTTTGCTTGTTTTGGAGTTCTTCTTCTGCTTCTTCTTCGATCAGGGGATAGGTTCCAGGTCGGCAGCCTGGGCTAGCAGGGTGGATGTCGTTTGAGTTTGTGTTTGTGTTTCATCCATAGTCGGATGGTGCTCTTATGTAAGATGATGTTGTATTTGTGTGGCATTGTATTCCTTTTGTATGTATCCCCATCTATTATGTAATGTTGATGTAATGATATCCACCTTGCAAAAGCGTATCAATATGCGGTTCTATCCTTGGTGGGACCTTCGAGTCTCTTTAGGATAGTATCGCATATTGGGCGTGACAAGTTGGTATCAGAGCCTCGACCGACCATAGGATCCCCCTTGATTGTTGGCCGTTGTTGAGTCTAGAAGAAAACTATTTTGAGTCTTAGGATTATATATATCGGAGAGTAGGATTATTTTTACTCCTCAGCCCCCTTCGTTACTCTGGTGAGGACTCCTGATGTAGATGTTTTGTCTTTCCTCTACTCAATTTTTCACAAAAAAAATTTAGGATCACGCAGGTATCTTGGGATCGTTCCAATAGTCTTGTGACGAGAACATTGTTCTTGGTGCCTCCTGACATTTAGGGGTTGTGGCAGTGTCCCGGGGAGTTGAGCTCCGAGGTGTTGTCGTCACAATTTTATTGTTGCAGTTCTGGAATACCTGAGTTTTCCGACATCGAAAATCTCTTTTATACAGTTGTTGGTGAGATAACCTCGACGCCACCCAGTACTGGGGAGTTCGGGAGTATTGCCATAGCTCGTATAACGGATGCTTTTCGAAGGTTGAGGTACACGATTTCTGGAGTTTTCTTGGTTATGTGTTGACGGATGGATACAGCTAGATGTAGGGATTGTTAGTTTGGGTGAGATATATTGCTTCCCCTGTATCCCCAACACCAGATTGCATAACCAAAAAGTTTTGGGAGATTATAGGTGGGAATTCAAGTAGCTCCTAGAATATATTTCCGACAGATGCATGGTATGGGATTGGGTAAATCTCTATCATATGTATTTGTTCCGGCTTATTCTGCAAGCCAAATCCTTTGTTTTGTTTTGAGTTGTGGTCTTCGAGTTGCTTCAATGTCAAGTGCTGATTCCATACCTTTTCTAAACGGTGTTTTCATATTTCTATGGGAGTACTAATCCTTTTGATCATCGAGATTGTCATGTCAATTTTTTCCAACCGGTGTGCTTCTCATCAAGTGGATCCGATCATTTCAACATTTGTGACATCAATTCTAAGTTTTCTTCACGGTATTCGTTTCATCCGTCCCCAAGTTGTCTTTGTTTTCCCCGCCCTCCCACCCTTTTTCTTCAAGGACTCAGATTTCATAATCATGTATCCTTTTATTTGTGGGAAGTCTCTTCATTCTTTTCCGTCAAGGTTCTTATCCGGTAATTCTCAAGAAGATGCTCAGGAAGCTTCAAGTTTATCATTCTTTGCTCTCTTTTCTTCTCCGGTGGATTCAATTCAAGATTTGTCGATCATATCCTTTCCTCGTTTCAAATGTTTTCTCATGCCGGTGCACCTCTTAATCATCCACCTCTTGCTATTCATGGTTATCTGGAGTGCTGAAGATATCCCGGAAGATTCAAGTTTCTATTCGTAATCCTTTCAAGCTATTTCAAGCCATTTAATTCAACCGGTGCAATCTCTCTTTTCAAGCAATCTTTTCAACAGTGTTTCTTTTGAGTGGGCCCTAACCCACAGGTCTTTTCCCGGGATCTTACCTGGCTCTTCTAATTTTCCCGGAGCTATTCCCAAATTCTTTTCGAAGTTTGACGTAAGAATGAATTTCATCGGTCACATGCCTTTCCAAGATCGATTTCAAATCATTTTCATTGTTGGCTCTACTTCTTTGCTTTCCATTCTACCAGAGTATCTCCGTAATTTTGGTGGCGTTCCTCGTCGTCATTTGAAAACCGAAGAAGAGTTTTCCTCTCAATCTTGGTCCGTTCTCTTAAAGATTCATAGTTCTAGCTTATGCCATCCTCTCATAATTGTTTTCGACTGTGAGAATTCTTTTCTTACCATCCGGAGTATTTCATGAGTTGTTTCCATTTCTTTCCTCCGAAGGCCATCTTGTCATAATTCTTCATTCTCAGCGTGTAGCTATCGTTCTCCAAATCTTACCGGTGAATCGTTCAAATACCCTCTAATCAGTTCATGATCTCTTCGTTCTCATGTATCTAAATCCCCTCAAGTATCTTCATTCATTTTCCAATTCTTCCCGGTGAATTGTGCCTTTGCTACTTTCATTTTCAATTCTTATGGTGGTTCGTTCAAGATTTCACTTCCTTCGTTATCATATCAAATATTCATTGTTTCCAAATCCCATCGGTGGTTCCATCAATACCTTCTCAAGTTTACGCTATATCCCTCCTAATCCTTTCCACGAGAATAAGTAATATGCAAAATCCATTGGTTGCCATCAATTTAACTTGATGAAGGATAAGCATACAATAAATCTTATTCTTATTTCCTCGAGGTGATTCAATTCTTTTCTTCCGGAGATTGTTCATGATGAAGTAATTCTCGGTTTTAGTGTTTCTTCTTTTTTTTCGGAGTTCCAAGTTTTCCGCATTATCTCGTCGCGCAGCTCCTTCTAAATCATCACAAGGCTTCACCTTGTGTTTTCAACTTCTCTTTCTTTCTATCATCCTTTTATTACCGGAGTTCTTCATGGAGGCTCTACATGGTGGTTCGTCAAGGATTCCTTTCATTCTTCATTTGTTCTTCAAGACTTCTCTCGAAGTTATGACTCGCCAAGCTATACTCTAAAATAAACATGGTGTTCAACACATGTTTTGTTTTGAGGAATTCAAGTAATCTTCATCTTGCATTCCAAAGTGCAATTCTTCCTGCCTTATCTTTTGAGGTGGTGTTATGTCATCCTTGAGAATTTCTATTCATGTTTCAGGATTCACAAGTTGTCAAGAATGAATTTTAAAACCATCATTTTTTTCTTCGACCATGAGTTGTTTCAACCCATCATAATTTCTTCCTTGGAGTATTTTGATATAGGTTTCACCTAAAAGCCTTCCATTGGGAATGTTGCTATTTGTGGTTCTTATCAATGATCCAAGTTATCTCTTTATCATCTTGGTGGAAGAAGTGTTCATCTCTTCGTCGATCTAAAGCAAGCAATTGTTTCCTTTAGTGGTCGGTTGTCACCTCATAATGTTGAGATGTTTTCATAAGCCCACTACAAGCTTATTCTTTTCGTTGTGGGTTTTCCAATAACCCCGTTGTAACCTTCTTGGAAGGGTGCTTTCCAAGTTCACTTGTGGCAAAAGTTGTCATTTTCTTCTCCGTCCCTTTATCCTAACGATCTAGCTTCTATTCTTTCATTACGGAGGCATTGTGATGTTGTGCTCTTCACCCATCACCTCGTTTTTTTGAGGATCGTGTTCTTTTCATGCTTATCCATTTAACCGGAGTGTTGTGTTCTCATTCAAGTTCTTTTCATCCTATCAAGTCTTGCATCTCTTTTCAACCGGGGTGCTATCTGAATTTGTTCTTCCTTGTTCCTTGTTTATCTCGTTTCAACCAAAGCGGGTTCAATTCCTTCTTGTCCATTGTACTCGTCATTCAAAGGTTTGCAACCTCCAAGGTTCACATGGTGCTCCTTGTTTCTATTTTCTACCGCGGTGCTCTCAATTGTGTTAAACTCCGTCGTGTTCTTTCTTTCAACTTTCCTCTCAAAGTTCTTTGGTTTCACTCATTTGTCGAAGAAGCAACTTAGTTTTACCTCTTCTCTTCCTCTTCTGTTTCTCTCCGGTGCCATCCTAGATCTCGGGACGAGATCCTCTCATAGTGGTGGAGTGTTGTGACGCCCCGGATGTAACCTTCCATATTTGTAACTCCAACTCTTGCCATTTCCGGCTAGGTGATATATTATTTCCTTCGTGGTTGGGTTTTGTCTTTTGTTTGCATGTTGTTCATGTCATGCATCTCATCTCATAGCATCATGCGCATTGCATCTGCATGTTTTCATAAAGCTTGCTCCCGTTCGTAGTTGCCGCGTACCCCCTTGCACTTCATGCATATAATAACTCATGATCTGTGCATCATATGTAAAAACTTCATATATGTAAAATGATTAGTTTTTCTTCTAGTTTCATAATATGCTGCTTTCATCCATGTTTGATATGTTTAAAATGTTGTTTGTGTTTATTTGCTTAAATGCCATGCTAAAATGATTTATTTCATAACTAAATAATCGTAGCTCCAATTTTAATAAACTTTATATGTAAATGGGGTGGAAAAATGCCTAGTTTAACATGGTGCACTCCTCTTGCATGTTTAACAACTCTAAAATATGGTTTAGGGCAGAACAGTACCAAATTCGAGATATGCATATGGGAATTTTCCGGAATTGTTGTTTGTTGTTCCGGCCTCATTTAAACTTGCCTAAATAGTTAGTTTATTTATGCTTCACCTCTTGCCATGTTTAACAACATTTAATATTGTTGTGTACCTAAACGAGATCAAACTAAACAATTGCTTGTGGTGTTTTGTCAATATGCAACTCGTTACATACTGAGCTCCACTTAACTTGTAGTATTGTTTGTTGCACTTTGCCATACCATGCCTCATTAAATCGGGCATGCGTCATACTTGTTTGTGCATCATGCCATGTTTATGTTTGTGCATTTACCATGTTGTTTGTTTCTTTCTGGTGTTGCGTCTTGGTTCCAGTAATGTTGCGATTGTGAGGATTCGTTCGACTACTACCGTTCGTCTTCTTCATGGACTCGTTCTTCTTCCTAGCAGGATTTCAGGCAAGATGACCGTCACCTTGGATCTCACTACTATCATTGCTATGCTAGTTGCTTCGTTCTATCGCATTGCTACGCTACCTATCTTTTGCTCTTCAAGCCTCCCAATTTGCCATGTCAGCCTCTAACCTTTTTCACCCTTCCTAGCGAACCGTTGCTTGGCTATGTTACCACTTTGCTCAGCCCCTCTTATAGCGTTGTTAGTTGCAGGTGAAGTTGAAGATTGCTCCACGGTGAACAGGATTATGTTGGGATATCACAATATCTCTTATATTATTAATGCATCTATATACTTGGTAAAGGGTGAAAGACTCGGCCTTATGCCTGGTGTTTTGTTCCACTCTTGCCGCCCTAGTTTCCGTCATATCGGTGTTATGTTCCCGGATTTTGTGTTCCTTACGCGGTTGGGTGATTTATGGGACCCCCTTGACAGTTCGCTTTGAATGAAACTCCTCCAGCAAGGCCCAACCTTGGTTTTACCATTTGCCTCACCTAGCCCTTTTCCCCTTGGGTTTCCGGAGCCCGAGGGTCATCTTTATTTAACCCCCCCGGGCCAGTGCTCCTTCGAGTGTTGGTCCGAACTGAGCTGCCTGCGGGGCCACCTCGAGGAGCTTGAGGGTTGGTTTTACTCGTAGCTAGTCTCATCCGGTGTTGCCCTGAGAACGAGATATGTGCAGCTCCTATCGGGATTTGTCAGCACATTGGGCGGCTTTGCTGGTCTTGTTTTACCATTGTCGAAATGTCTTGTAAACCGGGATTCCGAGACTGATCGGGTCTTCCTGGGAGATGGAATATCCTTCGTTGATCGCGAGAGATTATCATGGGCTAAGTTGGGACACCCCTGCAGGGTATAAACTTTCGAGAGCCGTGCCCGCGGTTATGTGGTAGATGGGAATTTGTTAATGTCTGGTTGTAGATAACTTGACTCTAGATCCGAATTAAAACGCATCAACCGTGTGTGTAGCCATGATGGTCTCTTTCCGGCGGAGTCCGGGAAGTGAACACGGTTTTGGGTTATATTTGACGTAAGTAGGAGTTCAGGATCACCTCTTGATCATTGCTAGCTTCACGACTATTCCGCTTGCTCTCTTCTCGCTCTTACTTGCGTATGTTAGCCACCATATATGCTTAGTCGTTGCTGCAACCTCACCACTTATCCATTCCTTACCCATTAAGCTTTGCTAGTCTTGATACCCATGGTAATGGGATTGCTGAGTCCTCGTGGCTCACAGATTAATACAGCAACAGTTGCAGGTAAAGGTTATGCGATGATCTTGACGCGAGAGCAATGTTTGCTTGTTTTGGAGTTCTTCTTCTGCTTCCTCTTCGATCAGGGGATAGGTTCCAGGTCGGCAGCCTGGGCTAGCAGGGTGGATGTCGTTTGAGTTTGTGTTTGTGTTTCATCCGTAGTCGGATGGTGCTCTTATGTAAGATGATGTTGTATACGTGTGGCATTGTATGCCTTTTTTATGTATCCCCATCTATTATGCAACGTTGATGTAATGATATCCAGCTTGCAAAAGCGTATCAGTATGCGGTTCTATCCTTGGTGGGACCTTCGAGTCTCTTTAGGATAGTATCGCATATTGGGCGTGACAATGTATAAGTCATGAAGAAAGCAATAGCAACATACTAAACGATCAAGTTCTAAGCTAACGGAATGGGTCATGTCAATCACATCATTCTCCTAATGATGTGATCCCGTTAATCAAATGACAACTCATGTCTATGGTTAGGAAACATAACCATCTTTGATTAATGATCTAGTCAAGTAGAGGCATACTAGTGACATTAAGTTTGTCTATGTATTCACACATGTATCATGTTTCCGGTTAATAGAATTCTAGCATGAATAATAAACATTTATCATGATATAAGGAAATAAATAATAACTTTATTATTGCCTCTAGGGCATATTTCCTTAGTCTCCCACTTGCACTAGAGTCAATAATCTAGATTACACATCAATGATTCTAACACCCATGGAGCCTTGGTGTTGATCATGTTTTGCTCGTGGAAGAGGCTTAGTCAACGGGTCTGCAACATTCAAATATGTATGTATCTTGCAAATCTCTATGTCTCCCACCTGGACTTGGTCCCGGATGGAATTCAAGAGTCTCTTGATGTGCTTGGTCCTCTTCTGAAATCTGGATTCCTTTGCCAAGGCAATTGCAACAGTATTGTCACAGAAGATCTTCATTGGTCCCGATGCACTAGGTATGACACCTAGATCGGAAATGAACTCCTTCATCCAGACTCCTTCATTTGCTGCTTCCGAAGCAGCTATGTACTCCACTTCGCATGTAGATCCCGCCACGACGCTTTGTTTAGAACTGCACCAACCGACAGCTCCACTGCTCAATATAAATACGTATCCGGTTTGCGATTTAGAATCGTCTGATCGAGGTCAAAGCTTGCATCGACGTAACCATTTACGACTAGCTCTTTGTCACCTCCATAAACGAGAAACATATCCTTAGTCCTTTTCAGGTATTTTAGGATATTCTTGACCGCTGTCCAGTGATCCACTCCTGGATTACTTTGGTACCTCCCTGCTAAACTAATTGCTAAGCATACGTCAGGTCTGGTACACAGCATTGCATACATGATAGAGCCTATGGCTGAAGCATAGGGAACATCTTTCATTTTCTCTCTATCTTCTGCTGTGGTCGGGCATTGAGTCTGACTCAACTTCACACCTTGTAATATAGGTAAGAACCCTTTCTTTGCCTGATCCATTTTGAACTTTTTCAAAACTTTATCAAGGTATGTGCTTTGTGAAAGTCCAATTAAGTGCCTTGATCTATCTCTATAGATCTTGATGCCCAATATATAAGCAGCTTCACAGAGGTCTTTCATCGAAAAACTTTTATTCAAGTATCCCTTTATGCTATACAGAAATTCTATATCATTTCCAATTAATAATATGTCATCTACATATAATATCAGAAATGCAACAGAGCTCCCACTCACTTTCTTGTAAATACAGACTTCTCCAAAAGTCTGTATAAAACCATATGCTTTGATCACACTATCAAAGAGTTTATTCCAACTCCGAGAGGCTTGCACCAGTCCATAGATGGATCGCTGGAGCTTGCACACTTTGTTAGCACCTTTTGGATCGACAAAACCTTCTGGTTCCATCATATACAACTCTTCTTCCAGAAATCCATTCAGGAATGCAGTTTTGACATCCATTTACCATATTTCATAATCATAAAATGCGGCAATTGCTAACATGATTCAGACAGACTTAAGCATCGCTACGGGTGAGGAAGTCTCATCATAGTCAACCCCTTGAACTTGTCGAAAACCTTTTGCAACAAGTCGAGCTTTGTAGATAGTTACACTACCATCAGCGTTAGTCTTCTTCTTGAAGATGCATTTATTCTCAATGGCTTGCCGATCATCGGGCAAGTCAACCAAAGTCCATACTTTTGTTCTCATACATGGATCCCATCTCAGATTTCATGGCCTCAAGCCATTTTGCGGAATCTGGGCTCATCATCGCTTCCTCATAATTTGTAGGTTCATCATGGTCAAGTAACATGACTTCCAGAATAGGATTACCGTACCACTCTGGTGCGGATCTTACTCTTATTGACCTATGAGGTTTGGTAGTAACTTGATCTGAAGTTTCATGATCAATATCATTAGCTTCCTCACTAATTGGTGTAGTTGTCTCAGGAACCGGTTTTTGTGATGAACTACTTTCCAATAAGGGAGCAGGTACAGTTACCTCATCAAGTTCTACTTTCCTCCCACTCACTTCTTTCGAGAGAAACTCCTTCTCTAGAAAGGATCCGAATTTAGCAACAAAAGTCTTGCCTTCAGATCTGTGATAGAAGGTGTACCCAATAGTCTCTTTTGGGTATGAAGACACATTTCTCCGATTTGGGTTCGAGCTTATCTGGTTGAAGTTTCTTCACATAAGCATCGCAGCCGCAAACTTTAAGAAACGACAACTTTGGTTTCTTGCCAAACCACAATTCATAAGGCGTCGTCTCAACGGATTTTGATGGTGCCCTATTTAACGTGAATGCGGCCGCCTCTAAAGCATAACCCCAAAATGATAGCGGTAAATCAGAAGAGACATCATAGATCGCACCATATCTAGTAAAGTACGACATCGCTCGGACACACCATTACGCTGTGGTGTTCCGGTGGCGGAGTTGCGAAACTATTCCGCATTGTTTCAAATTTAAACCAAACTCAGAACTCAAATATTCTCCTCCACGATCGATCGTAGAAACTTTGTTTTCTTGTTACGATGATTTTCCACTTCACTCTAAAATTCTTTGAACTTTTCAAATGTTTCAGACTTGTGTTTCAGTTAGTAGATATACACATATCTGCTCAAATCATCTATGAAGGTGAGAAAATAATGATACCCGCCGCGAGCCTCAATATTCATTGGACCACACACATCTGTATGTATGATTTCCAACAAATCAGTTGCTCGCTCCATAGTTCCGGAGAACGGCGTTTTAGTCATCTTGCCCATGAGGCACGGTTCAAAGTACCAAGTGATTCATAATCAAGTGATTCCAGAAGTCCATCAGTATAGAGTTTCTTCATGCGCTTTACACCAATATGACCCAAACAGCAGTGCCACAAATAAGTTGCACTATCATTATCAACTCTGCATCTTTTGGCTTCAACATTATGAATATGTGTATCACTACTATCGAGATTTAATAAAAATAGAACACTCTTCAAGGGTGCATGACCATAAAAGATATTACTCATATAAATAGAGAAACCATTATTCTCTGATTTAAATGAATAACCGTCTCGCATCAAACAAGATCCAGATATAATGTTCATGCTCAATGCTGGCACCAAATAACAATTATTCAGGTCTAAAACTAATCCCGAAGGTAGATGTAGAGGTAGCGTGCCGACTGCGATCACATCGACTTTGGAACCATTTCCCACGCGCATCGTCACCTCGTCCTTAGCCAATCTTCGCTTAATCTGTAGTCCCTGTTTCGAGTTGCAAATATAAGAAACAAAACCAATATCAAATACACAGGTGCTACTGCGAGCATTAGTAAGGTACACATCAATAACATGTATATCACATATACCTTTGTTCACCTTGCCATCCTTCTTATCCGCCAAATACTTGGGGCAGTTCCGCTTCCAGTGACCAGTCTGCTTGTAGTAGAAGCACTCAATCTCAGGCTTAGGTCCATATTTGAGTTTCTTCTCTTGAGCAGCAACTTGTTTGCTGTTCTTCTTGAAGTTCCCCTTCTTCTTCCCTTTACCCTTTTTCTTGAAACTGGTGGTCTTATTGACCATCAACACTTGATGCTCCTTCTTGATTTCTACCTCCGCAGTCTTTAGCATTGCGAAGAGCTCGGGAATAGTCTTGTCCATCCCTTGCATATTATAGTTCATCACGAAGCTCTTGTAGCTTGGTGGCGATGATTAAAGAATTCATCAAATGACACTATCATCGTGAAGATTAACTCCCAGCTTGAATCAAGTGATTATTATACCCAGACATTTGAGTATATGTTCACTGACAGAACTATTCACCTCCATCTTGCAGCTATAGAACCTATTGGAGACTTCATATCTCTCAATGCGGGATTTGCTTGAAATATTAACTTCAACTCCTGGAACATCTCATATGCTCCATGACGTTCAAAACATCGTTGAAGTCCCGGTTCTAAGCCGTAAAGCATGTCACACCGAACTATCGAGTAGCCATCAGCTTTGCTCTGCCAGACATTCTTAACATCGTCAGTTGCATCTGCAGCAGGCCTGGCACCCAGCGGTGCTTCCAAGACGTAATACTTCTGTGCAGCAATGAGGATAATCCTCAAGTTACGGACCCAGTTGTTGGAAATATGCCCTAGAGGCAATAATAAAAGTATTATTATATTTCAATGTTCATGATAATTGTCTTTTGTTCATGCTATAACTGTATTCTCCGGAAATCGTAATACACGCGTGAACACGTAGACCACAAATGTCCCTAGTGAGCCTCTAGTTGACTAGCTCACAGATCAATAGATAGTCATGGTTTCGACTATGGACATAGGATGTCATTGATAACGGATCACATCATTAGGAGAATGATGTGATGGACAAGACCCAATCATAAGCATAGCATAAAAGATCGATAGTTCGCTTGCTAGAAGCTTTGCCAATGTCAAGTATCTATTCCTTCGACCATGAGATCGTAACTCCGGTTACCGTAGGAGTGCCTTGGGTGTATCAAACGTCACAACGTGAATCGGGTGACTATAAAGGTGCATTACGGTATCTCCGAAAGTATCTGTTGGGTTGACACGGATCGAGATCGGATTTGTCACTTCATATGACGGAGAGGTATCTCTGGCCCACTCGGTAATGCATCATCATAATGAGCTCAAGTTGACCAAGGTGTTGGCCACGGATCATGCATTACGGTGAGTAAAGTGACTTGCCGAAAACGAGACCGAACAAGGTATTGGGATACCGACGATCGAGTCTCGCAAGTAACGCATCGATTGACAAAGGGAATTGTATACAGTGGTTTGATCGAATCCTCGACATCGTGGTTCAACCGATGAAATCATCGAGGAGCATGTGGGAGCCAACATGGGTATCTAGACCTCGCTGTTGGTTATTGCCCGAGAGTCGCCTCGGTCATGTCTCAAGGTCTCCCGAACCCGTAGGGTCTACACACTTAAGGTTCGGTGACGCTTAGGGTTAGTAGGAAGTCAAGTATGTGACTACCGAATGTTGTTCGAGTCCCTGATGAGATCCCGGACGTCACGAGGAGTTCCTAAGGGTCCGGAGGTAAAGAATAATATATAGGAAGTGGTGATTCGCCATCGGGAAAGTTTCGGGTCTCCCAGAAAAATACCGGACCACCGGAAGGGTCCCGGGGGTCCACCGGGTGGGGCCACCTATCCCGGAGGGCCCCATGGGCCAAAGGGGGAAGGGAACCAGCCCACAAGGGGCTGATGCACCCCCCTAGGCCCACCCCCTGCGCCTAGGGTTGAAACCCTAGGGGTGGGGGGGCGCCCCACCTGGCTTGGGGCACTCCACCCCTTGGTCGCCGCCCCGGAGATTGGATCTCCAGGGCCGCCACTTCTGGGGCCTATATAAGGGGGAGGAGGGGGCTGCTGTACCAACTCCCAAGGCGCAGCCCCTCCCCTCCCCAACACATCTCCTCCTCCGTAAGAGCTCGGCGAAGCCCTGTCGGAGTACTTCTTCTCCACCATCACCACGCCTGCCAGGATGCCGGTGGAGTTGTCTTCCTCAACCTCTCCTTCCCCCTTGCTGGATCAAGAAGGAGGAGACGTCGCTCGTCCCGTACGTGTGTTGAACGCGGAGGTGCTGTCCGTTCAGCACTAGGGCATCGGTGATTTGAATCACGTTCGAGTACGACTTCATCATCACCTTGCAAGCTTCCGCACGCGATCTACAAGTGGTATGTAGATGCAATCTCTCTTCCATTACTCGTTGCTTAGATGAACTCATAGATGGATCTTGGTGAAGCTGTAGGAAAAATTTTAATTTTCTGCAACGTTCCGCTACAGTGGCATCATGAGCTAGGTCTATGCGTAGTTCTCTAATGCACGAGTAGAACACAATTTGTTGTGGGCGTTGATCTTGTCATCTTACTTGCCTCTACCAGTCTTTTCTTGCTCAACGGTATTGTGGGATGAAGCGGCCCGGACCAACCTTACACGTACGCTTACGTGAGACCGGTTCCACCGACTGACATGCACTAGTTGCATAAGGTGGCTGGCGGGTGTCTATCTCTCCCACTTTAGTTGGAGCGGATTCGATGAACAAGGCCCTTATGAAGGGTAAATAGAAGTTGACAAAATCACGTTGTGGTGATTCGTAGGTAAGAAAAAGTTCTTGCTAGAACCCAATCGCAGCCACGTAAAAGATGCAACAACAACTAGAGGACGTCTAACTTGTTTTTGCAGCGATTGATCTTGTGATGTGATATGGCCAGAAGTTGTGATGAATGATGAATTGTGATGTATGAGATCATGTTCTTGTAATAAGATTCACGACTTGCATGTCGATGAGTATGACAACCGCAGGAGCCATAGGAGTTGTCTTTATTTTTGTATGACCTGCGTGTCATTGAAGAACGCCATGTAAACTACTTTACTTCATTACTAAACGCTTAGTCATAGAAGTAGAAGTAGTCGCTAGCGTGACAACTTCATGAAGACACGATGATGGAGATCATGGTGTCAAGCGGTGACAAGATGATCATGGAGCCCCAAGATGGAGATCAATGGAGCTTGATGATATTGGCCATATCATGTCACAACTATATAATTGCATGTGATGTTTATTATGTTTATGCATCTTGTTTACTTAGGACAACGGTAGTAAATAAGATGATCCTTACAAAATTTCAAGAAGTGTTCTCCCTAACGTGCACCGCTGCTACAGTTCGTCGCTTCTAAGCACCATGTGATGATCGGTGTGATGGATCCTTACGCTCACATACAACGGGTGTAAGACAGTTTTACACAGCGAAAACACTTAGGGTTAACTTGACGAGCCTAGCATGTGCAGACATGGCCTTGGAACACGGAGACCGAAAGGTCGAACATGAGTCGTATGGAAGATACGATCAACATGAAGATGTTCACCGACGATGACTAGTCCGTCTCACGTGATGATCGGACACGGGCTAGTCGACTCGGATCGTGTAACACTTAGATGACTAGAGGATGTCTAATCTAAGTGGGAGTTCATAATTTGATTAGAACTTTATTATCATGAACTTAGTCTAAAACCTTTGCAAATATGTCTTGTAGATCAATGGCCAACGCTAATGTCAACATGAACTTCAATGCGTTCCTAGAGAAACCAAGCTGAAAGATGATGGCAGCAACTATACGGATCGGGTCCGAACCCGAGGATCATCCTCATAGCTGCCAGAAGCAATATGTCCTAGAAGGACCGCTAGGTGCCGCTCCGTCCCTGCAGAACCAAGACGTTATGAACGCTTGGCAAACTCGTGTTGATGATTACTCCCTCGTTCAAGGCGGCATGCTTTACAGCTTAGAACCGGGCTCCAAAAGCGTTTTGAGCATCACGGAGCATATGAGATGTTCAAGAGCTGAAACTAGTTTTCCAAGCTCATGCCCGGTCGAGAGATATGATGTCTCCGACAAGTTCTACAGCTTGTAAGATGGAGGAGAACAGTTACACAAGTGAGCACATCCTCAAGATGTCCGGTTGCACAACCGTATGACCCAGTGAACATTAACCTCCCAGATGAGGCGGTCATTGACGGAATCCTCCATCGCTCCCACCAAGCTACAAGAGCTTTGTGATGAACTACAACATGCGGGGATGGTAAAGACCATTCTGAAGTGTTCTCGATGTCAAGTCAGCAGAGGCTGAAATCAAAAGGAACATCAAGTGTTGATGGTCAATAAGACCACTAAGTTCAAGAAGGGCAAGGGTAAGAAGAACTTCAAGAAGGACGGCAAAGATGTTGCCGCGCCCGTAAACCTGTTGCCGGAAGAAGTCAAAGAATGGACCCAAGCCCGAGACCGAGTGCTTTTATTGCAAGGGAAGGCACTTTGGCGGAACTGCCCCAAATACTTAGCGGATAAGAAGGCCGCAACACCAAAGGTATATTTGATATACATGTAATTGATGTGTACCTTACCAAGACTCGTAGTAACTCCCGGTATTTGATACCGTGCCGTTGCTCATATTTGTAACTCACAGCAGAGCTGCGGAATAAACGGAGACTGGCGAAGGACGAGGTGACGATCGCGCGTCGGGAATGGTTCCGAGTCGATGTGATCGCCGTCGACCGCTGCCTCTACATTTACCTACGGGATTAGTTTTAAACCTCAATAATTGTTATTTAGTGCCAAGTTTGAGCATGAACATTGTATCCGGATCTCGCTTTGATACGAGATGGCTACTCATTTAAGTCTGAGAATAATGGTTGTTCGATTTATATGAGAGATATGTTTTATGGTCATGCTCCGATGGTCAATGGTTTATTCTTAATGAATCTCGAGCGTAATATTACACATGTTCATAGTGTGGATGCCAAAAGATGTAAAGTTGATAACGATAGTCCCACATACTTGTGGCATCGCCGCCTTGGTCACATTGGTGTCAAGCGCATGAAGAAGCTCCATGCTGATGGACTTTAGAGTCTCTTGATTATGAATCGCTTGACACATGCTAACCTTGCCTCTTAGGCAAATGACCAAGACTCCGTTCTCCGGAACAATGGAGCGAGCAACCAACTTGTTGGAAATCATACATACCGATGTAAAAGCGGTCCAATGAGCGTTGAGGCTCATGGAGGATATCGTTATGTTCTCACTCTCACCGATGACTTGAGTAGATATGGGTATGTCTACTTAATGAAACACAAGTCCGAGACCTTTGAAAAGTTCAAGGAATTTCAGAGTGAGGTAGAGAATCAACGTGACCGTAAGATAAAGTTCCTACGATCGATCGTGGGGAGAATACTTAAGTCACGAATTTGGTACACACTTAAGAAAATGTTGAATCGTTTCACAACTCACGCCTGGAACACCTCAAATAAACGGTGTGTCCGAACGTCGAATCGCACTCTATTGGATATGGTGCGGTCTATGATGTCTCTTACCGATTTACCGCTATCATTTTGGGGATACGCCTAGAGACAGCTACATTCACTTTAAATAGGGCACCGCCTAAACCGCTGAGACGACATCGTATGAATTATGGTTTGGGAAGAAACCTAAGCTGTCGTTTCTAAAAGTTTGGGGATGCGATGCTTATGTCAAGAAACTTCAACCTGAAAAGCTCGAACCCAAGTCGGAAAAATGCGATTCATAGGATACCCAAGGAAACTGTCGGGTATACCTTCTACTTAAGATCCAAGGCAAGGTCTTTGTTGCCAAGAACGGATACTTTCGAGAAAGAGTTTCTCTCGAAAGAAGTAAGTGGAGGAAAGTAGAACTCGATGAAGTACTACCTCTCGAACGGGAAAGTGGTGCAACGCAGAAACCGCTCTGTGATGCCCACACCAACTGAAGAGGAAATCATTGATGATGATCAAGGTACTTCGGATCAAGTTACTACTGAGCTTCGAAGGTCCACAAGGACACGTTCCGCACCAGAGTGGTACGGCAACCCTGTCATGGAAATCATGTTGCTAGACAACAATGAACCTTCGAACTATGAAGAAGCAATGGCGGGCCCGGATTCCAACAAATGGCTTGGAGCCATGAAATCCGAGATAGAATCCATGTATGAAAACAAAGTATGGACTTTGACAGACTTGCCCAATGATCGGCGAGCGATAGAAAACAAATGGATTTTTAAGAAGAAGACGGACGCGGATGGTAATGTCACCATCTATAAAGCTCGACTTGTCGCTAAGGGTTATCGACAAGTTCAAGGGATTGACTACGACGAGACATTCTCTCCCGTAGCGAAGCTTAAGTCCGTCCGAATCATGTTAGCAATTGCCGCATACTATGATTATGAGATATGGCGATGGACGCCAAAACGGCATTCCTTAATGGACATCTTAAGGAAGAGCTGTATATGATGCAGCCGAAGGTTTTGTCGATCCTCGAACGCTAACAAAGTATGCAAGCTCCAACGATCCATTTATGGACTGGTGCAAGCATCTCGAGTTGGAACATTCGCTTTGATGAGATGATCAAAGCGTTTGGTTTATGCAGACTTATGGAGAAGCCTGCGTTTACAAGAAAGTGAGTGGGAGCTCAGAGCATTTCTCCTATTATATGTAGATGACATACTCTTGATGGGAAATGATACAAAACTTCGGACAGCATTAAGGCCTACTTGAACAAGTGTTTTCAATGAAGGACCTTGGAGAAGTCTGCTTATATATTAGGCATCAAGATCTATAGAGATAGATCGAGACGCCTCATAGGTCTTTCACAAAGCACATACCTTGATAAGATTTTGAAGAGGTTCAAAATGGATCAGTCCAAGAAGGGTTCTTGCCTATGTTACAAGGTGTGAGATTGAGCTCGGCTCGACCACCCACCACGGCAAAAGATAAAGAAGAGATGAGTGTCATCCCTATGCTTCAGCCATAGGATCTATTATGTATGCCATGTGTGTACTGCACTCGATGTAAACCTTGCCGTAAGTTTGGTTGCAAGATACCAAAGTAATCCCGCAAGGAACACCGGACAGCGGTCAAGAATATCCTGAAGTACCGAAAAGGACAAAGGACATGTTTCGCTTTATGGAGGAGACGAAGAGCTCGTCAGAAGGGTTACGCCGACGCTTAGCTTCGACTCAGATCTGGATGACTCTAAGTCACAAACCGGATACATGTATATGTTGAATGGTGGAGCAGTAAGCTGGTGCAGCTGCAAGCAGAGCGTCGTGGCGGGATCTACATGTGAAGCGGAGTACATGGCAGCCATAGAGGCAGCGCATGAAGCGATTTGGGTGAAGGAGTTCATCATCGACCTAGGAGTCATACCCAATGCGTCGGGGCCGATCAAACTCTTCTGTGACAACACTGGAGCTATTGCCCTTGCCAAGGAGCCCAGCTTTCACAAGAAGACCAGGCACATCAAGCGTCGTTTCAACTCCATCCGTGAAAATGTTCAAGATGGAGACATAGAGATTTGCAAAGTGCACACGGATCTGAATGTCGCAGATCCATTGACTAAACCTCTCTCGCGTGCAAAACATGATCAACACCAGAACTCTATGGGTGTTCGATTCATCACAATGTAACTAGATTGGTGACTCTAGTGCAAGTGGGAGACTGTTGGAAATATGCCCTAGAGGCAATAATAAAAGTATTATTATATTTCAATGTTCATGATAATTGTCTTTTGTTCATGCTATAACTGTATTATCCGGAAATCGTAATACACGTGTGAACACTTAGACCACAAATGTCCCTAGTGAGCCTCTAGTTGACTAGCTCGTTGTGATCAATAGATAGTCATGGTTTCCTGACTATGGACATAGGATGTCATTGATAACGGGATCACATCATTAGGAGAATGATGTGATGGACAAGACCCAATCATAAGCATAGCATAAAAGATCGTATAGTTCGTTTGCTAGAAGCTTTGCCAATGTCAAGTATCTATTCCTTCGACCATGAGATCGTGTAACTCCCGGTTACCGTAGGAGTGCCTTGGGTGTATCAAACGTCACAACGAATCGGGTGACTATAAAGGTGCATTACAGGTATCTCCGAAAGTATCTGTTGGGTTGACACGGATCGAGACTGGGATTTGTCACTCCGTATGACGGAGAGGTATCTCTGGGCCCACTCGGTAATGCATCATCATAATGAGCTCAAGTTGACCAAGGTGTTGGCCGGGATCATGCATTACGGATGCAGTAAAGTGACTTGCGGAAACGAGACTGAACAAGGTATTGGGATACCGACGATCGAGTCTCGGGCAAGTAACGTACCGATTGACAAAGGGAATTGTATACAGGGTTTGATCGAATCCTCGACATCATGGTTCAACCGATGAAATCATCGAGGAGCATGTGGGAGCCAACATGGGTATCCAGACCCCGCTGTTGGTTATTGCCCGAGAGTCGTCTCGGTCATGTCTGCGTGTCTCCCGAACCCGTAGGGTCTACACACTTAAGGTTCGGTGACGCTAGGGTTAGTAGGAAGTCAAGTATGTGACTACCGAATGTTGTTCGGAGTCCCGGATGAGATCCCGGACGTCACGAGGAGTTTCGGAAGGGTCCGGAGGTAAAGAATAATATATAGGAAGTGGTGATTCGGCCATCGGGAAAGTTTCGGGTCTCCGGTAAAATCTGGGACCACCGGAAGGGTCCCGGGTCCACCGGTGGGGCCACCTATCCGGAGGGCCCCATGGGCCAAAGGGGAAGGAACCAGCCCACAAGGGGCTGGTGCGCCTCTAGGCCCACCTCCGCGCCTAGGGTTGAAACCCTAGGGGTGAAGCGCCCACCGGCTTGGGGGCACTCCACCCCTTGTCCGCCGCCCGGAGATTGGATCTCCAGGGGCCCACCCCCTGGGGCCTATATAAAGGGGGGGAGGGAGGGGGGGCTGTACCAACTCCCAAGGCGCAGCCCCTCCCCTCCCCAACACATCTCCTCCTCCGTAAGAGCTCAGCGAAGCCCTGTCGGAGTACTTCTTCTCCACCATCACCACGCCGTTGTGCTACCGGTGGAGTTGTCTTCCTCAACCTCTCCTTCCCCCTTGCTGGATCAAGGAGGAGACGTCGCTCGTCCCGTATGTGTGTTGAACGCGGAGGTGCTGTCCGTTCAGCACTAGGGCATCGGTGATTTGAATCACGTTCGAGTACGACTCCATCATCACCTTGCAAGCTTCCGCACGCGATCTACAAGTGGTATGTAGATGCAATCTCTCTTCCATTACTCGTTGCTTAGATGAACTCATAGATGGATCTTGGTGAAGCCGTAGGAAAAATTTTAATTTTCTGCAACGTTCCGCTACACCAGTCTGTGTAATTGCTACCATCATCTTTCAACTTAGCTTTCTCAAGGAACACATTAAAATTCAACGAAACAACAGCACGAGCCATCTATAAAACAAACAAAGACAAGCAAAATACTATCAAGTACTAAGTTCATGATAAATTTAAGTTCAATTAATCATATTACTAAAGAACTCCCACTTAGACAGACATCTCTCTAGTCATCTAAGTGATCACGTGATCCAAATCAACTAAACCATGTCCGATCATCACGTGAGATGGAGTAGTTTTCAATGGTGAACATAATTATGTTGATCATATCTACTATATGATTCATGTTCGACCTTTCGGTCTCCGTGTTCCGAGGCCATATCTGTATGTGCTAGGCTCGTCAAGTTTAACCTGAATATTCCACGTGTGCAACTGTTTTGCACCCGTTGTATTTGAACGTAGAGCCTATCACACCCGATCATCACGTGGTGTCTCAGCACGAAGAACTTTCGCAACGGTGCATACTCAGGGAGAACACTTCTTGATAATTTAGTGAGAGATCATCTTATAATGCTACTGTCAATCAAAGCAAGATAAGATGCATAAAGGATAAACATCACATGCAATCAATATAAGTGATATGATATGGCCATCATCATCTTGTGCTTGTGATCTCCATCTCTGAAGCACCGTCGTGATCACCATCGTCACCGGCGCGACACCTTGACCTCCATCGTAGCATCGTTGTTGTTTCGCCATCTATTGCTTCTACTACTATCGCTATCGCTTAGTGATAAAGTAAAGCAATTACAGGGCGTTTGCATTTCATACAATAAAGCGACAACCATATGGCTCCTGCCAGTTGCCGATAACTCGGTTACAAAACATGATCATCTCATACAATAAAACATAGTATCACGTCTTGACCATATCACATCACAACATGCCCTGCAAAAACAAGTTAGACGTCCTCTACTTTGTTGTTGCAAATTTTACGTGGCTGCTACGGACTGAGCAAGAACCGTTCTTACCTACGCATCAAAACCACAATGATAGTTTGTCAAGTTAGTGCTGTTTTAACCTTCGCAAGGAACGGGCGTAGCAACACTCGGTTCAACTAAATTTGGAGAAACTGACCCCGCCAGCCACCTGTGTGCAAAGCACGTCGGTAGAACCAGTCTCACGTAAGCATACGCGTCATGTCGGTCCGGGCCGCTTCATCCAACAATACCGCCGAACCAAAGTATGACATGCGGGTAAGCAGTATGACTTGTATCGCCCACAACTCACTTGTGTTCTACTCGTGCATATAACATCTACGCATAAACCAGGCTCGGATGCCACTGATGGGGAACGTAGTAATTTCAAATTTTTCCTACGCACACGCAAGATCATGGTGATGCACAGCAACGAGAGGGGAGAGTGTTGTCCACGTACCCTCGTAGACCGAAAGCGGAAGCGTTAGAACAACGCAGTTGATGTAGTCGTACATCTTCACGGCCTGATCGATCAAGCACCGAAACTACGGCACCTCCGAGTCTAGCACACATTTAGCTCGATGATGTTCCTCGAACTCCGATCCAACCGAGTGTCGAGGGAGAATTCTGTCAGCACGACGGTGTGGTGATGATCTTGATGTTCTACCATCGCAGGGCTTCGTCTAAGCACCGCTATAATATTATCGAGGAGGACTATGTGGAGGGGGGCACCGCACACGGCTAAGAGATCAAGAGATCAATTGTTGTATCTATGGGGTGCCCCCCTCCCTCGTATATAAAGGAGTGGAGGAGGGGGCGGCCAAGGGGGGTGGCGTGCCCTAGGAGGGGAGTCCAACTCCCACCGGGAGTAGGACTCCCCCTTTCCTATTAGAAGAGGGAGAGGGAAGGAAGAGGAAGGAGGGAGGAAGGAAAGGGGGGCCGGCCCCCTTCCCAATTCGGATTGGGCTTGGGGGGCGCCCCCTCCCTTGATCCTTTCCCCTCCTTTCCACTAAGGCCCAATAAGGCCCATATACCTCCCGAGGGGTTCCGATAACCTCCCGGAGCTCCGGTATTGTCCCAATCTCACCCGGAACATTTCCGGTGTCCAAATATAGTCGTCCAATATATCAATCTTTATGTCTTAACCATTTTGAGACTCCTCGTCATGTCCGTGATCACATCCGGGACTCCAAACAACCTTCGGTACATCAAAACTCATAAACTCAGAATAAAACTGTCAACGAAACCTGAAGCGTGCGGACCCTACGGGTTCGAGAACTATGTAGACATGACCGAGACACGTTTTCGGTCAATAACCAATAGTGGAACCTAGATGCTCATATTGGCTCCTACATATTCTATGAAGATCTTTATCGGTCAAACCGTATAACAACATACGTTGTTCCCTTTGTCATTGATATGTTACTTGCCCGAGATTCGATCGTCGGTATCCCAATACCTAGTTCAATCTCGTTACCGGCAAGTCTCTGTACTCGTTACGTAATGCATCATTCCGTAACTAACTCATTAGCTACATTGCTTGCAAGGCTTATAGTGATGTGCATTACCGAGAGGGCCCAGAGATACCTCTCCAACAATCGGAGTGACAAAACTTAATCTCGAAATACGCCAACTCAACATGTACCTTTGGAGACACCTGTAGAGCTCCTTTATAATCACCCAGTTACATTGTGACGTTTGGTAGCACACAAAGTTTTCCTCCGATAAACGGGAGTTGCATAATCTCATAGTTGTAGGAACATGTATAAGTCATGAAGAAAGCAATAGCAACATACTAAACGATCAAGTGCTAAGCGAACGGAATGGGTCATGTCAATCACATCATTCTCCTAATGATGTGATCTCGTTAATCAAATGACAACTCATGTCTATGGTTAGGAAACATAACCATCTTTGATTAATGAGCTAGTCAAGTAGAGGCATACTAGTGTTATTAAGTTTGTCTATGTATTCACACATGTATCATGTTTCCGGTTAATACAATTCTAGCATGAATAGTAAACATTTATCATGATATAAGGAAATAAATAATAACTTTATTATTGCCTCTAGGGCATATTTCCTTCAAGAACGTCCTGTAAGAAGAGACTGTCATGCAAAACATACATCTTGTTGCCTTCTTCCTCATACAGTACGTACCACTGGTATGTACTACTAGTACTACTACTACTCGTTCTCCGATAAACCTTGCGCTTTGCATCTAAAAAATATTAACCTTGCACTTGGCTCTTCGCTTCTTGGGGAAGTCGAGCAATAATGGTACTACATTATATCGTTCTAGCTATCTGAGACCGAATGAATTGCTGCACGTCCACCACGTAGGCGAGGGTCGAGGGGCGAGGGAGAGTGCATACTAGTACGTTTGTTTCAATATGGACTACACACGGAGCAAAATGAGTGAATCTACACTCTAAAACACGTCTATATACATCAGTGTTTGGAGTACTAGTAGTTCATATTGAAATCTACTACTCCCTCCGTCTAATAATACTAGTGTCTAGACAAATTTAAGCCAAGAATTTTGGGACGGAGGTAGTATATTTCAAACAATATGATAATCTCTCTAACCAAGGTAGGACAAGGAGTAACGGAGGGAGTAGTAAAATTTTCTCCTCGTCCTGCGAGGCACCGCGCGCGTGGGCGAGGGAGCGGGCGTAGCCATAGTAAATCAAGCTTCGCCTCGTCCTGCGACTCTGTGACCCACCGCGCCCGTGGGTGGGGGAGACGGTGTACTAAGCAAGCTTCTCCTCGTTATGCGAGTTGACAGGACACATCAAAAGTAATATGTACACAGCATCTCCAGTGTATAGAGCCTTGCCTCTAAGGTAGGCCCCACATGGTTTGCCTCTTTTTTAACATAACACTCAAGTCGCAATTTGTTTGTTCATCCGTGGTACACAATCCTCCATCAAGTGGACAACCAGTTCACATGTCAAATTACTAGGTGGCCTGCCTTTTCATACAGAAATGAGCTCCACCGTGTACCCGCGCGGGTGTGGTTGGGAAAGAGACGGGAGTAGGTGCGCATACACTGCATGCACCTCTTCTCTTCGTGCACATCCCCCACCTATGTGGGTGGGTGTGAGAGAGATACAAACCTAGACAGATGGCATGCGTTCGTGAGTGATTTTTGTTGGGGGGTGATTTCGTGAATGTGTTTGTGGGAGTATGTGTCGATGATATCTCAAACAAAAATTTGACACATGCAATGTGTGTGAAATAGAGGCCTATCTATATCATATATAGAGGGGCGATCCACGAGAAGAGAGGGGGGTCATAGATATCGATAGAGTCAAAGAGAGGATCAAGTGGGTGGGTGCAAGATCGATGAAGAGAGTCATCGAAATTGTGTGTGTGCAAGTCAAAGATATAGGGCAACTGACCTACCGGAACGTCAAAGGGCACAGGGCAAGTTTGTGTGTGGCAGGGAGACATGACTAGAGCGCTCGATGTATCAGTGTGTGTGGGGGAGGGGGAGCCAGAGACCTAACTAGAGAGGTAGATCGACTCATATATGTGTTGAGAAGGAGAGACCCAGGTATGTCATGAGGGAGATCGGTTGACATCCATACATAAGTGAAGGACGGGAAATAGGTTGGGACAGAGAGATAGGGGGAGAGAGGGGGAAGGGAGAGGGGTAGAGTGCTGGATGGGTGGTGGAGTTGCTTCTCGAATATGGTGGGAGAGGCCTAATAGACAAACTGAGGGTAGAACTGCAATATTATCAGTAAGAGTGAGGATGTGTATCTGTGTGTGCATGTGCATGGTAGATGTGTCGGGAGGCATGCATGGATGATGAAGGGGGGCCATGTGTTTGGTAAGAAGACCTAACTAGATCGGTAGATCAACTGTTGTGTGTCGGAGGAAGGGAGAGACATAACGAATAAGGTAGATCGATCGGCGCTTGGGGAAAACGAGTTATAATGACCTAGCTAGCTATATGTATAGCGAGAGATCGGTCGGTGTACATCCATTAGTTAGAGGCAAATAAGGCCTAGCGAGACGGATAGACAGAGATAATGGAGCTAGGAGGTGGTGCGAGAGGCCTACAAGCTAGATAGGGGGAGGAGTGTGCGATTGTGAGATCGATGAAAAGAGGGGCGAGAGTTTCCACGTGTGTGGGACCGTATGAGAGACACGAGGCATGGACATAGAAAGGAGGAGATGGAAGATGCATGTGTATGTGGTAGGCAGACATCACTGGAGAGGTTTAAGATCGGTGTGTGTCGAAAAGGAGTTGTGGATACCGTGGGAGAACGACCTAAAGAAAAAAATGAATGGCGCGATGGATAGAATGCTGAGAGAGGGGGACGGCGAGAAGGGTGTGTGCATGCACGAGAGAAAGTTAGTTCTAGATACAAAGGTTAGAGGATTGTTTGGGTGTAAGAGACTAACAAAGATCATAATTCAATATGAAAGTGGATTCATATATTTGAATAGGAGATCATAGTGTTATAAACATATGCATGCATGAATATAGTGGTAATACGCATGGTGTGGTTTTGGACATGTTATACTATAATGTGATAATGCGTGGCATTGGCAACTCACAGCTAAATATGGAACAATCTAAATCGTACTATACATCAAACAATCTCACATTTTATTTGAATTTGTGATAATGTGTGGTTTTTGCAGCTCACAACTAAATATTGAACAATCTAAACCATATCATATATCGAACAATCTCATATTTTATTTGAATTTGTGATAATGTGTGGCGTTTGCACCTCACACTAAATATCAAACAATCTAAACCATACTATATATCGAACAATCTCACATTTTATTTGAATTTGTGATAATGTGCGGCATTTGCACCTCACATCTAAATACTTGAAGGCGTAGGGGGGCGGGGCACCATACATTATGTGATAAACACATTATACATACGAGACATGGTTTAGATTATGAAGATCTAGCTAGAGCTTGAAATGTACAGTGATTTAAAATCAACATAAAGTGGATTCAAAAAATTGAGTTCGAGTTCACATAGTACACATAGTTCATATCTAACTCGACAGTAATCATGTGGTGTGCTGTGAAGATAATATACAAATGATGGTTTCACTTGACAATAATGATGATTGTAGGTCTTATTAAAATAGAGAAACGAATTCAAATGGTTTAACCTGACAACAATCATGATTGTAGATCTTATTCAAATAGAAAAACAAATTCAAATTTAGTTGATATTGAAGCGGTAGTATATACGTTTGGAATGCACTAAAACATTCATTTGAGTAGCAGGTTGCATGCATTATACACGCAACGAAATATTTTAATTGAACATAACATGAATTCAAAGTTTTGAATGGCATTTGTAGTGCGAATTGATTTGGTATACTACACTGGGACTAGACTCTCTTGTGTGGTGCAAAATTTATTTCTTTTTGTTTTTTCGTCGAGTGAAGTGCGAATTGATTTGGTACAATACACGTTAGGCCTGTCTGGAAATTTCAACCCGCGCCTTGTTACCCCGAAATATTTAAGATATATCTTCCCTCCATCTCAACCCGCGCCTTGCTATCCCAAAATTACAACGCGCGTGAAAACTCCCACCTCCTGCGAAATCCCGACACGCGAAATGCCCGTGATACCCATGAACCGAAAGAACCGCCTAGCTCAAATCGGTGGGAGTACTTTCGTAACTTACCCTACATTTCGGCCAAGTGCGTCCCTAAGCCATGGTCCCTACCTCCCATCCCATCCACTGACCCATTTGTACACCGAGGCCGCGAAAACCCGCGAAGCCCCACACCCTCCTCCGTCCGCCACCCAGCCGGAGCCTCTTCCCCGACAACGTCATCCACAGCAACACCGCGACGTCCCTCATCCACCCCACCGGATGAGGATCCATCATCGATCTCATCGTCCTGCCGGTTCAGCCATCCTGTCCTCCACCTCCAAGGAGCTACCCCGACGTTCCCCTCGTCTTTCGTGCCACCTCCATTCCCACACCGCCGTCTTCACCTGCACCACCAGAAGAGCAGCATCATCACCGTTTCCTCGGATGAAGCTGAGGCCTAATCGGTGCCACCAAAGAGGTTCTACACTAATCGCAGCATTTTCTTCTTGATTCAATCTCACGGTGCTGCCGGCGCTCGGTCTCGAGCCGACATTGCGCGGCTCCATCCACGGCGGCATCGCCGGCCACTTCCTCCACGATATTGGTCCCTCGGCCGCGATGTCCACATCCGTAGGACCTGCTGCTACTTTGGCTCTCGCTCATGCTGCTGCTCTGCTCTTGCTCTCGATCCCCTACCTGGTCTGCTCTTGCTCTTGCTCTTGCTTGCGCTGCTGCTCTCGCTCTTGATCTTGCTTGCGCAACTGCTCCAATTTAGCTACACTTCAGTCGACTGAATCGACTTTTGGGTCAATTGATTTTCAGGGGGTGGGGGGCTCACCAGAGTTAAGGAAGAACCAGCTGCAGCGGGGAGGGGGGCTCGCCAGAGAGGTACCCCACTATCTATCTTAGGGTTCAGGGTGGGGCGGTGTCGCTAACGGTGGTGGGGCGGTGGCGTGGGTATCGTCGGAGAAAAAGCTCGGCGCGGGGGGCCCAAGAGGGATGGCCGGAGCAGCGGTGGACCGGTGGGGGGGAGTGGTTTCGGGACGAGCGGTGGGGGCCGGCGGTTTGGCCGGTGGTGGCTAGCGGCTCGGGGGGTGGAGGTTGAAGATGAACTGCAAGCCCTTGATTTCATATCCAAAGGCTGGAAAATCAACTGAACAGAGATGAAAAAGTCAGTCGACTGACATGTAGCCTCACCCTGCCTGCTGCTCTACTCTTGCACGCGCTGCTGCTGCACGAGCAGCATATACTGCTCTCGCTCGAGCCCCTGCAGCTACAACCCGAGATGCTGCTACACGACCAGCTGCCCCGGCTCTCGCACGCGCTGCTGCTCCTGGCACTGCTACTATTTTTTACTGCTTTTCTGCTACTAGTGCATTCAGTTTCGACAGTAAAATTCAGTTTCGACAACTAAATTCAGTTTCGACAGTTAAGTTTAGAGATGAGCGACCGATGTATTTTACATCTAGCACTTTGTGGTTATGTATTTTACGTCATCTATTGGAGATGCTATTAGAATTCCACTCAGGTTAACATTGTCTCTCTTGTCCTGCTTCAGCCTCACAGTCGTACAACTCACCGGAGCTGTTCCAATGACAAAACCCTCCATCACAGCGGAGCAGTACCCCGGGCTCCATCTCCAGATGCCTAAAATCTTCTTCCCCTCCTCTGACAGCCAAATCAGTCGGAGCATCCTCTCCGACCAACCCAATCACGCTGAGATCGACATGGCTTCGCCAAAGAGGTTGTACACTTGTTTCATCGCTTTTTTACTCTACATGTTATATATATTGTCCACTGAGCACACGTAGTAACATGAAATATGATTAGTTTCTCCTACTATATGACAAGCAGTGAAGTACCAGGCAACTTAGCTATCCGTGATGGACTCTCTTGAATTCCATCATTATTTATCTTTGTGCGTCTGAGCTGTGCATTTGTAGATGGGCCTGGGAGTTGAGCTAGTAGGGCAGTGGACTGGGTCCAAAGTAGTAGAAGTGGCACAAAAACATGTTTGGAGTGTAGGCTTTTCCTTGCTCAAGCCTGCCTACTAGAATCGCCACTTCTTGAAAGGAGAAGTGAAGGAAAAACATAGGAATTGGAAAGTTTCATATTGTACTACTATTCATGCATTTGGTTCAAAGGAATAGAGCAAAGGAAAATTGTAGGATTTGTTCCTTTAGTGTCTCCTTGAAAGAAAAATCATAGGAATTTTAATATCCACTTGTCCTCCTTTTCAAATTCCTATTCATGAAGCACTAGACTAAGAGATAGTAGCATAATAGCATTATAATCGTACATTTTCTTGTGGTTTGACTTAATCTCACCATGCTTCTTTGCATCATGTGATCTTCCAATTCTTGTGAACCAAACACGCAGATTGGCAGAAATCCTGTGTTTTTAAATTCTCTGTTTTGCACGTGCATTCCTATTCTATTCATGTGTATTTCCAATCCCTGCATTATTAGAACCCTCAAATTTAAACAAGCCCTTACCCAATTACTTCTGTTACAGAATGTGTCAAAGAAAACCTTGTGTGGTTTGTCCCGCTCCTGCTACGTTGTGTTCCACCCCAGCTCAGCTGCTCCAACGAAGGGGGGTCACCACAGCAGGGATCCGCCCTCCAAACTGTCTTTCACTGCCTCAGATCTTCTTCCCCGCCGCCGCCAGCCACAACAACTGCATTACCATCATCAACCGAGCAGATGATCTCGAGGACTACACGGGTCCGCAAGAGAGGTCGCACTCTTTCGTGTCCGCTTACGTTATGCATGGCTTAATATTACGTGCTACTTTATCATCCTGTTCACCAATTAGACTCTGAGTCAGCTCCAAACTAATGCTCAAACTTGAGTTTTTAAATGGTTGTGGGGTACATATATGGGCCGCAATCAATAGTATCTATCTACTATCTGGTTAATCTCTGGTGTCTACTGTGAGTTTCATGTTGGGTGGAAAACAAACAGTAAAGAAGCCATTATCTGTATTTTTTAACTGAAGCCATTATCTGCCTGCTATCATTGGTTTTGGGTCTATCCCCAGCTTGCTACCATCACTCTGGATTTCTGCATGCACTCCTTACATAATCTCACTATGCTTTATTCCAATGCATGTCAGTTATTGTACACAATGGAACTGAACATGTAGAGCAAAAGAGACGAGCCTTGCATGGCAATAAAATTTCATTCAGACATCGCTCCATGGTGCGTGCAAAGGCAGCCCCCTCCATCCATTTCGAATTGTAATCAAGAGGAAGAAAACTATTCTAAGGGGTATTCAGAAGGAGAAGACCACTCCTATTTACCCCCTGAGGTCTTCGCTCTAACTTGGCATGCTGATGTTGGTAATATCATGCATATGGTGCCTTGCATTGCTTACTTTATACATCAAATATGTCATCTGCTTAGTTTAGACATGCTTTGTGTGAATGCCATATGTTTAGTTTCTTTATCGTATATGCGAATTATGCAACGCCATCTTGTTTAGCCAGGCATCATATATGTGAATTTTGCAATGCCATCCTGCTTAGCCAGTAATCTTATATGTGAATTATATCATGCCATCCTTTTTTTCACTACGTATTACATTTGTCAACAATGTTAGTACATTCAACTACTCTTCATGTGCATCAGCTATTTGGCACGGTGATGGAAAATTCTGGAGTGAAAACAAGGTCTTCAGAGCAGACTATGCTATCTGACGAAGCGCATATCTCACTGGTTACGGATAGCTCCTCAGAGAAGGATTCAGAGACAGATGACCTGTCCTATTCCCCCCCCCCCCCGAGGTGTATGCTCTAACTTGGCAGGGTTATATTGCTCATACCATGCGTATGGTGTCTTGCATTGCTATGTCATTTACTTAGTTTAGACATGCTTTGTGTGAATGCCACCTGTTTAGTGTCTAATTACCATATATGTGAATTATGCAATGCCATCTTGTTGCAAGACATTATATATGTGAATTATGCAATGCTATCTTGTCGCAAGGCATTATATATGTGAATTATGCAATGCCATGCTGTTTAGCCAATAATCATATATGTGAATTATATCATGCTATCCCTTTTTTGTATTACGTGTTCCATTTGTCGACAACGTTTGTATATTCAACTACTATTCATGTGCATCAGCCATTTGAAGCTGTGATGGAAGTATCTGGAGTGAAAAAAAAGTATTCAGAGCAGACAATGCTACCTGTTGAAGCAGACATCTTGCTGGTTACAGATAGCTCCTCAGAGGAGGATTCAGAGACAGATGACCATTCCTATTTCTCCCCTGAGGACTATGCTCAAACTTGGCAGGGTTATATCACTCATGTCATGCATGTTGTCTTGCATTGCTTAGTTTTTACATCATATATGCAATTGCCATCTGCTTACTTGCTTATTATATAAATCATATATTTGAATTATATCATGCCATCATGTTTACATAGACAACATCTATCTGAATTTTGGCATGCGAACCCATTTGAAAAGGCATCATATAGGCGGCATGTATGTGAATTATGGCATGCCAACCTATTTAATAAATACATTATATAGTTATATCATGTCATCATGATTACATAGTCATCATATTTTGAACTATGTCTTTCCATCCTTTTTAGTTAGCCATCATATATGTGAAATTGTGTCATGTTATCATGTTTGGTTATCCATCATATATGTGAAATTGTGTCATGCTATCCTGTTTGGTTAGACAACATAAATGTGAATTATTTCATGCCCTCTTTTATTCCCCACTATCCATTGCACCTGTCTATCATACAATGTATGTACATTCAATTACTTTTCTTGTTTATCAGCCATTTGAATTGGAGAGGGTGATGGCAGTATCTAAGGGAGTAACAACACAGTCTTTAGAAAAGATAGTGCTACCAGTCCATGCAGATAGAACCACGGTTGTACTTGCCCATGAACTAGCCCCACCACACATAACCCAGACTCTCGCAGATTCTGCCCCTACCCAATTGGATAGAGAACCAGCTATACCCCTTATAACCCCAACACCAGCAGATAGTAACCCAGTTCCAGTTGACATAGCACTATCTCCACCATAGAGCACCCTAACACGAGCAGTTAGTAAGGGAACTGCAGTGCCCAAAGCACGAGGACCACCACTCTGAATCCCAACTCTATGCTTTAAGCAGAAGAAGAATTGTTCTCAGGTCAGGTTCTGTAGCTATGGTTCATACTCCTTTGCTCTTGCATCACTGTATTTACTCATACCAACTATTTTCAATTTTGAGGGATGGAATTGAAACTCCAATGGCACAACAGGTATGTTTTAAACCTATTTCTTTAACTGGTTTGCTGTTGTAATTTGCTCTATGTTGATTTCAGTTTCAATTGAATAAACAGTTATGTTCTCATGTCATGCACATTACAAGTGTTGTTATTGCTCTATAGTTTCCCACACTTATATTTTGTCTATTCTGTTTTGTCTTAAACATATATTATTTGAATTTTGTCTCTATCTTGATTTGGCAACAAAAACTAGAATGATATAGACCATACAGTGACCATGGTACAAAGATAGATGTTTGTTTCATGTTGTTATCCTGTCCACTTTACTATTGAACTGATTTACCAAAATGAGTTTCATATACAACATGGTAAACCTGTGGTGTGTCTGCTTGTTTCTTTTTTAGAATGCGGGTGAAATATTGGAGAAGAGTACCTCGCTATGCAATGGTAAAGGAAGTAATGCAGACAAGGTTCAAAATAGCGGGTCATCCCTATTGGTCTCCAAGAAAGTTGATAAAAACTATCATGATGACACTGAGACAACCCAAAAGTCATGTCTTGATGTAGTATTCAAGTTACTGGCCACTACCGTTGGCACAAGTTCTTCGAACTCGCAGCCTGAATCACTTCGGCTTCTTTAGTCTCAGCTACAAGCTGAAAAGCATCAGTCAGCCGTGCTGCGGCAAGAAGCCGAAGGACTAAGGAAGTCCCTACAGAATTCAGATGCATACTTTCTGGTGCAACAGCAAGCGCTGGAGAATTTAGGCGCCAAACAAGAGAAAGTTAATAAGCTTGCTAAGCATCTTGCCAGCATTATGGGTACCCAGGATATTGTTTCTTGAGTTCTTCTGAAGTGGTTTCAGTTCTGGTCTTGTTTTGCTGCGAAGTGTATTTGCACTAGTCGCCAACTTTGACAACCAGTGGATGTGATATGCTGCTTTGTTCCCTATATTTGCACTGGTGGCGAACTTTGATGCCCAGTGGATGTAATATGTGTAATAGCCGTGATAGCCTAGCATAAGTTGCTTGCTTGTTTATTTCCTTGTTGTCTTCTTTATTTGTTTGCTTGTAGTCAGTGCAGTTCTTTTTACGCGGTTTGCTAGTGGCCGCAATAACCTATTTTTTAAAACTAGGCCACAATAACCATGGGCTACATATTTATTGTAGTGACCATGGGCCTCCTACGGGCCGTAGAAACAATGGGCCTTCTACGGGCCGTAGAAACAATGGGCCTTATACAGGCCGTAGCACCAATGGGCCTTCTACGGGCCGTATGATCGATTGGCCAAACATGGGCCAATAACAGACTGCATTAAGGGCCATAAATGGGATAGAGTTGGAATCGTCCATTCATGGGCCGACCATAACGGGTCGTCATTAGTCGGCTGTATTGATGATGCTATGAAAATGGCCCAACAGATTAATGGGCCACAAACAGGTCGACTGTAACCATGGGCTAAATTTGGCCCACAAAGCAGAAAAGGCTAGTAACGGGCCTTAAGTAACCTAATGCTGGAAATGAGCCCAAGAATAAATGGGCCCTGTGAAGGCCGAAAGATAACACAGGCTAGAAACGGCTGAGGGAGTCCTGGACTAGGGGGTGTCCGGATAGCCGAACTATCATCATTGGCCGGACTCCAAGACTATGAAGATACAAGATTGAAGACTTTGTCCCATGTCCGGATGGGACTTTCCTTGGCGTGGAAGGCAAGCTTGGCGATACGGATATGAAGATCTCCTACCATTGTAAACGACTCTGTGTAACCCTAGCCCTCTCCGGTGCCTATATAAACCGGAGGGTTTTAGTCCGTAGGACGAACAACAATCATACCATAGGCTAGCTTCTAGGATTTAGCCTCCTTGATCTCGTGGTAGATCTACTCTTGTACTACCCATATCATCAATATTAATCAAGCAGGAGTAGGGTTTTACCTCCATCGAGAGGGCCCGAACCTGGGTAAAAACATCGTGTCCCTTGTCTCCTGTTACCATCCGCCTAGATGCACAGTTCGGGACCCCCTACCCGAGATCCGCCGGTTTTGACACCAACATTGGTGCTTTCATTGAGAGTTCCTCTGTGTCGTCACCTATGGGCCCTATGGATCCTTCGATCATCAACAACAACGCGGTCCAGGGTGAGACTTTTCTCTCCGGACAGATCTTCGTATTCGGCGGCTTCGCACTGGGGGCCAATTCACTTGGCCATCTGGAGCAGATCGAAAGCTACGCCCCTGGCCATCAGGTCAGATTTGGAAGTTTGAACTATACAGCCGACATCCGCGGAGACTTGATCTACGACGGATTCGAGCCATAGCCGAGCGCGCCGCACTATCACGATGGGCATGATTTAGCTCTGCTGCCGGATAGTGCCTTGGAGGCCGCACAAGAGTCCGCTCCGACCCTTAGCTCAGAGCCGACGCCGCCAATTGAGGATGGGTGGCTGGACACCACCTCTGGGGCTGCTACCTCTACGGCGATAGAGCCGAATACCGACCCTGTCCCTTGTGAAGCTCATGACTCCAAGGTGTCGGACTCCTCTCCGGACCCCGAACCTTCCGCTCCCCTGCCAATCGAATCCGGTTGGGCGCCGATCATGGAGTTCACCGCTGCAGACATCTTTCAGCACTCGCCTTTCGGTGACATCCTAAATTCGCTAAAGTGTCTCTCTTTATCAGGAGAGCCCTGGTCGGATTATGGTCAGAACGGTTGGGATGCGGACGACGAAGAAGTTCAAAGCCCACCCACCACCCACTTTATAGCCACTGTCGATGACTTAACCGATATGCTAGACTTCGACTCCGAAGACATCGACGGTATGGACGACGATGCCGGAGACGACCAAGAACCAGCACCCACAGGGCACTGGAAGGCCACCTCAACTCACGATGTATATATGGTGGATACACCTAAAGGAAGCGATAACGAGGAACAACGGGACGCTGCGAAGGATAATTCCCTCGAAAAACAGCCGAAACGGCGACGCAAGCGCCGTCAAAAGTCCCGCCTCGACAACGACAGCACCCATATAGACCTAGCCGTAGAGCAGGGCGAACCGGTGGACGACGAACATGCCCCCGAGCAACTATCCAAACAGGATGAATTGGATAAGCAATCCACCACCGGCGAAAACAACAGTCCGGATGATCTCACGCCGGACACATCGTTGGAGCAGAAGAACCTCCACAAAAGGCTCGTCACCACTGCACGAAGTCTGAAGAAGCAAAAGCGGAAGCTCAAAACAACGGAAGACGTACTCAGAATGAGATGGAGCAAAGTACTCAAGACCGCAGACAAATACGGCGATAGTCGTCAAGCAAAAAGATACCCGAAGCGCAAACTACTTCCCGAATTTGACGAGGAGGCCGTAGAGCCCCCACAATCAAAAAGCAAAGAGGACGGCCCGGTCAGGTCCATCTATGGACCAAGAAATCAAGCTCCAGAAAGCAAAACAACACGTCGAGTATTCAAAAATGACGGCACACCCAAATACAGGGGCGCCGCACACCCCCTATGTTTCACCGATGAGGTGCTGGATCATGAATTTCCAGCAGGATTCAAGCCCGTAAACATAGAGGCATACGATGGAACAACAGACCCCGGAGTCTGGATTGAGGATTACATCCTGCACATACATATGGCTAGAGGAGATGACCTCCACGCCATAAAATACCTACCCCTCAAGCTCAAAGGGCCAGCCCGGCATTGGCTCAAAAGCCTCCCAGAAAATACCATTGGAAGTTGGGAAGAGCTCGAGAATGCGTTTCGAGCAAATTTTCAGGGGACTTATGTCCGCCCTCCAGATGCAGACAATTTAAGTCACATAAGCCAACAACCCGGAGAGTCGGCCCGCAAATTCTGGAACAGGTTCCTCACCAAAAAGAACCAAATAGTCGACTGTCCGGACGCCGAAGCCTTAGCAGCCTTCAAACATAGCGTCTGAGACGAATGGCTCGCCAGACACCTCGGCCAAGAAAAGCCAAGAACAATGGCCGCACTAACAAGCCTCATGACCCGCTTTTGCGCGGGAGAAGATAGCTGGCTGGCAAGATGCACCACCAGCGACCCAAGTACATCCGAGGTCAGGGATGGAAATGGGAAACCACGACGCAGAAAGGACCGGCGCCGAACTAAGGGAAACGGCCCAAAGAGTACGGTAGTCAACGCCGGGTTCAAAAGCTCTCGACAGAATAACAAAACACTGCCTCTCAAGGACAACAGCGACGAGCTATCCAACCTAAACAAAATCTTGGACAAGATATGCCAAATCCACAGCACCTCCGGGAAGCCTGGAAACCATACCCACACAGATTGTTGGGTCTTCAAACAGTCCGGCGACTTAATGCCGAACACAAGGGGCTCGAAACACCAAGTGAGGGCGATGACGAACTCCATAAGCAGAGCACCGGCAAACAAAGGAATTTCCCACAAGAGGTCAAAACAGTAAACTCACTTCATGTGACAACAGCAAAAATAGATGGCGCCCATTAAAATCTGCTACCATACGGTCCACCCCAATGAGTCCCGACCTTTGGATGTCAAAACCAATCACTTTCGACCACCAGGATTACTCCGGAAGTATCCAGAACACAGGATGGACTACCCAGATATTAGATCCTATAATCGACGGATTACAATTTACACAAGTCCTAATGGACGGCGGCAGTGATCTAAACCTACTCTATCAGGATACAATCCGCAGAATGGGGATAGACCCAACCAAAATACGCCATAGCAACACCTCCTTTAAAGGAGTGATGCCAGGCCCATATGCCCATTGTACGGGCTCTCTACCACTGGAAGTTGTGTTCTGCTCATCCGACAACTCCCGTCACGAAAAGTTAGTCTTCCACATCGCCCCATTTAAAAGCAGCTATCAAGCACTATTGGGACGCGAAGCTTTCGCCCACTTTAACGCAATACCGCATTATGCATCTCTTACACTTAAAGTGCCCGGTCCACGCGGCATATTCTCATTAAAGGGAAACCTCGAGTGTTCCTCGAATACGGAAGAAAGTGAGACTGCCTTGACAGCCACACATTAATCCGGCTTTGCCGATCAAAGCACCCAAACAGGTCATTCAGACCCCGGACACGGTTAGGCGAGTCCGGCACAAATAAACAAGGGGCTTACTAGCCGCGTCCCCCCTTACAAGGGGCAGCACGCATGTACAATAAGAGACAATAAAGCTCAATTTTATTCGTTTTTTGACTTATATTCTGTCTATACATTTTTCGCACGATCCCTTTTTCAAACTAAGTTCTTCTCTTTTACACATGAACACCGTGCTATGCCCGTCCAGGATACGGCACAACGGAGACACGGGCGCAGACGTGCAGTAGGGACCCGTTGCAAGGATTCTTTTTAGATTAAGACCCTGCATAAACCTTTCTTACTATCTCTTGTTGATACACATCCACCGGTTTCTCACCATAACCGAGGAGGAAGTTGGCATTTTGGCATCGGCCGTGTCAGAAGTTTTTGCACGTACCTGGACACTAGGGGCTTAGGGCATTGTTCTGCCCGTTTTCATAAAAGACCGAATACCTTAGGGAGTGTTCGGCGTCTCGAGTTAGGCCTTATATGCATCAGCTCCGAATCATGTCTTTGGTCAAATGTTGGGTTTGCCCGGCTCCTGTGTTTTGCTTCCTTATGTTCCGCTCTATCGGCTAACGCGGCACCAGGAGAACTACTGTGATTGTGCCCCGGTTCGTCCAGGAGAGCACCTCAGTAGAGAAAGCCGAAAACTGACTGTCATGTTATAGCGAGAGACTGGTCAACCACTCGATCGACCCTCAGAATGTCTAGAATTCCTCCGCTTTAACGAAGGACCGTTTCCCGGCCAGGCACATACGCGCACCGAAATTCGGAGAGCGCAGTGCCCCTAGGGGCTATATAGTAGCCCCACCATCGAACTCCTATGGCTAAGTGAAAGTGATAAAGCATTATAGTCCGGTTGCCTAGTTTGCTACGCTATCACCTCCTTCACAGGACCAAGACGTTGGATTAAGTGTGAAAAAGCGCTTTTTTGCAAACACCCCCGCACTATGTGTGTGGGGGCTGAAGCCGAAGACTGCCATCTTTCAGGTTATATACACATATACGTTAACGGCCGCACAGGAGGTATTTCAACACTTGAACGCACAAGTATAAAAAGCCCTTGTATTATATTTGAAACATGGTTTCACATATCATACATGTCATTTGAACATAATATTTTTCGAGCACTGCATCTCTATTATACGAGCACCCTGCAGGACTTCCTCAAAATAGTGCTCGGCTGGTAATCGGCTTCTATCCGAATCCTGGGATGCAACGTGGGTGGCCTCCATCTCTGCCCAGTATGTTTTGACACGGGCGAGAGCCATCCGTGCACCCTCTATGCAGGCCGACCACTTCATCGCCTCGATATGCGGCACCGCATCAAGGAACTGCTGCACCAAGCCAAAATAACTCTTTGGCTCGGGCCTTTTCGGCCACAAATGAGCCACGACATCCTTCATGGCAAGTCCGGACAACCTATTCAGCTCAGCCCACTCGGCTAACCGATCGGTCAATGGAAGTGGACGCTCCGGACTATGGAATTGCGACCAAAAAAGCTCTTCCATTCCGTGATCCTTTTGGCCTCAGAAGTGCGCGACTGCGTCTACGACACTCGCCGCCAAATTCAGATAAGCATCCTCTGCACCCCACAACTGGCCCAACTGAGCATACTTCGGATCCGTCAACTTCCTACGCAGCAGAAAGGGCTTCCTTGGCTTCGGCAGTGGCCTTCTTCAGGCCCTCTTGCTCCGCTCGGTGTTCCCTTTTAAGAAAATCGCAGCGGTCGGTAGCATCCTTCAGCTCCACGGCCATCTTGGCCATTTCCTCCCTGCTTCGGTAGTGAGCAGCCTGTTCAGCATTTAGCTCTTTGGCCGCCTTCAAGGAAGCCGCATCACTTTTTCGGGCTTGCTCCTTGGCTCAGGCAAGCTCTGCCCGAAGGTCCTCCATAGAAGCGGCACCATCTGCATTAAGCATACATGTAGTAAGGCACGGGCGTCAAGCTCCCTTACCAGGTATCCGCGGAGAAGCCACATACCTTGTGACTCATCAAGTCACTTATTGACCAGCGTGATGTCCGCATCCGCAGCGTCAAGTGCCGCTTCATTCGGCAAATCTATCGATCCGGTGGCCACGAGCGCTCGCCCCCGAATAGGAAGTGCGACATCTTATAACTGAGATTATGATCCTCGGCACGCTATCACTCTTGACAACGTACCGAATCTCAGGGGATACTATCTATACAGGGTGCATTCTATATGCATAACTGTCAGGAGGTATATCATTTTTGCGTACCTCAAACCCCGTCAGTAAACTTTTGACGGCCTCATGCAACCCGCTCTCAGCGGATGAAATCCTTTCAATCACCGTACCCATTAACGTACGGTGATCTTCTAAGATAGACGCCCGCCCGAGCAGATCCTTCAGCTCCCCCGACCGTACACCAGTTGGCGCCGAACTTTCCGGCCCCGCCGGACACGATGAAGCCCTCCACGACAACACCTCAGGGTCGTCCGCCCCGCCTGACGGTGCAGCAGATGGAGGCGTTTTGCTCTCCATCATCTCCGGACGAAGATCCCCCGAAGACGAGCTCTACTGAGAAGGGCTGAGATCCGAACTACAAGGTAATAACTTCGTTTATCTTCAGAAATAAAAACAGGGATGTCCCTTATTACAAAACTCCCTTTTCTACTTACGGCTCGCTAGAGGGCTGATTTCCTTGGGGAAATAGTGCGGCCGGGGCTCCTCCCGGCGCAGGACCCTCTGGTGAAGATTTCTTCCCCTGCTTTGAGGCCTTGGTCTCCGGATCTTCAAAAGCGGTCCTCTTCTCCCCTTGTAGGGGGGGATTCTCGATCCCCCCTTCCTTAAAAGCCTCCTTAGCGGAGGCAGTAGCTTTCCTGTTCCCCCCTTCGCCCTCTTCCAAAGGCGCAGCCTCCCGCATCTTGGTTAACACAGGATCCGGCGTTGTCTCAGGGAGGGGGGCCGGACACCTTATTACTTTTGCTTTTGCTATCCATTCCTGTTCAAGGGACAGCTCTTTAAAGGGCAAGTTTATGATAAAAGTACGGATAGCATGTCCGGGCACAGGGACTACTTACTTGAGTATCCGAGCGATTGCAGCTCAGACCTGCGTCCTCCGTCAAGTCCGGACACACCTCTTGTGATCCGAAGAACAGTTTATACATCTCCACGGGCGTCGCACCCATGAAGTGTTGGAGAGCTCGCGGTCCCTCCGGATTAATTCCCACAAGCGGAGGGGGCGTTCTTGCAGGCGAATAGGCGCCCGAATCAGCATGACTGTGCCACTACAACCAGATTGATCTCCCTCTCTTGGAGGTCTCAAATCTGACCCTGCAATAATGGAGCGTCCTTGGGCGGCCCCGATCAAGCCCTTTGTTGACCCATGACGCCACGGCCGTTGTGGAGGCCCGAGCGAAAGCGGGCGCCACCCATCTAGTGCCCCTGGGAGCGGTGATGTAGAACCACTCCTGTTGCCACAAACAAAGCTCCTCTTGAAAAAAGCCCTCAGGCCATGGAGCGTCTGCCCACTTGCTTATAACTGCCCCTCCGCACTCTGCTTGCCGCCCCTCGATCATCTTCGGCTCCACGTTGAAGGTCTTGAGCCACAATCCGAAGTGAGGGGTAGTGTGGAGGAAGGCTTCGCATACAACAATGAACGATGAGATGTGGAGGATGGACTCTGGATCCAAGTCATGGAATTCCAACCCATAATAAAACATGAGCTCCCTCACGAAGGGGTCCATCGGGAAGCCTAAACCTCGACGGAAGTGAGACACGAACACCACGCTCTCACCAGGCTCGGAAGTACGAATGACTTGCCCTGGGGTGGGCAGCCTATGTGAGATTTCGCCGGTTAGATACCTGGCGTCTCTCAGCTTTAGCACATCTTCTTCCGTGACGGAAGAAGGCATCCACCGGCCTTGTAGGTCGGAGCCGGACATTGTCGAAGGTCTGAAGCGCCTGAATCTGGGGCCTTGGGGTGTTGGAACTCGGGGCGAGGGGCGGATTTGATAGAAGATTGAAGAAAAGGAACAGGCCTTGGTCTCATTATAAAGGGGTTGAATACCAAGAGCCGTCCCTGTAACCGTTTGGAACTCGCCTTCGATGGAGGGGGCGTGCCAACAGGCGCGGTTGGGTTACCCACGTCCGTATTGATGAGAATCCCGGAATAAGGGGACACGATCTCTGCTTTGACAAGACATGCCAAGGAAACCGCTTCACTAAACGCGCTGAGGTGGAACAATAAAAACAATTCAAGTAAAGGCTTGGCCATGGTGTGACGTCATGCCGCGAAATACGGCAGCAGATTGAACTTGTGTAAATATTATTCTCTCTACGGTGGTATGTGGAATTTATTTTGCAGAGCCGGACACTATCCTGGTGTTCAAAATCTTCTATAAATTATTTAGAGGAGGAACCCGCCTTGCAATGCCGAAGACAATATCTTGCGCCGGACTAAATGCGTCATTGAAGCTGGTTCAAGGGCTCTTGAGGAGTCTGGACTAGGGGTGTCCGGATAGCGAACTATCATCATTGGCGGACTCCAAGACTATGAAGATACAAGATTGAAGACTTTGTCCCGTGTCCGGATGGGACTTTCCTTGGCGTGGAAGGCAAGCTTGGCGATACGGATATGAAGATCTCCTACCATTGTAAACGACTCTGTGTAACCCTAGCCCTCTCGGTGCCTATATAAACCGGAGGGTTTTAGTCCGTGGGGCGAACAACAATCATACCATAGGCTAGCTTCTAGGTTTAGCCTCCTTGATCTCGTGGTAGATCTACTCTTGTACTACCCATATCATCAATATTAATCAAGCAGGAGTAGAGTTTTACCTCCATCGAGAGGGCCCGAACCTGGGTAAAAACATCGTGTCCCTTGTCTCCTGTTACCATCCGCCTAGACGCACAGTTCGGGACCCCCTACCCGAGATCCGCTGGTTTTGACACCGACAATGGCCCAACAGAATAATGGGTCGTTAATGGGTATAAAGCGATACACTATTCATTACGGGCCAGTTTCACCACGGGCTATTAATGGGCCAAGAGTTATAAAGGGCCTCATATGGGCCGAAAGACGTCATGGGCCATACATGGGCCGGAAGATACAACGGGCTGGAATCATATTGGACGGCCTAGATGACGCTAGTAGGCCTAATTTGGATAGGCCGTAACGGGTCGTGACTTCACGGGTTGTAAATGGCTATATGCAAACAGACCGTTAACAAGCTTTCTATGGGCCGGCCCGCTACCTTTTTACCAAGTCGAACGGGCCGGCCTTTTCACCGGAATGGGCCTCTGTTGGGTCGTGCCATGTGTCGACGTACCATAGGCGCCTTCTGTCCAATGAGTGGATGACATCTGTCCCAACGGTGAGCCGACACGTGGTTCCTCTGGCCAATGAGAAATTTACACGTGGAAAATCCCCATTGTTCATGGCTGTTAGCGGGTTATCGGATCCAAAACCGGACTAGATAGCTTAATGCCGACCCGTTATGGTGGATGCCACATGTTGGTCACGCTTGACTAAATCACTTCCATGACGCACGATTTATCATCATGGAAGTGGACACTTCCGTGATGATAATTTTGGTAATGTCATGGAACACTTCTACAACGGCATAGGTATGACCATCTTGATTCTGTCATGAAATCGTCATGGATGTACATGCATGACAGAAAACGTGACATACTATGACAAACACGTATCATCACAGAAGTTTATTTTTTTGTAGTGAACCCACTATTATACTTTCTCTAAACCACTTATAGTGTACAAGTGCTAAGAATGTCACATAGGCGAACAAACTAACATGACAAAGCAATTAAGAAGGAGATAGAGTACTTTGGTGACCTTAGGAAAAAAACAATGCCAAACTCATGGACCTACGCTAAGTAACTCTGCAATGAGGGAGTTTTGCTCCTAAACCATTAGATGAAGGAAGCTTGGTTAAACAAGAACCTAAGCACCTAACATTGGGGAGTTTAATTGCTAAGTCTTCCCATGTGCTAAGCACTTAGCACCTTAGGCACCTTTGCATTAAAAGAGGCCTAAGGGCATCTTAATTGTTGCAAGATACCCCGCAGTGGGTTATCATAAGAGCATGCTTAATAATACAGCCAAATGTTGGGTATATGATGTTTTCATATGCTACTTGTGATAGTGTTGGGATTTCCCCGAAAAGAAAGGGTGATGTAGTATAGTAGCAGATAGTATTTCCCTCACTTAAGAACCAAGATTTATCGAATCAGTAGGAGACACCACACAAACAAGGTAAGCGTTACTTGCACACACACACAAAGCAAATGCTTGCACCCAACAAAATTAAGAGGGTTGTCAATCCCCCGGTTGGCGCCAATTGCAAGGATTAAATCTGATAGTGGTAGATATATAAAATAAAAAGGAAATAAAAATAGGGAGCAATTTTTAGGGTTTTAGTGAATAAGGAAGATGGACCCAGGGCCATAAGTTCACTAGAGACATCTCTCTCATGAGCATATCAACGGAGAGTAGATAGATTATTGTTAGCCAATTGATAGAATAGCACATAGCTATGATGATTCTCCATGACATGATCAATACATAGGCATTACGTCCATGATAAGAATATCGTTAAACTTACTGGCGTCTACTACTATTACTCCACCCCCAAGATCGCTATCTAGCGTGCATCTCAAAGTATTAAGTTCATAACAAACAGAGTAATGATTTAATCAAGATGACACAATATATACAAGGCAAGATCAATTAATATGTTCTAGCTCCATCGTTTTATCCTTAGTAGAAACAATACAAATATGTGCCTTGCAACTCCTCTTATCACAGAGTAAGAACACCGCAATATTAAACCTCCTATCAAGCACCTCTCCCACTGAACATAAATCAATCTAATTGGCCAAAAGAGATAGATAGATCGGAGAGAAATACAAGGCTATGAATTCACACATAAAAAATCTTAGAAAATACCCAAATAATTTCAATAAACAACCTGATCGTAAACCCACAATTCATCAGATCCCAACAAACACATCGCAAAAGTTTACATTGAGTTGACCTCAGATGAGATCATTATATTGAGAGAGAGATAGAGAGAGAGAGAGAGATATAGCTACTGCTATGGACCCATAGGTCCTGTAGGAACTACTCACACATCATCGTGGAGGCAACAAGGTTGATGAAGATTGCCTCCCCAATAGTTTCCCCCTTCGGCAGAGTACCGAAAAAGGCCTCTATATAGGATCACAGAAGAACAAAGACTTGCGACAGTGTTAAAATTGTTTCGTGGCTTCCACGTAGGGTTTCTGGATGTATGGGAATTTATAGTGATGGAATTAGGACAAACGGAGGCAGAGGGGGGCCACATGGCACCTTGGTGCGCCCCCTGCCTTGTGGCTCCCTCGTACATCTTCTGACCTTCTCCTGAAGCTTCCAGGGTCTCTTTTTTCCAAAAAAAATCATCAAAAAGTTTTGTTGCGTTTGGATTTCGTTTGGTATAGATTTTCTAGAAAACCAAAAACATGCAGAAAATAGGACCTGGCTTTGGGCACTAGTTAATAGGTTAGTCCATAGAAACAATATAAAATGACATATAAAGCATACAAGATTGATAATATAATAGCATGAAACAATCAAAAATTATAGATCAGTAGAGACATGTCAGCATCCCCAAACTTAATTCCTGCTCGTCCTCGAGTAGGTAAATGATAAAACACAATTTTTTGTGAAATGCTATCTAACATGTCTTAGTCTATGTAATTCATTTGTGGTATGAATATTGGGAAGCGATGACTTAATAGATATCAAAATGATAATATGCAAGAGTGCTAGAAAATAGTCATTACCCTTCAAAATGAAGAGTACTAAAGAACGGTATTCCTATGCATTTAATCATGTAAGAACGGCATAGCTCGGCCTTCCTAACATAAATTATAAATCATGAGTCACCCTAGTGCCAAACCAAGCAATTGTATCATACTTTTTCGTGTTTTGGATTTTTCAACTCCACTAAATACATGAGATGAGCCATGGACTTAGCACTTTTGATGGCAAATAGAATTATGGTATGGGTTTATATGGGAAGACAAAAAGTTGAGAAAGTCTCACATCAACTAGGTGGGTCATTAGGCAATGGAGAGGAATTATAATCGATATCAATGCGAGGAGTAGGGATTGCCAAGCAACATATGCACTAAAGCTATAAGTGTATGAAAGCTCTCTATATGAAACTAAGTGGGTGTGCATCCAAATTCCTTGCTCATAACCTCGGGCATTTGAGGAAGCTCGTCATTGATAAATACAAGCCAAGTTCTATAATTCCCACTAGTATATGAAAGTGACAAATCATGGAGATTTTCTGTATGAAGAACATGGTGCTACTTTGAAGCACAAGTGTGGTAAAAAAGGATAGTAGCATTGCCCCTTCTCTCTTTTTCTCTAATTTTTTTCTTTTCTTATTTTTTGAGTACAATATCATGAACCTCATCCCCACTCTTTGAAGGACTCATTAGTCTCCATCATTCTTTTCCTCACTGGGACAATGCTCTAATAATAATTTTCATCACACTTTAATTTACTTACAACTCGATATACTGAATAATATGACTCTATATGAATGCCTCTAGCAGTGTACCAGGATGTGCCGTAATATTTATAAAATGATGAATGGTGGATTGGCCACAAATTTTTGGAAACATAGTAGAAAACAAAAAAATCATTGTCGGTGTCAAAACCGGCGGATCTCGGGTAGGGGGTCCCGAACTGTGCGTCTAGGCGGATGGTAACAGGAGACGAGGGACACGATGTTTTTACCCAGGTTCGGGCCCTCCTGATGGAGGTAAAACCCTACGTCCTGCTTGATTAATATTGATGATATGGGTAGTACAAGAGTGGATCTACCACGAGATCAAGGAGGCTAAACCTAGAAGCTAGCCTATGGTATGATTGTTGTAATGTATGTTGTCCTACGGACTAAAGCCCTCCGGTTTATATAGACACCGGAGAGGGCTAGGGTTACAGTCGGTTACAATGGTAGGAGATCTACATATCCGTATCGCCAAGCTTGCCTTCCACGCTAAGGAAAGTCCCATCCGGACACGGACGGAGTCTTCAATCTTGTATCTTTGTAGTCTTGGAGTCCGGCGGATAATGATAGTCCGGCTGTCCGGACACCCCTAGTCCAGACTCCTCGGTAGCCCTGAACCAGGCTTCAATGACGATAAGTCCGGTAGCGCATAATGTTCGGCATTGCAAGGCGGGTTCCTCCCTTGAATAATCCAGAGAAGATCATGAACACCAGGATAGTGTCCGCTCGCAAAATAAATTCCACATTCCACCGTAGAGAGAATAAAATGTACACTTAGTTCAATCTGGCGACGTATTATGCGGCGTGACATCACACCGCTACCAAGCCACTTGCTTGAATCATTTTTACTATACCACCTCAAAGACGCTTAGCGGCGGTTTCCTTGGCACGTCTTGTCGAGCGGAGATCGTGTCCCCTTATTCCGGGATTCTCATCAATACGTGCGTGGGTAACCCAACCGTTCCCGTCGCCACGCCTCCTCTATCGAAGGTGAATCCCAAACGGTCACGGAGACGGCTCTTGGTATTTTTCCCCTTTATAAGAGGACCAAGGCTTGTCCTTGTTCTTCAATATCGCATCGAATCTCTTCCTCGCTCCCAGTTCCAACACCCAGAGCCTTAGATTCGAGCGCTTCGGATTCTCAACCATGTCCGGCTCCGACCTCCAGGGCCGGTGGATGCCCTCCTCCATCACGGAGGAGGACATATTGAAGTTACGTGAGGCCAAGTACCTGGCCTATGAGGTTTCGCACAGGTTGCCTGCCCAAGGGCAGGCCGTGCCCGCCCCTGAGCCTGGTGAGTTCGTTGTCTTTGTATCCCACCTCCGTCGGGGTTTAGGCTTCCCGACGGACCCCTTCGTGAGAGGACTCATGTTCTACTATGGGCTGGACTTTCACGACTTGGCTCCGGAGTCCATCCTCCACATCTCCGCATTCATTATCGCTCATGAAGCCTTCCTCCGCGTCCTCCCCACTTTGGCCTGTGGTGAAGACCTTCAAGGTGGAGCCAAGATGATCGGGGCGTCAGCGGAGTCTTGGGCGGCCATAAGCAAAAGGCCGATGCCCCGTGGCCCGAGGGTTCCTTCCAAGAGGAACTCAGACTGTGGCAGCAGGAGTGGTTCTATATCACCGCTCCGAAGGGCAGCAGGCAAAAGCCGCCGCCTTCATTCCGCCCGGGACCTCCACGCCAACTGATGTCGTGGGTCAACCAAGGGCTCAATTGGGGGCCGTCCGAAGACGGTCCCTCACTGCAGGGCCGGATTCGAGACCTCCAAGCGAGGGAGATCGACCTGATCGTGGTGATGCAGGTTATGCTAATCAGGCATCTTCTGCCCTGCAAACGCCATCCTCTCCGTCTATGGGAGTTCAACCCGGAGGGACCTCGGATTCTCCAACACTTTATGGGTGCGACACCCGTGGAGATGTACAAGTTGTTCTTCGGACCGCAAGTGGCGTGTCCGGAATTAGCCGAGGACGCAGGCCTAAGCCGCAATCGCCCGGATACTTAGGTAAATAGCTCAGAGTCCGGACATTCTGTTTATATGCCTTTCTAGAGTTCGCCTCCTGACCCATTACTCTTTGCAGGAATGGGTGGCGCGATCCAGCCGATAAGGTGTCCGCCCCCCTCAGAGACCGTGACCGGAGCCCGTGGCTGGTCGAATGTTGAAGGTCGCGCCTACGAAGGGGCGAAGGGAAAATAGAGGAGCTAAAATTTCACCCAAAGGCGTCAAGAGGGGGAATCAAGAACCCTCCCTCCGTGGGGAGAAGAGGACCGCCTCAAAGATCCGGAGGCCAAAGCCCCTAAGCGTGGGAAGAGATCTTCACCGGGGTCCGCGTCCGGAGAGAAGCCGGACGCACAATCATCGCCAAAGGATCAGCCCTCCAGCGAGCCGTGAGTATGAAAAGGGGAGTTAATTAGTAAGGAAATACCTTCATTTGTGCTTCTGTGGGTAACCGAAATATTTATATTGCAGTTCGGATCTGCAGCCTTCTCAGATGAGTTCATCCTCGGGGGACCTTCTTCCGGAGATGATGGAGAGTGAAACGCCTCCGTCTGCAGCGCCGTCAGATAAGGCAGGCGAGCCTGAAGTATCGTCACGGAGGGTATCCCCGAGTCCAGAGGGGCCAGAGAGTTCAGCACCCACTAGTATCCGGCCGGGAGAACTGAAGAATCTGCTTGAGAGGGCGTCCATTTCAGAAGATCACCGTGCATTGATGCGTATGGTGATTGGAAGGATTTCGTCCGCCGAGAGCGGATTGCGCAATGCCGCCATGAGTTTGCTGGCAGGGTTTGAGGTACGCGAGAATGACGCATCTCTTTATTTATTGACAGGCTTGCACATGAAAATGCGCCCTGTATAGATAGTAGCCCCTGAGACTCGGTAGGTTGTCAAAAACGACAGCGTGCTGAGGATCGAAATCGAAAGTAATGAATTCCGCCGTTCCTATGCAGGTGGCGGATAGTCCGAGGGCTAGCTGGACTAGTGGGTTTGCCGAGTTAAATCGGCAACTAGACTTGGCGGATGCGGACATCGCACTTGTCAACCGGCGACTTGACGAGTCGCAAGGTAAATGAGTTCTCCGCGGTCGCTTTATTAAGGGGGTCGAAGCCCTCCTCTGATAAATTATATGCTGTTGTACAGACGGTGCTGCTGCTATGGAGAGCCTTCGGGCCGAACTTGCTCAAGCTAAGGAGCAAGCCCGAAGGAGTGACACGGCTGCCTCGAGGGCGGCCGAGGAGTTGGAAGCCGAAAGGGATGCACACTGCCTAAGCAGGGCAGAGGTGGCCGAATTGGCCATGAAAGTAAAAGATGCTGCCGACCGCAATGAGGCTCTTGAAAAGGAGCGCTTATCGGAGCGGGAAGACCTGAGGAAGGCCACCGCCGAAGCCAAGGATGCCCGCTCTGCAATGCGGGCTATGAAGGAGGAACTGCGCCAGGCCGGAGATATCGTGGCTGGCAAGCCTTTTCTGCTACGTCGCCGGTTTATGGATCAAAAGTATGCTCAATTTGAGCGGCTGTGGAGTCCGGAGGATCCGTATATGGACTTAGCTGCAAGTGCGGCTGATGCCATTAAGCACTTCCGGAGCCAGAAGAGATATATTGGTCTCAATTCCATAGTCCGGATCGCTCACTTCCATTGACAGACCGGTTGGCCGAATGGGCCGAGCTAAATAGATTGTCCGGACTTGCCATGACTGACATCGTGGCCCATGTCTGGCCAGAGAGGCCCAAGGCAACGAGCTACTTCGGCTTACTGCAGCAATTCCTTGGAGCGGTGCCGCATATAAAGGAGATGAAGCGGTCGGCCTGCATCGAGGGCGCGCGAATGGCTCTCGCCCGTGTGAAGGCGCATTGTCCGGAGATGGATGCCACCGCTGTTGCCGCCCAGGGTTCGGATGAAAGCCGGCTCCCTGCCGAGCACTATTTCGGGGAGTTATGCGTGGAGCTCGTGTAATAGAGTCACAGTGCTCGAAAAATGTCACGTTCAAATGAACGTATTAGCTTGTAAAATGATGATTATGCTATAACTGCTTTTTATACTTGTGCGTCCCAAGTAGTAAAACTTCTCCTGTGCGGCCGTTTACGCATACATTTGTATAACTTGAAAGATTGCAGTCTTCGGCTTCAGCCCCCACGCACAGGGTGCGGGGGTGTTCGCAAAAATACCGCGTTTTCACACTTAATCCGACGTCTCGGTCCTGTTTAAGGAGGTGGTAGCGTAGCGAACGAGGCAATCCGGACTATAATGCTTTATCACTTTCACTTAGCCAGTGGAGCTCGAGGGTGGGGCTACGATATAGCCCCTGGTGGCACCGCACTTCTCCGAATTCGGGGCGCGTATGTGCCTGACCGGGAAACGGTCCTTCGTCAAAGCGGGGAATTCTAAATATTCCGGTAGTCGATCGAGTGGTGACCGGTCTCTTGTCAGTATCATGACAATCGACTTTCGGCTTTCTCTCGAGGTGCTCGCCAAATTAACTGGGGAACAATCGCAGTAGTTCTCCTGGTGCCGCGTTAGCCGATGATACGGAACGTAAGGCAACAAAACACAGGAGCCGGGCAAACCCAACATTTGACCAAAGACATGATTCGTAGCTGATTCATATAATGCCTAACTCGAGATGCCGAACACTCCCTAAGGTGTTCGGTCTTCATAATAATGGGTAGAACGATGCCCTAAGCCCCTAGTGTCCAGGTACGGGCATGGTCTTCTGACGTGGCCATGCCAAAACGTCAGGCTCCGCTCTGGCTATAGGAAGAAACCAAGGGAGAATAACAACAAGAGACAGTAAAAAAGGTTTAGCAGGGTCTTAACCTGAAAAGAATCCTCGCAACGGGTCCCTACTGCACGCTGCGCTTTGTTCTGCGTTATACCGTTATCCTGGACGGGTATGCACGTTGTTCATCTGTAGAAAGAGAGGAACGTTTAGTTTGAAAACAATTCGTGCGAAAAAATATGTGTAAAAAGAAGAAATATAAATAATTGAAGCGGGGTTTGTATGAACCCGCGGTTGTTTGTGCGCGCAGCCCCCTGTGAAGAGGTATGCGGCTAGGGAGCCCCTAGCCTGCTGAAGCCGGATTCGTCTATCCGAGTCCGGGGTCTTTAAGTGACCCTCGCACTGAAATGACGCCACGCGGACCGGGCATCTTGAGTGTAAGAGACGCGTAATGTCGTATGGCGTTGAAGTGGACAAAAGCCTTTCGTCCCAAGAGTGCTTGATATCCACTTTCAAATGGGATGATGTGAAAAATTAATTTTTCGCGTCGAAAATTGTTCGGCGATCCGAACACGACTTCTAGTAATATAGAGCCTGTGCACTTGGCGTAAGGGCCTGGCGTCACTCCTTTGAAGGAAGTGCGGCTGTGTCGGATTTTGGTAGGGTCTATCCCTATCCTATGGATTGTGTTTGAATACAGCAGGTTTAAGTCGCTGCCTCCGTCCATTAGGACGTTAGTAAATTGTAATCCGTTTATTATGAGATTCAATATCAGGGGAGTCCGTCCCGCGTTTCGAACACTTCTAGAATTGTCCAGGTGGTCGAAAGTGATTGGTTTTGATATCCAATCTCTATGATCTGCTGGGTTGGACCACGCGAAGCTCTTTTTAGAAAGTGCCGCACTATTTTTCCGTATTATCACATGAAGTGAGTTTACTGCTTTGACCCCTTGTGGGAAAGTCTTTTGTTTTCCGGTGCTCTGCAGGTGGGGTTTATCTTCTTCACTTGACGTGTCGAGCCCCTTGTGTTCGGCATTTAATCGGCTGGACTGTTTAAAAACCCAACAATCCCTGTGGGTGTGATTTGCGAGCCTTAGAAGTACTTGTGGATTTGACATATCCGACCCAAAATCTTGTTTAAGTTGGACAATTCATCGCTGTCATCCTTAAGAGGCTGTGTTTTGTTGTTGGGCCGCGAGCTTTTGAATCCGGCGTTGACTGTCGTGCTCTTTGGGCTTTTCTCTTTATTCCGGCGCTGCTCTTTTCTGCGCCGTGATTTTCCGTTTCCATCTCTTATCTCGGATGTACTTGGGTCGCGGGTGCTACATCTTGCTAGCCAGCTATCCTCTCCCGCACAGAAGCGGGTCATGAGGCTTGTTAGTGCGGACATTGTCCTCGGTTTCTCTTGACCGAGGTGCCTGGCAAGCCATTCGTCTCAGACATTGTGCTTGAAAGCTGCTAAGGCTTCGGCGTCCGGACAGTCGACTATTTGGTTCTTTTGGTAAGAAACCTGTTCCGAATTTCATGCTGACTCTCCGGCTGTTGAGTTATATGACTTAAATCATCTCGCATCCGAGGGCGGACATAAGTCCTTGAAAATTTGCTCTAAACGCGTCCTCGAGCTCTTCCCAACTTCCAACAAAGTGTTTTACGGGAGGCTTTTAAGCCAATGACGGGCTGGCCCTTTGAGCTTGAGGGTAGGTATTTTATGGCGAGGAGATCGTCTCCTCGGCCATGTGTATATGCGATATATAATCTTCTATCCGACTCTGAGGTCTGTTGTTCCATCGTAGGCCTCTATGTTTATGGGTTTAAATCCTGCTGGGAATTCATGGTCCAGCACCTCATCGGTGAAACATAGTGGGTGTCGGCGCCTCAGATTTGTGTGTGCCGCTATCATCGGACACTTGACGTGTTGCCTTGCTTCTTGGGGCCTTCTCCTTTGGCCCGTAGATGGACCTGGCTGGGCCATCTATCCTTCCAAGTTCGTTGGTTGGTTTATGTGTGGCGCCGCTATCAGAATTTGGCCTATCATCTGGCCGTCTATCCAACCAGACAGCCTCTTTATTTTTGGACGGTGGAGGCTCTATGGCCTCCTCGTCGAATTCTGGTAGCAGCTTGCGCTTCGGGTAGCTCTTTGATTGGTGGCCATTGCCGTATTTATCTGCGGTTTTGAGCACTTTGCTCCATCTCATTCTGAGTGTGTCTTCCGCTGTTTTGAGTCTCCGTTTTTCCTTCTTCAGGCTTCTTGCAGTACTGACGAGTCTTTTCCGAAGGTTCTTGCTGTCTGGTGGTGTGTCCGACATGAGATCGTCCGGACTGTCCTTTTCGCCGGGCCTGGACTGGTTATCTGACTCGTCATGTTCGGATGGTTGCTTATCTGTATGTTCATCGTCCATTTGTGAGCCCTGCTGTATTACGGGCTCCTTTGGAGCGTTGTTGTCGTCGAGGCGGGACTTAGGGCGGCGTCTGCGCCGCCGTTTTGGTCGTTTATTGGCGGGGTCATCTTCTGCCGCGGCCCGTTGGTCCTCGTTATCGCTCTCCTTTGGGGTGTCCACCATATATATGTCGTGTGACGAGGTGGTCCTTCCGTGCCTTATAGGCTCTGCTTGTTCGTCTCGGCATCGCCGTCCATTCCGTCGATGTCTTGAGTCATAGTCTAACATGTCGGTTAGATCGCCGACGGTGGCTACAAAGTGGGTGGTGGGTGGGCTCAATTTCTTCGTCGTCCGTACCCCAACCATCCTGGCCATAGTCCGGCCAGGACTCTCCTGATAACGGGAGATGCTTTAGTGAATTCAGGATATCGCCCAAAGGCAAGTATTGGAAGATGTCCGTGGCAGTGAATTCCATAACCGGCGCCCAATCCGGATCGATTGGTAGGGGCGCGGGAGGTTCGGAGTCTGGCAAGGAGTCCGGCGCCTCGGAATCACAAGTTTCGCAGGGGACAAGATTAGTGTTCGGCTCCATCGCCGTGGATGTTGAAGCCCCCAGGGCGGCGTCTATCCGCCGGCCCTCGATCTGGGCGATCGGCTCCGGACTAATGGCTGGAACGGATTTGTGTGCGGCCACCAAGGCACTGTTCGGCGGTAGAGCTAGATCATGCCCATCGCAACAGTGCGGCGCGCTTGGCTGTGGCTCGGGTCCGTCGAAGATCAAGTCTCCGTGGACATCAGCCGTGAAGTTTAGGCTTCCGAATCTGACCTGACGGCCAGGGGCGTAGCTTTCGATCTGCTCCAGATGGCCAAGCGAATTAGCCCGCAGTGCGAAGCCGCCGAATACGAAGATCTGTCCGGGGAGAAAAGTCTCACCCTGGATAGCGTTGTTGGTTGAAGACGCCATCAAGCCTATCGGTGACGACACAGAGGAACTCTCAATGAAAGCACCAATGTCGGTGTCAAAACCAGCGGATCTCGGGTAGGGGGTCCCGAACTGTGCATCTAGGCGGATGGTAACAGGAGACGAGGGACACGATGTTTTTACCCAGGTTCGGGCCCTCTTGATGGAGGTAAAACCCTACGTCCTGCTTGATTAATATTGATGATATGGGTAGTACAAGAGTGGATCTACCACGAGATCAAGGAGGCTAAACCCTAGAAGCTAGCCTATGGTATGATTGTTGTAATGTATGTTGTCCTACGGACTAAAGCCCTCCGGTTTATATAGACACCGGAGAGGGCTAGGGTTACACAGAGTCGGTTACAATGGTAGGAGATCTACATATCCGTATTGCCAAGCTTGCCTTCCACGCCAAGGAAAGTCCCATCCGGACACGGGACGGAGTCTTCAATCTTGTATCTTCGTAGTCTTGGAGTCCGGCGGATAATGATAGTCCGGCTGTCCGGACACCCCCTAGTCCAGGACTCCCTCAATCATCCTACGATCAACCAGCAACACTATGGAGACACAATAACGGTTTAGATCGGATCATTACCAACTCTGAGTTGCAGCGGAAGAAGATTGACGAGTCAATGTAGATCATACATGAAGTCCCTCGAACCATTCACGAACGATCCCTCGAACGAAAGACCAAAAGCACGACCTCTTCACAGTATGCAAGCGTACAGTCTTCATGTTCTGGTAGCGCTTCGCCATCCAGAGCTAATCGTCGTCGGAGAATTAGAGGGATAAGATTAGAACCACACTGGGCTTCTAATTATGAGGGCTAGAGAGGATTAGATCTAGCTCTAATTTGATCAACTAGAACTAGAACTAGAGAACTAGAGGAGGCTCCAAAATTGTGTCTCAATGGGCAAAACCCTCTAGTATATATAGGTGTGGGGAAGAGGGGAGGCGGAGCCCCACAAGGGAGGAGGATTCCCCTGCTTGGTGCGCAGACCTAGGGGAGGAGGAGTGAAAGGATCGATATGGTCGACTAGAGGGGGGCCAAATAGGTGACTAATAATTTTTAGCTCCTTTTGTCAATTTAGGCTTAACAACAAAATAGGTTGTCTAGGTATGCAACTAGGTGAACAACCTATATGATGAGCTCAACAAATACAACACTAGCAAGCACAAGACATAAACACAATATGAACTTGCACAAAGTAAAGGTTACAAGTAACCACAAGCGGAGTCGATGGAGATGGGGATGTGTTACCAAAGTTCCCACCCTTTAGGGGGAGGTACGTCCTCGTTGGAGCAGTGTGGATGCACAATGCTCCCCAAGAAGCCACTAGGGCCATCGTATTCTCCTCACGCCCTTGCACAATGTGATATGTCGTGACTCCACTAGTGGTGTCCTTGAAGACGACAACCGAACCTTTACAAACAAGGTTGGGCCTCTCTCCACAACTTAATTGAAGGCTCCCAACACCACCACGAAGTTTCACCAAAATGGAATGTGGCTCCGAGATGACCTCTTCCATCTAGGGTGCCCAAACACCCAAGAGTAATAAGATCCACAAGGGATTAGTAGGGGGATCAAATTAATCTTGGTATAAGTGTATATCAAGGCCCTCTCCTCCAAACCCTAGAGAATCAACAAATTTTGATGGCTAGGGAGAGTGATCGAGCGAAAATGACCTTTGGGGGCTGCAATGGAGCAAAGGGGATAAGAGGCGAGTCTTCTTGGGAAAGAAGACCCCCTTTATATAGTGGGCACTATCCAACTGCTATGCTGCTTACAACCCCCACTCAAGTGGTACTTCCGCTTGAGGGAGTGCTAGATCCTACCGTAGCTTGTGAGTACACTGGTACTAGAGCAGTAGTGCCACCAGAGCGATACTACCATCCATCAGAGTGGTATAACTGCTTCATATCACAGGGCACAGAGGAATAACAGTATTGAAGTGGTGCCAGAGCGAAGTACCATGTAAAGCGGTACTATTGTGTAGCTACTGCTCAACAAGCGCTAAAGCTGAAGTGGGCAACAGAAGCTTCCACACTCCTTGTAACTAAGCGGAAGTAGCGAGTAGAAAGCGGAAGTACCGCGCAAGCGGTACTACTGTGCTACTACCGTTGATTAACCAGAGACAATAGAAGCCTCGGAAAAGGCGGAAGTAGGAGCAAAACAAGGCTGCAGAAGTACCGCCTAAGTGGTACTACTGCCTGGCTATTGTAAAAGTGCCCAAGCAGCAACAGTTGGACCCTCCATGTTGCGGGAAGGGTATGTGGGTGTGTAAGTTCATCTAGTGCCACCCTTAGTTGGTTTTGGAGTATTGACGACAAACTTGGTTTGGGGACTAATGTGTTTGTGAGACACAGGAGAACACAGGTAGAAGTCCCTATTGATTCGATTTACACATCAAAGATGACCCCTAAAAATGTATGAAGACATTGGTGGTTCGCGATGACATTCGTGTTGAAGATAATGACACATGAAGACATTCGCTTGAAGACAATGGAGCGTGAAGACATAGATTGTTTCGTTGTTTCATTTTCTTCTTTCCTGAGTCATAGGAACCACCGAACTATTAAGTGGGGCTGAGGGAAAGAAAGTCAGAAAACTGATGTGATGCTCAACCCAAAATGCTATGTCTTCGAGCGAAGACTAATGAGAGAAAATCTTATCCTGTGTTGGATAAGTCAGCTTTACTTGTAGCCCATGTCAAGCTGTCGCGTGTGTTTGAAATCCGACCGTTCGGCACGTGCCCGTCCATTGACCTAGGGTCATTTCGGACATATCATGTCGGGTTGCTCCTCGCTATAAATAGCCCACCCCCTCCACCATAAATTGGTGACTGCTCAGAGTTAGGGCACGGCTTTTGTCGTTTGAGAGCAACCCACCCCTGAAGCCTTTGAGAGAGAATCCTTGTGAGGATAAACCCAAAACACCTAGAGCCCAACACTACTACAGGATTGATCTCTTGTAACACGTTGATGTGCTACTACAGCTTAGATATTGTGTTACTCAAGCACATAGTAACACACTTTTGTATGTGTTCCTGTAGGCTATGTTACTAGGCTATGTCTATTGTAGCACAGAAGAGTTGTTCCTATGTATATAAACGTGTTACTATTGTATCGTTGCAACACAAGCCATATGTGTTACCGAAGGCCTGGTAACACTCTTTTAGAACTATAGGCACACACTTTGTAACATGTTTTTCCTTGCGTAGCAACATGGCTAGTAACACAGTTTAGCAAAATTGCAACACAAGTAGCAACGCAATAGTAACACAATTTTTGTATATATTGTAACGTCTCTAGTGGTGATTGGTAGCCAACCTAGTAACACCTTTTCCTAACTATAGTAACACGACATAATTTTTCCAATGTGCTATGCAACTATTTTTTATGAAATATTGTATCAATACATTTTTGTTTTTATACTTCCTCATAGTGAAAAGCGATAAGCATATGGCACACTATGTATACTGTATAAAAAGACCATGGACATAAAGCTTGCATATATGCACGAGGATATAAAATATCAATATGGTCCATGCCATTCCATAGCATTTGTAACAATAAACATATAGAAGATCCATATTTTAAGGAAAAAAATACATTTCTCAACCCACAAATGTAAACTATAGTATCACGAAAGATTTCACGTCATTGAACCCATGTGACACCCTATTCATGTTCACTAGAATGTGCCCCTCGGATCTTTCTTGCATCAATATGTCATATTTGCATCTCGATTCCTCATAAGCAAAAGCATCTGAATCAACTCAACCACTAAACCTCTCAATCTGCAAGGAAAAAAATCAGTTACGACTACATTAAGTATATCGTGAAGTTAATTTAACAAAACCCAAGAAGTTAAATATTGACTTATACATGATGAAGGCCAAACAATTGTTAATCCAGAGGTGAAAGCATCGCCAATTGTCCTACAATTTTCCCTTTCCCTTACCAAGACCTCACATTCCTCAATAGGTGATCAACTTGCACTTCTATGAACTGCCGACCTAGCTCAACACCACCAACCATTTTTTTAATTGCAACCCAAAATGCTAGCATGTGCTACATGCCTTTTGTTTGGATATACTAAAGACTTTAGAATCACTTTTGTGCCAACCTAAAATGAGGTTCAAATTATAATATATAGTAATAAAAACCAATTTTGTGAACATGAATCTAGTATTAACACACTATTTTTGTTACCTCCATGGAAGGACTACGTTTCTGCTTAGAGGGCACATGGACTACAGACTTGTCTTGAGTGCTTTGTTTGTGTACTCTAGGCAAATTTCCATCCATATTCTCCCTGCTCTTTCTCATCTACAGATAAACATAAGAGGACAAATGATTTATCCTTGTGATTTTGCAATGCAAAGTTCACACTACATTTTATTCATCAAATATTACATGTGGCAACATCATTTTATAACCTCAGGAGAGTCCATTCCATGCAAAGCCAACTTAAAATGCAGAAACTCATTCATTCAACATTATACAAACAAATATGAGTCAGTAGTATGAATATTGGATTGCACTTGAATGACAAATCGCTAGTACAACCTGATATTTTAACTAAATGTACGTGAATAACAAATCACGCCATCAATAATTCATATGGAAAATGTTTTCGATTACTGCCTGGGAAGCAGATTTCTCAAGAGATAACCATTACCTCTCCATCAAAAACAGGATCGAAATCAGGATGGGCTGGTGATGATGGTGCTTGATATGACAATTTATTGCAGCCCTCATTTTCAAGATGATGCTTCTATACAACAATGTAAAGAGATTAATAAGTTGTAGTGTATCCTTTAGAGCATGAGTAACAACAAGATTCTAACCTGTTTGATTATCTTCGTGCGTGCCATGTCGATGTGGGTGAGTTTTATTCTGCATTTTACATGAATAGGCATTCGTTATTAGACACTTACAAAGTGTATTGATAAATAAACAAATTTACCATTGTTGTATCTCTGGGTTTGATCACTATGTATTCTGCATCGGGTCCATTGGCATGAACTCTCTGCAAAATGAAATATTTATAAAGAGAACTGAAAATGAACTAACACATGTCGAATATATTGACAATGCCTTTCTTTTATTATTATGTAGTACTTCTGGATGAGATTCGCCACTACCTACGGTTTGGAAATTTTCCTACACCAGAAATTAAACAAGTTTTAGTAAAATAATTATATGAATGCAACATACTAACTTCCTAAATCAAGGGTACAAACTGAATACTGATTGTATAAGATGTACTATGAATTTCGAGGTACATAAATTTTAAAAATCAGTACTAATCGAGTTCGAGTACAAGATCTTTGGCCCCAATCTAAGTAATGCATATATCGATAAATCGGAGTTTAGAATACAAGATCTCTGGCCCAAATCTAAGTAATCGCATATATCAAGAATAATCGAGTTCAGACTACAAGATTTTTGGTCCCAATTTTTGTGTAACTATCGCTCCGAGTACTACTCGAGTACTATGCATTTCAGAGTACTACTTTGAGTACTATGCATTTCAGAGTACTATACAAAATATACTATGACATCTTGTACAAGATATACTATGAATTTTAGAGTACAAGATCCGGGGCCCCAGCTTTTGTATAATTACTGCATATATCAAGACTAATCGGTATTGTAGCCTCCAAAATGAGGGGTTAAAGACTGAAACCTTAAACCGCAAAGAGGGGGAAAGCAGCCAACATCTCACGTATATTCATAGAACATGGTACTACTCAAGTGCACAAAAACCAGACTATAAGCCGTATGTCGGTTTCACACGGACTAATGATTACAGCCCATCCTCCATTCTTATCCTAAATTAACCATTGGTTGATTTAGTGCCCGCACGCACAAACCTAATACCAGATTCGGGAGGAAAACAAAGTGAGGAGGAAAGAGAATCACCACGCATAGAAGGGAGAAAGCAACGAACTTGGAGTTTAGATCGATACCAGCCGGAGAATGGTGTAGTCCTTCGATTTAGTTCCGGAGTTGAGGGTCGACGATGTTGTTGCCGAACGATGCAAACCACACCGAGGCGATCTGGGCAACGATGGTTTGAATCGGCGTTGACGGACGGGCAAAGGCGCATGGGTGGTCACGACAGTGGGGCGGGGTTGGAGGGCGGCGAGGTGGCAGCTTAGGGCGGCGACGGAGGCTGCCGAGGTGAGGCTTTGAGGGCGGCGCGAATGATGCAGATGGGATTAGCGATCTAATTTATTTAGCGCCTCATTAGTTAACCGGATGGAAAATTAAGCGAGACTAAATTGGGAGCTCTGGAGGGAACTTTTTGTCCATCGATAAGTGGAGGAGGGAAATCAAGATCTGGAGGAACTTTTTGCGGGAATAATCCAGAGACTGTTTGATGAAAAATTTTGTTCGGAGAAAAAAACATTAGATCTATAAATTATTCGAGAAATGTTAAAAATTGAAAAACAATGGAGCATATTTTGTATTTACTTCATTACTGAGAAGGAAATAATATATAGTTATAAATAGTAATTTCTTTATGAAATGAATATAACAATATACTTTTGTGAATTTGTATAGCAAACATTGTAAAAAAACAATTACTTACCTTCATTCGCACTGCCACCTCCAAGTCCAGCGACTACGAGGTGATGGACTGGTGGTGCGCCTGGATTGACTCGTCCTGACATCTAATACACAAAGGAATGAAAAAAGACAAGTATAGTTATACACTTGTCAACTTCTCACATCTAATACACAAAGGAGAAAAGATTGAGCATGAGCCTTTTATTTTCCCTAACCAGGCGAATCAAGTGTTCTATGTGGAAGATGAATTGAATCCAGGTTGGTCTCGAGGTAGCGCAGATGTAAAATGAGCCATTCCATATTTCACAGCTTGGAGAGAGTTTGAAAAGAAAGAACAATGAACAACATTGGGTTAGAACAGACGTTGAGGGGACAATAGTGAATGCTAATAATGATTCGAGCAACTAAGAATAGTTGAGGTTAGTAGCAATATGTTCTTGTGTTTCCATACTCAATTTGCAAGATGTGTTTTTACCTCTAATATAATTTGTTGCTCAATCTTTCTGTTCTTCAATTATGTTTTGTGCATTCTTTCTTTTATGTTGGGTTGACACTTTCATATCAGATATGAAATTTAGTGATAAAATTAGCACATAATGTCTCATCTATTTTCTTGTTCGTGTTTTGAATTATTTTGGCTGCATGCTCTGTTCTGAGACCGCATGCTACATGGAGGCATGGAGGGGTGGTCGGTTGTGTGCTTTCGCTGGTACAAAACAGCCTACTCTTTTCCTCTCACGACTACTTAACCAACTTGCTTGGTGATATACTGCTGTGTGAGACCATGTGTTGGTCAAAACTTAGTATACTCTTATATTGATGCTTGGTAATTCGGTCAGCTTTGACACCACGTGCTTGTTTGGAACATCATTTTGTACTTTGGTCAACAACAGTTCAGAATTGAGATACACGCAGCTTGTTTGGAACTTTATTTTGTATACTTTGGTTAACAGTTCAAATTTGGCATACTCTTGTAGTGTTCAAAAATCCTATTTTGCGATCACATGTTGCATTTTTTTTTAAAAGTCTGAATCTATCCAGAAGCAGTATATATGTTTTAGTTTCTCTACATATACTTCTCTTACTGATGATTAGATTAGATGGTTAAAAGACTAGAATCTCGTGTGCAAGATGACAGTTTAATGTTTATAGAAGTCTTTTTCTCCGAAGGGTGAAGGCGGATTCTGTACCAAGTAGAAAGTTCAATTGGATGAAGGCATATACTTCAGCTTTCTCATGTTTTTTGCTCTTTGAACCCAACTATCAAAATGCATTCAAATTTAGGTTTTCATTATTCCAATTACACGAAATAGTATCTATTGGATGTCTCTCTATCTCGACGAATTAGCACGAATTCTGAATCATGATGGTCCAACTAATAAAAAAAGTCACAGATATAACATGTCAACATACAGTATACCTTTGATCGAAAATCGCTTCCCAAATACAACACGTCAACATACTTTTATACTTTATAATAAAAATATGGATCAATAAATCTTCAAAGCATATTAAATTAATTTAGTCCAAAATTACTTAAAAGTAGCTGGCACACCTTTTAATTTTAACAAATTTTGGAAGCAAAAAACATTTTTTTCGAATACCCAAATGTCAGGACCCCGACTCAATGCCACATCGATCTAGCATGTAACACCTCATATCACTTTGCGGCCTCACGCACGGTATTCCCACGGGTGTCGCCTTACCTTTGCCCGGGACCGTTTAGCCTTTTGGCACACGATATGATAGTGTCGCTAGCATCCATATGATAAGGAGCCCGGCTGACATGGCTAGTCGTAAACCCAAAGTGGCACAGACTTACGAGGGACAGCATCCATGACCCAAAGATCGAACGTGTCGGTCATCGCGAGTGAATCCAGGTTGTAGCACTGGGCTAGCAGACTCGTGAACCGGGCTGTAGCGGCTAACAGACTCGGTATTCATCGCGTGACATTTCCCGAAGGGATGTACACGGAACGAAGAAGGACACATGCGGCCAGCCTAAGTGTTCCGAGCAGAGCAAGCTACCATGGCTCGGTGGAAACACTAGGAGACATTTCCGTAAGAGAGGCTATAAGGATAAACAACTAGATAGTCGATCCCACACATACCAAGCATTTCAATAACATACACACAATATGCTCGATATGTGCAAATACAACATGGCATCACAACATGACTCTACGACTCAAGTATTTATTCATTAGGCTCCGAGGAGCGAGATATTACAAACAGGGTCTCATGACCCAACATTCGAAACATACAAATCAAAGCACAAGCGAAGCTTAACATGTCCGAGTACGACATCTACAAATGAAAAAGGCCGAGAAGCGACTATCATCTAGATCTGCCGAGGGCACAAGATCGTAGCTGAGGTATCAAGCTATACGTCAAGTCCATGCGAACTACTAACGGACCGACGCGTCTCTCGCAAAAACATAAAATAGGCAAACGTGAGTACAAATGTACCCAGAAGACTTACATCGTAACTATCTACATATGCATCATTATCAACAAAGGGATGGTGGGGTTTAACTGCGGCAAGCCAGCTTTGACTCGGTGGCTATCCCGAACTACTATTGCAAGTAACTCTTTTGAGGTGGCACACGAGTCCACATATTCACCATAGCAATACACCACTATGGATCCGCTCCCGTCTCCCTACGAGAACGCCATCCATAGCACTCACGCTTATCTTGCGTATTTTAAAGTATCCACTTTCACTTGTCTATGAACTGTTATAGGCAACCCAAGTCCTTTACGCGGACACGGCTATTCAATATATGATGTTAACCCTGCAGGGGTGTACTTCTTCATACATGTTTCCACCACTTAGCGTCTGCACACGACATGTGCTCGGCAGACTTCAAGCAAAAGCCGACGTGGGTGTAGACCACGACCTACCTAGACACTCAAGTCCCTAATCCAGGTTTATCGCCTATTCGGGTTCCATCCATGAGGAGATCCTGCCGAAGTTTCGCTCACAGCCCCAAACGATGTGAGCAGGGTTCCCGAGACACCAAACGGGCGCCCGGTACACCATGCCACGTGCCTACCGCATCACAGCCCACCCCTACGGTCACACAAGCGCACGGCCTCCAAAGATACTACAAACACTTAAACTACTTGCAACTCCCGGACAGAGGACAAGGGTGAATAAGAAGTCGAGCGGGGTCATATTTCAGGCCCAATGCATGGTAGTAGCTGAATCATGGATCACAAACACGTAACTCAGTTCTCGAGGACGGCTTCAATGAGACAACCCACCATGTACTCCTACATGGCCTCTCACCGATACCTTTACCAAATCGTGTTCACACACTTAGCTCACACACAGTAGGACATGTTCACGCACCTCTGATTCATTCCCGATGAATCAGACCTAACACAACTCTAAGCAATAGCAGGCATGACAAACAAGCATGAATGAGTAGGCACATCAGGGCTCAAACAACTCCTACTCATGCTAGTGGGTTTCATCTATTTACTGTGGCAATGACAGGTCATGCAGAGGATAAAGGGGTTCAGCTACCGCAGCAAATAACAGATGAATCGTTGTTGTCCTAATGCAGTAAAAGAGAGCAGGAGCGAGAGAGTGGGATTGTATCGGAATGAACAAGGAGGTTTTGCTTGCCTGGCACTTCTGAAGATAATATAGTTCTTCATCGGTGTCATAGATCTCGTCGTCGGAACATCGTCTCATCGAGAGGGGCGATTCGCAAACACGTAAGCTAACAATCAATGTAATGCACAATATGATGCATGATCATGACATGGCAATATGATGTGGTTTGAGCTAATGCAACTAGCAGCAAGTTAAATGAAGTTGGTTTGAACCCTAGGTTCAAATTCAAACTCCATATGTGAAGGTTTAAATGCCATTAATATGATTTGTGCTAAACAGCAGCTGTAAGTTGTTCTAACATGCATGAAAATGATACAGATGGATAGATTGGATTTTTTTTGATCATTTTTCATATATAATTTATTTCATTTGGAGTTACGGTTGAATTTCTATGAATTTTAGAAGTTTTGGTTATTTTCTGGAATTTCCTGTATAAGAATAATTCCAGTAATTGAATTAATACGTCAGCATGACGTTGGTGTGACGTCAGCAGGTCAACAGGGGCTGGTCTGGGTCAAACCTGACGTGTGGGGGCCACACGTCAGTGAAACAGGGCTGTTTAGCTCACTGACAGGTGGGATCGGTCAACAGCCACGTCAGCAAAGTCAATGCTGACGCGTGGGTCCAGTCGGGTTGGATTAGTTCTAACTAATTTTGTTAACTGGTTAATTAAACGTGTGGGGCCCATGTGTAAGTGGCCCAGGGGGTTAATTAGTGGCGTCATTAGCCACTAATGACGGTGCCACGTCACCAGCCACCGGAGTTGGACGCCGGCGACCAAAATGGGGGCGGCAACGCGCCGGACTTGCGCTAAAGGCGACGAAGGCGGCGGCTGAGGGCACCGGGGTGTAGCCCGGGCTCTCCCGCATCTGATGGGGTAGGTGGGAGGCTACGGGAACGCCGGGGCTCGCCGGAACGGAGCTCGCGGCGGCGCCGGAGTTCGGGTGGTAACGGGCGCGAGGCCCTGGTGGGGTTTTGGACAAGCTGAGCTGCGCATGGGCTTCCTGTGAGCCCCACGAGCTCAAAGCCGTGCTCGGACACGACTGAACTAAGCCATGGCCGTGACGGCAACATGGCCGGCGGCAGCGGGCTCCGGTTGCGGTGAGACGGCGGGTGCAGCATGGGGCGAGCGAATGGAGAGAGGGGAAACACGACGGGGCTCACCGCGATGCCGAAGAGGAGGTTAGTGAGCTCGGGGAGGCACGGGGTCCGGCGAATCGACGGTGGGGATCACCGGCACCCGAGGTCGGAAACGGCGGCGTTGGAGATGCAGCAGAGCTTCTGGCGCCGCGTGACTCGATGGAGAGGATGACGATGTCGTGGCGGAGCTCGGGATCACGTCGGAGAGGCACAGGGAAGGCTGTGGTCGCGGCAACGGCGAACGGTGGCGGCGACTCCGTTTGGTGGCTGCGCGCAGGAGAGGCAGAGGAGGGGGAGAGAGAGCTACGAGTGAGGGAGAGGAGAGAGGGGCCAGGGGGTCCAGAGCGGCGCCGAGGAGGGGCTTCGAGGCGCCTCGGTGAGGCAGGCGAGCAAGGAGGTGGCGTGGCGCCGCGGGCGCGCGTGCGCTGTCTCCCTCCTCTGCCTACTGGCAGAGGTAGAGGACGACTGGCACCAGGCCAGTGGGCTGGGCTGTCCACTGGGCCGGCCAGGTAAGGGGCCAGGTAAAACTCTCTCTCTCTCTCTCTCTTTATGTTTTAATTACTATTTTCTATATATTTTTGCGACTTTGTGGCTTTATTAAAAATACAAAAACGTTTCCAAAAATCCTGAAAATAGTTGTGGGCTCTGTTAGGATTATTCCTAGCATCCCACACTTAAGTTCAGAATTAATTGAGCACTTAAAATAATGTATAGCATTTAAATGCCCAATTGCAAATACTATATGATTTAATTCAGTGACCAAATATGTTATGGAAAAATGTGCAACACCTCGGTTATGGTTCTAGCATTTTTCGTAAATGATGAACATTTTTTAAAGCCATTTGGAATTCATGAAAATATTTTAGTTGAACCTAGTGAATTCCTTTGATGCTAGGGTTTAGGCAATCCCCGTTTCAAGTTTCATAAAATTTAAACATGATGCATGGATGCTTATGCAAAGACAGACAAGGTCTAAGCTAGGGCTGTGACAACTCACCCCCACTAAACAAGAATCTCGCCCCGAGATTCAAGACGTGAGGCAAGAAGACAAAGGGGACACTAAGCATCACAAACTTCATGATCGAACTGTCTCCTCGAGGTTGTTGATTTGTTTACTCAAATTGATCTTGACGTCTTTGCTTTTGTGATCTTCATCCAACATGAGAATAGAGACACTCTACGAGAATGGATCATCTTAATGATCACAAGATCAACTCACGGAATGAGATGTAGAGCATCTCTTGAGCTGAGATACGAAGCATTCATCCAAAGGGGATGGAGTGGAACAGATGTCGAAGGTTCACTAGGTAGACAACAATTCCACACTTAAGAGGGTGGTGAACGGTTGTCAACGTAGCGAGCAGTTGAGTTGCCATGATACCATAACGATGTACTTTAGGGAAGGTGACTCGTAGAAATATCCCCTTAAGTGGCAAAAAGAATTACCTTTGATTCAAAGATCATTGAAACTCTTTATACCAGCCTAAGGCAATTCTCGAGCGATCGTTTGGAGGGGTTTGGTAGAATGGCATACCCGTATTAGAATGGATGATGTGGATTACCTTGTTGAAAACAACACAAGGGATGATTTTAGTAACTAGGGAGAAGCTCAATAGTAGAGAATGGTTCCACTATTGGAATGGTTATAGCATAACCGGGGAAACAGAGAACAATCCCGGTTAGTAACTATGATAGCACCTAATGCTTGTGCGTGCTTTCAAGAACTTGAGCATTTCCATAATCATCAAGGTTTTACCAACATCCATGTCAAGGGTGCTGACAACACAACATACTACCATGATGAATACCGGTGGAAGATGCAGATGCAATGGAAGATAACACCTTCTCAGATTTCACCTTGGCGGGGCCAAGGGAACAAAATCTGGATGATTGACCGAGAGACATTTAGCACTCCGCTACTAATGTTCTCCTTGATGTGCTAGCATAATCCATTCATAGATATGGTTTGATATCTAGAACATCAAGTAAAAGGTCGGACTTCGGAAACACAAAAAATCCATAAAGGACAACTAGGGAGTAAATCCTACGAAATCCTTATGGGGAGGTGGCCAACTTCTTCAATCAAGATACTACAATAATAGGTCTTCCGGCGGGGTGTGTTGGCCACGACATCCACTTTACCGGTTATCGAGAGACCAATATTATAGTTCTTGGAAAATGTCCCAACCATCATCTCTGCCTGAGATTCAGATCTAGTTGGTGTCAGAATACTCCAGACTCATCAAGCCTAGAAAGAAGAATGAAAGTTTGCAACACAAATCGACGAGACGACGTTGCGAGATTCTCGGGAAATGGACTACGGTAGTAAGCTCCAAAACATGAGGTAGTTCTGCTACAAACATGTGTGAACACGTTGTCATAGACAAACATGACCACATAGTAGTCTTAAGATAAAACACTACCGAGTTTAGGTTGGGGAACCATCATCGAGGATAACGAAGTCCTAACATAAGTCATGATTCTTAAGAAGGAACTTCTTCTCCTTGAACAAATCAATCAGTGGCTTGGTGTGCTAGGAAACACATATAGAATGGAGGCGGCCAACCTATCAAACCATAGAGTACTTCACACATGCGTGACTAACTTGGGACGATTCCAGAGGAAGCAAAAACTAACTTTCTCGAACCCACGGCGGCAACTTGCATCAAATGCACATGAGTTAGAGAGAGTCACTTCTTTCATCCGAACATATGCTTCATGAGCTAGCATGAACAAATGCTTTAAAAAAGTTTCCAGTACTAGCTTGATGTTCAACAAGATTATGGAGAAGATAAGGATGTTGTCGATGGGCTCAACAACAGTTCATCCTGGTTCCCATGGAGATGGAATTCCATAACTATGTGAACAAGCTGATAGTATTGGTCAGACCCAAGAGACATAATGGTGTATGCTCGAGGAAACTCCACGAGTAAGATAACATTACGAACATCGTTGGTTCTGGTTTGACTTGATGATAGCCCATACTCAAGTCAAAGTTTTGGCAAGACAACAGATCCAACAACTGATCACGAGGACCAATTGGTGAAGGTATCATCTTTCTTCAACACACACACAAAAAGATATCCCTTAAAATGAACTAAGTCAGACAAGCTTTTATCTTCCAACTCTCCAAGTTGTTGTTTAGCTTAACCAACTAGCTCAGGGGTATGCAACACAGATTCTTGGAGAAGGGGTGGTTTACATGAAACCAACTTGATCACGGGCTCAACATAACAGTCAGGTGACAACCTGGTGATACTTCCGAGAAGATATTCGAAAAATCACGAACCACTGATATGTAACTAAGCTCGAGAGCAATCTTGCTTTCAGGGCAAAACGATATGATCAAATAAGCAAGGGACTGAATAATCCAAATTCATTGATCGAAGAGTGCACCAGGAAAATGGACTAGGTAGCACGATCAATCTTAGGATGACGATTCAATAACCAACACGCTAAGAATGAGAATATTGTCCATTTACTACCAAGCAACGAGGTTGCTGGAAGTATTGATTTCACACATCACAGTTCACTTGTTAGCGTTTCGGTTACAATAACACGGCGCCGAGGAATGAAAAATGATAACGAGAAGTATCACTACGTCAAGAATTCATGAGAAATGGTGCAATTCTCATGACAATCCTGACATAAAGACGGTAACACTCCAAGATAGAACAGAACAAAAGCTAGATTGGCATTTTGATCTGTGGAATACAACTACTTTGACCCAGTCCTGGATATGGATGAGGTACTGGAGTTCGTTTCTCCTAGTCAATCTGGAATAGAATGGCTCGACGGACCACAAGAATAATAAGCATCGATAAGCTCGAGTGCACAACTACTCCTGTCTATCAATTGATAGACGAGGGTGAGAGGACAACTAAGAGGGACAACTCAAAAGGACATATGATTTCCTGAGTTGTGGATGCATGGATTAGGATGTCGAACTAGTTCAACATATTTCTTCCAGACAATTCATGCAGAGAGGTAGGACTGGCAGGGTCACAACATAGAATCGATAATTCATCGAGAGCACTTTTGTTGCGATCTTTTGGTTCAACGAGGAACTGCTGCCATAAGTAGTTCATGGTATTTAGAAGAATGATATACCATGGACCTCGAGGACTATCGCAAGGTTACTAATAACCTAAAGGAACTAGCAAACACTATCAACATGAGGTAAGTGGGGTGAATCTCGGGTTCAAAACCCAGAAGTAGAATACCAACTAACTAAATGGCATCACGAGATGCTTTCGAGAATAATGGCCAGAATCTTCACACTGGGAACACTAAACATTGCTAGATTACTAGGTGACTCCCTAAAACACCTAGGGTCATAATAATAGCTCCAACATATATGTCAAGGCAATAAATTACCTCAACGCACCGGTTAGTGGGCTTATTCTGACCATAAAGGACATCGGGAACGGAAAGAAAGGATTTGCAAATGCATCAGACTATGTAGAAACCCGGGATGACTCGGACAGCATAACGGCTGTAAATGCTCAAAAAGATTGGAGACATGCTACAAAAATGGTGGCATAGCCACTCAAAAGCACAATATCAAGGTTTCGAGATCAACAGTTAACATATGGAAGTAATAGGAACTGAAACGAGGCTTAAATCCAACAATCCTATAAGTCTACGGATTAGTAACACGTGATCCTAATAGATAGATGAGAAGGCCTAGTTCTTAATCCCCATAGAAGAGAAGAGGATGACTCAGATCAAAAGGCCATGAGGTATAAGGAATAAAAAGAGCCTTACGTTCCCTTCCCACAATCAATTCCCTTACATAACTAAAGCATTTCTAGACACAACTTCGACCAGTTTGGCTTGGTAATCCTACAGGCAGTCTAGCTCTGATACCAAAACTGTCAGGACCCCGACTCAATGCCACATCGATCTAGCATGTAACACCTCATATCACTTTGCGGCCTCACGCATGGTATTCCCACGGGTGTCGCCTTACCTTTGCCGGGACCGTTTATGCTTTTGGCACACGATATGATAGTGTCGCTAGCATCCATATGATAAGGAGCCCGGCTGACATGGCTAGTCGTAAACCCAAAGTGGCACAGACTTACGAGGACAGCATCCATGACCCGAAGATCGAACGTGTCGGTCATCACGAAAGTGAATCCAGTCTGTAGCACTGGCTAGCAGGACTCGTGAACCGGGCTATAGCGGCTAACAGGACTCGGTATCATCGCATGACATTTCCCGAAGGACGTACCGAGAATGAAGAAGGACACATGCCGGCCAGCCTAAGTGTTCCGGAGCAGTAGCAAGCTACCATGGCTCGGTGGAAACACTAGGAGACATTTCCCGGTAAGAGAGGCTACTAAGGATAAACAACTAGATAGTCAGATCCCACACATACCAAGCATTTCAATAACATACACACAATATGCTCGATATGTGCAAATACAACATGGCATCACAACATGACTCTACGACTCAAGTATTTATTCATTAGGCTCCGAGGAGCGAGATATTACAAACAGGGGTCTCATGACCCAACATTCAGAGCATACAAATCAAAGCACAAGAGGAAGCTTAACATGTCTGAGTACAGACATCTACAAATGAAAAAGGCTGAGAAGCCTGACTATCATCTAGATCCTGCCGAGGGCACAAGATCGTAGCTGAGGTATCAAGATATACGTCGAAGTCCACGCGGAACTACTAACGGGACTGACGTCTCTCTGCAAAAACATAAAATAGGCAAACGTGAGTACAAATGTACCCAGCAAGACTTACATCAGAACTATCTACATATGCATCATTATCAACAAAGGGATGGTGGGGTCTAACTACAGCAAGCCAGCTTTGACTCGGTGGCTATCCTGAACTACTATCTTTTGAGGTGACGCACACGAGTCCACATATTCACCATAGCAATACACCACTATGGATCCGCTCCCGTCTCCCTACGAGAACGCCATCCATAGCACTCACGCTTATCTTGCGTATTTTAAAGTATCCACTTTCACTTGTCTATGAACTGTTATAGGCAACCCAGAAGTCCTTTACCGCGGACACGGCTATTCAATAGATGATGTTAACCTGCAGGGTGTACTTCTTCATACATGTTTCCACCACTTAGCGTCGCACACGACATGTGCTCGGCAGACTTCAGCGAAAGCCGACGTGGGTGTAGACCACGACCTACCTAGACACTCAAGTCCCTAGTCTAGGTTTATCGCCTATTCGGTTCCATCCATGAGGAGATCCGGCAAGTTTCGCTCACAGCCCCAAACGATGTGAGCAGGGTTCCCGAGACACCAAACGGGCGCCTGTACACTGCGTACACGTGCCTACCGCATCACAGCCCACCCCTACGGCCAGCGCCAAGCACGGCCTCCAAAGATACTACAAACACTAGAAACTACTTGCAACTCCCCGGGCAGAGGACAAGGGTGAATAAGAAGTCGAGCGGGGTCATATTTCAGGCCCAATGCATGGTAGTAGCTGAATCATGGATCACAAACACGTAACTCAGTTCTGAGGACGGCTTCAATGAGACAACCCACCATGTACTCCTACATGGCCTCTCACCGATACCTTTACCAAATCGTGTTCACACACTTAGCTCACACACAGTAGGACATGTTCACACACCTCTGATTCATTCCCGATGAATCAGACCTGACACAACTCTAAGCAATAGCAGGCATGACAAACAAGCATGAATGAGTAGGCACATCAGGGCTCAAACAACTCCTACTCATGCTAGTGGGTTTCATCTATTTACTGTGGCAATGACAGGTCATGCAGAGGATAAAGGGGTTCAGCTACCGCAGCAAATAACAGATGAATCGTTGTTGTCCTAATGCAGTAAAAGAGAGCAGGAGCGAGAGAGTGGGATTGTATCGGAATGAACAAGGAGGTTTTGCTTTCCTGGCACTTCTGAAGATAATATAGTTCTTCATTGGTGTCATAGATCTCGTCGTCGGGCGCCGCTCATCGAGAGGGGATTCACGCAAAAACACGTAGAAGCACAATCAATGCAATGCACAATATGATGCATGATCATGACATGGCAATATGATGTGGTTTGAGCTAATGCAACTAGCAGCAAGTTAAATGAAGTTGGTTTGAACCCTAGGTTCAAATTCAAACTCCATATGTGAAGGTTTAAATGCCATTAATATGATTTGTGCTAAACAGCAGCTGTAAGTTGTTCTAACATGCATGAAAATGATACAGATGGATAGATTGGATTTTTCTGATCATTTTTCATATATAATTTATTTCATTTGGAGTTACGGTCGAATTTCTATGAATTTTAGAAGTTTTGGTTATTTTCTGGAATTTCCTGTATAAGAATAATTCCAGTAATTGAATTAATACGTCAGCATGACGTTGGTGTGACGTCAGCAGGTCAACAGGGGCTGGTCTGGGTCAAACCTGACGTGTGGGGGCCACACGTCAGTGAAACAGGGTTGTTTAGCTCACTGATAGGTGGGACGGTCAACGACCACGCCAAGAAAGTCAATCCGACGCGTGGGTCCAGTCGGGTTGGATTAGTTCTAACTAATTTTGTTAGCTGGTTAATTAAACGTGTGGGGCCCATGTGTAAGTGGCCCAGGGGGTTAATTAGTGGCGTCATTAGCCACTAATGACGGTGCCACGTCACCAGCCACCGGAGTTGGACGCCGGCGACCAAAATGGCGGCGGCAACGCGCCGGACTTGCGCTAAAGGCGACGGAGGCGGCGGTGGCTGAGGGCACCGGGGCGTAGCCCGGGCTCTCCCGCATCTGATGGGGTAGGTGGGAGGCTGCGGGAACGCCGGGGCTCGCCGGAACGGAGCTCACGGCGGCGCCAGAGTTCGGGTGGTAACGGGCGCGAGGCCCTGGTGGGGTTTTGGACAAGCTGAGCTGCGCATGGGCTTCCTGTGAGCCCCACGAGCTCAAAGCCATGCTCGGACGCGACCGAAACAAGCCATGGCCGCGACGGCAACATGGCCGGCGGCAACGAGCTCCGGTTGTGGTGAGACGGCGGGTGCAGCATGGGGCGAGCGAATGGAGAGAGGGGAAACACGACGGGCTCACCGCGATGCCTAAGAGGAGGTCAGTGAGCTCGGGGAGGCACGGGGTCCGGCGAATCGACGGCGGGGATCACCGGCACCCGAGGTCGGAAACGGCGGCGTTGGAGATGCAGCAGAGCTTCTGGCACCGCGTGACTCGATGGAGAGGATGACGACGTCGTGGCGGAGCTCGGGATCACGTTGGAGAGGCACAGGGAAGGCTGTGGTCGCGGCAACGGTGAACGGTGGCGGCGACTCCGTTCGGTGGCTGCGCGCAGGAGAGGCAGAGGAGGGGGGGAGAGAGCTACGAGTGAGGGAGAGGAGAGAGGGGCCAGGGGGTCCAGAGCGGCGCCGAGGAGGGGCTTCGAGGCGCCTCGGTGAGGCAGGCGAGCAGGGAGGTGGCGTGGCGCCACGAGCGCGCGTGCGCTGTCTCCCTCCTCCGCCATCTTGGCGAGGTAGAGGACGATCGGCACCGTGCCAAGGGCTGGGCTGTCCACTGGGCCGGCCAGGTAAGGGGCCAGGTAAAACTCTCTCTCTCTCTCTTTATGTTTTAATTACTGTTTTCTATATATTTCTGCGACTTTGTGGATTTATTAAAAATACAAAAACGTTTCCAAAAATCCTGAAAATAGGTGTGGGCTCTGTTAGGATTATTCCTAGCATCCCACACTTAAGTTCAGAATTAATTGAGCACTTAAAATAATGTATAGCATTTAAATCCCAATTGCAAATACTATATGATTTAATTCAAGACCAAATATGTTATGGAAAATGTGCAACACCTCCGTTATGGTTCTAGCATTTTTCCGTAAATGATGAACATTTTTTAAAGCCATTTGGAATTCACTGAAAATATTTTAGTTGAACCTTGTGAATTCCTTTGATGCTAGGGTTTAGGCAATCCCCATTTCAAGTTTCATAAAATTTAAACATGATGCATGGATGCTTATGCAAAGACAGACAAGGTCTAAGCTAGGGCTGTGACACAAAAAGAGCTGCACATCTTTTATATTAAGATAAGAGAAAAAATATTTACAAGATTACGAGCACACGCACAGTACAAAGCACAAAACTTTGAGGTTGCACTCTCATCCGGTCTTAGAAAATAGGGTCATACTACCCACATAAAGGGAAATAATCCTTTTTAGAATTTTGTACAGGGAATTATCTTTTTTAGAAGAACTTACAGGAAAACGTCAGATGCTATAGTTTGAGTCCTGCCTTCTGTGGGCCTTGGTAGGTGGGCTACGCCAATTGTTTTATCCTAATATATCCTGCCAGTAATCAAACACACATCCTCTAAACTTTTTATACGTAGCTAACATGTGAATGGCACAAGCCCATAACTATTACCTCAGAGGCCACATGCTACGATGGGATCGACCTAAGATTGATCGCATGCATCTTGCAACAAGTCTGCTCATGACAAGAAAGAAAAATTCAATCCAATATTATTACGTGTGTAACATTTACCTATGTAGATCACCTATGTGTTACAAACTTGTAACACAACATTGCATATCATATATGTGTTACAATCTTGTAACACTCTCTCAATCGGCTTAAATAATGTGTTATAGCACTATAACACATTCGACGTATGTGGAATATGTGTTACAAGATCGTAACACTTCCCACAGAATGTGTTACAACTTAGGTGTGGACACAAATTTTGTCTGACCGGGATTTCAACCAGTAACACATGTTTTCTTGTGTTACCGGGATGTGTTACCAAAGGTTATTCCTGTAGTAGTGCAAAGAGTGTTAAGCATCACTGAAGCCTTTCTGTTTCGCGTGAATTGAAGATTTATTACGTACAGTTGAAGATTGTGATCTTCCAGTCAGTTAGGCATCACGTTCTGAGCATCCAAGAGTCATTGTGGATTGCCGGTGAATGAAGTTTGTGAAGGTTTGGAAGTCTAACTTGAGGACTTACCTGAGTGATTGGGCGATATCTGCGTGTCTTGGATCAAGGAGAATAAGGTGAAGACGTGGTCTTCTGAGTTCATTCTCGGCCTCCCTAACCAGACGTACAGTTGTCACAGAAACTGGAACTGTCTACCAAATCCTTGTCTTCATCGAGCAACTGGTTCTATCACTTCACTCCTTTACTTATAGTTTATCTTCGTGAAGTTTTTGCTTGCCTGTTCTGTTTGAAGACTTTGTGTGAAAACATTCACTCTGATTGCATATTTGTCTTCATAGTATCTGCCAATCCTGATTTGTCCTACCTAGCTGCTACCTGTCTTCATGCATCACATGTATTGTACTTTGACATTCTTACATGGCTAGAGTAGTTTATTTTCTATTGTATCATGTTTAGTTACTGTTTTTACTGCTTGTCTTTGAAGACATTGTCTGTCTTGAATATTTTCTTAAAAATCACCTATTCACCCCCCTCTAGTCAATAACTAGCACCTTCAGGGTGCATATGGGGTGGTGTACATGTTGATTCCACCCAAACCTTTCCAAAGAGGACCCCCCCCCCTCTTAATAGTATGGATTTCCTACGACTCAAGTCAACCGAAAAGAAACACCGAAAAATCATCATCGCACTTTCTTCCAACGAGTGGAATAAGACCGTCTTGTGCCTTATGTGAGAATATCTTAAATGCTCAATGCACACGATTAGTACGCAAATAGCATTGCCATCAATCACCAAAACTATTGGAGAGAGATATACCCTAACAAGGAGTCCTCCTCCCTTTCCAATTCTCCCCCCTTAGCTTGTCATACAAGCTAGGGGGTGCCCCCAAGTGTTATTGGGCCCTAGGACCTAATAACTATCCACCACTTGGCCTTTTTAGTATTTTCATTGGCCCGTGATATTTAATTAATTATACAAGCCTTATGATCATAATTAGAGCATTTTATTATTAATTTAACATCTCCTTAAACATTTTTCACATATATATCAATTACCCGGTAAACCCCAAAATCGCCTTGCCCGGCTGCCACCTGACGCTCGCAGAGGATCCGGTTCATGAACGAAATATGCCCTAGGGGCAATAATAAAGTTATTATTTTATATTTCCTTATTCATGATAAAGGTTTATTATTCATGCTAGAATTTTATTGATCGGAAACCTTAATACATGTGTGAATACATAAACAAACATTGTGTCCCTAGTGAGCCTCTACTAGACTAGCTCATTGATCAAAGATGGTTAAGGTTTCCTAACCATTGACATGAGTTGTCATTTGATAATGGGATCACATCATTAGGAGAATGATGTGATGGACAAGACCCATCCATTATCTTAGCATTATGATCGTTCAATTTTGTTGCTATTGCTTTCTTCATGTCAAATACATATTCCTTCGACTATTAGCATATGCAACTCCCGGATACCGGAGGAATGCCTTGCGTGCTATAAAACATCACAATGTAATTCGGTAATTATAAAGATGCTCTACAGGTATCTCCGAAGGTGTTTGTTGAATTGTCATATATCGAGATTAGGATTTGTCACTTCGAGTATCAGAGAGGTATCTCTGGGCCCTCTCGGTAATACAGATCATAAGCTTGCAAGCAAATGACTAAGGAGTTATTCACGAGGTGATGTATTATGGAATGAGTAAAGGGACTTGCCGGTGACGATATTGAACTAGGTATGAAGATACCAACGATCGAATCTCGGGCAAGTAACATATCGATGGACAAAGGGAATAACATATGTTGTCATAACGGTTCAACGGATAAAGATCTTCGTAGAATATGTAGGAGCCAATATGAGCATCCAGGTTCTGCTATTGGTTATTGACCGGAGAGGTGTCTCGGTCATGTCTACATAGTTCTCGAACCCGTAGGGTCTGCACACTTAACGTTCGATGACGATATTGTATTATATGAGTTATGTGATTTGGTGACCGAATGTTGTTCGGAGTCCCAGATGAGATCACGGACATGACGAGGAGTCTCAAAATGGTCGAGAGGTAAAGATTGATATATAGGACGATGGTATTCGGACACCGGAAGTGTTCCAGAGTGTATCAGGTATTTATCGGAATACCGGAGGGGTTACCGGAACCCCCGGGGAGAAGATATGGGCCATATGGGCCATGAGAGGGGAGCACACCAGCCCACAAGGGGTTGCGCGCCCCCCTATGACAGGAGGCCAAATAGGAGAAGGAAAAAGGGGGTTCGCCCCCCCTTCCTTTCTCTCTTCCCCCTTCCCTTTCTTCTCCGGTGAAAAAAAGGAAGGGGGCGCCCCCTGGCTGCCTCCCCTCCCCTCCCATCTATATATATGTGGGAAAGGGGGCGCCTAGAAAACACAGCATCAATTGTTAGACGTGTGTGGTGCCCCCCTCCACAGCTTACACCCCGGTCATATTCTCGCGATGCTTAGGCGAAACCATGCGCGGATCACATCACCATCACTGTCACCATACTGTCGTGCTGACAGAACTACTACCTCGACACCTTGCTGGATCAAGAAGGTGAGGGACGTCACCGAGCTGAACGTGTGCAAAACTCGGAGGTGTCGTACGTTCGGTACTCGATCGGTGGAGCGCGAAGAAAGTTCGACTACATCAACCGCGTTGTGAAACACTTCCACTTACGATCTACCAGGCTACATAGACACACTCTCCCCCTTTTTGCTATGCATCTCCATGGATAGATCATTATGTGTGCATAGAATTTTTTTTGTTTTCCATGCAATGTTTCCCAACAGTGGTATCAGAGCCAGGTCTATGTGTAGATGATATGCACGAGTAGAAAACAAAGAGTTGTGGGCGGTGATAGTCATACTACTTACCACCAACGTCATATTTTGATTCAGCGGTATTGTGGGATGAAGCGGCCCGGACCAACCTTACATATCCACGCAGATGAGACTGGTTCCACCGACAGACATGCAACTAGTTTTGCATAAATATGACTGGCGGGTGTCTGTTTCTCCTACTTTGGTTGAATCAAATTTGACTATGGACGGTCCTTGAAGAAGGTTAAAACAGCAAACTTGATAAATCACCGTTGTGGTGTTTGTCGTATGTAAGAACGGCTCTTGCTAGAAGCCCGTAGCAGCCACATAAAACTTGCAACAACAAAGTAGAGGACGTCTAACTTATTTTCGCAGGGTATGTTGTGATGTGATATGGTCAAGACATGATGTGATATACGTTATTGTATGAGATGATCTTGTTTTGTAACTTATCGGCAACCGACATGAGCCTTATGGTTGTCTCTTTATTGTATGAAATGCAAACGCCATGTAATTGCTTTACTTTATCACTATGCGTTAGCGATAGTTGTAGAAGCAATAGTTGGCGAGACAACCACGACGCAACGATGGAGATCAAGGTGTCGAGCCGGTGACGATGGTGATCATGACGATGCTTTGGAGATGGAGATCAAAAGCACAAGATGATGCTGGGCATATCATGTCACATATTATGATTGCATGTGATGTTTATCTTTTATGCATCTTATTTTGCTTAGTACGGCGGTAGCATTATAAGATGATCCCTTCACTAAATTTCAAGGAAAAAGTGGTCTCCCTGAGTATGCACCGTTGCTACAGTTTGTCGTGTTGAGACACCACATGTGTGTGATAGACTCTATGTTCACATACAACGGGTGCAAGACAGTTTTGCACATGCGGAAAACTTGGGTTAAACTTGACAAACCTAGCATGTACAGACATGGCCTTGGAACACCGAAGACCGAAAGGGTGAACGTGAATCATATAATAGATATGATCAACATAGAGATGTTCACCATTGATGACCACCCCATCTCACGTGATGATCGGACATGGGTTAGTTGATTTGGATCACGTATCACTTAGATGACTTGAGGGATGTCTATTTAAGTGGGAGTTCTTAAGTAATTTGATTAATTCAACTTAATTTGTCATGAACTCTTGATAGTATTTGCATATCTATGTTGTAGATCAATAGCTCGTGATATAGCTCATATATATATTTGATATGTTCCTAGAGAAAAATAAGTTGAAAGATGATAGTAGCAATCAGTACAAAAAAATACACTTCCGTGATGATACGTGTTTGTCACAGTAGGTCGCGTTTTTTGTCATGCATGTACATCCATGACAAATTTATGACAGAATCAAGATAGTCATACCTGTGTAGTCGTGGAAGTGTTCCATGACATTACCAAAATTGTCATCACGGAAGTGTCCACTTCCATGATGATAAATCGTGCGTCACAGAAGTGCTTTCGTCAAGGGTGACCGACACGTGGCATCCACCGTAACGGAACGCCATTAAGCTATCGAGTCGGGTTTTGGATCCGATAACCCGTTAACAGCCCCGACCAATGGGAAATTTCCAATGTGTAAAATTCTTATTGGCCGGACGAAACACGTGTCAGCTCTTCAGTGGGTCAGATAGGCGCCTATGATATGTCGACATGTGCCACGGCCCACCACTGGCCCATTTAGCTTACAAAGCCGGCCCGTTTGACTTGGTCAAAAGTTAACGGGCTGGCCCATGAAAAGCCTGTTAACGGTCTCTTCACAAATAGCCCATTTTACAGCCCATTAGGCACTAAGGAAATCGGCCCAACAAAGTCATGTGGCCCGTCGAATATAACACCAGCCCATTTCACTTTCAGCCCATGTTTGGCCCACGACGTCTTTCGGCCCATATGAGGCCTTCGTATCTTTTGGCCCTTTACAGGCCCACGTTGACTCTAGCCCATAATGAACAGTAATTTTCTTTGTACCCGTTAACGGCCCGTGATTTACATGGGCCATTTCCAGCCCGTGTTAGCTTTCGGCCTATTGACGGCCCATACGTTCTTGGGCTCCTTTTCGGCCCTCGATTACTTCCGGCCCGTTACTGGCCTGTTCCCCTAATGGGACAAATTCGGCCCATGGCAAGAGTCGGCCCGTTACTGGCATGTTCCCCAAATGGTCCAAATTCGGCCCATGGCAAGAGTCGACCCATTATTGGCCTGTTACCCTAATGGGCTAAATTCGGCCCATGGCAAGAGTCGGCCCGTTTTTGGCCAGCCCGTCCTATATTCTGGCCCATTAACGACTCGTTATGCCTATGACAGAATTAAGCTTTTGCAGTCCTACGGCCTGTTAATGGCCCGTTACCGTGCTGGAGCGATACCAATTACGCCCGATTACGGCCCATGTAGACCCATTTATCCGACGGCCCGAGGCCCATTTATCGACGACCCGAGGCCCACCGATTACAGGCCCATTTATCGACAGCCCGTAGGAGACCCATGGATCCTACAGCCCGTATATGGCCCATGGGTAGTTGCGGCCACTAGCAAACTAGGGAAAAAGAAGACTAGGAAATAAATAAGGCCCAAACTAATGCTAGCCTATTAAGGCAATTGCACAGATTACATCCACTCGGCATCAAAGATCGCCACCAGTGCAAATATCGGGAACACCCTACACTATACAAAAATGGCTTGCTGTTTTCTTCAGCCGGTGGCTGCACGTTAAGAATAGATTTTGTATCGCACCAAAACAAATTACAACTATATAACAAAAGGAAGGTTGGCATAAAACTTAACAGTCTAGCAGATAAATGCACCACCAGAAGTTCAGAAGCTCGGTTCAATTGACCTGACTGTTATGTTTTCATGTTGTATTGTACGATGGAACACCATAACCCTCGCCTTCATTTCCCCTAGGCTCCTGAACAACATAGCAAATGTCTGATAGTCTGGTTTCAAAACCATGCATATCTTGACGACACTGAGCAATGTTTCTCCTTGTTTCACAAAGGGCCTCTGTTAGGGAATGGACTTGTGTCTGGAACGCAGATACAACATTGCTTTGAGCTTGCATATCTTGATCATGAGGCAGTTTGGACGATATTGCCTTAACAACCAACCCAGTATTACGCAGGAACGTGCTTTTGGCACTGTTAGTGGACAGGTACTAACCCACTGCAGCAAGAGTTGACATTGCGGTTATAGTTGCCTCGCCACCTTCAAAAGGTGGCGGTTCCACCATTTTTTCCATAGCTCGCTGAAAAGTTGAGGTTTTACATTAGTAGTACCAGAACAGAAGATATTAAGGAGGTAGCAAAACCAAAGAAAATAGCTTTGGTCTATATACAGAACTTATTCTGGTGAACCCATGTAAAATATTAGTTGTATTTTATTGCAAAGTACATAATAAAACCAGGTTCCAAACATATGACCATGTACCATCGCTAATCTATTGTCTATTTCTTCACATTGTATTGAGGGCTAATGATAAAGAGACGAAGTTTATAATATGGTAAGCATAGTATGACATCATTCATATCACAAAACAACTGAGAATGCATAAACAGCAATTGTAACGTTGTGTGGGCAAGTCCAGCACGGAACTAGATTACGGGTCAAGATCAAAGGAACATCACTCCTCCCTTTTAAACCTTGTAAGGTGCAATGATACGCTAAGACAATTGTGTATAAAATTGAAAAGAGTAATAGACATTGGCTGCAAACCATGCAATTCAAGGCACAAGTCAGAGTAAGTAGTAGTTAAAAGGCATGAGGATTAAGGACTTACAATCGCGGCTTTGACTGGTGTAGTCATGCCCTTCTTCTTGCTGGTGTGATAGTCCTTGAAGATTTCCACAGCATTTGGTTCAGGTACTTTTTGGTCCTTGCGGGCTTTCCTCTGCATTTCAAACAAGTCAATATAGATCTGAGAATATAGTACAGCAAAAAGAGTGAAACAGCAGCTAATTACAAGAGCCTCGCAGTGTGCAATATAGCTACAAGATCCTATCGTCTGTTGGAATTTCACTTTTGTACGGTTGGCCTTGTTCTTTGAACAGTTCACCTACAAGAAGATAGATTTGTGTGGCACATGCGTCAATAGGACTTCAACATGTGATCTTATCACATATATATAATGTACCTGATACTTCGGATCAGATCAGTGTTTAACAAGGCCCCTCCAGTCTTCATCCGATATATTTTCCACTAGAGATGTTTGGGAAAGTTCACTGTTAGCCTTGCCTTCAAAGTGAGTTTTCCTCAAGTTATACCGACATCTTGTCATGAGAAAGCGACTTGAAAACATGGGTGCAAGCTTGTCAGGTTGCATCATCTTGGCTATCCAACTTGAACCTCGTCTGTTGAAAATTATGGGAGTCTCATTATCAGCAACCTAGAAAGTATGGGACAGAGCAAGACGATATTACTAGTTTCCATACATAACCATACTTATAGATAAATGGTCGAGGAAGGTGTTGCACTGGGTTTCGTCTTTGTCATTCCTGTACTGAATCCATGTTGGGAGGATACGTACATGACACCTAACGACAACCGGCAACCGCTGCCTCTGATACTAACTTGGCTGACTCTGTAGCATCATGTGGCCTTTTTAAACCTACCTCAAAACGGATCTCCATTCTTCCTCTAGATTTAGTTAACCTATCGAGCATTATCCCTGATGTTTGTTTCCTCTTGCACCTAGGTGCTAGTCCAACAACAAACATAGGAAGTGTTAGTGTACATCAAACTATGAGACTACATACAAAGAAGCATGCAACTGTAACTTGACTCCAGCAACTACCTTCTTGCTGTTGAAGCTCACAAGGTTCATCTGATATTGCCAACTCATCTTGTGTCAAGAGTGCTTGGGAAGTAGTGTCAGGTGGCAAGGGAACTTGGGAACGTGCTGCTAGCTTAGTTGACGCACGAGTATGTCGTGTAGCTGGTAGTACTGTGGTAGGTGTTGCAAGAACTAGGGCTGTCTCTACTTGTTTGGTGGCAGCTATTTGTTTCTGTTTGGCTTTTTTTGGTAGTTCGTGTAGCATGGGATGCCGTGTTTGTAGAATTTTCCGCTGGACTTTCACCTTCTATTGCACCATCAGTACCAGCAGAATCTGCAGGATTCATCCGCTTCTCATTCCCTGCCATTCTCTGTTTCTTCCTCTTTCTCTGTGCCATGTTAAGTCAAGCCGACAAGAAAAACGAATAAAGTTTAGTTCTTCGGAACAAACTGATGCATGATGCAGACGAATAAAACTTTGATGTTAGACAACCACATGATAGGAGGATGTAATATGTATGAAAAACAGGACGGAAGAGATAACTAGAACTATGATGTGTAAACTAAGAAGAAGACATTTCACCAAATTAGAAGAAATGCAATGGAAGGTAGACACCATATGAAAGATGCTACAAATATCGCTCTGCCAAGTTAATGTTGTCTCAAAGATAAATGGCGTTTAAACAAATGTGAAGCAATACAAGAAACAAATCATATGCAAGATGCAAACAACATCACACTACCATGTTAGAGGTCTCTCGTCATTAGTGCCATTGCATATTCACAGCATTGCATATTCACAGCTTATGATGTGTAAACTAAGGAGAAGGCATTTCAACAAATTAGAAGCAATGAAAGCTAGACAGCATATGAAAGATGCAAATAATATCACTCTAGCAAGTTAAAACTGTCTCGTCATAAGTGCCATTTCAACAAATTAGTAGTACAAGCTAGAAAAGAATGTGAGATGTAACCTATATCACACTCCAAAGTCAAATGTGTCTTATGATAAGTGATTGTTGCAGGTTACACAATAGTAGTAATTTGATACAAGAACATGGTGTGATAGACAGATATTGTAAGTTCTAGAAACAGGAACACGTATCTTATTTAAGTATAATGTGTAAAGTAAGCAGATGGAATTCAACAAAATTAGAAGCAATACAAGCTAGACATCACACATAACATGAAACCACATATAACAGTGCCAAGTTAGAGGGAGCACCAGTGATGCTGAACTAGGGGAGACGTGCTCATCATAAACACAGCTTTGTTGAGTGTCTATGCATGTGTTGTCTTGGAAATCATCTTGGGGGTGTGGAGGAGTAGAAACTGTAGAGGCCCTCCGTTTGGAAGGAGCACCTTTATCCGCTGCCTTGCTAACTTCCTTCCGCTTTATTGATTTTGAATTGTCAAGTAAAACCGACAAGAAAAAGCAATAAAATTCTCTCTTCAGAACTCATTCATGCATGATACTGACAATCACTACTTTGATGTAAGGCAAACACATGATACCAGGATGGAATATGTACGAAAAACAGGACGGCATGGCATGTTCACAACTGTTTGTGTAAACTAAGCAGAAACCATTCCAGCAAATAAGAAGCAATGCAAGCTAGACACCACATGAAAGATGCAACCAATATGACTGCCAAGTTAAAAGTGTCCCATCATAAATGGAATTTCAACAAATTAGAAGCAGCGCATGCTATAAATCATATGAAAGATGCAACTAATATCGCACTGCATATACTAAAGGTGTCTCGACATATTGATTGATGCAGGATACAAAAAAACAATAGTTTTATGTAAGGACATGCTTAATAGACAGATGTACTATGTACTAAATACAGGAAGGCATGTCACATTAACAGGTATAATGTCACATTTACAGGAGTATAAGCTAAGCAGACTAGCACATGCAGTTTAACCAGATTGGAAGAATTACAATCTAGACACCATATGCAACATGCAACCACATATCACGCTGCCAAGTTAGAGCAAGCACCTGCAATGCTAGTGTAGGGCAAATGATGTAATCAACTACAGAGCTACGTTCACTATCTTCATCTAGCATTTCTGTTTCTTGAGAATCATGTCGGGAGGCTGATGTTGCATTCTTTAAATGAGGAGTAGTTCCCTTGCCTGCATGCCTCGTCATAAGTGATTGATGAGGGATACACAAGAACATTAGTTTGATGTAAGAACGTGGTTAATACACAGATGTACTAGTATGTACCAAAAACAGAAAGGCGTATCATATTCAAAGGTATAATGTGTAAGCTAAGCAGATGCAATTTAACCAAATTGGAAGCAATACAAGCTAGACATCCGGCTGAAGTGGTGAACATGATCATCTAGGACCTGAGAGCCTGGTGGGAGGCGGGCTGCTTCGCCATCATCGCGGCTTTTTAGTTGGCTTCCAGGTGATGCCTGTCTTTCTTTGGGCTTGTCACCGGCTCGGACGAAGCCCTCGACTAGCTATTTGTCTTCTGGTGCTCACGGGATGGTGGTTCATGTAAAAAAATATCTTTCCTTGTCTTAATAAAGACCGACTTCGGCCTTTCGAATACAAGCTAGACACCAACATCCAACCACATATGACACCGCGAAGTTAAAGCAAGCACCTGGGATGGAGGTTCATTGCGAGCGATGTCATCAACTACAGAGCTACGTTTACCGTCTCCATCTGCTGACACTGCACCCTTTATAGCGTTGTAACGTGTCTTGCCTACCCGTATACAAACTGGAGCGACTTCTCTCTTTTCTTTTCTGCTTCTCTCAAGGCAGAGTCTGAAATACCCTTGCATAAAAACACAATAGTGAGAGTATGGGTGAAGTGTGTGCAGAACTAGTGCACTGTAAAAGTAGCAGATAGCAGGTGGCTTAAAAATAAATAACAGGAGACATATGATAGCTCTACAACATTGCATGGCAAACAAAATTAGATTCTACTCCATATGATTTTGTAATATATGAGCACAGAAATGCAGGTACTCCTCCAAAGACACCACCACATGTGGTCATATCTAAGATAACAATGATTGAAAATAAATAGGTCGATCGATTTTTTAATGAACCGTCCGATCTATAAGGAACAGGCAGATGGCCTTCGTCTACCTCCCACCACTCACTATTGACGATCTTTCTCGAACCGCCAATGACCACCGGCCTGCACCCGTGCCTCCGCCGCCCGCCTCCCATCGACCTCACACCACCGCCGTCCTTGGCAGCGCCCCCAAGCCATCCCTTTAATCCCGGCCGACCTCCAGATCAGGCGCCAGTAGCTCTAGGCCGCAGACGCCCCTAAGATAAACACCAAGGCGCTGCTTCCCTGGCGTAATAGTCGTACTAGCGCCTGTTACGCCGGGGAATGCTTCCGTTAATTGGGAATCAACTGGCCAGAAATTGAAATTTAGGGGGGCGACGGACCTCTAGCTAAGGTGAAATAGTATATGAGGACAAACCTTGTGCATCGCGAGTTACTAGGAACATCTAGTATGAAGAAGAAGCGGTCAACTAGTGTCTTATGTGGGATGAATACCGTGCAAGCAGAGACGTAAGGTTTGCATGAATAAGGGAAGAGGAGTACCTTCTTCGGTTGCCGATGTGGTCACCTCCACATGTCGCGCCAATCTTCTTGTTTTTACCGAGGAAACCGATGTTCTGGAGGGTGCAGGCTTGGACGAACCCATGTCCAAATTGTTGACTGTGTTGCCGTGGCTGTATGTCGGCGAGGGGAAGAAGATCCGAGGCGGCGAAGGACGGCGTAGCAGGAACAGCTCCGGTGCGGTGGAGGGTGGCGAAGTTGGAGCGGCAGCGGTGAGGCGCAGGACGGCGTGGTTGAACTGGCTCGGGTACGAACGGCTCGGCCTCGGCTTCAACTACTAGCCATGGAGGGCGTTGTGGTTGAGGTTGCGGTGGACAACGACATCAGGGTATCGGCTCTGGCGTGATGGAGGAGGGTGGCGGTTGATGGGTGGTATGGGGTGGCGGACGGAGGACGCCGGGGTTTCACGGCTGGTGGAGAGGTAGTTTTGGCGCCATGGAGTACGAATGGGGAATCGGACGGGTGGGGGGAACCATGTTTTGGTCTGGGACGCGCTTGTTTTTGGCTTTTTTGAACAGAAGATGGGACACACTTGTTTGAAATTTGGGGAAAGTACAAACTTTGCCCCCCTCTTAAATTTCGGACCTAGTGCGGGTAGGGGGTAGGATGGTAATCCCAAGTGTCCCAAATAGTGGGCGGGAGCGATTTCGGCTGCGTGCATGTGTGCTTAGGCGGCCATTGTGTATGAATGTTTTTCGGAGGTGGTTGCATGGCATCTAGATGAAGCTACAAACCTACCCCGATTTAGACCTTTGGACGTCGAGCCGGTAGGTTTCACAGGTCGGAGTTATTAGAAAAGTAATTTCCTTGTACTACCAAACATTGGTCTCACGCGGTTTCGGGCGAGTAGAGGCTCTTTTGGCGCTTCGTTTGAAATTTTGAAACACAAGCATTCACGTTTAGAGTACTCTTGAACTATGAGGATTGACCTAAATAGACAATGTTATATTTGACCTTGTATGTTTGAAAACCTCATTAAATTATCCGCTTCCTTTTGAAATTTTGACACTTGAAAATCCTATAACTACGATTATTTTGGAATGGAGGAGCTAAATTTGAATCTATTTTGTACACGACTACAGATGCTATTTTGTACAAAATCAGAGCAAAGATTGGTACCCCCATAGTTTAGGTATGGTTTACAAATGCCATGATATCAAATTCAAATAATTGAATGGACTTCATGTTGAATTCGATTTTTTAAACCACCTTAGGTTGTATTCAAATGTATACTAGTTCATAGGTAGCTATTTATATATGTCCATTGTGCAACTTTCGTATGTATAACGTGCTTTACACACACAACATGAACTATACTCACGTTTGTATTCGATTGCTAAAGCGATGCATTGTCTGGAGTTCAAAATACTAACTATGTGGATCAATTGTGTCGAATAATAACATAGACATGCTCAAATTCGATAGAATCTAGATGTCTGATGGATCAATGACCGCTCCTTACGCGAATTGCAAATATCATGATCCCATCCTAATATTTGGATACAATTTATATCTTTAATCAATGTGTAGAGCAGTCTTTTACATGTAGTTTCACTCTCCATCGGTGGTCTCTCACACATGCTCACACACTCTCTCCGAGGTGTCTTTCTACACATTCTCTAGATATAACCCTCCCTCCCTCTCGTAACCATTTACAACTGTTTTCACTAACCTTTATCACAAGCACTCTTCCTCTCGCAAACATACACATGCACAATCCTCATAGACCCTTTCTATATACATGGACCTGCCTACGTGTCTCATGTACGCACATTATCTTTACGCCTGTCTCTCACGCATTATCTCACACCTCTCTTCCTAATTGACGAGTATGATTCTATCAGAGCATTCTGTAGGATGCCCCTTAAAGTTAGGTTGGATGAATAGTAATATCAGAGATAAAGGGGTTACCTTAGTCCGAGAACCTAGGGTTACAAATCCTAGTCGGCTTTGTCAGTGGACACACAGTCCTTCACAATTCTGCTATCTTTGTCTTGTACGACTAGTCATCCATGGGTCTTCCTAAATGTGTCATGGGCCGACCAATGTGGCGCAGGACGGAGCCGAACAAAGGGCCTCACCTCGACCCATCGAACCTCACGCGGTGACACACCCTCTGCCCCCACGTCTCATTATCTTCTCACACCCACACATACCAGCACAAACACCACACACACAGAAAATTTCTCCTGGTGCCTCTATTCCCTCCCCCCTTGCATATACACACTCAAGGGAATGGAATCTCTTGTCGTGACGTCATATTCATCTCTCTCTCTAGACCACCCTCGTTTCTCGTGCTATCTCTCCCACACCCCCACACCCCCACCCTTGTCGGCCCCTCTATCCATGCCTCTCTCAAATACGTAATACACACACATACCTCTCTAGGCCCCGCCAAATGCATCAACTACACATTCACCCATGTTATATCACGTACTCCATTGATCTAAAAAGCCCTCTCTTCACATTTATTTCGCATACAACATTCCTTTTGAATAAAGTGTGGCCAAAAAATTATTTTAGAGTTTCTACATATATACAACATTACAAAGTTATATGGAGGAGTACGAATGCTAAGTTGCATTGCATTGTGCCCACAATGATATTTATTCCGCACTGTGAATTTGTATATTTTTATACTATATACAAAGTTAGTCATAATAAAGAGAAGCGAAGAGCATCTCTCTCTCCATCGCATACCCCCCTATGTACGCCCCTTTCACGTATGCACACAAAACTATCTCCGGGTCCTCTAAAAGTAAGCCCCCAGAAAATTCACGCGTGTTTCATCTTTCTCTCGCGATATATGCAATGACGATCATTGTATTTGAAGTGAAAGCACGGTACATACATTGGACTTCATAATCCACTCATTACGGTCACTGTTTATGTTTAGTGGTTATTATACAGTCATGCGCTCACCGTACAACTTTGTATTTCCTCATGACATGACTAGTTGACCAGTTGAACGCTCCACGTGGCACCTCTAGTGTTGCATCACATTATTTCACTAACATCGTGCCCACCTGTCGACTTGTATCTACTCTACATCTACACTATTATAAAATACATAAAATACACTCTTATAAAAAACAGAGTTGGTGATGATGGTGTGCCTGTCATCCTGCAATATAGGCCGTCCAATTTATATCTGGCGGATAGGAAAGAAACTATGGCAGTTTTGCAAACACATGCACCCACGCACGCATGCAACACTCACACGTACACACATAGCCACGCACGCACGCAACACTCACACGCACACACGCACGCATGCATGCACACACCAGTACACCACACGACCAACACACACTCTCACGCTCAAGTGCTCAACCTACACGTGCATGCGCACACATCAGCCCAGCATGCACACATACACAACCAGGTGATTCCCACGCACGGGTTGGAGCCTTGTCGCGCCTGCGTAAATTTGTGTTTATCTGACCTTTTCCCTATGTGAACTGACAGGTGGGACTCACAAGGAACGTGGTCAATTTAACTAGTCAACATGGCGCCACGCAGACTATTTGGCCGGTCAACAGAGTGCAATCCGATCTTTGAATCGTGAGCAAGTGACCGGATAATCACCGCAAAACGATATAGTGATCGTAATCAGCTTATTCGAAGTTCGGTGACCGTATACACTTTTCCTCTCAGAGGCCCTCCAAAACTACATCTCTACACGTTCTCTCATGTTACATCTAACAACTATGCAATACAAAGACTATCGCTACACTCTAACACAATAAATCATATGTGTTTTAGTTTTACTAGATATCATATTGTTACTTATAATTATTCAGTTTGCATACATTAAAATTGCCTTTGAAATGTATGGCCAAGATTATCTACCGCAAGGAAAAATCCGCCCTTTCTGCTTAATCGGGTTTGTATCGATGGATCGTGCGAAACAGCAAAACTATAGTACTATACAAGACAAGTGATAGTTCATCGGGCGTCAGGTCGCCTACTCCTCCGTCGTAAGAGTGGAGCACTCGCTTTCATAAATCTTCTAGTCCCTTTCGCCGACATGTGGGACATCAGGCTACCGGGTCCACATGCCATACCGGAATACAGTGCAGAGTAGTCGGGGTGAAGCACCCCAGTCATGGCGTCGGCGTAGTAATGCGCAATGAGGCTTCAAATCACAAAGCTGCACCTTTCCCGCAGTTAAGTTGGAGGGACGAAGTAATAATGCTAAAAAAATAAGTTGGAGGGACGAAGGAACCATCATTTCACTCGTTGCTGAATCTACTTCTCCCTCATCTTCTTCAACTTAACCACGTGTTGCTTCTGCCGTTGTTCTGCCTCATGTGGGACGCGGATCAGCTTGGTAAAGCACTGACACGTGGGACCGCATGTTAGCAAACCGCCAGGAAAACGTCCTCCGAAAATAAGAAACCTCCCCTGCCATCCGCGCGGCAAAATCACCTCCTTTTTACTAATCTTTGATTATATAATTTTTTAGATCAATATAATTGAGATTTGTATAGATAGCACACATGAGCAAAACTAAGTGGTATGGTTAAGGGCATCCACAATGTGTAGCCAAATGTGAAAATAGCTTTTGGCATCGTGGGAACCATTGTGGACGGCGTTGCCAAAGCCAAAAAGATGGAACCAAAGCTCCCTGATTGATTGATTGAAGGAATAGAAAAAATGCAATGTCTCTCCTCTTTCGCCCATGCTTGGATGCATGTAGGAGTAGTACAGTATAGAGCACAAAGTCTACTCCCCTGTCCCTTCTATCACAAATCACAAAGCAGTGAGGCGTCAAATCACAAAGCACGGACGAAGCAACTATCATTTCACTCTTCGCTGACTCCGCTTCTCCATCGTCTTCTTCGAGAAACCATCTCACCGCACTAGTACTCCTGGTAGTAGTACTAGTAAAGGACTTCCTGGATGCAAATAAGGCGGTTGTCTCGGCTTGCAGGCGGCACTTGCGAACGACTTACCGTGGTCTCCCTCAATGGTGTTCTCCATCGAACGCACTTCGCCAAATCACACAAAAAAAGTCGTCGACGTCACTGCAATGGGCAAGGAATTAAAATATAGTTACTACCTACATTTTTTTGTACACAAGGCTAGTATATCAAAATTACAATTTGCAAAGGGCCCCTAACACTAATCGAGGCAAAATTGATGGAGTTAGCAACCAAGGACATTAATATCCCCTGCATGCATGTGGAAGTGAGAAGGTTCGTTTGCATGGCGCTGCACTAATCAAGCGATGAGGAGTGAGATGGTTAGCTCTTTGGTCTTTCGAGAAAAAAAATGCATTAATTGACACATGAAACGAGGATTTGTATCGAAGGAAAACCCCACCTTTCTTTTTTAACACTAGTACTCCTAGTACGTACGTACTTATCATGTTTGGGTCTAGGCCTTGCATTGCCAAACTTCACCACACATTTTTGCCAAGCTTGCCTAAAGTTTTCAAAATGAGAAGGAGGTACACTTGCGCACAGCTGTCGCGGTCGCACCGCACCCTCACACGGTCGCTCCTGCACGCCGCGGTTGCACCGCACCCGCACATAGTCGCTCCTGCACGCCGCAAACCCAACAAAGGGAACGCACCCTCACTGACACATGTTGCCGCATCTGAACAAACCAAACTCAGCCATCCTATGAGGCTGACACATAATTGTCGTTCATAGAGTATGTTTATCCAACCGGAGTATCCGTACGGCCCGTGCGGTGGTCTGTTGGGGAAGAAGAAGAGGTGAGAAAGAAGGAAAGAAGGGTTAGGAGACGTAGGATATTCATCCAACCGCCTGAAATGGTAGACTGACCCAAGTCAGGCGACTTGCATAACAAATAGTATGTTTTTACACAGCAAAAGATCCATAATAATAAAAACAACAACATAAAGAAAAACTATCACTGCTCGCGGAAAGAGACGACCTCGTCGTCTTTGGCTGCCGGCGCGAACCAGCCGACGTGTGTCTCCGCACCGTGGTTGTCCTCGGCCTCCAGCTACTCGTTCAAGCGGAGCGTGCGGGCGCTCTGCACGGACGAGAGCACAGCCCGGTTCAAGTCGAGGACGTCCGGTTCCGCCTGCAGGAGGGCCTCGATGGCAGCGGCATCCGCGCGCTCCGCGTCGAGTCGAGCCTCCGCCGCCCGTTTCAAGTCCAGGACTTCCGGTTCCGCCTGCAAGAGGGCGTCGATGAGAGCGGCATCCGTGCGCTCTGCGTCGAGTCGAGCTTCCGCCGCCCGGTTCAAGTCCAGGACTTCCGGTTCCGCCCGCAGGAGGGCGTCGATGAGAGCGGCGTCCGCGGGCTCTGCGTCGAGTCGAGCCTCTGCCGCCCGGTTCATGTCCAGGACGTCCGGTTCCGCCTGCAGGAGGGCCTCGATGGCAGCGGCATCCGCGCGCTCTGCCTCAAGTTGAGCCTCCGCCGCCCGGTTCACATCCACGACATCCGGTTCCGCCTGCGGGAGAGCCTCGATGGCAGCGGCATGCGCGCGCTCCGCATCGAGTTGAGCCTCTGCTTCTCAGTCCTCCTTTAGTATCGCCATGTTGAACCGCTGGTCCGCCTACACCATGGGGGACTCGGACGCCGGCACGAAGTCGATGTCCATTGTTTCATACCCATCAGGCGCCTTCTGCGCCGCGACCTTCGCAGTGAACATTGGATCAGCTTCCTCCTCCTCGTAGCTTGGCTCCGGAGAACTCGGGGATTGCCCGTCGCAAAGCGAGCTTGGGAACGGAGGTCTATGGCACCGACCGCCGCCGCGATTTCTGCGCGGCGCTCCGGCGTCAGCATCTTGTAGTAAGTGATCTTGCGGCACACCATGGCTTTCCGGCGAACTAGGGGACGCTTGATGCGGGCTAGGGGATCGAAAGGTGGGGGAATGGGTGGAGATTTGGTGTGGTTTTAGGGCAGCGGCTGGCGTAGGCCAAGCAGCGAAGGTTCTGGTGTGAATAGTGGTTCCGGTGACGACCGGTCAATCGATTTTGACTGTACATCGCTCTTGTCGCGTTCGCGTTGCAGCGCGGCACGCTGGACCCTCCATGTTGCTCACCGAATGGAACGCGCTTTGTCTTGCGTTTTCGCTCGCTTGTGGGACCGTAGTTGAGAGCAAACTGACGTCCCTCCCCCTCCCCCACCCGCGTCATTTATTATACCACTACTCCCTCTGTTTTATGCGGAGTAAATAAAAACAGAGGGAGTATACTACGGATGAGGATCCCCTGACGTGGTCGAACCCATTGAGTAACTGACATGCGGGGCCTAGCAAGCATGGGGTCCGCCAGTAAGTGACCGAAAGGGAGGGTAAGGCAGGGATACCTACGTCAGAGGATCCACTTCCACTATACTACTTTGACCAAATGTTAGAGTAATAATATATGACATGCAACTTACGCAAATGTAAGAATAATAATATATGACATGCAACTTACACAAAGCATACAGGGTCTAATGCGTTTTTCGAGGCTAACTTTGACCAAATGTTAGAGTAATATTATATAACATGTAACTTACACAAAGCATATGGTCAATTTCGTATGTGAAAGGAGTTTCCAATGATATAATTTTCACATTATACATCTCATGTACTCCCTCCGTCTAGGTGTGTAAGTCATCTTACGAAAACCAAATAATCCCAAAACACGTAGGCGCGGTGCATTAACTTCTACCTGTTTCTTGACATGTGAACCAATAAGAGATGAGGTTGTGCATGCTTTTAATGACCTGAGACTATCAAACATGACATGCAGTGGTTAGTTCATTGCATGCAGTACTATTGTAGGATCGCAGAAGGTGAGAGTGTCTAGAGGGGGGGTGATTAGACTACTCGACAAGATAAAAATTCAGTCTTTTATCAAGGACAGATTTTGGCAGATTTTGCATAACACACACAAGTCAAGTAGCATACTACACATGCAATTCTAGAGTATGGGCAGCGGAAAGTATATTGCACAAGTAGTAAAGAGAAGTGGAGAAGATCAAACGCAATTTGGAGACGCGGTGATTTTTCTCGTGGTTCTGATAGGTGGTGCTATCGTACTTCCACGTTGATGGAGACTTCAACCCACGGAGGGTAACGGCCATGAGAGTCCACGGAGGGCTCCACCCACGAAGGGTCCACGAAGAAGCAACCTTGTCTATGCCATCATGGCTCACGCCCACGGAGGGCTAGCCTTACTCGGGGTAGATCTTCACAAGTAGGCGATCTCCTTGCCCTTACAAACTTCTTGGTTCAACTCCACATCTTGACGGAGGCTCCCAAGCGACACCTAACCAATCTAGGAGGCACCACCCTCCAAAAGGTAATAGATGGTTTTGATGATGATGAACTCCTTGCTCTTGTGCTTCAAATGATAATCTCCCCAACACTCAACTCTCCTCACCGATTTGGCTGTGGTGGAAGAAAGGATTGAGTGGAAAGCAACTTGGGAAGGCTAGAGATCAAGCTTCATATGGTGGGAGTGGAGCAACTTGATCTCAACACAAGGGTAGGTAGTTCTCTTCTCGTAAATGTAAGGTAGGAGTGGTAGTTCTTTCGATGGCTCTCTCCACGAATGAAGAGGGGTGGAGGGTATTTATAGCCTCCACACAAAATCCAACCGTTACACACATTTGACCAATCTCGGTGGGACCGAAGTTGACAACTCGGTGAGACCGAAAGTTCAAATCATGTGAACGTTGGGATTTTCGTGGGACCGAAAATACAAACTCGGTTAGTCCGATTCATGCAAAGACAGAGCTTGCCAATCTCGGTGGGACCGACTTCATCATCTCGGTGACACCGATTTGATGACGAAGGTTCTGAAGCTTGGCAACTCAAGTTTCGTGAGACCGAGTTTAGAATCGGAAAATCCGAGATTTCTAGGGTTTGGCTTTATAGCTGAGGTGGTTCATCTCGGTGTGGTGGTTTGGAATATCGGTGGGACCGAGATTACTTATGAGTGTATATGGCGGTGAGAGTTGCTGATAGTTTAGGAGATGTATCACTAAGCACTTTGAGCAACAGATCATTATCATAACCTCATCCCTTTTAATAGTATTGGCTTTCCTATGGACTCAATGTGATCTTGGATCACTAAACCAAAATGGAGTCTTGAGCTTTTGCCAATGCTTGCCTTAGCATTTTGAGGGGTCCACCTCTTCATCCTTTTGCCATGCCAATGTGATTGAACTTCCTGAAACATACTTGATAAAAGCATTAGTCCAACCACAAAGTATGTTGTCATTAATTACCAAAACCACCCAGGGAGCAAATGTGCTTTCAATCTCCCCCTTTTTGGTAATTGATGGCAACACACAAAACAAGACATCAAAGCTTACTGAAAGAAAGACAGAATTATCATGAAAGCTTTGACAAACATGTAGTGCACAGGCTCCCCCTACAAGTGTGCAAGATTTTCATAAATTATGGTTTTGAACTACCACAAGCACACAAGAGAGAAAGGCAAGATGTGCTACATGCAGCTTGGCTATATGCATGAGAGCAGATGAAAAGAAGTGAGTGATAATGCATATGTGCATGGTGATTTCTTGCAAACAAGTATTCACAAGCAAGTCACCATCATGCACATTCTGCAAAGTGCATATACTTACCTTGAGGTTCCTTGGCATTGTACCTGAAGAAATAAACTTGGGAAAACAAGGTTAGATAACACAAGAGTATTTCTTCAACCAACTGCGAGAACATCAAGAGTACCAAGCCAGAGATGACATGTGTAAAGAGTGTCTCATATTGAGCACAAGCTTGAATTAGCAAACATGTCTCCGAAACTAAAAAGATTTTCAATGAACTCTGAGAGATTTTGCTTTTCATAAGATATCAATTGTGAAGGTTCCTCCCCCTTTGAGTTGTCTTAGATCAAGGGGTTTGATGGAAAAAGCGAAATCAAAAGAATGATGCCAAATGTAATATCCAATGTGGAACACGGCAAAGCTTTGATGTGATTCTCTCCCCCTTAAGGTAAGATTGCTCTTCTTCTCCCCCTAAATCTTCTCTACTCCCCCTAAGTCTTCTCCCCCTTTGACATCAAGTGCCGAAAAGGACAGCAAACTAGGAAGGTCAGGGAAGATGGAGAGAAGTGGGATCCTTAAGAATCACAACAGGGTAATAAAATCAGTGGAGCTGCAGAAGATGATATCCTGGAAGAGATAAATCGGTGTCACCGAATTAAGATGGATCGGTGGGTCCGAAAGTCATGGACTTAGGGCAGATCCTTTTCGGTCAGACCGAGATATTTAAGTCGGTGACGCCGAGTTTAATTCCAAGGAAATACAGAAACAATTCAACTCACTTTGCAAGGAATGTTTCAAAGGGTTTGCAAATGAATTTGTAAATGATTTTCGAGGAATTGATCAGAGCCAAAAGGATATTCACACAGACAGAAGAATAGAAATGAAAAAGATTCCTAGATGAAGTTCTTTTTAAAAAAAGAAAACTCAATGAGAGAACATAAGAAAAAAAACAAAAACAAAACACTCCAAAACATATGTACTTCATCTAGATAGGGGTCGGCGACTAGGTCACCTATGTTTGAGTATTTTGACTTAGGAGTCAAATGAGAACATTTGATCATAGGTCATACTCATCGTTTAAGCACAAAATGGGGTTGCCATTTTTCGATTAAGCATTTGATGTGATCACATCTTATGAAGCTGCTTGTACTCATGTCTTTGAGCAAAGCTCCTTAAAGATGTATAGAACATACCTTGGGCTTGTTGTTGCTTTGCTCATGTAGGTGAACTTGATGTAGGTGCTCATAGAATGTGAAGTTGGAGCACCATTTCCACTTGTGTAGTTCATCTTCCTACATGGGTTAGGCAAGCAAGGAAATACTCAAGGATATCCAAGATGACAAGAGTGAAATACTAGATGTATAAGGTGTCAAAAAGGATATGTGGAATTTTGTTCCTTGAACTCAACATCCCAAAGGGCTAGATACTTGGTCAATGACAAGATTACTCATGATTTGAGTGTGTGGTAATCTTGTGGAATGTAGATCATCCAAGTACCGCAAGGAGTTAGATGCAATACAAGGAGGCAAATGTGTCCAAGACATATGATCATCATCATAAGAGAAATATCAAGGATTAGTCAAGTAGGCTCATGCCTTGCATGCATCAATGGAGTTTTCACTCCAAGTTTGAAGCATCAATGATGTTCAACTCACTCCTTAGCGACAAAACACCTTCTCATCAAGCGGTTTTGTAAAGATATCGTGAGTTGTTTGTCTGCATTTAACATGCTTAAGATTGATGTCACCCTTGGCAATGTGATCACGAATAAAATGGTGACGAACTTCAATATGTTTCGCTCGAGAGTGTTGCACGGATTGTGTCCAATCTTAATAGCACTCTCATTGTCACAAAGCAAGGAACATGTCTCACATGTATCCCATAATCCTTAAGCGTTTGTGTCATCCATAGCAATTGAGCACAACATGAACCAGCAGCTATATATTCTGCTTGGCAAAGGATAATGATACGAATTTTGTTTCTTGGAGGACCAAGATACAAGGGATCGACCAAGAAATTGACACGCACCGAAGTTGACTTTCTATCAACCTGTCCACCGCATAGTCCGAGTCGGAATAGCCAACAAGGTCGAAAGAGGCCCTCTTAGGATACCAAATGCCAAAGTTTGGTGTGTGTATCAAATATCTCACAATCCTTTTAACAGCTTTAAGATGACATTCTTTAGGGGCTGCTTGATATCGAGCACACATGCATACACTCAACATTATGTCAGGACGAGAAGCACAAAGATATAGTAGAGAACCAATCATAGATCGGTAAACCTTTTGATCAACGGGTTCTCCATCTTTTGTCAAGTCATTATGTCCACTAGTAGGCATGGGGTTCTCATACCTTTGCTTTCTTGCATGTTGAACTTCTTGAAGAGATCCTTGGTGTACTTTGTTTGTGAGACAAAGGTACCCTCCTTAGATTGCTTGATTTGCAACCCAAGGAAGAATTTGAGTTCACTCATCATGGACATCTCATACTTCTCCGACATGAGCTTTCCAAACTTCTCGCTAAAATGAGGGTTAGTTGAACCAAAGATAATATCATCAACATATATTTGGCACACAAATAGTTCACCATCAACCCTTTTCGTGAATAGCGTCGAGTCTATTTTTCCAATCTCAAAGCCTTTTTCAAGAAGAAAGCTAGTCAAGCATTTGTACCAAGCTCTAGGAGCTTGTTTGAGACCATAAAGAGCTTTGTGCAACTTGTAAACATGATTAGGCTTTTTAGGATTCACAAATCCGGGAGGTTGTTTCACAAATACTTCCTCCTCAATTTCCCCATTTAGAAAAGCACTTTTAATATCCATTTGATAGAGAGTAATATCATGGTGATTGGCATAAGCAAGAAGAATGCGAATGGACTCAAGTCTAGCAACGGGGGCATAGGTCTCACCATAGTCCATACCTTCGACTTGTGTGTAACCTTGAGCTACGAGACGAGCCTTGTTGCGGATGACTTGTCCATCTTCATCTTGCTTGTTCCGAAACACCCATTTAGTTCCAATGACGTTTTGATCATCCTTGGGCTTCTCTACCAAAGTCCATACATTGTTCCTCTCGAAGTTGTGTAGCTCTTCGTGCATAGCGCTCACCCAATCCGGTCTTCAAGTGCTTCTTCTACCTTCATAGGTTCAATACTAGAGATAAATGAGTAATGCTCACAAAAGTTAGCTAAGCGAGTTTTAGAGCAAGTAATTCTCCCGGAGTTGATGTCGTTCATCATTTGTTCCACGGGATGATTTTTCTTGACTCTTGCTCGGACTCGGGATAGCTTTTGTTGAGGTTGTGGCTGAGCTTCCTCATCATCCTCATCTTCCTCTTCTTCTTCATTGTTGTTGGTGTTGTCTTGAGGCGGTGGAGAAGGAGGTTGTGGTGGATCTTCTTGTTGCACTTTCTCATCTTGGTGAGTTCCACTTGTGGAGGCCTCCATGTTGCCTTGAGGTTCATCTTGCCGTGAGGTAGGGGGCTCCACATATGTAGATGAGGTACTCTCCTTCACTTCCATGGGACGGATCTTTCCAATAGATAAATCTTGGATGGCTTCCGATGGGTCCTTGTCTCCTACATCAATAGGCATTTGCTCTACTTATGAGCCATTAGATTCATCAAACTTCACATCTACCGCCTCTTCAACCTTTCGGGTGAAATTATTGTAGACACGGTAGGTGTGGGAGTTTGATCCATAACCAAGGAAAAAGCCTTCATGAGTTTTAGGAGCAAATTTAGACCGACGATGCTTATCAAGGATATAGCATTTCAACCAAAGACACGAAAGTATCCCACTTGGGGTTTCTTACCGTGAGGAGCTCAGATGATGTCTTGCCGAGAAGCTTATGAAGATAAAGCCTGTTGATAGCATGACAAGCTGTCTCGACGGCTTCCCCCAAAAGTGCTTCGTGTCTTGTATTCATCAAGCATCGTTCTCGCCATCTCTATGAGCTGTTCGGTTCTTCCTCTCAACAACTCCATTTTGTTGAGGAGTGTACGTAGTCGAGAACTCATGTAGAATCCCTTCCTCATCGAGAAAAGAGTCTACATTGGCGTTCTTGAACTCCGCTCCATTGTCACTCCGAACTTTCTTGATCTTCACCTCAAATTGATTTTGGGCCTTTCTGGCAAAGGTTTTGAAGATCCTCTGAACCTGCGATTTGTCATCAAGGAAAAATACCCACGTAAATCTGGAATAATCATCAACTATAACTAGACCAAAGGAGTTACCACCAAGGCTTTTGTAAGCATTGGGACCAAGAGATCCATATGAAGAAGCTCAAGCGGTCTCCTTGTGGTCATGATGTTCTTCACGGGATGACTTCCACCTACTTGTTTTCCTGCCTGACAAGCACTACAAAGTCTATCTTTGTCAAAGAAGACATCTTTAACACCAAGAATATGATCACCTTTGATTAGCTTGTCTAGATTACGATACCAACATGTCCAAGCCTTCTATGCCATAACCAACCTTTAGCGGATTTAGCAATGAAGCAAGTTCTAGGTTGGGCTTTCTTAGTGAAATCAACAATATATAGATCACCTCTACGGATACCGTAAATGCCATGTTATGATTGTCACGACGAAAGACTTGGCAATCTACTTGTGAATAGCACATTGAATCCAAAGTCAGCTAATCTAGACACGGAAAGTAAATTGTATCCAAGTGATTCAACAAGCATGACATTTTGAATAGAGCTATCATGAGATATGGCCACCTTACCAAGGCCAAGTACCTTACCCTTGAGTTGTCTCCAAAAGTCACATACTTGCGTGGACCATCGTTCTTTGCAAGCTCTCGAAACATGTCTTCGTCTCCGTCATGTGATCGGTGCATCCACTATCAAGAATCCACTCTTTTCCACGGATATGTAGTCTCTCGATTTGCCATAAGATTGAGACTCTTCATGATCTTGTCTAGCTCGGTGTCCGAATCGGAGTAATCATCATCATGCTCATGCTCATCATCATATTGACCCATAGATTGTTCATCATCAACACCTAGGTCAATTTGACAACAACTTGCATTAGTTTTGTCAATGTGACAATAATCATCGGAATGCAATACAAGAGCATTTCTAATTAGAGTATTGATAAGACAAGGATCACCCTTCTTTTTCATAAGGTCACGAAGCTCAAAGAAGCATTTATCAAAGTTGGGATCATTGGGATCATATCAAATTCAATAGTCTTGTATAGAATTTCATCAAGACCTCTCAAAGAGTAGTCCTGATAAAGTTCTTCCAAGAACTTCCACATAGCATAGGCGCACTCAAAGTTTGTAACGAGCTTAAGCAAGTTATCGGGTAACCTCTAATGATAAGATTTACAGTTCTAAGGTTACTGAAGCAAATCAAGGTCTTCATCCATGGTAGGGTGCAAGGGGTCAAATGGAGGCACATAGGGGTTTCAACATATTTGCAAGTTATACATCTTAAAGATAATAAGCATTTCAATCCTCCACGAGTTATAGGACACTCCATTAAGAATAGGCACTCTATGGCTAACACTCCCAAACGTAGACACGTCCATCTTCCTCCAATGGTGTGTAAACCAAAGCAATGGAGACCAAGGCTCTGATGCCAATTGTAGGATCGAAGAAGGTGAGAGTGTCTAGAGGGGGGGTGATTAGACTACTCGACAAGATAAAAATTCAGTCTTTTATCAAGGACAGATTTTGGCAGATTTTGCATAACACACACAAGTCAAGTAGCATACTACACATGCAATTCTAGAGTATGGGCAGCGGAAAGTATATTGCACAAGTAGTAAAGAGAAGTGGAGAAGATCAAACGCAATTTGGAGACGCGGTGATTTTTCTCGTGGTTCCGATAGGTGGTGCTATCGCATTTCCACGCTGATGGAGACTTCAACCCACGGAGGGTAATGGCTGCGAGAGTCCACGGAGGGCTCCACCCAAGAAGGGTCCACGAAGAAGCAACCTTGTCTATGCCATCATGGCCACGCCCACGGAGGGCTAGCCTTACTGGGGTAGATCTTCACGGTAGGCGATCTCCTTGCCCTTACAAACTTCTTGGTTCAACTCCACATCTTGACGGAGGCTCCCAAGCGACACCTAACCAATCTAGGAGGCACCACCCTCCAAAAGGTAATAGATGGTGTTGATGATGATGAACTCCTTGCTCTTGTGCTTCAAATGATAATCTCCCCAACACTCAACTCTCCTCACCGATTTGGCTGTGGTGGAAGAAAGGATTGAGTGGAAAGCAACTTGGGAAGGCTAGAGATCAAGCTTCATATGGTGGGAGTGGAGCAACTTGATCTCAACACAAGGGTAGGTAGTTCTCTTCTCGTAAATGTAAGGTAGGAGTGGTAGTTCTTTCGATGGCTCTCTCCACGAATGAAGAGGGGTGGAGGGTATTTATAGCCTCCACACAAAATCCAACCGCTACACACATTTGACCAATCTCGGTGGGACCGAAGTTGACAACTCGGTGAGACCGAAAGTTCAAATCATGTGAACGTTGGGATTTTCGTGGGACCGAAAATACAAACTCGGTTAGTCCGATTCGTGCAAAGACAGAGCTTGCCAATCTCGGTGGGGCTAACTTCATCATCTCGGTGACACCGATTTGATGATGTAAGGTTTCTGAAGCTTGGCAACTCAAGTTTCGTGAGACCGAAGTTTAGAATCGGAAAATCCGAGATTTCTAGGGTTTGGCTTTATAGCTGAGGTGGTTCATCTCGGTGTGGTGGTTTGGAATATCGGTGGGACCGAGATTACTTATGAGTGTATATGGCGGTGAGAGTTGCTGATAGTTTAGGAGATGTATCACTAAGCACTTTGAGCAACCAGATCATTATCATAACCTCATCCCCTTTTAATAGTATTGGCTTTCCTATGGACTCAATGTGATCTTGGATCACTAAACCAAAAATGGAGTCTTGAGCTTTTGCCAATGCTTGCCTTAGCATTTTGAGGGGTCCACCTCTTCAGTCCTTTTGCCATGCCAATGTGATTGAACTTCCTGAAACATACTTGATAAAAGCATTAGTCCAACCACAAAGTATGTTGTCATTAAATTACCAAAACCACCCAGGGAGCAAATGTGCTTTCAACTATTAATTAGCAAATAAACATTAATGTCTCTCATTTTCCCCTCCTCCTTGGTCATGGTGCACAGCCTAAGATGACTTACTCACCTATGTGAAAGGAGTACTATTAATCTTGTCAATAGTCAAATTGGAAACCATCTCGAGTACAAATCTAGGAGTATGTACGAGTCTAACAATATTGATTGGCGTTGTTGAATGTTGATACCTTTTTTATCATAGTAGAGTTACTTTGACTACACATAAAACTTATATGTAAGGTAGAAAGGATAGGAGGCAGTATATTGTACGTTCAAAAATGAAACAAACATTGAATACCCTTTATATATGATTTGCAGATGCTATGATCACCGGTTCAAAATTTTGAATCCGCCTTAGGTATCACGTGCCCCCACTCGTTCCCTCTCGATTTCATCTCGGGGTCCGGAGATCTATTGAAAGAGGACTAGGGTGGGTACATGTGAATGATACTCGGCGGAATGTTCAAATGAGGCATGCGGGAGGATGGACTCGACTGGAGGGCGACATGATCGATGGAGAAGAGGGTTGGAGAGGAATGAGAAATAAGCAAACGCCACATGATTACACTTGAACGGCTAAAATAAACAATAAGTTGTCTCTCTTGGCCTACATAGTGAAAGGCCTAATGTGCAACGCGGAGCACTGACGCTCGAATATGGCCGGGAAAACAGGGAAACCGACATGTGGGGCACACCCATCGGGATGACGTAGCGCAGACTAGTCCAATGGAGGAGTTGGCCCACGACCTCCTCGCCACCGACAACCGCTCATGTGGGTCTTTGGGGCCAACAACGGGCGCAGCTCCAAAGACCGCCTCGACACGGCGATCATGTTAGCGACACGCTCATATCGCTGATAGACACGGTCGGTTTCGAGTGTGCCGAGGGTGGCGTTTGTCTTTGTGGCACGACCAACGGTATGTTTGGTTTGTGCCCAAGGTTGCCCCATCAAAGCATTGGGTAGACAAAATTTTGGTTGAGGTATTGGTTGCCCATGATTTGGCCGACATTGGCAAGAAAAATGAACTAGAGTTGGCTAGAGTTCATTGGCATGCCAAAGAAATGGCAACCATCCAAACAAAGTGCAATCTTTGGGTCATGACCAAATTTTGGTAAGGTGCACTTTGGCCACAATCCAAACACACCCCAACACCCGGCTCGTCGAGGATGCACGGGGCACCGCGATGCATCCGCGGAGTGGTATATCGCAGCCAACTGCATCCTCTGGACCTGAGACCATGCCGGGTCGTCTTGCTTTTTCAATGACACACGGGGATCGCATTTGAGCAAAGGGCATCTCCAACGTTGCCACGACCGCAGCTGACTACCCTGGAACACCAAAGCCCTCGTCCCCCGCACCGTCGCGTGGTGCGTTCCCAGCCGGCGCTAGCTGCCCGCATTCATGTCGTCCGTTCGTATGTCGTCGTTAAGAGGCTCGGTGCCCGAGGAACCAACTCCGGCGACTTAATGAAGCACCCGGACGCTTGGCCTCACCGGAATGTGCTATTTAAAGCGGCAATGCCCAGCTAACCTCCACACCATAGCGCATCGTCCTCCTACCTGGCACCACATCCGCCATGACCGCAAGTGTGAACGCTCTGCGGAAGAGCTTGTCTTCGGGGATGAAGCTCGAGGTCGCCGCCCTCGCTCAAGTCGCCTCTCGTGATGCAATAGCAACGTAGCAGAACGCGAACACGACCGCACAAGCGGTGGCCACGCTGGCGGCCGACGATGGGAGCACCGTCAGCCACGCGTCCTACTTGCTGCCGTCCAACGTCCGGCACCGCCATGGTCGGGGACTCCTCCGAGGATGAGTAGGGCATGGGAGGCGGCAGGGCATTGTGTGCCAACTGGCCGGTCCGTATCTCGTGTTCAACTCTTCCTCGCCGGAGACCGCACCTTCACTTCACGGGTCTTGAACCTGAAGGAAATATGCCCTAGAGGCAATAATAAAGTTATTATTTATTTCCTTATTTCATGATAAATGTTTATCATTCATGCTAGAATTGTATTAACCGGAAACATGATACATATGTGAATGCATAGACAAACAAGATGTCACTAGTATGCCTCTACTAGACTAGCTTGTTAATCAAAGATGGTTATGTTTCCTGACCATGAACAAAGAGTTGTTATTTGATTAACAAGGTCACATCATTAGTAGAATGATCTGATTGACATGACCCATTCCATTAGCTTAGCACACGATCGTTTAGTATGTTGCTACCGCTTCTATCCATAACTTATACATGTTCCTCGTAACTATGAGATTATGCAACTCCGCTTACGGAGGAACACTTTGGTGCTACCAAACGTCCACAACGAATCGGGTGATTATAAAGGAGTACTACAGTGTCTCCAAAGGCGATGTTGGGTTGGCGATTTCGAGATTAGGTTTTGTCACTCCGATTGTCGGAGAGGTATCTCTGGCCCTCTCGGTAATGCACATCATCAAGCCTTGCAAGCACTACAACTAATGAGTTAGACGTGAGATGATGTATTACGAACGAGTAAAGAGACTTGCCGTAACGAGATTGAACTAGGTATTGATACCGACGATCGAATCTCGGGCAAGTAACATACCGATGACAAAGGGAACAACGATGTTGTTATGCGGTCTGACCGACAAAGATCTTCAGAGAATATGTAGGAGCCAATATGGGCATCCAGGTCCCGCTGTTGGTTATTGACCGGAGACGTGTCTCGGTCATGTCTACATTGTTCTCGAACCGTAGGGTCCGCACGCTTAAGGTTTCGATGGCGACTTATTATGAGTTTATGTATTTTGATGTGCCAAGAAGTTCGAGTCCCGGATGTGATCACGGACATGACGAGGAGTCTCAAATGGTCGAGACATAAAGATTGATATATTGGAAGCCTATGTTTGGAGTTCGAATGGTTCCGGGCAAAACAGAATTTACCGAGTACCGGAGGTTACCGAACCCCCGGGGGTAAATGGGCCTCGGTGGGCCTCGAGGGAGAAGAGGAGGGCCGGCCAGGGGGGCAGCGCTCTCCCCCCAGTCCGAATAGGACAAGGAGGGGCGCCTTCCTCTTCCCCTCCCCCAATCCTATTCCAACTAGGAAGGGGAGTCCTACTCCCTGGGAGTAGGACTCCTCCCCGCCCTCCTCTAGGCCGCCGGCCTCCCCCTCCCTCCTTTATATACGGGGCAGGGGGCACCCTAGAACACACAAGTTTGATCTACGGATCGTTCCTTAGCCGTGTGCGGTGCCCCCTCCACCATATTCCACCTCGGTCATACCGTCATGAAGCTTAGGCGAAGCCTCGCGCCGTGAAACATCAAGATCGTCACCACGCCGTCGTCTTGACGAACTCTCCTCGACACTCGGCTGGATCGAGTACGAGGGACGCCATCGAGCTGTCGTGTGTCAAGAACTCGGGGCGCCGAGTAACGGCGCCGGATCGGTCGGATCGCGAGGAGAACGTCGACTACTTCCTCTACGCCAGATCGCTTCCGCCGGGTCTCACGAGGGTACGAGACAACACTCTCCCTCTCGTTGCTATGCATCACCATGATCTTGCGTGTGCGTAGGAAATTTTTGAAATTACTACGCTCCCCAAAAGTGGTATCGAGCCTAGGTTTTTATGGTTTGATGTTTTGCACGAGTAGAACACAAGTGAGTTGTGGGCGATACAAGTCATACTACCTACCAAATGTCATACTTTGGTTCAGCGGTATTGTGAGATGAAGCGCCCGGACCGACATTACGCCAGACGCTTACGCGAGACTGGTTTCACCGCCACGAGCACTCGCTGCTTAAAGGTGACCGTGGGTGTCTGCTCTCTCACTTTAGTTGAACTGAGTGTGGCTACGCCCGTCCTTGAGAAGGTTAAAACGGAGTCTATTTGATGAAGTATCGCTGTGGTTTTGATGCGTAGGTGAGACTGGTTCTTGCTTAAGCCCGTAGCAGCCACGTAAAATTTGCAACAACAAAGTAGAGGACGCCTAACTTGTTTTTGCAGGCATGATGTGATGTGATATGGTCAAGACGTGATGCTATATTTTATTGTATGAGATGATCATGTTTTGTAACCGGTTATCGGCAATCGGCTGGAGCCATATGGTTGTCGCTTTATTGTATGCAATGCAATCGCCCTGTAATGCTTTACTTTATCACTAAGCGGTAGCGATAGTCGTAGAAGCATAACTTTGGCGAGACGACAATGATGCTACGATGGAGATCAAGGTGTCGCGCCGGTGACGATGGTGATCATGGTGGTGCTGCAAGATGGAGATCATGAAGCACAAGATGATGATGACCATATCATATCACTTATATTGATTTGCATGTGATGTTTATCCTTTATGCATCTTATCTTGCTTTGATTGACGGTAGCATTATAAGATGATCTCTCACTAAATTATCAAGAAGTGTTCTCCCGAGTATGCACCGCTGCCAAAGTTCGTCGTGCCTGACACCACGTGATGATCGGGTGTGATAAGCTCTACGTCCATCTACAACGGGTGCAAGCCAGTTTTGCACACGCAGAATACTCGGGTTATACTTGACGAGCCTAGCATATACAGATATGGCCTCGGAACACGGAGACCGAAAGGTCGAGCGTGAATCATATAGTAGATATGATCAACATAAGATGTTCACCATTGAAAACTACTCCATTTCACGTGATGATCGGTTGTGGTTTAGTTGATTTGGATCACGTGATCACTTAGATGACTAGAGAGATGTCTTTCTAAGTGGGAGTTCTTAAGTAATATGATTAATTAAACTTAAATTTATCATGAACTTAGTACCTGATAGTATCTTGCTTGTTTATGTTTGATTGTAGATAGATGGCTCGTCTTTGTTGTTCCGTTGAATTTTAATGCGTTCCTTGAGAAAGCAAAGTTGAAAGATGATGGTAGCAATTACACGGATCGGGTCCGTAATTTGAGGATCATCCTCATTGCTGCACGTAAGAGTTACGCCCCGATGCACCGCTAGGTGCCAGACTCTTCTTTGAGCAACACCGGATGTTGTGAACGTCTGGCGAGCAAAGTCGATGACTACTCTATAGTTCGATGTGCCATGCTTTACGGCTTAGAACCGGGACTTCAACGACGTTTTGAACGCTATGGAGCATATGAGATGTTCCAGAGTTGAAGTTGATATTCAAATGTAATGCCCGGATTGAGAGATATGAAGTCTCCAATAAGTTCTATAGCTGCAAGATGGAGGAGAATAGTTCGTTAGTGAGCACATACTCGTAATGTCCGGGTACTACAATCACTTGACGCAATTGGAAGTTAATCTTCCGGATGATTGTGTCATTGATGAATTCTCAATCACCGCCACCAAGCTACAAAGGCTTCGTGATGAACTATAATATGCAAGGGTTAGTAAAGACTATACCGAGCTCTTCGCAATGCTAAAGGCTGCGGAGGTAGAAATCAAGAAGGAGCATCAAGTGTTGATGGTCAATAAGACCACTAGTTTCAAGAAGAAAGGCAAAGGGAAGAAGAAGGAACTTCAAGAAGAACAGCAAGCAAGTTGTCGCTCAGAGAAGAAACCCAAGTCTGGCCCTAAACCTGAAATCGAGTGCTTCTACTGCAAGCGCATCGGTCACCGAAGCGGAACTGCCCCAAGTATTTGGCGGATAAGAAGGATGGCAAGGTGAACAAAGGTATATGTGATATACATGTTATTGATGTGTACCTTACTAGAGCTCGTAGTAGCACTGGTATTTGATATCGGTTCTGCTGCTAATATTTGCAACTCAAACAGGGACTACGATTGCTTAACTCGCAAAGGACGAGGTGACGATGCGCGTGGGAAATGGTTCCAAAGTCGATGTGATCGCGGTCGGCACGCTACCTCTACATCTACCTTCGGATTAGTTTTAGACCTAAATAATTGTTATTTGGTGCTGCGTTGAGCATGAACATTATATCTGGATCTTGTTTGATGCGAGACGGTTATTCATTTAAATCGAGAATAATGGTTGTTCTATTTATATGAGTAATATCTTTTATGGTCATGCACACTTGAGGAGTGGTCTATTTCGATGAATCTCGATAGTAGTGATACACATATTCATAATGTTGAAACCAAAAGATGCAGAGTTGATAATGATAGTGCAACTTATTTGTGGCAATCGCCGCTTAGGTCATATCGGTAAAGCGCATGAAGAAACTCCATATTGATGGACTTTTGGAGTCACTTGATTATGAATCACTTGGCACTTGCGTAACCGTGCCTCATGGGCAAGATGACTAGAACCCGCTTCTCCGGTACTATGGAGAGAGCAACAGATTTGTTGGAAATCATACATACGTATGTATGTGGTCCGATGAATGTTGAGGCTCGTGGCGGATATCGTTATTTTCTCACCTTCACAGATGACTTAAGCGGATATGGGTATATCTACTTAATGAAACATAAGTCTGAAACATTTGAAAAGTTCAAAGAATTTCAGAGTGAAGTTGAAAATCATCGTAACAAGAAAATTAAATTTCTACGATCTGATCGTGGAGGTGAATATTTGAGTTACGAGTTTGGTCTACATTTGAAACAATGCGGAATAGTTTCACAACTCACGCCACCCGGAACACCATAGCGTAATGGTGTGTCCGAACGTCGAATCGTACTTTACTAGATATGGTGCGATCTATGATGTCTCTTACAGATTTACCGCTATCATTTTGGGGTTATGCTCTAGAGACACCCGATTCACATCGAATAGAACACCGTCAAAATCCGCTGAGACGACACCTTATGAACTATGGTTTAGCAAGAAACCAAAGTTGTCGCTTCTTAAAGTTTGGGGATGCGATGCTTATGTGAAAAAGCTTCAACCCGATAAGCTCGAACCCAAATCGGAGAAATGTGTCTTCATAGGATACCCAAAGGAAACAGTTGGGTACACCTTCTATCACAGATCCAAGGCAAGACATTCATTGTTAAGAATGGATCCTTTCTAGAGAAGGAGTTTCTCTCGAAAGAAGTGAGTGGGAGGAAAGTAGAACTTGATGAGGTAATAGTACCTTCTCCCTTACTTGAAAGTAGTCCGTCGCAGTAAACCGGTTTCGAGACATCTACACCAAGTAGTGAGGAAGTTGATGATGTTGATCATGAAACTTCGATCAAGTTACTACGTAACCTCGTAGATCAACCAGAGTAAGATCCGCACTGAGTGGTACGGCAATCCTGTTCGGAAATCATGCTACTAGATCATGATGAACCTACGAACTATGAAGAAGCGATGGTGAGCCCAGATTCGCAAAATGGCTTGAGGCCATGAAATCGAGATGGGATCCATGTATGAAAACAAAGTATGGACTTTGGTTGACTTGCCCGAGGGTCGGCAAGCAATAGAAAACAAGTGGATCTTCAAGAAGAAGACCGACGCCGACGGTAATGTTATCGTTTACAAAGCTCGACTTGTTGCAAAGGGTTTTCGACAAGTTCAAGGGATTGACTACGATGAGACCTTCTCACCAGTAGCGATGCTTAAGTCCGTCCGAATCATGTTAGCAATTGCCGATTTTATGATTATGAAATTTGGCAAATGGATGTAAAGACTGCATTCTGAATGGATTTACGAAGAAGAGTTGTATATGATGCAACCGAAGGTTTTATCGATCCAAAGGAGCTAACAAAGTGTGCAAGCTCCAATGATCCATCTATGGACTGGTGCAAGCATCTCGAGTTGGAATAAACGCTTTGATAGTGTGATCAAAGCATTTGGGTTTGTATGCACTTTTGGAGAAGCCTCAGATTTACAAGAAAGTGAGTGGGAGCTCAGAGCATTTCGATATTATATGTGGATGACATATTGCTGATCGGAAATGATATAGAATTTCTGGATAGCATAAAGGGATACTTGAATAAGAGTTTTTCAATGAAAGACCTCGGTGAAGCTGCTTACATATTGGGCATTAAGATCTATAGAAATAGATCAAGACGCCTAATTGGACTTTCACAAAGCACATACCTTGACAAAATTTTGAAGAAGTTCAAAATGGATCAAGCAAAGAAAGGGTTCTTGCCTGTGTTACAAGGTGTGAAATTGAGTAAGACTCAATGCCCGACCACTGCAGAAGATAGAGAGAAAATGAAAGATGTTATGCTTCACCATAGGCTCTATCATGTATGCAATGCTGTGTACCGCACCTGATGTGTGCCTTGCTATAAGCCTAGTAGGAGGTACCAAAGTAATCCAGAGTGGATCATCGGACAGCGGTCAAGAACATCCCGAAATACCGAAAAGGACTAAGGATATGTTTCTCAGATATGGAGGTGACAAAGAACTCATCGTAAACGGTTACGTTGATGCAAGCTTTGACACCGATCCCGACGATTCTAAATCGCAGACGGATACGATTTACACTAAACGGAGGAGCTGTCGGTTGGTGCAGTTCTAAACAAAGCGTCGAAGCGGGATCTACATGTGAAGCGGAGTACATAGCAGCTTCGAAGCAGCTAATGAAGGAGTCTCGATGAAGGAGTTCATATCCGATCTAGGTGTCATACCTAGTGCATCGGGTCCAATGAAAATCTTCTGTGACAATCTTGAGCAATTGCCTTAGCGAAGGAATCCAGATTTCACAAGAGGACCAAGCACATCAAAAGACGCTTCAATTCCATCCGGACTTAGTCCGTGGGAGACATAGAGATTTGCAAGATACATACGGATCTGAATGTTGCGCACCGCTTGACTAAGCCTCTTCCACGAGCAAAACATGATCAGCACCAAGACTCCATGGGTGTTAGAATCATTACTATGTAATCTAGATTATTGACTCTAGTGCAAGTGGGAGATCAAGGAAATATGCCCTAGAGGCAATAATAAAGTTATTATTTATTTCCTTATTTCATGATAAATGTTTATCATTCATGCTAGAATTGTATTAACCGGAAACATGATACATGTGTGAATGCATAGACAAACAAGATGTCACTAGTATGCCTCTACTAGACTAGCTTGTTAATCAAAGATGGTTATGTTTCCTGACCATGAACAAAGAGTTGTTATTTGATTAACAAGGTCACATCATTAGTAGAATGATCTGATTGACATGACCCATTCCATTAGCTTAGCACACGATCGTTTAGTATGTTGCTACTGCTTCTATCCATAACTTATACATGTTCCTGTAACTATGAGATTATGCAACTCCCTTTACCGAGGAACACTTTGGTGCTACCAAACGTCACAACGAATCGGGTGATTATAAAGGAGTACTACAGTGTCTCCAAAGGCGATGTTGGGTTGGCGATTTCGAGATTAGGTTTTGTCACTCCGATTGTCTGGAGAGGTATCTCTGGCCCTCTCGGTAATGCACATCATCAAGCCTTGCAAGCACTACAACTAATGAGTTAGTTGTGAGATGATGTATTACGAGCGAGTAAAGAGACTTGCGGTAACGAGATTGAACTAGGTATTGGATACCGACGATTGAATCTCGGGCAAGTAACATACCGATGACAAAGGGAACAACGATGTTGTTATGCGGTCTGACCGACAAAGATCTTCGAGAATATGTAGGAGCCAATATGGGCATCCAGGTCCCGCTGTTGGTTATTGACCGAGACGTGTCTCGGTCATGTCTACATTGTTCTCGAACCGTAGGGTCCGCACGCTTAAGGTTTCGATGTCGGTTATTATGAGTTTATGTATTTTGATGTACCAAGAAGTTCGAGTCCCTGATGTGATCACGGACATGACGAGGAGTCTCAAATGGTCGATACATAAAGATTGATATATTGGAAGCCTATGTTTGGAGTTCGAATGGTTCCGGCTAAAACAGAATTTACCGAGTACCGGAGGTTACCGAACCCCGGGGTTAAATGGGCCTCGGTGGGCCTCGAGGGAGAAGAGGAGGGGCGGCCAGGGGTGGCCGCCCCTCTCCCCCAGTCCAAATAGGACAAGGAGGGGGCGCCCCTTTCCTCTTCCCCTCCCCCAATCCTATTCCAACTAGGAAGGGGGAGTCCTACTCCCGGGAGTAGGACTCCTCCCGCCGCCTCCTCTAGGCCGGCCGGCCTCCCCCCCTCCTTTATATACGGGGCAGGGGGCACCCTAGAACACACAAGTTTGATCTACGGATCGTTCCTTAGCCGTGTGCGGTGCCCCTCCACCATATTCCACCTCGGTCATACCGTCGCGAAGCTTAGCGAAGCCTGCGCCGTGAAACATCAAGATCGCCACCACGCCGTCGTCGACGGAACTCTCCCTCGACACTCGGCTGGATCGAGTACGAGGGACGCCATCGAGCTGTCGTGTGTCAAGAACTCGGGGCGCGGAGTAACGGCGCCGGATCGGTCGGATCGCGAGGAGAACGTCGACTACTTCCTCTACGCCAGATCGCTTCGCTTGGGTCACGAGGGTACGTGAGACAACACTCTCCCTCTCGTTGCTATGCATCACCATGATCTTGCGTGTGCGTAGGAAAATTTTTGAAATTACTACGTTCCCCAACAGAACCCCGCTCCCGTACATAGAGATCACAGATGGAGGACGTCGGTCGCCGCCGTAGAATAGGTTTAGGGTCGGGTTTCTTTTATTTTTCTGTCTTATAGAAGTTCGAAATGTAATGAAAATCTGCCGTGTTTGCATTAATCTCAGCCGGTGTATATGAACTTTCACAATAATATACATATTGTAGGAGTACTAGTGCACGGAAGATCAAGATCTTGTGGGAGAAAAGGATGAACGAGGGAAAGCCTTATCTGCAAATGTGGAGAGGAGTGCGGTAAATTGTCATAGTTTCCTTCCTATCCGTTAGATATAGATCGGACGGCCTATATTGCGGGATGACAGCACACCATCATCACCAACTCTGCTTTTTATTGAACCGAGACAAATCTAAAAAACCCAACTAAGCCAACCTCCCAGCATATCGCGCGAGAAAAGACCCGACCGCGCCGTTTTAGTCGGGATTACCGGATTACTAGTAGTAGTAGCGATGGATCGCGCGAAGCAACATTTTTTTTGAGGGGGCTAAGCACCTAGTTTAAAAGAAAAAAAGGCGGTACACTCACAGCACTCCTGTCACGATTGCATTGCACCCCACACACGTTCGGTCCTGCACACGGCTCACGTAAACAGAACATGCTTCGGCCTGCCTCTTCACTGACACGTGGGACTACACTTGGAGAAACTGACCATGCGCCAAACTCCCCCTGCCCACCGCGAAAATCCTCCCCCCCCCCCCCACACACACACACAAAAATTCCCCCCAAATTCGATTCAACCGCCTTTCGGCCAAATATTCCCCAAACCGCCCTCCCCCCGTCCCCCTCCACTCCATTCGCTCCACCAAAGCCTCCCTCCCCGCTGCGCCGATACGTCGGCGCTGCGGTTCGTTGAGCGGACGCACGGCAATCCTCTCGCTCCCACAGTACGCTCTCGTAGACTGTCGTCCTCTAGCCGCGCCACCACCTCTGTCTACGTTCTTGTGGAGGCGCACGGCGGTCAGCGTCGCCACTGCTGGCGACATTCGTGTGGAGACGCACGGCGGTCAGCTCCTCCCACGGTACGCGCATTCTAGACTGAGGCCCCATTCATGTCGGTGTAGCGCTGAATGTTAGCTGATAGATGCTGTTAATCTCACTATTTGCCAAAGTAGTTTACTGTCAATATGCTCTGCTTAAGAAGCTTCCTTGCCCTGTTCTGCACTCAATCTGCTTAGCTGAGATGGCATGCCAAGGCCGATTAGTTGCTAAAATATCCTGCCATATATTTATTGTGACGTAGATTGCCATGGTCTAGTAGCCAATCTGTTAGGTGAAATAGCTCTACACCAATTTATACTCGATCTTTGTTGCTGTGATGGCCTTCGATAGTTCGATGGCTGTGTGCTCGGGCTCATTGACTGCTGAAATAGCCTGCCATAATTTAGCACTCAAATCTGTTTGCTGAATTAGCTTTACATATATTTCGTTACTTAGATCTGCTCGTCCAAATATCTTGCCATAGCTTTAGACATCGACCTAGGTATTTTTTCTGGACTTCATAAAAAAGCATATATGTTTTTCTTGTAATATCTAGTAGAAGAACTAATTTGTATGTCTAATAGATGGATAGGACTTGGATAACTTCGCTCAAGATTCTCCGTTGCATATGTCGAGGGGTTGAAAACTTCATGAACTTTATCGAGCTGAGTACGGTGGTCCAAATCAGATGTGCTCGCCTGTAGCAGCTTGTATGAATTCAGTTACAAGACCCCACCAACTATGCAAAATCATCTACACTTGTATGGGATGTCGGTCACATATACTAGGTGGGTTCATCATGGTGAAGCTGTGAACGTCAATGTTATTGACTACGTGGAAGCAGCAGATCACTATCTTGATCTGCCTGATGCTCAGGTGGAAGAGGAGGAGGAGGTGGTGGCGGCGGAGCCAGTGAGTTTGACCAACATTGAAACAATGCTATGAAATGCTCGTGCGTTCCGTGAACTTTCACCTGCAGAAGAAAAATGGTGGGCCCGCATGTTGGAACAATGCAACGTTGCTTTCACCCCAGGAAATAAGCTGTCAGTATTCTCAGCTATGGTCACCTTTCTTTAGGTGAAAACATCTGAGTGGATGACCAACAAATCATTCGATGCGATGTTGGCTGCTTTCCGCAAATCTTTCCCAGATGCGTCTGAGCTACCACACACCTACAGTAAAATGAAGAATTTCCTTCATGCAGTTGGAATTGGATATGATATGATCCATGTTTGTAAGAATAATTGTGTTCTGTTCCGGAAGGATTATGCCAACTTAAGTGAATGCCCGAAATGCAAATCATCAAGATGGAAAGATGGCGATGCTGTGAAGAGGGTTCCTCATAATGTTACGAGACATTTTCTAATTACACCAAGATTGCAGAGGTTGTTTCATGATGTCAAACAAGAGAGGATGTACTGTGGCATTCTAGGAACCAGAGTACAGAGATCGAAATGTAATGAGTCATCCATCTCATGGTAGTGAGTGGAAAAGCTTCAATGATAAACACAAAGAGTTTGTCACAACCGAGAAACATTAGACTTGGCTTAGCTTCAGATGGATTTAATCCATTTGGCCACCAGAGCGCCACATATAGCATGTGGCCAGTGCTTGTTATCCCTTACAACATGCCTCCAAATGTCTGCACCAAAGAATCAAACTACATGATGGCCTTGCTCATCCCAGGTCCAAAAAGTCATGGAAAGAATTTTGATTTGTTCATGGAGCCTCTTGTGGAGGAACTTCAACAGCTATGGAAGGGTGTTATCACTCGAGACCTATATAGCAGCCCACCAGCTGATTTCTTTCTACGTGTTGTTGTAATTTGGTGCATCCACGATTATCCGGCTTTGGGCACTATGTCAGGGCGAACGACACATGGTTACAATGCATGTGTTCACTGTGACAGGAATCCACTGTCATACGCAATACTTAGCCAGATCTGTTACATTGGACACCGCCGTTTCCTTGCCAAGGACAAGCCGCATCCTAGAAAATACCTAAGACATGTGTTCAATGCAAAGCATGAAAACCGTGATGCGCCAAAGAGGCTCACCGCCGATGAGTTGCAAGTGGAATTAGAGAAGGTCAGGCATATTACACCAGGAAACCATCCTGGTAATGGTAGCGGGAAAAGGAAGCGTGGTGCGGTAGAAGAGACATTATTGTTTACCCGCAGGTCCACTTTGTGGGACTTGGAGTATTGGAAAGATTTGGATCTGCGGCATAATCTTGATGTGATGCACATCGAGAAAAATATATGTGACAGCATTATCGACACACTTCTTAACATTGAAGGCAAGACGAAATATACCTTAAAATCTAGGATTGATTTGACACACTTGGGTATCAGAAAGGATTTGCAGGTGCAAGATGAAGGTAAACCACGGGATATGGCACCACTGTATACGCCTTGGACAAGGTAAAAGAAAAGAATTCATGACGTCTCACGTGTGAGATTCCCACATGGATTTGCTTCCAACCCCGAAAGGAGAGTCGGTCAGATGGAAACAAGGTACAAGGGTTGAAAACTCATGACCGCCACGCCCTACTTCAAAGGGTTTTACTGTTATCCTTAGAGGATTGGGCCTACGACTAATACAGAGCGATTGCAGAGTTGGGACAATTCTTCGTGAACTCTGCGAGAGAAATATCGTGATAGATGCTTTGGAGCGCCTTAGAGACAAGATACCAACTATCCTATGCGACCTTGAGAAGATATATCCTCCAGCCTTCTTTGTGTGATGGTGCATTTGGCTGTTCATCTACCTGATGAGGCACTACTTAGAGGTCCAGTACAGTATGGCTGGATGTACCCTATTGAAAGGCGGCTAGGCACTTTCAAGGGCTATGTTAGGAACAGAGTAGACCCGAGGGTTCCATTGCAGAGGCCTACATTACTACAGAAGCGTTGACATTCTGCTCAAAATACATTGAAACAGCTGATCAGCTTAGCAAAGAGGTGGGTGAAGACAATCCCGGGCTCAATGTTTTCGATTATTCTGTTCGAGTTACAGGGAAGAGTCGACAAGAGGACAAACCTAAAGATTTGGACAAAATGGTTTGGTATGTGTTGAATAACTGTCCTGAGATACTACCTTATATCAAGTAAGGGCAGTACTGTAGCTTATACATCGTAATCTACTAAACTTGCGGCACATTCTTATATATTTAAATGTTTGACGCGATCACTATGTTGTGCAGCATGTACAAAGAGGAGTTATTGCCGCAAAATCCAAGAAACATTGACAAACTGGTTATGGCAGGATTTGTGAAATGGTTCAAGAACCATGTAAGCTTTTGAAGTGCACTGTCAGGTTAAGAAGATGCGGGAGGATGGGCAGGCAGTTGATCATGCCCTTTACTCACTAGCAATGGGTCCTGATACTCGGGTAAGACATTATGAATCTTGCGTTGTTGGAGATGTACGCTACAACACCCTTGCACGAGACGAAGGCAGGAAGACACAAAACAGTGCCATCATGAGCACGGATACGTATGACAAAGAGACAACTGAAATGTATGCTAACATAATAGACATTGTTCGATTTGCAGATATCTCGATTTGAGGATCATCGGTGTGTGGTTACATTGTCTTTGTCATTGGTATAACCTGTTTTCCAGGATGGCAAACCCAGAGCTGATGATTATTTCAAATCCATCAATGTCAAGGCGGCGTACCAGATCAACGAGCCTTTTATTTTGGCAAATCAAGCAACACAGATATTTTTCTTGGAAGACACATTTGCATGTAGCGATGACTGGAGAGTATTGCAAAGGTTTGAGCAAGGGAATTCGTTTAATGAAGTAGCACAACAAGATGATGCTTACATCGCCCACGATGTACAAGATAACACAGATGTTCCTAATATCTTTGAGAACCATCACGCCAATGACGCCAAATAAAAGATTGCCTCGTCGTGTTGTGGACATACAAGAGTTGATCAAGAAGAAGCCAACGCTCGAGGACGTTGAGGACGAAGAAGAAGATGACACCGTGGGGAATTACGATTCAGACCGATACACATGGCGAAGATCTTGACGCTGCTGCTGCGGATGATGATTACATTGCTTTTGTCGATTTGCTGTCGGAAGACGTTTTTATCTACTATGTGAAATTGTGTTTGCTATGACAATCAAAACCGATGAACATGTTGTTTAGTATTTTGTTGTGAGAACATCACTTGTTATGTATGCTGATTTGTGTTTGGTGATTGTATGACAACTAAAACATGATGACATTGTTGTTTAGTTGTACTCATATTTGACTGTGAAACTTGAATTTGATGACATAGTTTGCTGTTGGCCTGTAATTTGCTCGACATCTTCTAATGAGAACAAAGCTGACCCGACAGGGCCTCTGCTATCTATTTATTTATATGAGCAAAAGGGGATACCCCCTGATTTCCGTTAATAGAAATCATTAGATGTTCATAACACTACGCCCAGCCTGCTACACATGTTTCATTCATTACTAGTTTCAGCAAAGTGCTCATGTCGTAGCCACTGAATACATCATGAGTGCTACATACACTACAAATAAAGAGACAATCATCCTACAGAGCACATCAATTTTTTCCATTATCTTCACAAGCTCTTTCATCTCCTCATTGCTGTCAAGGCCGTTCAGCAGTTGTTGCTTGGCCATGATCAGAGGAACTGCATCTTTAACCTTCTGCTCTGCATCTTCCTCTTCTATCGCTCCTTCGCCATTTGTCCAACACCCCAACCTGCTGGTATTGGGATTCCTCGCTAACCAAATAATCAGCGAAGTTGCATTCCCCACATCAACAACTTCCCGTAAATACAAATCACATGAATCTTCCCTTTTACGCACGAATCAAATTGGAAGATCATCAACCAAACTATTAAAAAATCAGCAACTGAAAGCAGTAGAACAACACTTAAACATATTATTACCCCATGATTCGGGCATTTGTAGAAGACTCGGCCAGGGTTGCGGATTGTGGTTGAGACGCGACGGGTGACTCTACGTGATTTGCAGCAGGGGCACCACACCAACGGTAGCGGGTTGCGATGAGCAATCGGTCATGCGGTGCTGGCGTCTTGGGCGGGGTGTGATGAGACCCACAGCGATGGTATGGGTGGCGACTTGGCGATATCTGGTTGTTGCCTCATCAAGAGCGGTGGACGAGCAGCCAATAACATGGTTGCTTTGCCGAGCTTCGATGCTAGGCGAGTAAGTAGAGAAGAGGAGAAGCGAATGTTGTATATGTCAGTTTCATTACTTGCAGAGTAGCATAGCACCATATATAGTCATAGTCTAGGTTTGGATTCGAACCAGCTACAGGAGCATGTCTTTCTTTTTTCTAAAACTCGGCAACGTCTCTTTACTGGTACACTAGCTTGTTCTGTACGCCTTCCCAAGTCTTTTATTTTCTTTCCCTTTTTTTGCAAGGAAGGAAGGAGGACAAAATTGAGAGTTCCTCGGACTCGAACCCAAGACCTCTCGGTTGAAAACCAAGGGTGCTAGTCACTTATGTGGCGAACGTTCTCTGTGAGGAGGACGGCAGACGAACGCATTTTCCTCGTAGTTTTCTTCCTATATATAAAAAAGTATGCTACTTGGTGTCCGCTTAGTCAAAAACGATTGTACCAACCTTTACCGTTTGATTGACATTCAACGTCTGTCGCGTTTCTTCAGTCTCTTCTTCCTCGAGCCGCCAAAGCCAAACCAGCGCCGGCAGGACCGCCTGCTCCCGCCTCCCACGGCTGGTTGTGATCTTCCCCGGCTCCTGTTCGTTCCCGTCCGAGGCCTCACCATTGTCCTCCGCGCTCACCGCGGCGCCGCCCTCCAGTGTTGTCAACATGGTCAACAACCGAGAGGAATAAGGAGATGAATGTACATGGTGAGGATGACAAGAGGGACCAAAGAGCCACAAGTGATAATTTTGTTTTTTCGGGACAGAGAAGGGTATCAACTGGGTTGTGCGGGACCCGTGGCCGTCTAGCCCAGGCTTTTATTTCATATGTTTAGCACATGACCAGCCCAGTTTGTTTTTTTTCCTTTCTGAAAAATGGCTAGTCAGCTATTTTGTTTTTTGCAGAATAACCAACATAGGCCTACTTGCTTTTCTACGCCCTGTTGGGCCGGAAATCTTTCAAGACAAGGAGGGATGCATTTTGCCCAGAAAATGGGCTATAAGTAATAAGAAATGGGCTATAAGTAATAATAAATGGGCTGTAAAATGAAAAAAATACAACAAACAGGCAATTAGTTCCCAAATACTGTTTTCTTTCGGATTTTGATATTTTAAATTTCGTTGTTTTTGTGCGGGTAAAATTTCATTGAATTTAAATTAAGGTATATTTAGATTTAAAATTAATTTGAATCCGCTAGAAATTTCGGGCAGTATGTCGTTTGGGACAGATTTGGAGGCTGACTTGTGGGTCTACTAGGTTGACGTGTACTTTGGCTTTGTCAACTTAGTCCACAACGATTCTAGCAGCAGAAGGACTGCTGGATGTTAATCCAACGGCCGTCTTCTTCTTCAATATCTCGATCTTCTTGCTCCGGCCGCCAAACCAGCTCCGGTGGGACTGCGCTCGCTCCGCCTCCGTGGCGGGTCAGGTTGCCGCACAGCCGCACCGCCCCACCCTACTTCATTGCTGGCCAGGCCATTCCTCTACTCACCCACACCTCCTGTTATTTTCCCGCGATGGCAGCCGGACCAGTAAACCCTCGTACTCCCCACCGCGTGGGCAACCATTGCCGAGTCTTCCCCGGCTCCATGTCGTTCCCTTCCTAGGCCTCGCCATCGTCCATCGCCATGGTGCTCTCGGTGCGGCCTGGTCAACATGGTCAACCAACGACATCCATCGGCCGTGGACTGTACGCGGAAAATAATGATTCCTCCACCTGACATCTGGGACCCACCGGAAGGGCCTTTGTATTTCGCGAAAAAACGTTCCCGCCGCTGACATATCGGACCCGCTAGCTATATCTTCGCACGCAAGGAAGTGCCTCCTTATTACGCACAAAAAATGAATACCCACCCTGCTAGATGGGACCCACCATAGTGGGAGGATGACTTGTGGGCCAACTAAGTTGACGGGGACGGAGGGCTTTGTCAACTTAGTCAATATGAACGATTCTAGCTCCAGTGACCGTACGATGTCCATCCAACGGCCATAGTGCTTCTTCAACCTCTGGTCTTCTTGCTCCGGCCGCCCAAAGCAGCGCCGGTCATGCCGCGTGCTCCTACCTCTCGTGGCCGGCTGTGATGCCGCGGAGGCCTCACCGCCCCCTACTACTCCCACCGCTGGCCCAGGGTATCCCTCTACTCACCCACACCCCCTGTTATTCTGCGGCGACGGCAGCCTCACATCGCAGCCGAACCAGTGAACCCTCGTACTCCTCTCCGCGCGGGCTATCACTGCTGCGTCTTCCCCGGCTCCGCATCGTCCCCTTCCTAGGCCTCGCCGTCGTCCAGACCACCGCCCTGGTGCTCTCGGCGCGGCGTGGTCAACATGGTCAACGACCAACTTCCATCGGAAGAGTACTGTATGTGGAGAGGCTAATAGCTGGGTCCAGGCGGCCGCAAGGAAGTGCCTCCTTATTACGCGCAAAATAATTATTCCTCCACCGACAAATAGGGACCCACCGACGAGCCACCTTATTTTGCAAAAAAGTTTCCCCACGCTCTTTGGGACCCACCGGACGGGCCAGCGATTCGCGAAAAACGCTCCCACACGTCACCGGACCCATTGGAAGTACCTCCTTATTACGCACAAAAAAATGAATACTCCCTTGTTAGCTGGGACCCACCATGGTGGGAGGCTGACTTAGGGCCTACTAAGTTGATCGACGGGGCCTTTGTCAACTTTAGTCAATATGAACGAGTCTAGCTCCAGTGACCGTACAATGTCCATCCAACGGCCGTAGTGCTTCTTCAACCTCTGTTCTTCTTGCTCTAGCCGCCCAAAGCAGCGCCAGTCGTGCCGCATGCTCCTGCCTCCCATGGCCGGCTGTCTTGCGCGAGGCCTCACCGCCTTTACTATTCCCACCGGCTGGCCTGCCTGCGGCGACGCTTAGCCTCACACCGCAGCCAACCAAGGAACCTCAGACTCCTCGCCCGCTGGCTTCCATCGCCGCGTCTTCCCGGCTCCCGTCGTCCCCTTCCTAGGCCTCGCCGTCGCCCACCGCCTGGTGCTCTCAAGCAGCGTGGTAAACGTGGTTAAGGAACGACTTCCATCGGACGTGGATCAGACGTGGAGAGGCCGATAGCTGGGTCCATGGCGCAGAAGGAAGTGCCTCCTTATTACGCTGAAAATAATGATTCCTCCACCGCATACCGGGACCCACCGGACGGGCCATCGATTTCATGAAAAAATGTATCCTCTCGATCGCTGGGACCCACCACTACATCTTCGCATGCAAGGAAGTGCGTCCGGGCAAAAACAAAACGATTCGCCGACCATCGGGACCCACCACGACACCTTCGCACGCAAGGAAGTGCGTCCGCGCAAAAAAAAGATTCGCCCCCCTGACTGCTGGGACCCACCAGCTACATCTTCACACGCAAGGAAGTGCATCCAGACCAAAAAAACCAAAACGATTCGCCCCCCTGACTGCTGGGACCCACCAGCTACATCTTCGCATGCAAGGAAGTGCCTCACAGTCGGGACCCACCTGGTCGAAGTGTACGTAGCGTTGTCATTCTGGTCGCGAACGTGTACGTACATACTGGTTGATGTAGAGGCGCGCACGTGTCGTAGATGTAGAGGCGTGCACGTGTCGTAGTAGAGGCGTGCACGTAGCATGTACACGTACGTACAGCGGCGAGGGTGCAAGAAATAAAATACGGCCACGTACATACATACGGGCAGGGTCTCGAACGCCTACTCGCGCATACATACATGGTTGGGTCGGAACGGAGAAACAGCGTCGTCGTCGTGTTCATGGGGAGCCAACCAGCTGGGTCGGAACGGAATGCGTGGTCGTGTTCATCGGGGGGGCTTGGACAGAACAGGCAACGGAAACGAGGCCTGGTGTACCGCAGAATGGAGGAAACGGCCTCCTACATTCGGAACGGGGTCCTGTTGATCGGGAGGGGTGTGGCGTACCGCAAAACGGAGGAAACGGACCTCCTACGGTCGAAACGGGGGTCCTGTTGATCGGGAGGGGTGTGGCGTCAAAAACGGAGGAAACGGACCTCCTAAGGTCAAACGGGGTCCCGTTGATCGGGAGGGTGTGGCGCATCGCAAAACGGACATTTAAACGGACCTCCTACGGTCAAACGGGGTCCTGTTCATCGGGAGGGTGTGGCGTGCCGCAAAATGGGACTCCACGGGATACTGTTCATCTCCACCGTCGACCTCCTCCAGCCCCCACTGCCACCGCCGACCTCCTCCACCTCCACGGGCTCCTGCTCATCCAGCCTTCACCGCGCTTACTCCACCGGCCATCGCTCAACCACCCTCCACGGGCACCCTCCACCGCTCATGCTCATCCAGCCTCCACACCACGGGTCCTGCTCAACCACCCTCCACGGCCACCCTCCACCGCTCATCGCTCATCCAGCCTCCACACCACGGGTTCCTGCTCATCCAGAGGCAACGCCACCGCCACCGCTCATCCAAACCCCCGCAACGCCACTGCTCATCCCAGGCGGCATCGATCGGCTTGATTAGCGGCAGAGTGAAGGAATCGCCCATCGGGTTTAGTTAACACCATCGATGGATCGCCGGGTTCGATAACGCGAGCTCGCAGGTCTGTCGCCGGGTTCGATTAGAGCCCAACGCCTCGCTCGGCTTCAGTTAGAGCCAATGCCTCGCACACATGCGCGTACGTACGAGAGGAACGCGCATCACTCGTCCCCCGACCTCCCACCGTAACCGGCAACTCCCCGAAATTTTCCTCCCCCTCGCTTCTACCATGGTTTTTTCCGTCATGGACGGCCCAAAGAATGTCATGCAGCTGCGTCTCCGGCCGCCCAGGACGAAAAGCCCATTTTCTGTAATGATTTTTTGTCATAGAAGTAGGAGCCCACCACATCTATGATGATACCCGGTTTTGTCACAATTATCGTCATAGAAGTGTCATATGTATGACAGAAAAAATTCGTTCGGCCCAAAATGTCACGGATGTGTCTTTTTTTGTAGTGAATGATGTGGGCTGGGTCCGTGATCTGAGGATTATCCTCATTGCTGCGTAGAAGAATTATGTCCTTGATGCACCGCTAGGTGACATACCTATTACAGGAGCAGATGCAGATGTTATGAATGTTTGCCAAGCTCGATATGATGACTACTTAATAGTTTAGTGCGCCATGCTTTATGGCTTAGAAACGGGACTTCAAAAATATTTTGAACGCCACGGAGCATATTAGATGTTCCAAGAACTGAAATTGGTATTTCAGACTCATGTTCATGTTGAGAGGTATGAGACCTCTGTCAAGTACTTTTCCTACAAGATGGAGGAGAATAGCTCAACCAGTGAGCATGTGCTCAGAATGTCTGGGTACTACAATCGCTTGAATCAAGTGGGAGTTAATCTTCTAGATTAGATAGTGATTGACAGAGTTCTCTAGTCACTATCACCAAGCTACTAGAACTTCCTGATGAACTATAATATGCAAGGGATGGCGAAAATAATTCGCAAGCTCTTCGTGATGCTGAAATCAACGATGGTAGAAATCAAGAATGAGCATCAAGTGTTGATGGTTAAACCACTAGTTTCAAGAAAAAGGGCAAGGGAAAGAAATGGAACTTCAAGAAGAATGGCAAGCAAGTTGCCACTCCCATGAAGAAGCCCAAAGCCCAAGCCTAAAACTAAGTGCTTCTACTGCAAAGGAAATGGTCACTGGAAGCGGAACTGCCCCAAATACTTGGCGGATGAGGAGGATGGCAAAGTGAACAAATGTATATATGATATACATGTTATTGATGTGTACTTTACTAGTGTTCGTAGCAACCCCTGGGTATTTGATACCGGTTCAGTTGCTAAACTCGAAACTGGAGTTGCAAAATGAATAGAGACTAGTTAAGGGTGAGGTGACGATGTGTGTTGGAAGTGATTCCAATGTTGATAAGATCACCATCACATACTCCCTCTACCACGGGATTAGTGTTGAACCTAAATAAATGTTATTTGGTGTTTGCGTTGAGCATGAATATGATTGGATCATGTTTATTGCAATATCGTTATTCATTTAAGTCAAAGAATAAATTGTTGTTCTATTTACATGAATAAAACCTTCTATGGTCATACACCCAATGTTAATGGTTTATTGAATCTCGATCGTAGTGATACACATATTCATAATATTGATGCCAAAAGATGCAAAGTTGATAATGATGGTGCAACATACTTGTGGCACTGCCGTTTTGGTCAAATTGGTGTAAAGCGCATGAAGAAACTCCATGCAAATGGAATTTTGGAATCACTTGATTATGAATCATTTGATACTTGCAAACCATGCCTCATGGGCAAGATGACTAAAACTCCGTTCTCTGGAACAATGGAGTGAGCTGATGACTTAATTATTGGATACAATACATATCAATGTATGCGGTCCGATGAGTGTTGAAGCACGCGGCAGGTATCATTATTTTCTGACCTTCACAGATGATTTGAGTAGGTATGGGTATATCTACTTGATGAAACACAACTAAACATTAGAAAAGTTCAAAGAATTTCAGAGTGGAGTGGAGAATCATCGTAACAAGAAAATAAAGTTTCTACGATCTAATCGCGGAGATGAATGTTTGAGTTACGAGTTTCGCCTTCATTTAAAACAATGTGGAATAGTTTCACAACTCACGCCGCCTGGAACACCACAATGTAATGGTGTGTCCGAACGTCGTAATCGTACTTTATTAGATATGGTGCGATCTATGATGTCTCTTACTGTCGTGGAATTAACACACCAGATGTCCTAGTGTGAGGACTTAGTCATGAGGCCAACGCTTCTATGTGGTAGCTTGAGAGGGGTTGAGCGGGATCGAGAGACGCAACACAAGACAAAGATTTAGACAGCTTCGGGCCCCGGGAAACATCATCCGGTAACAATCCTACATGTTGTTTGAGGCTAGATCCCATTATCATCACGAGGGAGTCGCCGTAAACCGGCTCTCCTCTAGTTGTGTCTAGACCTAGAGATTGTTTCTTGCTTGTCCCTCTTTGGGGAGCCCTGCCCCTCCTTATATAAGTTGAAGGGGCAGGTTACATGTGGAGTCCTATTAGGATAGGACTAGTCTACCTTCTAATACAAATCGGATACAAGTCCGGGTCTTGACTCCTTGTAAGGTAAATATTCCTCACGCTTTCTTCTTAAACCGGCCCACCACTAATATAAACCGGCCTTCTGGGCCTTGGGCCTTGTCATCCATCTGTCCCGCCCGCCGGGTTACCAGTGAGTCATAATGTCCAGTCAGGTTGCTTGTAAACCGTCTGGTCAGTGCGGGTGGCCGGTGAATCGCCAAGTCCGGTCGGGTTATACTTCCGGCCGGGTTACGCCGCGGGGTGTATCCCCGACATTAGCCCCCAAGTTTAGCTTGGATTTATCCATGGTAAACTTATGCTACAAAATAAACACAAGAACAAATTTGACAGGTTGTGCTCCGGGTTAAGAATTCTTGTAAACCGGCACCTGAACATCCGTAAGTCCTTGTCCTTTCCTTCTTGTAGAAAATCCGGGTCAACAGACCAGCTTCATAATCAACTTGCTTGCATAAGAAATATCGTAAATCAAGAATCCATTTGATTCGGCCTTGAATGCTCTGACTTGACAAAAAATGTTGGTTTTCAAATATTCAACTGATATTCAGCCGGCTTGAAGATGTAGAACTTGCCGATCTATGATTTCCAAAATCCCCGGGTTATAAAAACTGATAATTCCGGGTCATGATTGTTTCCAATGCCGGTTCATGATTGTTACCAATGCCAGTTCATGATTGTTGCAGACACCGGATCATAATGATTGGTGATGCCGAGTCATACTGAAAATCAGAAGATATTTCTCCCTTATATCCATATTACCTGTAGCCCCCAAGTCTTGAACAGAACAAAGTGATTATTTGAGACTTGTTTCCATATAATTACTGCCACTTTGAAGAAATCCATGTTGTTCATCTTAGTCACTAGTAAAAACTAAATACTCCATATATGTAGCCCCCAAGTGCCGGGTTGTCATGCTTGCAGCAACCTGGGACTTGAAATTGCCTTATGCTCATAAAAACTTCAACCAGTGTAGCCCCCAAGGGCCGGGTCATTATGCAATAATGAGCAGAGACTTTGTAAATATAATCATGTAGATTTGAGTAGTGATGTGTAGCCCCCAAGGGCTGGGTCATTATGAAATAATGAGTGGGGACTTGATATATACTTTAATGAAAATAACATCATATGATGTAACCCCCATCATGGGGCTTGAATCCACGTCCACAAGGTTAAGAGCCTTGTACTTTACCAACTGAGCAATGGACCCTTCGATATAATGGATAAAAAGCTTTGTACCTTGAATTGTTGACAGGAGCAATTGGTATCCCCCAAGGGTCGGCTCATTATAATGTGATGAGTCGGATCTTCAATAAGATGAGCAAAAAATGACTTTGCATTAGCCCCCAAGTGTCATGGTGCATGCTTGCAGCGACATGAGACTTGCATATTTGATGTAATCTCAACTTAAATAATGTAGCCCCCAAGTGTCGGGTTGTAAGCTTGCAGCAACTCGGGACTATTCCTTCAATTGTAGAATAAATCATATCCATTGATAATATGTTAGCCATTGCGCTAAAGCGACTTTGAAAACCTTAATCATAATACTGGTTATTGATAAATATAATAAAATCCAGCCATGTTGGCTATTTGAAGATTTGAATAATATAATCCAATGATTTATGAGCGCATGATTCCAATGGCGCAATCCAAATATATACTGGCGACTTATAGTCAAAAGCCAGGTCGAGTTAACAAACACCGGATAATTTTTCATCATATACTGGCGACTTATCGTCTTAAAGCCAGGCCGGGTTAATAAACATCGGATATTATTTTATCTCATATTGGCGACTTATAGTCAAAAAGCCAGGTTGGGTTAATAAACGTCGGTGATTTATAATTATGCTTTATTCAACTTGTTTCTGCATACAACAAGTTTAAAGTGTCCTGGCGGTTTACCGTCGGACGGGTCATAATGCCCAACATATAACCCGGGTTTATAACCAAGGCTGCAAGGATAATAAAATATGAAATATATCATACCTGTGAAATTGAATCACATCGTTGGTTTACCAAAAAATTTGTAGTAAGGGTGATAACCCAAATCTTGAGTATGATAACTCCCCTCATATTTTGCCGGTTTGTAATAAAACCGTGTCGGGTTGTAATAAACACCGGATGATCATCCTGGCGACTTATAGTCAATGCCAGACCGGATTAAGAGACGCCGGTTCATAATGGATTATGTGCTAACAGCTGATAACTGTAAGCCATGCCGAGTTAAGAAACACTGGGTTGATGTAATGACATATGGTGTGGCCGGGTCAGTAGACACCGGTTCAACATAAAATTTATCAAAAGAGAAAAATCTTGACAAAGGCAAATAAAACCGTGTAGTCGAGGCTTTTCAAGGGCTGCCAGACCCAAATTCGAGGCTTTTCGTGGGCTGCCAGGCCGCTGAGTTAAACCATTTAACAAAGCCTTTTAAGATGGGCCTCCAACTAACCAATCGTCGTTTTAACTTTGACAAGTTCAGGGTCTCAATGAGAGTAACTGTCAAACGTTCGGCGGGTCATGCCAGGATTACCAGGATAGGAGTGGCTTACTTGATGAAGGCAGGTTAACCCGGGGTTTTAGGTGAATACACCAGGCTTCCAAGCCGTGGGTCGATACCCATTTACAAGGGTCCTTTCAAACTCTTTGTGGCTTTTTGCACAAAAGAGCCCCCAAGTAACTTTGTGAGCTGTGCTCAATGGGTGCCTATGTTTGAGTTGTGCTTTTAGCAACAATACTCTCTTTGGCCCCTTGGGTGTGAAGCTCCCAAGCTGTATTGGGCGTGATAGCCGGATTAATGGACAGGACTCCGCTTTGCAAGCAGAAGCCCCCATGTGATATATTTCTGAGTTATGCTTGCCGGGTGCCTATGTTTGAGTTGTGATGTGCAACAAACTCTCTTTGGCCCCTGATGATAATATTGTCTTGATAGCCGCATCAAGAGGGTAGTAACGCCATGTTCTCTTTGGTGAATACACCTATGTTTGAACAGGAAGCCCCCAAGTAATCATATGAAGCTGATAAGCCAATAAAGCAAGATACCCATGTTTGAACCGCGCATCATGGCAACAGGTCCTCTTCGGCAACCTTTAACTTTTTGCAAGAGATAAATTCTTCTTGAACAGGGATTTTGAACCAGATATTGAGAGCTTCAAAGCTTTATGGGAGACATCTTTCCCTTGAACTGGATTTTGAACCGGATTTTGTACCGGAATCTTCATTTTTAGCCAGAAATTTTCTGACGGCCTTTAAACTCGAACTTGCGAGCAGTTAATTCCTTTTTGAACCAGAATTTCTTAAACCGGATTTGAGAGCTTCAGAGCTTTGTGGGAGATAGATTTCCCTTGAACTGGATTGTAAAACGGATATTTGAGAGCTTTAGTGAGACTGACTTCCTTTGAATTTTCATCGATATAGCAGTAGCCTCCCGGACCGGGTTATCTTTCCCTCCATCATCCTGGCGTTCTTACATTCACTTAAACTGGCAAGATTTGCTAAGTCATGTCATCGTAGCCCCCGAGTCTTAAGACGACTCAAGGAGTTGTCTTGAGATTCTCCGTACTTGACCATAGCAGAAGGTATATATCATCGGTTTGATAACGCGATATAAATCCACAGAAGGTTGAGGTGACTGCGGCGGGTTATAAATGATCCCGTATGAGCCGTGTCAGCAACTCGGCCAATGGTTCCTTCCAACTGGCTATTTGAGGCTCACCAAACTGTAGTGGCAGCGATTCGTGCGCATGTCCATTGAGCTATCCAGCATAGACGACGGTTGAATGATAATTTGCCTCCAATTTGTTGGAAGAAAACCGGGCTACCCAAGCAGAGACTTGCTCTTTACTCCATAAATAGCTCATGCAAACAGATGCGGCCCGATGGGTTGATGTAGACTAGGCCTCGGGGCAGCGATTTACGCACGTCGATTGACAACAAACAGACATGATCCCAGCAAGCTGATGTGGACCAGTCCGCAAGGGCAGCAGCTTGTGTACGTCCATTCATCATGTGACATGTCCCAGATTATCACCAGGCGGGATATTATCAACCCATGCTCCGTATCCGTGGTATAAACCACATTTGTAATGAATAATGGTCTTGTATATAAAGTATACAAATCAAAGTAATTTGTCCTTTAATAGAAACAATATGTGTTAATAAAATAAATTTGGATGGATATCACCTGATGTTTTCGTCGGGTATTGATAAGTATTGACGGCACCGGGTCATAATATGACTTTTTAAGCTCCGGGTTAATCTCTTCATCAAAATCAAATTTTGTTGCATTTCCTGAAGCACCTGAAGCAGGGTCGACCGGTTTGTCTCACGGCAGTATAGGAAGAGCCCAGTGAACAGAGGACCGGCACAAAGCGCGACGGGATGATGAAGCAAGGCCCGGGCCGCTCGGCCGGGTTATTTGAGTGCCGCAGCACATGACCACGAGCAGAGGTAACAGCTCGGCCACAACAACAGCGGCTCAAAGTGAAATAACCATCACGGAGGCGAGCGGCAACTTGAAGCAGGACGACAGTGGTGGAACGATGGGCCAGTCCAGCAACTCAACGCAGGACGGCAATGGAACAGCGGTAAACCGGGGCGGCGACTCAAATGGTAAACCAGGGTGGTGACTCCGGGCCGACGACAGTTTGCAGGGGGCTGCGGCGGGGCTGGAGCGACGGGAGACGATAGCCCCATGATAACCCGGAGTGACAGGGCTCGGTGGTGAAAAACAAGCGAGCTACGGCGACTCGAGGTGGCTCGGAGCCAGCGGAGGTGGAGTAAAACGTAGTGGCGATTTACAGGGCAGGGCAGGGCAACAGAGGCGAGTTCGGGGTGGCCCGGCACCAGTCCGGCAGCAGCTCGGAAGTGGGCTCGAGGCACAGCTGCAGCGACTGCAGGAACAAGTCCACGCCCACGACCCAATCTAATCCGCGTGCTCGAGGTGGCCCTTGGCATTGGCGAGCCCCTTGGAAGGGGCAAGCAGCAGGCCGGTGAGGCACATCCACGCGGGGGCCTCCATGAGCGAGAGGAGCGAGGCGGAGTGGGCGGGTTGAGCGGGAGCCGGCCAGCGGGTACGGGCACCTGCGGGAGCCGACCCGGCGGGCGCGGGAGCAGGGGAGAGGAGGTTGATACGTCTCCAACGTATCTATAATTTTTGATTGCTCCATGCTACTTTATCTACTGTTTTAGGCAATATTGGGCTTTATTATCCACTTTTATATTATTTTTGGGACTAACCTATTAACCGGAGGCCCAGCCCAGATTTGTTGTTTTATGCCTATTTCAGTGTTTCGGAGAAAAGGAATATCAGACGGAGTCAAAACTGAACGAAATCAACTGGAGAAGTTATTTTTGGAAGGAAAGCCACCCGATGGACTTGGAGTGCACTTCAGGAAAGAAGGGAGGTGCTCACGACGGTGGGGGCGCGCCCATCCCACCCACCCCCCCCCCCACCCCCACCCCGGGCGCGCCCCCTGCCTCGTGGCCCCCCCTTCGGTCCACCGACGTACTTCTTTCACCCATATATACCTACGTACCCTAAAACTTCCAGAACAGAAGATAGATCGGGAGTTCCGCTGCCGCAAGCCTCTGTAGCCACCAAAAACCTCTCGGGTGCCCTTCCCGGCATCCTGCCGGAGGGGGATCCCATCACCGGTGGCCATCTTCATCATCCCGACACTATCCATGATGAGGAGGGAGTAGTTCACCCTCGGGGCTGAGGGTATGTACCAGTAGTTATGTGTTTGATCTCTCTCTCTCTCGTGTTCCCTCTATGGCACGATCTTGATGTATCCCGAGCTTTGCTATTGTAGTTGGATCTTATGATGTTTCTCCCCCTCTACTCTCTTGTGATGAATTGAGTTTCCCCTTTGAAGTTATCTTATCGGATTGAGTCTTTTATGAGAACACTTGATGTATGTCTTGCCGTGATTATCTGTGGTGACAATGGGATATCATGTGCCACTTGATGTATGTTTTGGTGATCAACTTGCGGGTTTCGTGACATTGGGAACCTATGCATAGGGGTTGGCACACGTTCTTGACTCTCCGATAGAAACTTTGGGGCACTCTTTGAAGTACTTTGTGTTGGTTGGATGAATCTGAGATTGTGTGATGCATATCGTATAATCATGCCCACGGATACTTGAGGTGACAATGGAGTATCTAGGTGACATTAGGGTTTTGGTTGATTTGTGTCTTAAGGTGTTATTCTAGTACAAACTCTTTTATAGATTGATCCGAAAGAATAACTTTGAGGTGGTTTCGTACCCTACCATAATATCTACATTTGTTCTCCGCTATTAGTGGCTTCGGAGTGACTCTTTGTTGCATGTTGAGGGCTTGTTATTTGATCTATCTATGTTACAATCTATGCGGGCGTGTGCCTACGCGCATAGGCGCATGAATAGATAAGCTCTTCATGCATGAAGAGCTTGTATTATTGTTGACAGAACTTGCACTAGTGAAAGTATGAACCCTAGGCCCTGTTTCCTATCAATGCAATACCGTGTACGCTCACTTTTATCATTAGTTACCTTGCTGTTTTTATTATTTCAGATTACAAAAACCTATATCTACTATCTATTTTGCACTTTTATCACCATCTCTTCGCCGAACTAGTGCACCTATACAATTTACCATTGTATTGGGTGTGTTGGGGACACAAGAGACTCTTTGTTATTTGGTTGCAAGGTTGTTTGAGAGAGACCATCTTCATCCTACGCCTCCTACGGATTAATAAACCTTAGGTCATCCACTTGAGGGAAATTTGCTACTGTCCTACAAACCTGCAGACTTGCGGGCCCAACAACGCTCTACAAGAAGAAGGTTGTGTAGTAGACATCAAGCTCTTTTCTGGCGCCGTTGCCGGGGAGGCTAGGTAAGTGAAGGTATATCTTTAGATCTTGCAATCGAATCTTTTTGTTTCTTGTTTTAGCAGTAGTTAGTCTATAAAATAAAATTACAAAAAATGGAATTGAGTTTGTCTCATACGCTTCACCTTTTTAATATCTTTCGTGAGTATGATGGAAAGGAAAATTGTGCCAAAGTGCTAGAAGAAGAATTACATAGAATGCTTGGCATGAAATATTTGAATGATGAGCATGATTGCAATGTTGTTAGTACGAATTCTTTGAATATCCATGGTGCTAATGATGATTGCACTAGTTATGACGAAAATGTCTCCTATAAACATGTCAATTTTTGCGGAGTGCATTGGGTTTGTAAGTACACACCAAATAGGGAAGATAGATATTGTAAGAGGCATAAGTACTTAGAAACCAAATTGTTGCAAGAAGAGCTAGATGAATGTGCTGAAAGATTCAATATTTATAGCACCCCTTGTGAACTTTGCAATGAACATGGTCATTTAAAGCTCCAATGCTATTTGTTTCATGATCAAGTCGTTTCCAAATATTGTGATAATTTGATTGCCCTTGAGCATCATAAAGAGCTTAGCCTTCTTTTGGGTTATGAAGAAATGAAACGTATAACTGAGGGTATTCCAAAATTTAATCTTGATAGATTTCTTGATTTTGATCTAGAGAAGATTTATATGTATTGTGCGGTGAATTGCATTGAAAATCCTTATATTACCAATTACATAAAGAAAAGAAAAGAAATAGAAGATGAAGAGAATGCTAACGAAAGGGAAGAGACTTCCCAATATCCTCCTGTTATTTCTTATGATGAATCAGGTAAAGAGGAGGAGTCTTCTATCCAACCAATCTCATTAATAAGGAACTCCAAAAAGAGGATTGAACCCACACATGAGGTGAAGAAGAAGAAAAGAAAAAGGAAGAGAGTTAAAAAGGTATCTCTCCCAAATAAAGTTGCTCCTATTATTGTTGTGCCTCATGAAAATGAAGATGATACACTTGACGAGGATCTCGTTATGCCTATGGATTGTTGTGATGATTATGATTGGGAAGATAATGATACTTCTTATGATCTTGAAAATCTTTTTGGCACTTGCTTGGAAGAATATAATAATTGCTATACTATTGGTGCTATCTATACTATTAATGATGAGAGTGATTATGCTTATGATATGCAAAGCCACAAGCTTGGGGAAGCTATGTTTGATGAAGATAATATTTTTTGTACCCCAAGCTTTGATGAGCAAATTTACTATGATGAAAGCATGCCTCCTATCTATGATGATTATTGTGATGACACGTATGCTTTAAAGAATAATGATAACCATGAAACTTGTCATCTTGATCTTAATTTTCAATCATATGATAGTTATTTTGTTGAGTTTGCTCCCACTACTATTCATGAGAAGAATTTTGCTTATGTGGAGAATAGTAAAATTCCTATGCAAGAGATCATGAAAATAATGCTTTAGGTGCTGGTTATATTGTTGAATTCATCCATGATGCTACTGAAAATTATTATGAGGGAGGAACATATGCTTGTAGGAATTGCAATAATATCAAGTTTCCTCTCTATGCTCTTAAATTCTTGAAGCTATGCTTGTTTTGCCTTCCTATGCTTGTTGATTATTGTTCCCATAAGTTGTTTGATCACAAAATCCCTATGCATAGGAAGTGGGTTAGACTTAAATGTGCTAGTCATATGCTTCATGATGCTCCCGTTATGTTTCAATTCTTATCTTTTATGTGAGCATCATTGTCATCATCATGCCTAGCTAAAAGGCATTAAAGAAAAGCGCTTGTTGGGAGACAACCCAATATTTATCCTTACTGTTTTTGTGTGTCCACATGATTATGCTACTGTAGTAATCATTTTTTATAGCTTTTGTTTCAATAAAGTTCCAAGTAAGACCTTTAGGATGGCTTACGGTGATAGTTGCGTTGATCCTGCTGAAATTCAGAAACTTTTGCACCCAGTAAATTAGTTTTTTTTAATTCACAGAAATGTGCTTCTGATCTGATTCTTTTTGATATGTATTGGTACACAAATTTCTTAGGACTTCCTAATTTGGTAGGAGTTTTGGAGTTCCATAAGTATACGTTTGATACAGATTACTACAGACTGTTCTGTTTTTGACAGATTCTGTTTTCTATGTGTTGTTTGCTTATTTTGATGAATCTATGAGTAGTATCGGAGGGTATGAACCATAGATAAGTTGGAGTACAGTAGATATTACACCAATATGAATTTAGAATGATTTAATTACAGTACCAATGTGGTGTTTTTGTTTTCTTTCACTAACGGAGCTTATAAGATTTCCTGTTGAGTTTTGTGTTGTGAAGTTTTCAAGTTTTGGGTAAAGATTCGATGGACTATGGAATAAGGAGTGGCAAGAGCCTAAGCTTGGGGATGCCCAAGGCACCCCAAGGTAATATTCAAGAATAGCCAAAAGCCTAAGCTTGGGGATGCCCCGGAAGGCATCCCCTCTTTCGTCTTCATACCATCGGTAACTTTACTTGGAGCTAAATTTTATTCACCACATGATATGTGTTTTGCTTGGAGCGTCATTTTCTTTTGTTAGTATTTGCTTGGTGTTAGTTAGAATAATGTTTTGCATCTGTAGTTCTAATAAGAAAGTCAAGGATAGCCTTTGCCATGCTTATTTTGCTAGTATACATGTTGCTGTTTGAAAACAGAAAGTTTACCGCTGTTGCAAAAATTCCCTAGAAGAATATTTTTGCATATTGAGCTCTGATAAATTTATTACAGTGGGAATTTTAGTTCATAATTTTTGGAGTTAGGGAAGTATGATGACTCTTGCATTCTTTACAGACTGTACTGTTTTGGCAGATTGCTGTTATGGTTGCATTGTTTGTATATGTTTGCTTGTTTAATGATTCTATTTGGTGATAGGAGTATTAAATATGCAGAGGCATTTAGTATGCAATGTTGAATAATAATTTAAGTGATTTGTTACAGTAGACAATGATAAGGTTTTGCATTGGTTTATACTAACCTATCTCACGAGTTCTTGTTGAGTTTGTTGTGGATGAAGCTTTTGATAAAAAGAGAAACCATGATATGAGAGGAATTAAGGAGACACAAAAGTTCAAGCTTGGGGATTCCCAAGGCACCCCAAGATAATATTTCAAGAAGTCTCAAGCATCTAAGCTTGGGGATGCCCCGGTAGGCATCCCACCTTTCTTCTTCAACAACTATCGGTTAGTATCGGTTGAGCCTAAGTTTTTGCTTCTTCACATGAGTTGTGCTATCCTTGCAATGTAGTTTTGTTTAGCTTTGCTTGCTGTTTGAATAAAGTATCAAGATCTTAAATTATTAAATGAGAGAGAGTCTTTGCATAGTTGCATAATTATTTAGCTACTCATTGACCTTCACTTATATCTTTCGGAGTAGTTTGTCATTTGCTCTAGTGCATCACTTATACCTTTTAGAGCATGGTGGTAGTGTTATTTTGAAGAAATAGATGAACTCTCATACTTCACTTAGATTATTTTGAGAGTCGTTAATAGCATGGTAATTTTCTTAATATTAATATACTTGGTATTCAAGATATGTGAAACTTTCTTTTGAGTGAATTGAATACTAAGATAAATTTGATGCTTGATAATTGTTTTGAGATATGGAGGTGATAATATCAAAGTCGTGCTAGTTGGCTGATTATGAATTTAAAGAATGCTTGTGTTGAAGTTAGCAAGTCCCGTAGCATGCACGTATGGTTAAAGTTGTGTAACAAATTTGAAACATGAAGTGTACCTGGCTTGTGCATCCTTATGAGTGGCGGTCGGGGACGAGCGATGGTCTTTTCCTACCAATCTATCCCCCTAGGAGCATGCGCGTAGTACTTGATTTTTGAAGACTTCTAAATTTTTGCAATAAGTATATGAGTTCTTTTGACTAATGTTGAGTCCATGGATTATCCGCACTCTCACCTTTTCGCCTTTGCTAGCCTCTTCGGTACCGTGCATTGCCCTTTCTCACCTTGAGAGTTGGTGCAAACTTTGCCGGTGCATCCAAACCCCGTGATACGATACGCTCTATCACACATAAACCTCCTTAAATCTTCCTCAAAACAGCCACCATGGCATTTCCATAGCCATTCCGAGATATATTGCCATGCAACTTCCATCATCATCATCATGACATACATTACTTTTGTCATATTGCCATTGCATGATCATGTAGTTGACATCGTATTTATGGCAAAGCCACCATGCATTATTTTTCATACATGTCACTCTTGATTCATTGCACCATCCCGGTACACCGCCGGAGGCATTCATATAGAGTCATATCTTGTTCTAAGCTTCGAGTTGTAATCCTTATGTTGTAATAAATAGAAGTGTGATGATCATCATTATTAGAGCATTGCCCAAATAAAAAATAGAGAAAGGCCAAAAGAAAAAAAAGAAAGGCCCAAAAAAAGGGCAATGCTACTATCTCTTTTCCACACTTGTGCTTCAAAGTAGCACCTTGTTCTTCATATAGTGAGTCTCATATATTGTTCTTCAAAGTAGCACCTTGTTCTTCATGTAGTGAGTCTCATAAGTTGTCTTTTTATACTAGTGGGAATTTTTCATTATAGAACTTGGCTTGTATATTCCTACGATGGGCTTCCTCAAATGCCCTAGGTCTTCATGAGCAAGCGAGTTGGATGCACACCCACTAGTTTTCTTTTGTTGAGCATTCATAGCTCTAGTGCATCCGTTGCATGGCAATCCCTACTCCTCATGTTGACATGAATTGATGGGCATCTCCATAGCCCGTTGATTATCCTCGTTAATGTGAGACTTTCTCCTTTTTTGTCTTCTCCACACAATCCCCATCATCATATTCTATTCCACCCATAGTGCTATATCCATGGCTCACGCTCATGTATTGCGTGAAGGTTGAAAAAGTTTGAGATTATTTAAGTATGAAACAATTGCTTGGCTTGTCATCGGGGGTATAGAAGTTGGGAACATCTTTGTGTGACGAAAATGAAGCATAGCCTAACTATATGATTTTGTAGGGATGAACTTTCTTTTGCCATGCTATTTTGAGAAGACATGATTGCTTTGTTTAGTATGCTTGAAGTATTATTATTTTTATGTCAATGTGAACTTTTGTCTTGAATCTTTCGGATCTGAATATTTATACCATAATTAAGAAGATTTACATTGAAATTATGCCAAAGTATCACTCCGCATCAAAAATTCTCTTTTTATCATTTACCTACTCGAGGACGAGCAGGAATTAAGCTTGAGGATGCTTGATACGTCTCCAACATATCTATAATTTTTTATTGCTCCATGCTACTTTATCTACTGTTTTAGGCAATATTGGGCTTTATTATTCGCTTTTATATTATTTTTGGGACTAACCTATTAACTGGAGGCCCAGCCCAGATTTGTTGTTTTATGCCTATTTCAGTGTTTCGAGGAAAAGGAATATCAGACGGAGTCAAAACGGAACGAAATCAACTGGAGAAGTTATTTTTCGAAGCAAAGCCACCCGATGGACTTGGAGTGCACGTCAGGAAAGAAGGGAGGTGCTCACGAGGGTGGGGGCGCACCCACACACCCCCCCGGTGCGCCCCATGCCTCGTGGCCCCCTCTTCGGTCCACCGACGTACTTCTTTCACCCATATATACCTACGTACCCTAAAACTTCTAGAACAGAAGATAGATCGGGAGTTCCACCGCCGCAAGCCTCTGTAGCCACCAAAAACCTCTCGAGTGCCCTTCCCGGCATCCTGCCGGAGGGGGATCCCATCACCGGTGGCCATCTTCATCATCCCGACGCTATCCATGACGAGGAAGGAGTAGTTCACCCTCGGGGCTGAGGGTATGTACCCGTAGCTATATGTTTGATCTCTCTCTCTCGTGCGCGCGTTCTCTCTCATGTTCCCTCTATGGCACGATCTTGATGTATCCCGAGCTTTGCTATTGTAGTTGGATCTTATGATGTTTCTCCCCCTCTACTCTCTTGTGATGAATTGAGTTTCCCCTTTGAAGTTATCTTATCGGATTGAGTCTTTTATGAGAACACTTGATGTATGTCTTGTCGTGATTATCTGTGGTGACAATGGGATATCATGTGCCACTTGATGTATGTTTTGGTGATCAACTTGCGGGTTTCGTGACATTGGGAACCTATGCATAGGGGTTGGCACACGTTCTTGACTCTCCGATAGAAACTTTGGGGCACTCTTTGAAGTACTTTGTGTTGGTTGGATGAATCTGAGATTGTGTGATGCATATCGTATAATCATGCCCACTGATACTTGAGGTGACAATGGAGTATCTAGGTGACATTAGGGTTTTGGTTGATTTGTGTCTTAAGGTGTTATTCTAGTACGAACTCTTTTATAGATTTATCCGAAAGAATAACTTTGAGGTGGTTTTGTACCCTACGATAATCTCTACGTTTGTTCTCCGCTATTAGTGGTTTTGGAGTGACTCTTTGTTGCATGTTGAGGGCTTGTTATTTGATCTATCTATGTTATTATTGTTGAGAGAACTTGCACTAGTGAAAGTATGAACCCTAGGCCTTGTTTCCTATCAATGCAATACCGTGTACACTCACTTTTATCATTAGTTACCTTGCTGTTTTTATTATTTCAGATTACAGAAACCTATATCTACTATCTATTTTGCACTTGTATCACCATCTCTTCGCCGAACTAGTGCACCTATACAATTTACCATTGTATTGGGTGTGTTGGGGACACAAGAGACTCTTTGTTATTTGGTTGCAGGGTTGTTTGAGAGAGACCATCTTCATCCTACGCCTCCTACGGATTGATAAACCTTAGGTCATCCACTTGAGGGAAATTTGCTAGTGTCCTACAAACCTGTGCACTTGCAGGCCCAACAACGTCTACAAGAAGAAGGTTGTGTAGTAGACATCAGAGGCCGGGGCCATGGCCGCGCGCGGAGGCGCACGCGCGGGTGACGCGGAGCTGCGCGCTGGAGTAAAGCGGCGACTCCACTCCAAGGTCGTAGGGGCGAGGTTGAGACGGAGGTGACGGCGTGGCGGTTCCCTGGTGCAGTGGAGATGGAGGCGGCGAGGTTGGTGATGGCGACCAAGAGACAACGTTTTTCCAGGGGAGGCCGTGGCGGTGAGTGGCGCCTTCATAGTCGTCCCGGCAGGGTAGCAGCCGAGATAAGCGGCGCAGCGGAACCAGCAGGCGTAGCCGGTGGCGGGTTGCCTCTGCGACAGCGGGAACGCAGCTGGCCCAAGGCTGCGGTGATTTGGAGCAGAAGGCAACTCCGGGCACCGTGACCCGCCGGAGGTAAAGTCCGGTTCAAAGAGCACCGTGGATATGACCCGGGGGCGGTTCGGTGCAGACGAGGGTGGAGGTGACTCATGCAGGAAGTAGCGGATTGATGGAGATGGGCAGCTCGCGGCGGTTTGAAGCACAGGGCGGCTCAGGCATGGTGAGAACATGCTCGTGAAACATAGCAGCAGCCAAAGCGCTCGAGGTAGAAAAAACAAACGAGGATCCAGAGACGCTCGTGCGACTAGTCGGAATAGCGATTTGGCGAAGGCCACTGACCCGCCCGCTGAGACGCGCTTGAGACAGGCCGTAATAGCGGTGGTGGCGTTTTTAGAGACGAATCCAGGTGCAGCTCAGCACGGAGATGACCAAGGATCCCGATTTGTCGGCGACGGGGATTCATAAGCAGTACCCACTTGGCGGCGGCTCGCGACTGCTGAGGTAGCAGGCCGGCGAGGCAAGGCCGCAACCGTGGCGGGTCATAGTAGCAGCATAGACAGGAGTCATAACTGAATGGCTCAACACGCGTCCGTGGTCTACCCAGGGGCGGGCGCCGGTGACTTGCGAGAGAAGGGAGCTGGGGTGGAGATTGCAGCGATGAGTCCAGGGCGGCCCGGTACCGGTCCAGCGGCGGTTGAAACGGCAGACGGGCGGTGACGAAAGGACGCAAGCAGGCGAAGGCAAGACAAACCGGCTTCGATAGAAGAGTCCGGCTTGTGGTGATTTTACTAATTCACATCCAAGTCCGCAGTAATATTTAAATAATTCTCCAATCTGGCAGATCGTTTCCTTTTCCTTTGGACTGTTTTGATGCAGTAGTAGCATGTAACCACAAAATTTAATCCTCTCGGGACGTGAAGCCGTACATGGTTGAGAAGACATGGCCGAGTTGATGTTGCTTTTCAGCGGCTCGGTCAGATGGCAGACGGCCCTGGCGGTTTGGAAGCAGCTCGGATACAACCCGGAACAAAGATGACTTGGAATCGATCTGATGCTATGGGAACGACTCGGAGTTTTCTTCATCCAGAAACTTGCAACTTCTCGCTCCCTAGGGGTGACGATGGCGAGGCCAAACGAAGGCGGCGGTTTACGATTGCTACTTAAAACATCATGTATTGCACTGACGATCCTGATGAAAAACAAGTTGAACTTCAGTTGATCCGGTGACTTGTGGCAGCATCCGATCGTACCCCTAATTCTTCCTTAAACTTTAAACCTCACAGATCGCAAATCTGAACTGATAAACTGAAAGCACATGCAGATCCTTCGAAACCGGCTCTTCTTTATCCAGAAACTTGCAACCTTTCGAAGACCCTGAGAAGAATCCCTTCAAGAAATCAACACCACCGTGTGCTTGGCCCCACGGTGGGCGCCAACTGTCGTGGAATTAACACGTCGGATGTCCTAGTGTGAGGACTTAGTCGTGAGGCCAACGCTTCTATGTGGTAGCTTGAGAGGGGTTGAGCGGGATCGAGATACGCAACACAAGACAAAGATTTAGACAGCTTCGGGCCCTGGGAAACATCATCCGGTAACAACCCTACATGCTGTTTGAGGCTAGATCTCATTATCGTCACGAGGGAGTCGTCGTAAACCGGCTCTCCTCTAGTTGTGTCTAGCCCTAGAGATTGTTTCTTGCTTGTCCCTCTTTGGGGAGCCCTGCCCCTCCTTATATAAGTTGAAGGGGCGGGTTACATGTGGAGTCCTATTAGGATTAGGACTAGTCTTCCTTCTAATACAAACCGGATACAAGTCCGAGTCTTAACTCCTTGTAAGGTAAATATTCCTCACGCCTTTCTTCTTAAACCGGCCCACCACTAATATAACCCGGCCTTTTGGGCCTTGGGCCTTGTCATCCGTCTGTCCCGCCCGCCGGGTTACCAGTGAGTCATAATGTTCAGTCAGGTTGCTTGTAAACCGTCTGGTCAGTGCGGGTCGCCAGTGAATCGCCAAGTCCGGCCGGGTTATACTTCCGGCCGGGTTACGCCACGGGGTATATCCCCGACACTTACCGATTTACCACTATCATTTTGGGGTTATGCATTAGAGATAGCCGCATTCACGTCAAAATAGGGCACCGTCTTAATCCTGAGATGACACCATATAAACTGTGGTTTGGCAAGAAACCTAAGCTGTCATTTCTTAAAAGTTTGGGGATACGACACTTATGTCAAAAGGCTTCAGCCTGATAAGCTCGAACCCAAATCAGAGAAGTGTTTCTTCATAGGATACCCTAAGTAAACAATTGGGTACACCTTCTACCACAGATCTGAAGGCAAGATCTTTGTTGCCAAGAATGGATACTTTCTAGAGAAGGAGTTTCTCTCGAAAGAAGTGAGTGGGAGGAAAGTAGAACTTTATGAGGTAATTGTACCTTCTCTCGAATTGGAAAGTAGTTCATCACAGAAAATCGTTCCCGTGATGCCTACACCAACTAGAGAGGAAGCTAATGATGATGATGATGAAACTTCAGATCAAGTTACTATTGAAACTCGTAGGTCAACCAGAGCACGATCCGCACCAGAGTGGTACGGTAATCCTGTTCTGGAAGTCATGTTACTAGACCATGACGAACCTACAAACTATGAAGAAGCTATGATGAGCCCAGATTCCGATAAATGGCTTGAGGCCATGAAATCTGAGATAGGATCCATGTATCAGAACAAAGTGTGGACTTTGGTGGACTTGCCTGATGATCGGCGAGCCATAGAGAATAAATGGATCTTCAAGAAGAAGACTGACACTGATGGTAATGTTACTGTCTACAAAGCTCGACTTGTCACAGAAGGTTTTCGACAAGTTCAAGGAGTTGACTACGATGAGACTTTCTCACCCGTAGCGATGCTTAAGTCTGTCCGAATCATGTTAGTAATTGCCGCATTTTATGATTATGAAATCTAGCAAATGGACGTCAAAACTGCATTCCTTAATGTATTTCTTAAAGAACAGTTGTATATGATGCAACTAGAAGGTTTTGTCGATCCTAAAGGTGCTAACAAAGTGTGCAAGCTCCAGCGATCCATCTATGGACTAGTGCAAGCATCTCGGAGTTGCAATATACGCTTTGAGGAGGTGATCAAAGCATATGGTTTTATACAGACTTTCGGAGAAGCCTGTATTTACAAGAAAGTGAGTGGGAGCTCTATAGCATTTCTAATATTATGTGTGGATGACATATTGTTTACTGGAAATGGTAAAATTTCTAGATAGCATAAAAGGATAATTGAACAAAAGTTTTTCAATGAAAGACCTCGGTGAAGCTGCTTATATATTGGGCATCAAGATATATAGAGATAGATCAAGACGCGTAATAGGACTTTCACAAAGGACATACCTTGATAAAGCTTTGAAGAAGTTCAAAATGGGTCAGTCAAAGAAAGGGTTCTTTCCTGTGTTACAAGGTGTGAAGTTGAGTCAGACTCAATGCCCGACCACTGCAGAAGATAGAGAGAAAATGAAAGTCATTCCCTATGCCTCAGCCATGGTTCTATCATGTATGTTATGCTGTGTACCAGACCTGATGTGTGCCTTGCTATAAGTTTGGCAGGGGGGTACAATAGTGATCCAGGAGTAGATCACTAGACAGGGTCAAAATTATCCTTAGGTACCTAAAGAGGACTAAGGAAATGTTTCTCGGTTATGGAGGTGACAAAGAGTTCGTCGTAAAGGGTACGTTGACGCAAGCTTTGACACTGATCCGGATGACTCCGAGTCTCAATCTGGATACATATTGAAAGTGGGAGCAATTAGCTAGAGTAGCTTTGTGCAGATCATTGTAGACATAGAAATTTGCAAAATACATATGGATCTGAATATGGCAGACCCGTTGACTAAACCTCTCTCACAAGCAGAACAAGATCACACCTTAGTACTCTTTGGGTGTCAATCACATGGCGATGTGAACTAGATTATTGACTCTAGTAAACCTTTTGGGTGTTGGTCACATGGCGATGTGAACTATGGGTGTTAATCACATGGCGATGTGAACTATGGGTGTTAATCACATGGCGATGTGAACTAGATTATTGACTCTAGTGCAAGTGGGAGACTGAAGGAAATATGCCCTAGAGGCAATAATAAAGTAGTTATTTTATGTCTCCTTATTCATGATAAAGGTTTATTATTCATGCTAGAATTGTATTGATCGGAAACCTTAATACATGTGTGAATACATAAACAAACATTGTGTCCCTAGTGAGCCTCTACTAGACTAGCTCGTTGATCAAAGATGGTTAAGGTTTCCTAACCATTGACATGAGTTGTCATTTGATAATGGGATCACATCATTAGGAGAATGATGTGATGGACAAGACCCATCTGTTAGCTTAGCATTATGGTCGTTCAGTTTTATTGCTATTGCTTTCTTCATGTCAAATACATATTCCTTCGACTATGAGATTATGCAACTCCCGGATACCGGAGGAATGCCTTGTGTGCTATCAAACATCACAACGTAACTGGGTGATTATAAAGATGCTCTACAGGTGTCTTCGAAGGTTTTTTTTGAGTTGGCATAGATCGAGATTAGGATTTGTCACTCCGAGTATCGGAGAGGAATCTCTGGGCCCTCTCGGTAATACACATCATAAGATTGCAAGAAAACGACTAAGGAGTTAGTCATGAGGTGATGTTTTACAGAATGAGTAAAGAGACTTGCCGGTAACGAGATTGAACTAGGTATGAAGATACCGATGATCGAATCTCGGGCAAGTAACATACCGATGGACAAAGGGAATAATGTATGTTGTCATAACGGTTCAACCGATAAAGATCTTCGTAGAATATGTAGGAGCCAATATGAGAATCCAGGTTCTGCTATTGGTTATTGACCGGAGAGGTGTCTCGGTCATGTCTACATAGTTCTCGAACCCATAGGGTCCGCACGCTTAACGTTCGATGACGATATTGTATTATATGAGTTATGTGATTTGGTGACTGAATGTTGTTCGGAGTCCTGGATGAGATCATGGACACGAAGAGGAGTCTCGACATGGTCGAGAGGTAAAGATTGATATATAGGACGATGGTATTCGGACACCAGAAGTGTTCCAGAGTATATCGGGTATTTATCGGAGTACCGGAGGGGTTACCGGAACCCCGGGGAGAAGATATGGGCCATGAGAGGGGAGCACACCAGCCCACAAGGGGTGGTGCCCCCCCCCAATGGCAGGAGGCCAAATAGGAGAAGGAAAAGGGGGGGTTCGCCCCCCCCCCCCCTTTCTCTCTTCCCCCTTCCATTTCTTCTCCGATGAAAAAAAAAGGAAAGGGGGGCGCCACTTGGGGAAACCCCAAGTAGGATTTGGATCCTACCTGGGGCGCCCCCCTGGCTGCGTCTCCTCACCTCCCACCTATATATATGTGGGGAAGGGGCGCCTAAAACACACAACATCAATTGTTAGCCGTGTGCGGTGCCCCCTCCATAGTTTACACCCCGGTCATATTCTCGCGGTGCTTAGGCAAAGCCCTGCGCGGATCACATCACCGTCACCACGTCGTCGTGCTAACGGAACTCATCTACTACCTCGACACCTTGCTGGATCAAGAAGACGTGGAACATCACCGAGCTGAACGTGTGCAGAACTCGGAGGGGTCGTACGTTCGGTAATCGATCGATGGAGCGCGAAGAAAGTTCGACTACATCAACCGCGTTGTGAAACGCTTCCGCTTACGGTCTACGAGGGTACGTAGACACACTCTCCCCCTCTTTGCTATGCATCTCCATGGATAGATCATTGCGTGTGCGTAGAAATTTTTTGTTTTCCATGCAACAGTTCCCAACAGTTCGCTTCCTCCTACGCCATGCGAAGGGCTGCCACGACCAATGCTGACCTCGACTGGCGGTGCCCTTGCGTCTGCCTTGGCCCTACCGACATTGGCGGAAGTGTCGCATAACGACCATTCCTCGCCCATCTTGGCGAGCTCCCCGTCGAGGCAGCCGCGGCGCCACGCAACGTCTCCGTAGTGGTGATGGGCCGGCCAAGAGCCCAGGTCGCCGCCAGGTCTGGGATGTTGCGGATCCAGGCAGGCGCCTCGTCCGACTTGGCGAACACAAATTGTCGGGCCACGCTATGCATGCCGCGCTCCTCGCCACTCTGTCCACGGCATGCAACGACAAAGAGGAGTTGCCGCTACCGAGGTAGTGGAGGATGCGCCTACGTGGCTTCGTGATCGCGGGCGGCAGCTCCTCCTTGACGACCTGCCCGTGCCAGTTGCGGCGACGGGGGGGGCTCGATTTAGATGCCCGATCCTCCTTCACGTGGAGCTCGATTTAGATGCCACTGTTACGTGGTGGGGACATCAACTCCACCTTAAGATGGCGGAGAGGGGACGCCGACTCCTGCTTGATGCCGTAGTCAGGGGGAATAGGACTCCTCCTTGACAGCACGCGGCATCGAGGGCGGTGTCGGACCACGTTCCCGGAGCAACCGCTCCATCAGTAGCTCGATCTGATGGACGCATGACCTTCGAGAGGAGGCGTGACTGCTTCTGCTTCTACGGCGGCGCTTGGTCCTTGTTGTTGCCAAAGGATATGACAATCTCCTCCTTGCCGAAGGAGCTAGCGTCCTAGAGCCTGAGGGGCCCGGAGAGCGATGGTGACAACATCAAGATCCGAGGAAGATCCAGCGCCGCCGCCGCCGAGGAAAACCACAACTTGGGCATGGTTTGGATGGGGAGAAGAAGAGGAGTTCAGAGAAGCGGATGAGCACAGAGCTATGGATGTGGACGTCGCTGGAGAACAGATTATATAGGCCCAGCCAGCCAGGCGAACGGGCGGTCAGCCCGCTTCAATGCGACACAATGGTCAGAGTTGGTTTCTCGGGACAACACATCTGCATTGAAGCGGCAACGCCTGTTTGGTGGCATCAATGCCGGTTGCTGTGGCGCTGGGCCAGCATGAATGCGGTGCATCCGTTAAAGAAACAACGTGGGAGAGGGTTTTGGGTGGGCCAGGTGTGTCGGACACCCACAAAGCCCCCTTTGGTTTGCTTCTGGTTGCGGGACGACACCCACAAAGCCCCCTTTGGTTTGCTTCCTGTTGCGGGAAAACAGACACCCAGACCTATCCACAGACAGGCACGGGAATATGTTAGATGGTAAAATACGTCCGAACCACACCACACGGTAGAAATGGATGTGGCTGGTTTAAGGGTCAGTGTTGAAGATGCCTAATGTATTTTAAACACCTCCTAAGTCGGTGGTCATTATGGCTCCGAAGCAACACATGATTCTCAGGTGACCAAAGTTATCGGCGCACCCCCGTCTCCCCGCATTTCTCTCGGAGTGAAGTAGAGGCGTGCCAGTAGGTCCAACGGGGTTGTTTCTGGATGGCTCACCCACAGCAGTCCAAACATGTTTCTCAGATGACCATTTCAAATTATACTAGTTCTGCACACAGCTGCATGAAGGAATTGGTAATCAGCCGGGTGGCACCGCCACCGTGAGTTCCCAGGCTCTGGTCTTGCTGTTACAACGACCTCACCCAGGATGCGTGGAGATGAGACGCATATAAGCGGATCACTCGCAAGACCGAGTCGCGTCACACTCACGCGCGCACAGGGACAGTGAAGGGATCCTCTGCCATGGCCAGAGCGGCGGCACCCTTGTTCCCCTTCTTCTTCCTCCTCTTGTCGTCGACATCGCCGGCGGTGGCCCAGAAGAATCGCCTTGGCCGGACTCCCCAGATGGGGTAATGGATCTGTCACCTCTGTACTCTATTCAGTCAGTTTTGGTTGTAACTTGAATACAAATGCTGCGTCCTTTTTATGATGATCCTCTCTTTTTCGGAATCTGGTCCGTGTGGTTTGATTAGGACCCTCCTAACTGGCGAACATTTGCCAGGGGAGGCGGCACATGCAAATAATTCGATGGCATTTTTAGTTGATGAAGTGGGGAGATGTGGCATTTTCTTCAGAAGATATTCTCGTTTTACAACTAAAACTGCTAGCAAAGATGGTTCGTTCGCCACCCCCTTACAGCGAACATTCTCCGGGGAACATTTTCGTTTGATTAAGTCTCTTCCCCTTTAGTAGTCACAAAAAAATGGTCTGCTCTGCTCTGCTCTTGCCTTTAGGGCTTGTTCCCCCTCAACCCCCTTCAGGCTTCCTTTGGTTTGGAATTTTTATGTAGGAATTTTATAGGAAAGGATTTTCAAGAGGAAAAAAAATTCTTTTATAGTCCTTTGGTTTGTAGGAATAGAATCATATTTATATGGAGGAATTGTTCTCATCCTCCACATCTCAGGAAAATAACATTAACCTAGACTCAACGGAAAAAAAATCCTATGATGTGAACCAACGGAGATCTATTTTCCTATTCCTATTCATAGGATTTAAAATACATGACACCTCAATTCCTACAAGTTTCATATTCCTATGATATTTCTATCCTATGAACCAAAGAAGACCCGAGTCCTCTTCAAGCTCCTCTAAACCGAACAGGGAGAACTGGTTTCTATCTGCTTCTCCATGAAATATTTCCAACAATCAAGTCTTGCTGAACTGACAGCACGGTGTATTCAGGTGGAATAGCTGGAACCACTTCGGCTGCAAGATAGACGAGGTGATAATCCGAAAAATAGGTAAGCATGGTGCTCCCTTGTTCTCTCTTAGCCAGGAAAATCAAACCTTGCATTGCTGCAATATATAAATAAATCACATTGTGTTTGTGTAGCTGATGCCATGGTGGATACTGGTCTTGCGAAACTGGGGTATGAGTATGTCAACTTAGGTAATCGCTTCGCGTTTCTCGCTCTCTTTGGTTTTCGCCCTTTTCAACTCTTCATGTTTAGAAATGAGGCCTGCAATATTCACAGTGGATATCTTTGTTTTAAAACTGCAGACGACTGTTGGGCAGCTCATGACAGAGACTCCCAGGTGACTAGTAGTACATGTTAATAGAACAGATGATATGCGTGTAAATAGAAAGAGCAAAACAAAATTTTAAATCCATTATTGATCCTCAACCATGTGAAACCAGCATAAGCTTTTCAGCTGCAATGTTAGAATGACGTATTTTCATAGGTTTCGTTCAGTCGTTAAAAAGACCGACTGTTATTTTACAGGGCAATCTAGCTGCAAATGGAACAACATTTCCATCAGGAATGAGGGCCTTAGCAGATTATGTGCACGGGAAAGGGCTCAAACTCGGAGTCTACGGCGATGCAGGGTATGCGCTTTATAGAGAACTCGCAAAAAATTAGCCGGTCAAAATGTTTATGATATGACTGGGAACACGCGAGACGTGACAAGTACCCCAGTCCACATGGATCTCTCCCTTGCTTAAATCGCACCACTCTCTCTTTTCAGACTGCGAACTTGCAGCAGGATACAGCCCGGTTCGCTAGGATACGAAGACCAAGATGCGAGAACTTTGGCAGCTTGGGTAAACCAATTAAAATGTTCATTAGATCATCTATAACTTACACATGTCAAAAATGGTTTTCCTGGTAGGGATTCCAAAGGAGGAGAAAAACTGATTTTTCTAAATTGTTGTGTTACAAGGGGATTGACTACTTGAAGTATGACAACTGCAACAACCAAAACATCAGCCCACTAACAAGGTACCCTTTACAATTATAGAACTTAGAAGCTTGTCACATTTCATCCGAATTTAGATATTTTGACATATTCACAATAAAAATGCAGATATAACAGGATGAGTGAAGCCCTTATGGATTCTGGAAGGGACGTTTTCTTCTCCCTTTGCGAATGGTAACTGATTCTTGCTTTTCAACTGACCAAAAGGGAGGGTTCGAATTTCATTCATCTGTTTGAGAAAAAACAACAATGATGTGCAGGGGTGTGGATGATCCAGCGACATGGGCAGGCAGCTTTGCAAACAGCTGGAGGACAACAGAAGACATCAAGAACACATGGGAAAGGTGAAGAAGTTTACATCCTGGAGAACTTTTACTGCCCCTTCCAAACTTCTGCAAAGTTTAGATGGAGATTCTAATTCCTATCCTGAAATACTGCTGCAAATTGGGCAGCATGACGGACAACGCTGACAAGAACGACAAGTGGGCACCTTATGCAGGGCCTGGTGGATGGAATGGTGAGTCTCTGTAGGCCCATAATAAAATTTGAGCATGCAAGTGTGTAGGAAGATGGATGTAGGATCTGGGGTTTGTTCCCAACTTTTTTTTTTAATGTTTGTGATGACAATTCACAGTGATCTCTTTGAATGTTTCTGCTTCAGACCCAGACATGCTGGAAGTAGGAAACGGGGGGATGACAATAGAAGAGAACCGTTGTCATTTCAGCATATGGGCTCTAGTCAAGGTAATGATGAAGTGACTTTCATTGCATGAGAGATAAAAAAAGTAAACTAGGGAAGAATTTTCACAAGATTATGGTGTTGATCTGGATTCAACTAGGCTCCTCTGATAATTGGCTGCGATGTCAGCTCAATGAGCCCTGAAACCAAGGACATCCTCAGCAATCAGAATGTCATTGCAGTTAATCAAGGTAGAGTCACTTCTCCAAAATGGTCATGTGAAAAATTAAAGATGGTACTAAGCTTTACCGATTCATCATTAGACAAACTTGGGGTACAAGGGCGCAAAGTGCAACAAGATGGAGAACTAGAAGTAAGTAAAAGAAATATAACATAAGCTTTTTTATTTATAGTATCATGTGGTAGGCAAAAATCATAGTACCATGTTATGTTCAACACTTAGTATAATTCATCTATACTTGATTTACTTGGGCTCAGGTTTGGGCTGGTCGCTTAAGTCGAGGGAGAGTTGCTCTTGTGCTGTGGAACAGAGGGCCTGCTGAAGCATCTATTACTGCTAGTTGGAGCAACATTGGTCTAAACCAATCAGCTGTTGTAGATGCTCATGATCTGTGGACAGTAAGCACTTCGTCTAATCATATGAGCCTCCTGGTTAAAACCACAAAACATTCTCTGATTTGCATACAAAACTGTTCTTCAGCCCGCTTTTTCTGCGTATGATTTTTCGTGCTTGCAGGATGAGGTTACATCATCAGTGCAAGGAAACCTGACGAACAAGATGGATTCTCATGCTTGCAAGATGTATGTGCTGACCCCAAAATAGAATAGTATTCTCAACATTGCATATTACTATAAAATAATTATTTCAAAAGTCTCGAAAGATGACAATGTATTACCTTGGTATGTGTACATGCTGTGTCCAAACATTGATAGTGCTACATCCCTTGAAGATATATACCATGTCACGTGTGTCCAGATTTAATTATATGAATATTAAAGATGTAACACCAAAAAACTTTAACAAAAGAAAAGGAAAATTCTCCTTTAGTATTTCTATTATCTGGCAAGTTACAGGTTTCAGTGAAACATTTGCAAGTTCCAACATACATGTCACTAAATTTCAGTACCAGAGAAACTTATACAAAAGCATTGGCGAACGTACCTACGTCAATTCTGGCACTCCTAGGTCGGGCTCATTTTGCTCCCTCTCAACACCACTCAATTTATATGATTATGATACAGTGGATGGACCATATTTCTGTAATTCTATAGGAGTATAGTCTCATCAGATACCAAATATCCTTATTGGCGATAGCACATTAAAACCCAGTCCATCCAGCTGGTTGGTAGGGTGCATCTTTCTCCACTTCAGCCTTAAGAGTGTTGAGGGACTGAGAAACATTCCCCAAATTTGACATCTCAGAAGGCACGGTGCCAGAAGGTACAGCCTTAAAGCTATCTTGACCGAAGGCAAAGGGGTCAGCACCAGAGTTTGTTTTTGACTGACTAAGCGAGCCGGCTTTGTTGCTTTGTGATGCCCTTAAAGTTCGGACCGACCTCGGGTGGGCACTTTTTACAGCTGCTTGAACTTTCGGCTCTTCAGGGAAAGCGGACCATGGCTTGGGATCTGGGCTTGGTGTCCCTGGACTTGATGTAAATAGACCTTGCCGGAGCTCTGGTGGGGTTCCTGCAATCTTCTCCCTTGGCTGTGAAAAGTAATACATTACTGTATCAGCTAAGGGTTCAGATTGTGTGCAGTAATGGCTAATTAGCTATGAAATTGGAAACACCGGGCTAGATCATTAATTCATTATATGTTAAAACTTAAAACTATATGGTTTCACTTATGTATATCTGTTACGAACTTTCCGCTCTAGCCAGTCAATCTAGATATTATTTTGTACAGTGAGAAGATTAGTTAGACATGTAGTAATCATACCGGAGTGTCAAGGCTTGTGCTGGGTGGGGAGAATTCAGCCTTCAAATTTTCTTCCAACTCCTTAACTGGCACTGGTGCAGAAGTTGTGGCTAGAGCTTGTTTAAGTTCCTGTATCTCCCGCCTCTGAGAGGAGCAAATGGCTGACAATCTATCAAACTTCAGTGAGATTTCTTCCTTCTCTAAGTTTGCTATCTTCAATTGCTCCTTGAGTAAAGTTACTTCGGCCTCCAGCTGTTGTTCTTTCAATTTACTTGCCGCGTTTAAACTACCGGCATTGTCCTCTGAGCTCACCTTAACATTATCAAAGTCTGCCACAAAGGAGCTAAAAGTGGCAGTCTGTGCACTGGTTTTGTTATCTGGTTTAGTGTTTTGGGTTTTCTCTAGGCCATATTCTGAACCATTTGGAGAAAACCTTATTTCAAAATCCCCAGGAGAACTATCAACAGAAGCAGAAAGAGACTGTCTGTATGCATTCCGTGTCGTGTTCTGGTTCTTTGCCTGAGGTTGCTTTGCTATGCCATCATGTATGGGCTCTTGATCTAGAACTGACCCCTTGTCATCCGCAAAAGCTAGTTCTTGTGCATGTTGAGTTGACCAAAATGCACCTGCAGAACCCTTACTTTCAGCAGGAACTTGTGACCTCAAACTGGAAGGACCTTTCGGAGGTGTATTTCTCACATTGTCTCTTGACCGTGATGAAGAGGGTCCTGGAATACATAGTTTTCATTACGAAATAAATATAGCAGATGAAGTTGTTCTCATATGGAACCAAAATCACTGAGACCTAGAGAAGAAAGATCTGATGAACTACTATAACAAAATGGCTTTTCCATGTCATCCTTGCACTATCTAAAAAAATGTTTTTTCCCTGGTATCCTTGTGTCCTACTCCCTCCGTTCACTATTACTCCCTCCTTCCCAAAATATAAGGCGCGATTGAATTTTTACGGTCTTTGATGCACAACTTTGACCACTAATATATATCAAAGTATATGGATTGAACATGTATAAATGACATCGCCGTATTTGTCTTGCAAAGCAATTTTATTTCATATATATGTATACTAATTTTATAGACATATAATCCATAAAAATTATAGTCAAAGTTGTGCAACGAAGACCAGAATAGTCAAACCGTGCCTTATATTTTGGGAAGGAGGGAGTGTAAGATGTTCTAACTTTTTTCTGAATCGATAGTTCTATTATGATTACTTACACTTATATTCACATGCAAACATGCCACCTCAGCATGCAACCATGCATGGGAGAAGGCCCACCTTAACACAAACCATGCATGGAAATTTTCGTTCTATTATGATTAGATTACTTACACTTATATTCAATAAAAAATCAACTATACAATACATTAAATCATATGTATTTTCAGTTTTAATTATCATATTATTGAAACAAATGTTCATGTTCCATACAACTGAATCTCATGAAATATATTGCATCCAATTGCCGTTATCTAGTAGGTAAGCTTTCGCGTATGTATTCCTTACATTTACTAATCTTTCTACACATAAACCTAAGAAGTAACATGAAAATAAGAAACCATGCTCACAGCAGCGGCTTCAATTCTTAAGAAGGGCAAAATCAAAGAAGCCAAACCTTCATCCTCAGTAGTTTGCAATTCAAATGCTGATCCAGATGGGGATCCATCAGGTAAATCCTTTTGCAGCTCCAAAGGAAGTAACTCATTAACACGAAACCATACCTATAACAGTACATGCATGAATATTAGAGAACTGGAAGGCTAATTCAGCCACATGCACTAACTAAGACCAACCTAAATTCATGGAAGTGAATGGCCAATGAAGCAAAGCCCTTGCCTGTGTAATGTCTGGTCTGGCATCTGGAGAGGACTGAAGCATCTCTTCGATCAGACTTGTAATGGAAGAAGAGTACTTCGGTAATTCAGGGATACGATAGTTCCCATTGAGGATCTGAAGCTTTGATTCTCCATCAAAAGCTGATTTTAAGTAGCAGATTCTATACATGAGACATCCAAGAGCCTAAAAAAATCAGTACCGCCTTAGCTTATGCAGTTATTAAGAGTTAATCAGATACAACAAAGTAAAACACCAGTTCAAAGAACAAGATAGGTAATACAGGAAACAAAAAAAATAGTGTAATGGCTGCAAAGATGGCTTACCCATATATCTACTTTCTCACTAATAACTTCCCTCCTGTACAAGTCCCACATCTGCAATCAGTAAACAAGCTTATATTAAGTAAATATGTGAAGGAACTGAGAAAGAGCTCATAAGTCATAATAGGTTGATTCAATCAAACCTCAGGAGCCCTATAAGCAGGAGTTGTATGCTTTCTGATGACATCTTCTTCAATGCCCCTCTCCTCTGGTTTATCAAAGCACTTATGGTTTGTTGATACACTACCAAAATCACATAATTTCCAAGCCCCGTCAGCACCAAGAAGCACATTTTCAGCCTTTAGGTCCCTGCACATAGAATAGATTTGCTGTGATGCCTCTAGAATGAAGATCGACGTAGCAATTTCTTGAAGGATCAGACTGACAATGTTGAAAGAATAACATGTAATAATGAATTATCCAATTGCAATCTACAGCCAACTGGAGTTCATAATGCACTAGATGAAGTAACGCAACCAAGACTGAGTGCAAAGCTATATGAAATAGCATAGAATTATGCAAAACTAAAGCTGCCACATGATCGATGTAAGTGACATACTTGTGTCCTGATAACTTAGCTTTTAACATGTACATCAGAGAGCAATACAGTATTCTGATACAAATGAAACAATATGCTCAAGATAAGATGGAGTAACTAGCACATGATTTCCTGCTGCTTGTCACGGGACTAACTCTATCCGACGACGCAATGGAGTCACATGCAAAACGTTCATTGCAAAAGCACCAACAACAGAGAACTGCTTGCTGTAGACATTTCACACAGCAATTCCATAGGTTGGGATATGAAAGGCAGACCTGTGAGCAACAGGTGGTGTCTGGCAGTGCATCGCGAAGACCGCATTGCAAACATCCCGGAAGATGAGAGCAACCTGCTCCTCATCATAGAACCCTGCAGTACCTCTAGTGTCCAAGGCAGAAACCAGCGATCTCTCGCAGAACTCCATCAGCAGAAGCGCCTCCCTCCCACGGCCCATATCCATTATGGCGTGCGCAACGAGCGTGACCACGTTCGGGTGCCCCTTGAGCGCCCTCATCACCGTGATCTCCCTCTGCACCAGGTCCAGCGACTCCTTGTCCTGGACAATGACGTGCTTGAGCGCGTACTGCTTTGCTGGGTTGGTCAGGTCCCGGGCGAGGTACACGCACGAGAACCCACCCTCGGCAATGGCTTCCCGAACGTGCACCTTCACATTGCCGACATCGATGGTTCGGCCCTCGAGGCTGCCAGAAGGCCCGGAATGCTCTTTGGGCATGAGCTGCCTGAACGGTCTCCACATGATTTGATTAATTACTGATCCTCAGCCCTCACAAGTCAAAAGCGCCTGGTTCAGCCTCAGAAACCTCCTATGTGAAGTTTATCCACACTCAGCAAGGATTCCTCAGCATGGTAAAGCTTGAGAGCTACGAATCAACAGGGTCCGTCCGAGCGGCAGAACAGTGATCGGCGTCTCTCAAGATCTGCCTGTCTATCTAGCTTTGATACAGCAACTGTCGAATGGCCGTCCCTCCGAGCAGATCTACCTACCTGGCTTACCGCTTAACACCAACGAAGAAGCCAGCGAGCAACCTAGCTCAGCAGCGCCCGCTGCCGCCAAACAAACACCTTGTCTGCAACTGCAATGGCCAGCCGACACGACGAAGCAGCAATGGAAGAAGAGGAGATCGACCAAGTCAGCAGCAACCAATCAGTCCAACCCAAGAAACGACCAGACCCGGCCCGCTTGAAGCAGTCCGGGATCAAGAACTGGTCGTGGGCGGCCAGCCAGGAAGCGACCAACCCCCAGCCCGGCCGCCTCACTGAGAGCAGCAGGTGTAGTAGGGTCCGGGACTCGCCAGCTCCGATCTGGAGGCTGTGGGGGGTGGTGTGCCTTTGGGGCAGGCAGGATTGCTTGCTCGTAGGGGTTAGCGGCGGGCAGACCGGGAGCAGGAGGAAGAAGAAAAGAGGAAAGATTTGTTTGTTACGGGCTTACAGCGGCGAGGCGAGGCGAGTGGGATTTCCGTCGCGTGGGGACGCGTGGCGTGGAAGACCGGTTCCCTTCCCTAGCACGTTCCGCGTTGAGTCGCTGGGGAAAAGGAAGGGACAGGCTGGTTAGTTGCACTGTCGCATTCTGTGCGTGCTTAGAGCAACTCCAATCGGGCCGTCGTCCGTTTAGGTCGGCGCGGACAAAAAGAGAAGCGCGTCTTGCGATCCAAACTTAAATGTGTCTGCGCGTCTGCTACCGACGATTCGTCCAAATCGTCGCTTGCGGACGCGAACGGACGACGCGACGCTTTCTCGGTGTCGCCACGGCCCCATCCGTGATCGTCAATCGCCCACCACCTTGCCGGTCAGCTTAATTTATGATCCCGGGCCCACGCGTCAGCGATGACGGTCGTCCTTTTTAAGCCGACCGTGCGGCGGGGTCGTCCTCATCCGCTTGACCGTCCCATCTAGCCACACTTGCTTCCCCGTCGCCGGCAAGCAAACCATAGCCAACCCTAACCACCCCCAGCCGTGCCAAATGGGGCTCTTCTCCGGTGCCGGCAGCAGCAACATGTCGAAGGGCAAGGCCCCCTCCGTCCCCTTCCCCGCGGAGTTCATCCCGCCTCCCCCTGTGCCGGCTCGCCGGCAGAGGCGGCGCGTGAACGTGCACGTGCACCAAGCGGAGTGGCACTGGCGGCACCGCATGCCTCTGCCATACCCCGACATCACCCTACCGCAAGACTGGCATCTGGATCCGGAGAGGATCCCAGTGTCGGCGGCGCCGCGGTCGGCTAGGGCGCACGCGGAGGAGGTGCATCGCCGGCTGGCGCTCCTTATGCCGGAGCAGCGCCGCGACCAGGCCTACGCCTCCGACTCGCCCAACTGGGTGCGCTGGTTCGCCTTCGAGCACGGGGAGGCGAGGCGATGCGGCGTGCGCGGGGTCGACCACAGCTTGTCGCCGCCCCCGCTCATCGTCTGCGAGAAAGACTAGGCGGCAGAGGACGCCTACCGGGGCGGCCCTTGCGGCCATCTACCGGGAGAGCGAGGAGGACGAGCGGCGCAGGGCGGAGGCGGCATAGGAAGAAGAGGCTCGGTACGAGGCGGCCATGGCGCAGGCTATGGCCCTCTCTGCGGCCGGCGACTGTGTGGTGTCGTCGGTGGCCCCGCCGCCTCGTGACATCCGAGCCGCAGCCGCAGCCGCAGCCCATCGAGCGCTACTCCTGGACGGGAGTAATGTGCGAGTGGGTCAGGGTGTTGCCGGTCTGGTTGGGGGCGACGACGGAGCAAGAGGCGGCGTACCTCGTGCACTGACGCCAGATCCAGGTGGCGGAGGAGCGCCGCGACGGCGAGTACCTCGAGATGCTCGAGCGCGACGCCGAGGAGGAGACGCGCCAGGCCGCGGCGGCCAAGGCGGTGGCACAGCCCGCGTCGGCACAGCCCGCGTCCGACATGGCCACGCACTGAAACACGGCGTTCGCCTGGGCCGGTCCGGCGTCGACGTTCATCGACCTCACGGACCCTAACGACGACGACGACGCCTAGGGCAGCGCGCCGGCGTGTAGTTTTTAGTTTGTTTTTATTTTTTTATTAAATGCTAATGTGGACGCGTGGACTCCCGCCGGCCTTCGTGGCCGGCTTTAATATTTAATTAATGTTGTTTTTATGTTAAATATGCATGCATTCAAAAAAATTGCGCCCTTAAAATGGGTCACGCTAGCGTTGGGCACACGCGCCGACCAAAACACGGAAGCGGACGTTCGTGTCCGCCTGGCAGACCCAAACGGACAAAAAAGGACAAAATCGCCATCCGTTTGGGTCGGCCCGTTGGAGTTGCTCTTAGCACAGCCACAATCACTTTCTTCTGTGTTTTCTTCTCTCTTTTTCTTTTACGAGGAAAATACTTGTATTACTCAATCACAATGTCTACAATCATTACGAACTTCTACGACAACTTCATCAGGGCCTGAACCCAACCAAGTCATAGTCCTGCCTTCTCTTCTACCAAAGTTTGCTTGTCACTAGCCTTATTTTGAGAACGAAAAATATGAGTAATACAAATAGATCGGAGACTAATAAGATATCTAATCTCATTGACCAGAGAAGTATAAACTGAGCGATCCACCTCGCTACTAGTGATCATAGAAACCGCTGTCAAGGAGTCCATCTCAATGACCACCAGGAGGTCACTTCTCTGTAAGGCAAAAGAAAGGCCTTCCATATATGCACATAACTCCGCCTCTAGCGCGTCCATGCATGCAAACAGGGCTCTACATGCCAAGAAAATAATTTCTCCATCAGATCTCCGCAAAGATCATTCCTGCACCGGCCACCTCACTTGCCACGTAAGATCTGTCAGTGTTCGGTTTTAGCCATCCATGCCTCGGTGGTGTCCAACCTGGGTCAACACCAGGGCGTCTAATCCCAGGTACACTAGGAATATATGTAGTAACAGATTTACCTTTTGCTGGATCAATGTGAGTTCAGCTGAGTGTAAATCAGTGAATCCAAATAGCTCTGCAGATAATTCACAGAAGCTTCCATGGGCGGAGCTGCCTTGGGATGTGTCACTTCGTTCCGCACATATCATGCCCTCCAGAAAGTCATAAGCATCATGCATCTTTCAACTTCACTTAACGGAGCCAGGGCCTGGATGATGAGGAACACTAGATGAGAAGAAAGAAAAACACATGCCAGATCTGTTTGGCTACTTCTAGATGCTTCCACTCTAGTGTAGTATTTCTTTTGTTTTCTTTACCCTACCCGTTGTTTCTAGAGTTCTCTAGTTATAAGTAGTTGTGAGTGGAGAGATGAATCCTAAATAATGTTTTCTAGAGTGTTCCAACTATAAGTAGAAGTATGTGAAGGCTTTCCAAAGCCCTATAAATAGAGGTCCTCACCTCTACTTTGTAAACCAAACTATGTACCCACTACCTATAATAGAACTTGATGTTCTTATCTAAGATCTTGGAGTAGATCTTGTGCTCTAGGAGTTCTGGATTGAACTCCTGCTGCCATATCGGCCTACATTCGCCTCTAGAGCGATATCTAGCGCAGCACGTTGAAGTTGTTCCTTCAACACTTTGTGATGTACACATTGTAGCAGCAAAGTGGATTTGCTCCTCCACAACCTTTGTGCTGCTTTAGGTGGCATCAGGGCCTCGTTGACCCATACTAGTTCTTGATGTCCTCTTCGAGAGCAAGCTGCAGCAAGCAATGGAGCAATTGGAGAAAAGGATGGATGATGTAGAACAACAAATCAAAGAGCTGCATGAAGATATTAATCGGAGATTTGATCAGCTGGTTGAGATGATAAGAAAGGGTGTCCCTCCTGCTACCAATGAAGGAGATTCCTCTAAAGATGAAGAAGATGTTCATCAAAGAAGAAGGAGAGGTAATCTTAGAGCAAGAACGCCACAACAACATGTTGTTCAACGTGCTTTGAGAAGGCCAATTTATGTTGAAACTTCTGAAGGTGAAGAATATGATGAAGCCCTTGAAGAAGCTGATCTCTATGCATATCGGAGAGTACCCAACCCTACATATGCAAGGGAGGCATACAAGGTGAAAGAGGTCCCAACTTTTAATGGAAATGTTGATATTGAAAGGTGCCTAGATTGGTTATATGAAGTGGAGACTTTCTTTGAGGTCATGGAGGTTCCGGAAGATCGTAGAGTTCCTTTGATCGCATACAAGCTGAAAGGAGGAGCCGGTGCATGGTGGCATCGCGTTCAAGAAGAGCGCGGGCTGAGAGAAGAACCTTGTGTGAGAACTTGGCGACAAATGAAAAGTCTCTTGAAAGGGAGATTTTTTCCCGCTAATTATGACCAGATCCTATTTATCCAATTTCAGAATTGTGCCCAAGGAAATAGGACTATTTCAGATTACACGGAGGAGTTTCTAGGGCTACAAGTGAGGTGCAACCTTGTTGAGACTGGAGATCAACAAGTTGCAAGGTACATCAATGGTCTCAGTGATGCTATACAAGATCGATTGATAACGCAACAAATCTGGTCTGTTGATTAAGCACAAGCTCTAGACTTAAAGGCCGAGAGGCTTGCGAGGACAAGAAAGGCAGCTAAATCTCCATATCCTCCATATCCTCATACCAAAGGCTCGTATAGGAGTCAGCCTAATAGAGTGGAAGAAAAGACCGCTCCACCAAAGGCAAAACGACCCATCCAGAAGCAAACTAGAGGCAAGGGTAAGTCTAATGAAGGCCCAAAATGCTATAAATGTGGTGAAGAGGGACACATATCCAGCGGCTGCCCACTAAGAAAATTTGTTAACACAACTATCCATGATGGTGAAGGCGATGAGGAAGAATACGAATCTGAAGATGTAGAGGGACAAGAGGTTTGTTAAGAAGAAAGTGAAGAGGTCGTATGTGTGATTCAGCGTCTCCTATGTTCCACACCACAACCTGATGACACACAACAGAAGAAAATATTTGAGAGCAAATGCACAGTGAATGGCAAGGTATGCATGTTAGTGATTGATAGTTGCAGTTGCGAGAATCTTATCTCCCAGAAGTTGGTGAGCCATTTAAAGCTTGATACTCTTGGTCATCCAAACCCCTACACTATTGGTTGGATCAAGAAAGGAGTGAATATGAGGATCACCAAATAATGCAACATGCCACTTTCCTTGGGCAAGCATTATCACTCAAAAGATATGGACGCTAGCCATGTTCTTCTTGGGAGACCTTGGCAATTTGATGTCGATACTACACACAAGAGCAAGGAAAATTCTTACTCTTTCATTTGGAACAAGAGAAAGATCATTATCTTACCAAACAAAACTAAAGGTAATACCTCTAAGGAGGAGGGAAAAACTATGTTAAGTATATCCAATACCACTCATGAGTTTATGGAAGACTTGAAGGAGGCAGATTTATGTGATGCACTTTGTTGTAAAAGGAGAAGAGCACTTGATTGTTGAAATTCCAGCAAAGGTGCGTGGTTTATTGGCAGAATTTTAGAACATACTTGGAGAGCCACAAGGCTTGCCACCGTTGAGAGGAATTCAACATAGAATTGACTTAATTCCAGGAGCAAGTCTTCCTAATCTTCCACACTATCAAATGAGCCCAAAGGAGCGTGATATATTGAAGGAGAAAGTGGAGGAATTGCTGCAAAAGGGGCACATTCGAGAAAGTATTAGCCCATGTGTTGTACTAGCCCTACTCACACCAAAGAAATATGGATCTTGACGCATGTGTATGGATTGTAGAGCCATTAACAAGATCACCGTAAGGTATAGATTCCCGATTTCCCGTCTGGATGATATGTTGGATTAGCTTAATGGAACAAGAGTGTTCACAACGCTAGGTTTAAGAAGCGAGTATCATCAAATCCGTATCAGACCCGGGGATGAATGGAAAACTGCCTTCAAGACAAAGGAAGGGTTGTTTGAATGGCTAGTCATGCCATTTGGACTCTCAAATGCACCAAGTACCTTTATGTGCTTAATGAATCAAGTCCTTCGACCCCTCTTGTCCCACTTTGATGTGGTCTATTTTGATGACATCTTGATCTATAGCAAGGATGAGGATGAACACTTTGATCACATTCGGAAGGTGCTAGAAGTACCAAGGGAAAATGAGCTCTACGTCAACTTGAACAAATGTGTTTTCCTACAAACACAACTTCTTTTCCTAGGATTCGCCATAACATGTGACGATATTCGTGTTGATGATTCTAAGTTTGAAGCAATCCAAGAATGGCCAACTCCGAGACCATTTCTGAGGTAAGAAGTTTTCATGGCCTTGCAACTTTCTATATGCGATTTGTGAAGAATTTCAGCACTATCATGGCACCAATTACTGAGTGTTTGAAGGAAGGAAAGTTCCAATGGACAGAAGCAGCTGACGCTAGTTTCAATGAGATTAAACAAAAACTATCACAAGCTCCTGTCTTGGTGCTACTTGCTTTCAACAAGACTTTCGAGTTGGAGCGTGATGCAAGTGGAGTAGGCATTGGAGCTGTCCTATCTCAAGAAAGGAAGCCCATTGCTTTCTTTAGTGAGAATTTAAGTGAAGCTAGACAGAAATGGAGTACCTATCAACAAGAATTATATGCCATTTTCAGAGCATTGAATACTTGGGAAGTCTATTTGCTGCCTAAAGAGTTCATTGTTTATAGCGACCATAAATCCTTGAAGCATTTAGAAATCAAAAGCATGTTGACCACATGCTAGCAAGATGGGCAACATATCTGCAGAGGTTTAACTATCTCATCATGCATAAATCTGGAATAACTAACAGAGTGGCCGATGCTTTGAGTCATCATGCATGCCTCTTGACTTCTTTTGAAGCTGAACTTCTGGGTATGGATCAAATAAAGGAGTTGTATGAGGGTGAAGAAGACTTTGGCCATGTTTGGGTAAAGCACGCAAGGGGCCAACCATTAGGTGATGACTATTTGATGCAAGTGGACATCTCTTCATAAATGATCTGTCGATGTTCTGGGAACGGGGGTCCCCAGACTTGCCTGCCTACGGCCTGCGGCGTGGCTCAAGTGGTGGCCCAGTACGGCCCATCTTCATTAGCACAAGACTCAAGACCCTCGCGAGGGGCCAAGCCTCGCGGGGTGGACGATGCAAGGCTTCCTCAGGGACGGCCTCGCCAGGCAGGCTCGCGAGGAGGCGGAGAGATCAAGGCAGGGTACCTCGTGAGGTGCTCGTGACGCAAGCCATGATGATCGAGGCCAGGCGAGCGCCGGCCTGCGTAGTGTCCTTGTTTCCTCTTTGGTGCAAAGGGGGCAAGCACAGACACGGAGTACCGAGGCATCAGGCAAAGGTTGCCATTTCAGTGAGACCAAGACCAGCGGAGCGGCAGGATGGAGGTCACCGTGGAGCCCAGGGCGGTGTCATCACCAGTGCTTTTGGCAGCCGAAGACCAACTTTAGTCAGGATAACTTGTATTGGATGTTCCCCTTCGAAATGGCCGTTGTTGGCGCCCTTCCCGCTCAATATTTGGGAAGAGGCCCAGGGCCTCTATAAATAGGACTAGCCACCACAGAGAGGAAAAAATGATCCAGACTTTGGAAAGCTGAGAGAGAGAGAGAGAGAGAGAGAGGCGATCGAACTCACCCGAGCAGTTCATCGCACCAGCTCAAGAACACTTCTTGCGAGACTGTTCTCCCTTTGTACTGTTCATCATCAGCCCCTAAGGCAATCCACCACACCACACACTGGAGTAGGGTATTACACCACAACGGTGGCCCGAACCAGTATAAATCTCGCGTCCCTTGTGTTGTTCATTGATTCCATCTTAGATCTCACGAGGCGATCAGACGTAGATCGGTAGGGGAGAGATCTTCGTGCGCACCCCAGAGTTCGAACCTTAAGGGTCCGCCGGAACCCAACATCCGACATGATCATTTGTGCATTCCAAGAAGTTCTCTACATGACAAGTGGGTTAGAGAGCTCCATTCAAGTGATCTTAGTGGTCATGTTGGACGGGACAAGACTATCACTAGCCTTGAAGCTCGCTACTTTTGGCCACAACTAAAGGGAGATGCTAGAAAGTTTGTTCAGCGATGCCCTATATGTCAAACCTGAAAAGGCCAAGTCCAGAACACAGGGTTATACATGCCTTTGCCTGTTCCTGTCGCTCCATGGAAGGACATCTCTATGGACTTCGTCTTGGGCTTGCCAAGAACAAGATGAGGGAGTGATGTTGTGTTTGTGGTCATGGAAAGATTCTCTAAGATGGCTCATTTCATCCCATGCCGCAAGACAACAGATTCTCACCATGTGGCAAACCTATTCCTTCAAGAAGTGGTCAGACTTCATGGAGTTCCAAGGTCCATTGTCTCAGACCATGATAGCAAGCTTCTTGCTGCATTTTGGCTCACTTTTGTGGAAGCAATTCAACACTGAATTGAAATTTTCTAGCACTGCTCATCCACAAACAGATGGACAAACGGAAGTGGTGAACAAGTTTTTGGGTAATTTAATCCGTTGCATTTGTGGAGAAAGAAAGGGGCAATGGGATTTGGCTTTATCTCCTGCAGAGTTCTCCTACAATAACTCCAAGCATAGATCCACGGGAAGGGGCCCTTTTTCCATTGTTACACTAAAGTTCCAACACATGTGGTGGACCTGGTGAAGCTACCATCAAGGGGAAACTCAAAATCAGCATTGTCCTTTGCTGATAATTACACTGAGTTATTTGAAGAGATTCTCGGTGGTTTGGAAGCACAAAATCAGAAATATAAACAACTTGCTGATTGCAAAAGGAGGCCAAAATCATTCCAAGTCGGTGATAAGGTGATGGTCTACCTCCGAAAAAAGAGGCTGCCTTTAGGTGTTAAAGGGAAACTTAGGCAGCGAAAGTATGGGCCCTTCTCTATTGTGAGGAAGATAAATGATAATGCTTATGTGATAAATCTTTCAAGTGACATGGGTATCTCCAACACTTTCAATGTTGCGAACTTGACTCTCTACCATCCAGAAGAAGCGCTCTATGATGATAACTCAAGGCTGAGTTCCAAACAACCAGGGGAGAATGATGAGGAACACTAGATGAGAAGAAAGAAAAACACATGCCAGATCTGTTTGGCTACTTCTAGATGCTTCCACTCTAATGTAGTATTTCTTTTGTTTTCTTTACCATACCCGCTGTTTCTAGAGTTCTCTAGTTATAAATAGTTGTGAGAGATGAATCCTAAATAATATTTTCTAGAGTGTTCCAGCTATAAGTAGAAGTATGTGAAGGCTTCCCAAAGCCCTATAAATAGAGGTCCTCACCTCTACTTTGTAAACCAGACTATGTACCTACTACCTATAATAGGACTTGTTGTTCTTATTGATATGTCTCCAATGTATCTATAATTTTTTATTGTTCCATGCTATTATATTATCTGTTTGGGATGTTTTATATGCATTAATATGCTATTTTATATTATTTTTGGGACTAACCTATTAACCTAGAGCTAAGTGCCAATTTCTGTTTTTCCTTGTTTTTGGCTTTTTGGAAAGGAATATCAAACGGATCCCAAACGGAATAAAACTTTCGCGGTGATTTTTCTTGGACCAGAAGACACCCGTAGGACTTGGAGATGAAGTCAGAGGAGTCCCGAGGCAACGACAAGCCTCAGGGACGTGCCCTAGGGGGGCACCCCCCCGGCTTGTGTGTCCCTCGGAAGTCCTCCAACCCTAATCTTTGGCCTATAAATTCAGAAATATTCCCAAAGCAACAAAAGAGTCCACAAAAATACTTTTCCGCCACCGCAAGCATCTAACCTCGTGAGATCCCATCTTGGGGCCTTTTCCAACGATCTGTCGGAGGGGGATTCAACCACAGAGGGCCTCTACATCAACCTTGCCGCCCTACCAATGATGCGTGAGTAGCTACCACCGACCTACGGGTCCATAGCTAGTAGCTAGATGGCTTCTTCTCTCTCTTTGATCTTTAATACAATGTTCTCCTCGATGTTCTTGGAGTTCTATCTGATGTAATATTCTTTTGCGGTGTGTTTGTCGAGATCCGATGAATTGTGGATTTATGATCTGATTATCTATGAATATTATTTGAGTCTTCTCTAAATTCTAAGATTAAATATCTTTGTATTTCTCTTCGAATTATCAGTTTGGTTTGGCAAACTAGAGTGGTTTTTCTTGCAATGGGAGCGGTGCTTAGTTTTGGGTTCAACCGTGCGGTGTACTCACCTAGTGACAGTAGGGGTAGCGAGGCACGTATTGTATGTTGCCATCAAGGGTAAAAGGATGGGGTTTTCATCATATGCTTGAGTTTATCCCTCTACATCATGTCATCTTACATAAAGCGTTGCTCTGTTCTTATGAACTTAATACTCTAGATGCATGCTAGATAGCGGTCGATGTGTGGAGTAATAGTAGTTGATGCAGGCAGGATTAGGTCTACTTATTGATACGTCTCCATCATATCTACTTTTCCAAGCTCCTTTGCCCTTGTTTTACAGTCTAATTTGCATGATTTGAATGGAACTAACCCGAACTGACGCTGTTTTCAGCAGAATTGCCATGGTGTTATTTTTGTGCAGAAATAGAAGTTCTCGGAATGACCTAAAACTTCACGGAGATTAGTTTTGGAATAAATAAAAAATATTAGCAAAAGAATCAACCGAAGGGGGCCCACACCCTGGCCACAAGGGTGGGGGGCGCACCCACCCCCTGGGCCCGCACACTGTCCTTGTGGGCCCCCTGGACCTCAACATACCTCAACTAGACTCCATATATTCACGTTCAGGGAGAAAAAAATAAGAAAGAAGGATGCATCGCGTTTTATGATACGTAGCCGCTGCCAAGCCCTGTTATTCCTCCGAGGGCAAATCTGGAGTCTGTTCGGGGCTCCGAGGAGGGGAATCCGTTGCCATTGTCATCATCAACCATCCTCCATCACTAATTTCATGATGCTCACCACCGTGCGTGAGTAATCCCATCATAGGCTTGCTGGACGGTGATGGGTTGGATGAGATTTATCATGTAATCAGGTTAGTTTTGTTAGGGTTTGATCCCTAGTATCCATTATGTTCTAAGATTGATGTTGCTATGACTTTGCTATGCTTAATGCTTGTCACTAGGGCCCAAGTGACATGAATTCAGATCTGAACCCTTTATGCTTTCATAAATATATTTGTATTCTTGATCTGATCTTGCAAGTTTTAGTCACCTACTATGTGTTATGATCCGGCAACCCCGGAGTGACAATAGTCGGGACACTTCCCGGTGATGACCGTAGTTTGAGGAGTTCATGTATTCACTAAGTGCTAATGCTTTGGTCCGACACTCTATTAAAAGGAGGCCTTAATATCCCTTAGTTTCCAATAGGACCCCGCTGCCACGGGAGGGTAGGACAAAAGATGTCATGCAAGTTTTTTCCATAAGCACGTATGACTATATTCGGAATACACGCGTACATTATATTGATGAACTGGAGCTAGTTCTGTATCACCTTATGTTATAACTATTGCATGATGAATGCCATCAGACGTAATTATCCATCATTGATCCATTGCCTACGAGCTCGCTTCATATTGATCTTTGATAAGTTACTTTTCCGTTGCCACTGTTATGATTGCTATAAAACCGCTACTATTACTTTTGCCATCGTTACCGCTACTTCCATATTACTTTTGCTACTAAATACTTTACTGCGGACATTAAGTCTTTCAGGTGTGGTTGAATTGACAATTCAGCTGCTAATACTTGAGATATTCTTTGGCTCCCCTTATGTCGAATCAATAAATTTGGGTTGAATACTCTACCCTCGAAAACTGTTGCGATCCCCTATACTTGTGGGTTATCAAGACCTTTTTCTGGCGCCGTTGCCGGGAGCATAGCTCTATTCTCTGAGTCACTTGGGATTTATATTTGTTGATCACTATGAGGAATTTGAAAGATCAAAGAACCAAGATTTTCCCTCAATTATGAGGGGAGGTAAGGAACCACCATCTAGCTCTGCACTTGATTCACCTTATGTTTTGAGTAAACTTGCAACACCTACACCTGCTATTGATTCTGATATGTCGCATGTTATTGATGATGCCACTTCTGCTATGCATGATGCTTATGATGATACTACTTCTCTGCTTGATAATACTGTGCCACTAGGTGAATTTCTTGATGAACAACTTGCTAAGGTTAGAGAGAATGAAGTTACTGAAACTGATGATACTATTGAAACTGAAGATTATGATTCTCCCCCTAGATAAGAATTGCCTATTGTACCTGAAGGTTATATTATGGATGAGGAAACTGTTAGAGACTTTCTTGCTTGCACTGATAGAGATGATCTTAAGAAATTGTTAGCTAAGCTGAAAGAAAAGTCTTTGAATGCTAGAATGCAATATGATCCTCCGTTTGCTACTTCACATATCTGTGTTACTGATAAGGATTACGAATTCTCTGTCGATCCTGAGTTAATTACTTTGGTTGAATCTGATCCTTTCCATGGATATGAATCTGAAACTGTTGTGGCACATCTTACTAAATTGCATAATATAGCCACCCTATTTGCTCATGAGAAAAAAATCGTTATTACTATATTCTTAAGTTGTTTCCTTTCTCATTAAAGGGTGATGCTAAGATATGGTTTAATTATCTTGCTCCTGGTTGTGTATGTAGTCCCTATGATATGATTTGCTACTTCTCCGCAAAATATTTTCCTGCTCATAAGAAACAAGTTGCCTTACAGGAAATATTTAACTTTGTTCAAATTGAAGAAGAGAGTCTCCCACAAGCTTGCGGGAGGCTTCTCCAATTAATTAATGATTTGCCTGATCATCTTCTCAAGAAAATTGAAATACTTGATATCTTTTATAATGGACTAACCGATGCTTCCAGAGGCCACCTGGATAGTTGTGCTGGTTGCGTTTTCGGGGAAAGAACTGTTGAGCAAGATGAATTTCTATTGAATAATATATTGAGTAATGATAATGATTGGACACTTCCTGAACTAACTCCTAAATCAACTTTGAAGAAAATAGGTATTCTATTTCCGAGTCCTGAAGATATGCAAGAGGCAAAGAAATCTATGAAAGAAAAAGGTATTAAAGCTGAAGATGTTAAGAATCTACCGCCTATTGAAGAAATATATGGTCTTAATAACCCGACACAGGTAGTAAAGGTAAATTCTCTCTATAGATTTGATGAAGGTGATATGCCTCATAATAAGTCTGCTAGTCAATGCTTGGATGAGTTTGATAATTTTATTAAGAAAACGCCAATACTTATGTTGGTATATAATTGAAACGTAATGCTTATATGGTTGAACACTTGTGTGATTATATGTCTAGAGTTAAAAGTGATCTTAAGCCTATTAGTAAACATGCTTCCATGGTTACAACTCAAGTAGAACAAGTGCTTAAGGCACAAGATGGTTTGATTAATGAGTTAAATAATAAGAACAATGATAATGTTGTTAGGGTTATGAATAGAGGTGGTAAAATGACCCAGGAACCTTTGTATCCCGAGGGCCATCCTAAGAGAGTTGAGCACGATTCCCAGAGAGTTAATTCTGATGCACCTAGTCCTTCTAATAAAAAAGAAAAAGAATACTAATAGGACTTTGCATGCTTCTAGTGAACCTGTTATAGACACACCTGAGAATCCCAATGATATTTCTTTTTCTGATGGTGAGACACAATATGAATATGAACCTAGTGATAAAGTTAATGTTGATGTTCATGATGATGCTCAACCTAGTAATGATAATGATGTAGAGATTGAACCTGTTGTTGATCTTGATAACCCACAATCAAAGAATCAACATTGTGATAAGAGAGACTTTGTTGCTAGGAAGCATGGTAAGAAAGAGAACCATGGGTTCAGAAACCCATGCCTTTTCCTCCTAAGCCATCCAAGATAAAGGATGATGAGGATTTTGAGCGCTTTTTTGAAATGATTAGACCTACCTTTTTGCGTATGCATTTGACTGATATGCTTAAAATGCCTCCTTATGCTAAGTATATGAAAGATATTGTCACTAATAAAAGAAAGATACTAGAAGCTGAAATTTCCACCATGCTTGTTAATTATACTTTTAAGGGTGGAATACCAAAGAAACTTGGAGATCTAGGAGTACCAACTATACCATGCTCCATTAAAGGAAACTATGTTAAAACTGCTTTATGTGATCTTGGAGCTGGTGTTAGTGTTATGCCTTTCTCTTTATATCGTAGACTTGATTTGAATAAGTTGACACCTACTGAAATCTCTTTGCAAATGGCTGATAAATCAACTGCTATACCCATCGGTATTTGTGAGGATGTGCCTGTTGTGGTTGCAAACATTACTATCTTAACGGACTTTATTATCCTTGATATTCCTGAAGACGACAGTATGTCGATCATCCTGGGTAGAACCCTTTTGAATACTACAGGAGCTGTTATTGATTGCAACAAAGGCAATGTCACTTTTCATGTTAATGGTAATGAGCATACGGTGCACTTTCCGAAGAAGCAACCTCAAGTTCATAGTATCAATTCTATTGGAAAATTTTCAACTATTACTATTGGAGGTTTTGAATTCCCTCTTCCTACTATCAAAAAGAAATATGATATTCTTATATTGCGGACAAGCATATCCCCGTTGAGGTAACCTAGTGTTATTCAAAAATTCTCCGGTTTCATGTTATTCGGAAGAAGTTTGTTAATAAGACTTCATCAACCTTTTTAATGGATTCCTTTTGATGAGCATGAGATGGATGAATTTATAAGGCACAAATTTTGGTACCCTCCTCTTACTTTCTGTTATTTAGATTAAATAAAGCAAAAATAGTATTTTCTATCTGTTTTCTGAATTATTCGTGCAATAAAAAATACCCCAAAAATAGAAGTTCTCCAAATGCCCTGAAAATTTATGTAACATCCCAAATTTTCAATTTGGAATGTTATACATAGATCATCATTGCATATCATATTTTGTTGCATTGTTGGCTCGATCCTAGAAATTCTACGCAACTCAAGGACCCACGGAGAGAGTTGGGGATTTCGTTATTTTCATATTTGGGTTTTCTCAAATTTTGAAAATAGGATCGTTTGGTTTTATTTATTTTATCTTCAATTATTTCTACTACCAAAGTTCCAGAGAGGGAATAAAATGAGTTTCCCAAAATAAAGAAATAATGAAGATTTAATAAAAAAATCAAATAAGATTTATTTTGGAGTTTTTTGCATTTTATTTGAATTTAGGAAAAATGCGCGTTTTTCAAAATTGCATTTAGGCCCCAAATAAATGTTCATCTTGTTCGGCGCGGCCCCCACTTGACCCAGATCGCCGCCAAATTTCACGCCATTGCCGCCCACACCGCAAACCCTAACCCTAGCCGCGCCGCCCGCCGATCCGCCGCCGCCGCCGAGGTTCGCCGCCGCCTCGATCCGCGTGCCGCCGGTTTCTTTTAAAAACCGGGCGGTTTTGTTACGGGTTTTCTTTAATTTTTTTAGTTTTCGTTTTTTTCCGGTTTTGGTTAATTAGCGGACGTTCGTCCGTTAGTTCGTTTTAACGAACGCGTTCGTCAGATTCGTTTAGTTAACGAACGTTCGTTCGTTAACCCGTTCGTCATTTTTCTTTTTCTCGGATTTAATCCGCGATTTTTCTGATCGCGATTCCTGATCCGATTTTCGTTTTAGTATAACTTTTCGCTCGTTTATCGGAATCAGGCGATTCAAGCGCATGGAGTTTCATCTCAAAACCCTCTTTCCGAATAATCTACTTAAACAAGTTTTTGCTTCTGTAAAATTTGACTTAGATCCAGATTAGTAAAACGAAGCTGTTTTCTTTCGCCGTTTGACTTTCGTTGCTTTGTTTGATTTGTTTCTTTTTGCAAACCGGAGTTCTGAAGTTAAACATTCTGGTTAGATCTTTTACTCGAGTTTTACCTGTGCATTAGATGAGTGCTTATTGTATGCTTGTTTGTTTGTCTGCGATAGAATACCCGGAGTGCGCCGCCTGTTACTTCGAGTCTCTAGGTCTCGCGGATCATCAGCAAGGCAAGTAACACTTTGATCATACCTTTTCTACTACCCAGTTTTATGCATTAGATCAATCCTCAAACATTGCATGACTAGGATCTAATTAAATTGTGGGTTCTGGGGAGTAGATGAGGTAGTACCTATTACCTGTTTTAATATCAAACCTTTGGGAGTTACTTCTACGTTTGCTTATTATGCCATGCTATGCTAGTAGACGTGGATTGGGTGAGTGAATTTCCATGACAGATATGAGATTGTTAATTAATGGTTTATTTAAGGTGTCAACTTAAACACACATCTGGGTGGATTGAGGCACCTGCTTTCTAGCGTGACTTGCTCAGATTTCTTGAACCGCCACCCGTGCTCAAAGGGATCATGAGATTATTCAAACTAGAAACTTCCGTGTGCAGCCACATGCTATTATGGGCTCTAGCATAGTTGACTAAGTTGTGCGAACTCTTACGGGGTGGACTAGCAGATGTAGGGGATGTAGGTTGGTACGGTCTACCCCTCATGTAAGGTGCAAGTGCTTCTGAAAGACTATGTCTCGGTCATCCATTTCTCAAACACCATGTAGTGTGAGAGACCAAGCGGAGGCGATCGAGTCATGTGGGGAAAAGTGCGCAGACCTCTGCGGAGTGTATAAACTAATCATGGTTAGCCGTGTCCCCGGTTATGGACATCTTGAGTATCTAGTACCTGGATATCATGTGAATCTCATCATGTTACTTCTAATTTAATACTGTTGGGTTCTAATGAGTACTTTTAATTGGGATTGAGAATGCTGTCAACCATTCTCAATGTTTAACAACCACCATGATAGTTAAATAACTTTATTCCTTTGCAGTAGGGAAAAATTGGCTTTATGCAAAAACTGTAACCATAGAGCTTTACCACCAGCCAAATATGCATGTAGTATAGCTTATTCCATTGTTATTCTCTATGTGTTACATTGCCAGCATATTCCATGTGCTGACCCGTTTTTGGGCTGCAACGTTTCATGTTGCAGACTTTTCAGACGACGAGTGAGGTGTTTTTAGGTCGTGGTTCTATACTCAGTGATGCCGTTGGAGTTGATGGACTCGCTTATCTTCCAAGCCTTCCGCTGTTATCGTTTTTAGATGGCCTTAAGCCATATTTATTTCAATAAGTTCTCTTTTGAGACATTCGATGTAATAAGTGTGTGAGTGCTACTCTGTTATAAATCCTCCAAGTCTTGTGTGGTGTCAAGACTCGATCCAGGATGACACTGAGCACAGAGATCAGAATGTTTGAGGTCTAGTCGCTACAAAGGTGGTATCAGAGCACACGCTGACTGTAGGACACGACCACTAAGCTTAAACCCTAGATCACTACTCTTTCTTCTCATTTCTGACTCCTCATCTTTTCTATTCTTTAGGATGGTGGATGCAAGGATCAAGTTCGCGCAACCAGATGAGAATTCACCTTTTGGATATCACTTGAAGGAAGCCACTAGATACTTGAACATAGGAGTACCAAGCTTCACCGGGACTTTCAACGCCACTTTACCCGAAGAGGAGCGCTGGAGGATTCAAGTCTACATTCCAGGAAGGACGTTTGCACCAGTCACAGAGCCAATAGAGTTTACTTTTGATGTACCAACATGGAACCTAGGAAAGAGCATGGCAGCTCACATCGCCATGGGACGAATTGGAGAAGTTTACTACAACGATCTCAAGAATACTATCTACCAGATTTGTGGGCGCCGAGATGAGCATTGGGAGATGATCACCACCAGGAAGGACAGATCAATCGCAGCTTATATTCAGGAGTTAAACCAACACATCCGACGCCAGGAGAATCAAATGTGCGCAGATATGGAGGAGCTATAGAAGGCTATGACTAGGATCAAGGAGCTAGAAGCAGAACTCAAGGCTACACGTCAAGACTATATGGAAGAAAGCATCGCTCTAGTAAGACAGAACGGTGACCTTAAGGAGAAGATTGGAGTATTCATGGGAGGATGAGCACCCAGAGGAGAAGAGGATGAACCTACTTGTCCAGATAATTATATCATCATCGACGACACCGACTCGGATCCCGACGACAGCGATGATGACTATGTTGATGAAGCTGGAGCAGATATCATGGAATCTGCATCAGAGCAGTTTTTCTAGTTGACCACCACAATAGTAGTAGAATTTTCCACCATTCAATTAGTTTTAGTCCAAAGCACTTTTGTAACGATAGTTAGACCGTTGTATGCCCTTGTTTGAATTGATTGGATGTGTGTTTTTGTCTCATGTGCATATGGGTAGTGTTATCTCACTAGACCTCATTCAATTCTTAACTCTCCCCTTTAAACCCTCAGATGTCTCTGAGACGCGACCCCGAGTTTGTTTTCCCGCCAGAGATCACCCAGTTGATTCAGCAGCAGAATACCTTGATTCAAACATTGGTACAAAACCAAGGCAACAACAACAACAACCCACCACCACCACCACCGTCAACCATCCGCACGCTTTCCTAAGGTTGAATCACCGGTGTTTTCCAAGAGCACCGAGCCGATAGTAGCGGATGATTGGCTCCGTAAGATAGGGAGGAGTTGACCACGCAGGATGCACAAATGGAGAAAAGGTGAAGTTTGCCGCACATCACTTGAAGGACCCACAACAAGATGGTGGGAGAATTTTACAACCACTTACCTCAGAGACACCGCCACATGGAATCGAGTTTGACAAAGCATTTCAGACTTGCCCATGTTTGGCAGGAGCTATGGCCATGAAGAAGATGAGTTTCGCAACTTACGCCAAGGAGGACGGACAGTTGGCCAGTATGTGGATGATTTTAATAAGCTAGCACGTTATGCCCCAGATGACATTGCTACGGATGCAACTATGTAGGAGAAGTTTCTAGAAGGACTAAATGATGAGCTGAGCATGCAGTTGATGGTAGCCACTTTCAATAACTACCAGGAGTTAGTAGATCATGCTCTTATGATTGAAGGGAAGCAGCAGCAGATTGATAATCGTAAGAGGAAGTATGCACAGTGGAAGTACAATTCTGGAGCTCAGCAGAAGCCACGCTTTACCCCAAAGTCAGGAGGACATTTTCAGCATACTCACGGAGGAGGCAGTTGGCACCATCATAATGGCACAAAGAATGGAAACGGGAATGGAGGAAGCAATGGACAAAGCCGCACCAACCCGTCAACACCATCCAAGGCAAACCTGAGCCATATCACTTGTTATAAGTGCTGCAAGACTGGGCATTATGCAAATGATTGCCCAGAAGCCCAAAATGGTAATGGCAATGGAAGCTCAGGAAAGAAGACGAACCCTTTCAACAGGGGGCAAGTGAACCACGTTACCATGGAGGAGGTTGAAGCTCAGCCAGATGCAGTAATAGGTAAGTTTTTGGTTAAGACATTTACTATAGTTGTTCTTTTCGATACTGGTGCATTGCATTCATACATATCAAGGGGATTTGTGGATAAATATAAATTGCCAACCCAAGCACTTAGGTCACCCATGCTAGTAACCTCACCCGGAGCAGAGTATATGGCTAGTAAATGGTGTGATCGACTGCCATTAAGGATTGGACACCATGGATTTCCCTCGGACCTAATAGTTTTGTAATCGCAAGGTTTGGATGTGATATTAGGCATGGATTGGTTGTCGAAGTATGGAGGGAATATTGATTGCGTTAGTAAGTCAATTTTGCTTACCACCCCTGAAGGGAGAAGAATCAAGTATGTATCGCGGCATGAGCCGAGAAGAGCACATGTAAATTCCTTATCAAGAGTTGTGCAGGAGGAAGTACCAGTGGTAAGGGATTTCCCCGATGTATTTCCAGAAGAGTTGTCAGGCATGCCACCTGATAGAGACATTGAGTTCTTAATTGAACTACTGCCAGGCACTGGGCCTATATCCAAGAGACCGTACAGGATGCCAGCCCAAGATTTGGAGGAAATTAAGAAACAGATTAAGGAGTTGTTGGACAAAGGTTTTATTCGCCCAAGTTCTTCACCTTGGGGATCGCCAGTACTTCTAGTGGAAAAGAAGGATGGATCATTAAGAATGGTTGTTGATTATCGCGGATTGAATGAAGTAACAATCAAGAACAAGTACCCACTACCTATGATCAATGATCCGTTTGATCGGTTGCAAGGAGCTAAGGTGTTTTCCAAGATCGATTTGCGATCAGGGTACCATCAGTTGAAGATTCGGGAGCAAGATATACCAAAGACGGCTTTTACCACCAGGTACGGGCTGTATGAGTATACCGTTATGTCATTTGGTCTGACTAACGCCCCAACTTATTTTATGAACATGATGAATAAGGTGTTTATGGAGTTTTTGGATAAGTTCGTCGTAGTGTTCATTGATGATATTTTGGTGTACTCAAAGAATGAAGAGGAACACAAGGAGCACTTGCGTTTGGTACTCGAGAAGCTCAGAGAACATCAGTTATACGCCAAGTTCAGCAAGTGTGAGTTTTGGTTGAAGGAAGTTGGATTTCTCGGACATGTTATATCCGGAGAAGGTATCGCAGTAGACCCCACTAAAGTTGTCACTGTGACTAACTGGGAGGCACCAACAACAGTTGGAGAGATCAGGAGTTTGCTTGGACTCGTAGGATACTACCGGAGATTCATTGAAAATTTCTCGAAGATTGCGAAGCCTATGACAGAGTTGTTGAAGAAGGATACTAAGTTCATTTGGACTGAGGAGTGTGAGGCTAGTTTCCAAGAGTTGAAGAAACGTTTGGTTACCTCGCCAGTATTGATTCTGCCAGATCAGACCAAGGATTATGAAGTGTATTGCGATGCTTCATGTCGAGGACTTGGAGCAGTGCTTATGCAGGAGGGAAGAGTTGTTTCGTATGCTTCACGACAGCTTATGCCTCATGAGTTGAACTATGCTACTCATGATTTGGAGTTAGCAGCCGTAGTGCATGCACTGAAAACATGGAGACATTTTCTCATTGGAAATCATTGTGAGGTGTACACGGATCACAAGAGTTTGAAGCACAGCTTCACGCAGAAGGAGTTAAATCTCAGGCAGAGGAGATGGTTGGAGCTTATTAAGGATTATGATATGAGATTGCATTATCACTCCGGGAAGGCTAACGTTGTAGCAGACGCGTTGAGCCGCAAGAGCCATGTCAATACTCTAATGACGGGAGGAATACCCAAGGAGTTAGCCGAGGATCTTCGAGAGCTATGTTTGGAAATAGTTCTGAGAGGCTATGTAGAAGCATTGGAGATTCAGTCTACTTTGATGGATAAAATCAGAGAAGCTCAAAAGACAGATAAGGAAGTTGCTTCCATTAAGGAACGGATGAGCAAGGGAAAGGCTAAAGGATTTCGTGAGGATGAGCATGATACCTTATGGTTTGAGGACCGTGTTTATGTGCCCAATAATCCGGAGATCAGGAAGTTGATTCTGCAAGAGGCACATGATTCACCATACTTGATTCACCCCGGAAATACAAAGATGTATTTGGATTTGAAGGAAACTTTCTGGTGGACCGGAATGAAGAAGGATATTCCAGAGTATGTAGCAGTTTATGATGTATGTCAGAGGGTGAAGGCAGAACATCAGAAGCCAGCTGGATTGTTGCAGCCATTACCTATACCCGAATGGAAGTGGGATAAACTAGGCATGGATTTCATCACGGGATTGCCTAGGACTCGTTCAGGGTATGACTCGATTTAGGTTGTAGTCGATCGTTTGACGAAGGTAGCTCATTTCATCCCAGTAAAGACTACCTACAGCAGTGCCAAATTGGCTAAGATATACATGACGAGGATTGTATGTTTGCATGGAGTTCCGAGGAGTATCATATCAGATAGAGGAACCCAATTCACCTCGAAGTTCTGGAAGCAGTTGCACGAAACATTGGGAACCAGGCTGGAGTTTAGCACAGCTTTCCACCCACAGACAGATGGACAGACCGAGAGAGTCAATCAGATTTTGGAAGATATGCTTAGAGCTTGTGTTTTGGATTATAGATCAAGTTGGGATGACAACTTGCCATACGCAGAGTTTTCTTACAACAATAGTTACCAATCTAGTTTGAAGATGGCCCCTTTCGAAGACTTGTACGGAAGAAGGTGCAGAACCCCGTTGTTGCGGGATGAGGTCGGAGACCGCCAGTTGTTTGGACCAGATTTGATTAAGGAGTCTGAACAGAAAGTAAAGTTGATTCGCGACAGGCTCAAGGTAGCTCAATCAAGGCAGAAGAGCTATGCAGATTCGAACGCAAGGGGACAGAATATGAAGTCGGGGACAGAGTTTATCTACGAGTATCTCCACTTCGAGGAGTTAAACGTTTTGGAGTTAAAGGGAAGTTAGCGCCACATTTTGTGGGGCCATACAAGGTTTTGGAACGCATGGGAGAAGTAGCGTACAAGTTGGAATTACCTGAGGGATTGTCAGGAGTTCACGATGTGTTCGATGTTTCACAGTTGAAGAAGTGTCATGCAGAGATGGCTGATATACCACTAAGAGATACTGTGCCACTGGAAATGATTCAGTTGAAAGAAGATTTGACCTATGAAGAGAAACCAGTTAAGATTCTGGATTATGCCAGCAGAGTTACCCGCAGTAAGGTTATCAAGTTTTGCAAAGTTCAGTGGAGCCACCACACTGAGGAAGCCACCTGGGAGCGAGAGGAAGATCTGCTCAAGGACCACCCTCACCTATTTGCTGCCAACCCGAATCTCGAGGGCGAGATTCATCTTAAGGGGGGTAGGTTTGTAACATCCCAAATTTTCAATTTGGAATGTTATACATAGATCATCATTGCATATCATATTTTGTTGCATTGTTGGCTCGATCCTAGAAATTATACGCAACTCAAGGACCCACGGAGAGAGTTGGGGATTTCGTTATTTTCGTATTTGGGTTTTCTCAAATTTTGAAAATAGGATCGTTTGGTTTTATTTATTTTATCTTCAATTATTTCTACTACCAAAGTTTCAGAGAGGGAATAAAATGACTTTCCCAAAATAAAGAAATAATGAATATTTAATAAAAAAATCAAATAAGATTTATTTTGGAGTTTTTCGCATTTTATTTGAACTTAGGAAAAATGCGCGTTTTTCAAAATTGCATTTAGGCCGCAAATAAATGTTCATCTTCTCCGGCTTGATTTTAGAAGCCGGAGAAAATTTATTTCGGGATTTTTGGAGTCCGTTTAGTACTTCTTTTTATTTTTCTTCTGCACAGAATTATTTAAAAAAACGCGCAACCGACCTACGGGCCGTGCCCGAGCGGGACTCCGCTCGGGGGGCACTATAAATAGCGCCGCCCCGGCGCCCCAGGCCTAGCCGCTCGACCCCAAACCACCACTTGCTTGACGCCACGCCAAAACCCTAACCCTAGCCAGCTGCCGATCCGATTCACCGCCATTGCATGCCACCGCCATTGCCGCCGCCGCCGACCGTCGCGGACCCGCGAACCCGCGGACTTTGCCGCCACCGCCGCCAAGGTTTGCCGCCACCTCGATCCGCGTGCCGCCGGTTTATTTTAAAAACCGGGCGGTTTTATTACGGGTTTTCTTTCGGTTTTTTTAGTTTCGTTTTTATTTAGTTTTCGGTTTTTTTCCGGTTTAGGTTAATTAGCGGACGTTCGTCCATTAGTTCGTTTTAACGAACGCGTTCGTCAGATTCATTTAGTTAACGAACGTTCGTTCGTTAACCCGTTCGTCATTTTTCTTTTTCTCAGATTTAATCTGCGATTTTTCTGATCGCGATTCCTGATCCGATTTTCGTTTTAGTATAACTTTTTGCTTGTTTATCGGAATCAGGCGATTCAAGCGCGTGGAGTTTCGTCTCGAAACCCTCTTTCCAAATAACCTACTTAAACAAGTTTTTGCTTCTGTAAAATTTGACTTAGATCCAGATTAGTAAAACGAAGCTGTTTTCTTTCGCCGTTTGACTTTCATTGCTTTGTTTGATTTGTTTCTTTTTGCAAACGGAGTTCTTAAGTTGAACATTCTGGTTAGATCTTTTACTCGAGTTTTACCTCTGCATTAGATGAGTGCTTATTGTATGCTTGTTTGTTTGTCTGTGATAGAATACCCGGAGTGCGCCGACTGTTACTTCGAGTCTCTAGGTCTCGCGGATCATCAGCAAGGCAAGTAACACTTTGATCATACCTTTTCTACTACCCAGTTTTATGCATTAGATCAATCCTCAAACATTGCATGACTAGGATCTAATTAAATTGTGGGTTCTGGGGAGTAGATGAGGTAGTACCTATTACCTGTTTTATTATCAAACCTTTGGGAGTTACTTCTACGTTTTCTTATTATGCCATGCTATGCTAGTAGACGTGGATTGGGTGAGTGAATTTCCATGACAGATGTGAGATTGTTAATTAATGGTTTATTTAAGGTGGCAACTTAAACACACATCCGGGTGGATTGAGGCACTGTTTTCTAGCAGACTTGCTCTGTATTTCTTGGACCGCCACCCGTGCTCAAAGGGATCATGAGATTATTCAAACTAGAAACTTCCGTGTGCAGCCACATGCTATTATGGGCTCTAGCATAGTTGATTAAGTTGTGCGAACTCTTACGGGGTGGACTAGCAGATGTAGGGCATGTAGGTTGGTACGGTCTACCCCTCATGTAAGGTGCAAGTGCTTCGGAAAGACTATGTCTCGGTCATCCGTTTCTCAAACACCATGTAGTGTGAGAAACCAAGCGGAGGCGATCGAGTTATGTGGGGAAAAGTGCGCAAACCTCTGCAGAGTGTATAAACTAATCATGGTTAGTCGTGTCCCCGGTTATGGACATCTTGAGTATCTAGTACCTAGATATCATGTGAATCTCATCATGTTACTTCTAATTTAATACTGTTGGGTTTTAATGAGTACTTTTAATTGGGATTGAGAATGCTGTCAACCATTCTCAATGTTTAACAACCACCATGATAGTTAAATAACTTTATTCCTTTGCAGTAGGGAAAAATTGGCTTTATGCAAAAACTATAACCATAGAGCTTTACCACCAGCCAAATATGCATGTAGTATAGCTTATTCCATTGTTATTCTCTATGTGTTACATTGCCAGCATATTCCATGTGCTGACCCGTTTTCGGGCTGCAACGTTTCATGTTGCAGACTTTTCAGACGACGAGTGAGGTGTTTTTAGGTCGTGGTTCTATACTCAGTGATGCCGTTGGAGTTGATGGACTCGCTTATCTTCCAAGCCTTCCGCTGTTATCGTTTTTAGATGGCCTTAAGCCATATTTATTTCAATAAGTTCTCTTTTGAGATATTCGATGTAATAAGTGTGTGATTGCTACTCTGTTATAAATCCTCCAAGTCTTGTGTGGTGTCGACATTCGATCCAGGATGACACGAGCACGAGATCGATCGCTTTGAGGTCTGGTCGCTACAATTTAGTATGATTTTTTGTAGAATATTTGAGAATTTCTGGCACTGAGAACACACCAGGGGGATGCATTAGTGAGCCACAAGGACGAAGGGCACGCCCTACCCCCTGGGCGCGCCCCTGTCTTGTGGGCCCCACGTGGGTCCCCTCCACTAATTCCAGCACCCATCCACTTCGTCTTCCTCCAGAAAAAATCATCTCGTAGCTCAAACCCGTGTTCTAGATCATTTTGCTGCCATTTTTGGTCTCCTTGCTCAAAGCTCCATTCACAAAACTGCTTTGGGGGATTGTTCTTTGGTATGTGACTCCTCCAATGGTCCAATTAGTTTTTGTTCTAGATCTTTATTTATTGCAATTTTGTGCTACTCTGGTGACCCTGTTCTTGAGCTTGCATGTCAAATTTATATGATCCAAAGTAGTTTTGATGCATGATATAGCCTCTAGGCACTTGTAGGAGTAGTTGATGTCATTTTTGTTGAGTTTGGTTCACTTTTATTTTGAGTCACTAAATATTTTAGAAATTTTCAGAGGAATAAGATATTGAGAAGATTGTTGAGAGGCTCCTCGAGCCGGGGTTCGAAGGAAAAAGAAAATGAAGAGAAGGAAAAGCCCAAGTACAACCTTCCTCGCACCCCGGAGGTTTGGCCATGTGAATGGCCAAGCAATGCATTCTTAGAGGCAGCCAAAATTTATGAGGATTTCTATTATTTGGCTGAGAATGCAGGCATCACCGACTTCCTCCATGACCAGTGTGATCAGTATCTCCTACTCACTAATACTTTCATGCAAAATTTTCATTTTCATGCTAGGAGATCACCACCTGTGGTAGAGTTTTATTTATATGATGAGCATAAAGAGATGACGCTTTATGATTTTTGTGAAGTTTGCAAATTACCCTTTGAGGGCAGCATCGAGGAACCACGTCCTAGTGATGTGGAAGATTTTATTAATGATATTACCATAGGGGAAAGTAGAAAAGTGTCGGAGGCTAGAGCATCTAGTATACATTTTCCTATCCTGTGCTACTACTCATTATTTGCTAGTAGATGTTTAATTGGTCGCGGGGATAGTGGAAGCCTCAGTGCTCCTGACCTTGCCATTTTGCGCCATGCTTTACTTCGTGATAGAACTTTCAGTCTAGGCGCTATGGTTGCTAAACGGTTGAGCTTAAACCGTAAAAAGGGCCCCATTTTCGGAGGTATCTTTGCCTCCCGCCTTGCTAAACGCTTCGAGATACCCATTAGGCACTATGAAAAGGAGAAAAAGTTGCTACCCACTATATATTTAGATTATGAAAGCATGGTAGCACATAAGCTTCTTCGTATGATATGGAAAAGAGACTCATTATAACCTGGTAGTTAGCGAGGATACTTTTTAGATCATTACCTTGCCTGCACCTACTTTGTTCGATATTCATTCAGGCAGGTAGTTCGTTTTACTCGTGGACATTCGTGCTTACTGGGAGGGGACATGATTCCCATATCCTGAGCCAGAGCCATCACCTGATCCTTACCAGGAGTCTATTTATTAGTGGGAGCTGCAGGAGCTCGCTAACCAGTGGAACCACCAGGATCCTCCTAAGTACATCGGAGAGGGCTACTTTGATCCATGGGCTTAGACCAACTTAGGCCAAAAGCCTAAGCTTGGGGGAGTACGTATTTCTCACCGACATTACATTCATGTTCACACACTCATTCTAGTTGTCAGTGTTCATACTTTTTCATTGCATTATCCATGCTAGTTTATTTTCTTTTCTTGCTTTCTTCTTGTGCATTTGAAAAACTTTGAGAAAAACCAAAAAAAATAGTTGTAGCTTCTAGTTAGTTGACTTTCTATGCTTAGTCGTAGTATTAAAAGAAAACCCAAAAAGATTTCTCGTTCTTCTTTTGCTTGTTGGGAGCTTTCCCATGTAAATATTTTTTCTCGTTCTTGTTTTACTTTCTTCAGAAAAACAAAAACTCCAAAAATATTTCAGTGTGTTTCTTTGAAATTATTTTCTTTTCTTTGGGGGTCAAGAGGAGAAGACCACGGTGAAAATGATGAGTGTCTCTCTTATGCATTATTGTTGATCTAACAAAGAGCCCATATTACCTTGTCTTCTCCTTTGAATAAATGTTTGCAGATTCCAGCTTAGTCCAATGCATGTGCACTATTATTATCCATGCCATTCGGTCGTGCAAGTGAAAGGCAATAATGACGATATATGATGAAATGATTGAGATGAGGGAAAGCTGGTATGAACTCGACCTATCTTGTTTTTGTAAATATGATTAGTTCCCCGTTCCTGATTCAGCCTATTATGATTGAGACATGTCGCAATGACAATTAGAGATTATAGTTACTCATGCCATGCTTAATTAGCTGTGAATTTATAATGGTTTACCTTGCGTGCCAACATGCTATTAAAATGGTTGTGATGCACTATGATAGGATGGTATCCTCCTTTGAATGATTTGAGTGACTTGACTTGGCACATGTTCACGCATGTAGTTGAAACAAAATCAACATAGCCTCCATGATATTTATGTTCATGGTGATTTATATCCTACTCATGCTTGCACTCATTGTTGGTTAATCTCAATGCATGTTTATGACTGTTGTCGCTCTCTAGTTGGTCGCTGCCCATTCTTTTTCTAGCCTTCACTTGTACTAAGTGGGGATACTGCTTGTGCATCCACTTCCATAAACTCCAAAGTTGTTCCATATGAGTCCACCATACCTACCTATATGCGGTATTTACCTGCCGTTCCAAGTAAATTTGCATGTGCCAAACTCTAAGCCTTCAAATGAAATTCTATTTTGTATGCTCGAATCGCTCATGTAGCAACTAGGGTTGTCTATATCTTCCATACTAGGTGGGTTATTCTCACGATGAGTGGACTCCGCTCATCATTCACGACAAAATGGCTGGTAATCGGGATGCCCAGTTCCATGCTCAAATCAAATCAAAATAATTGCAAACAAAACTCCCCAGGATTGTTGTTAGTTGGACGATACCCGTTGTTTCGGACCAGTCATGGAATGTGCTTGTTGGTGTGGGGGAGTATAAACTTGACCATTTTGTTTGGGAACCGCCTATAATGTATGTAGCATGGAAGATACCAAGATCTCTTGGTTTTTATGTTGACAATGAAAGCATACCGCTCAAAATATTATTTATCTCTGTTTCAAAAACTCGAGCTCTGGCACCTCTGCAAATCCTTGTTTCCCTCTGCGAAGGGCCTATCTATTTACTTTTATGCTGAGTCATCATCCTCTTATAAAAAGCACTAGTTAGAGAGCACCACTGTCATTTGTATGTGTTGTTATTAATTAATATTGAGTGACTGTGACTGGGTCTTTTTCACCATGAATTAAAATGTCTAGTCAGTACTTGATCTTCAAGGGTGCTCTTCATTTATGTTTTGTGGTCTCAGAAAGGGCTAGTGAGATACCATCTTGTTATATCATATCATGATTGTTTTGAGAAAGTGTTGTCATCCGAGATTTATTATTATTAATCGCTAGTTGATTATGCCATTCATATGAGTAAACGTGAGACCTAAATGTTATTGTGAATATGGCTAGTTCATAATCTTGCTGAAAACTTGAATGTTGGCTTTACATATTTGCAACAACAAGATCAAACAGAGTTTATAAAAGTTTTTCTTTACCGCTTTCAGTTTATCAACTGAATTGCTTGAGGACAAGCAATGGTTAAGCTTGGGGGAGTTGATACGTATCCATCGTATCTACTTTTCCAAACTCTTTAGCCCTTGTTTTGGACTCTAATGATTTGAATGGAACGAACCCGTACTGACGCTATTTTCAGCAGAATTGCCATGGTGTTATTTTTGTGCAGAAATAAAAGTTCTTGGAATGACCTGAAACTTCACGGAGATCAGTTTTGGAATAAATAAAAAATATTGGCGAAAGAATCAACTGAAGGGGGGCCCACACCCTGGCCACAAGGGTGGGGGCGCGCCCTCTGTCCTTGTGGGCCCCTTGGACCTCCACCGACCTCAACTACAACTCCATATATTCACATTCGGGGAGAAAAAAATAAGAGAGAAGGATTCATCGTGTTTTACGATACGGAGCCGCCGCCAAGCCTTGTTCTTCCTCACGAGGGCAGATCTGGAGTCCGTTCGGGCCTCCAGAGAGGGGAGTCCATCGCCATCATCATCATCAACCATCCTCCATCACCAATTCCATGATGCTCACCCCCGTGCATGAGTAATCCCATCGTAGGCTTGCTGGACGGTGATGGGTTGGATGAGATTTATCATGTAATCGTGTTAGTTTTGTTAGGGTTTGATCCCTAGTATCCATTATGTTCTAAGATTGATGTTGCTATGACTTTGCTATGCTTAATGCTTATCACTAGGGCCCGAGTGCCATGAATTCAGATCTGAACCCTTTATGTTTTCATGAATATATTTGTGTTCTTTATCCGATCTTGCAAGTTTTAGTCACCTACTACGTGTTATGATCCAGCAACCCTGAAGTGACAGTAGTCGGGACACTTCCCTGTGATGACCGTAGTTTGAGGAGTTCATGTATCCACTAAGTGCTAATGCTTTGGTCTGGTACTCTATTAAGAGGAGGCCTTAATATCCCTTAGTTTCCAATAGGACCCCGCTGCCACGGGAGGGTAGGACAAAAGATGTCATGCAAGTTCTTTTCCATAAGCACGTATGACTATATTCGGAATACATGCCTACATTATATTGATGAACTGGAGCTAGTTCTGTGTCACCCTATGTTATGACTGTTGCATGATGAATGCCATCCAACGTAATTATACATCATTGATCCATTGCCTACGAGCTCGCTTCATATTAATCTTTGCTAAGTTACTTTTCCGTTGCCACTATTATGATTGCTATAAAACTGCTACTATTACTTTTGCCACCGTTACCGCTACTTCTGTATTACTTTGCTACTAAATACTTTGCTGCAGATATTAAGTCTTTCAGGTGTGGTTGAATTGACAACTCATCTGCTAATACTTGAGAATATTCTTTGGCTCCCCTTGTGCCGAATCAATAAATTAGGGTTGAATACTCTACCCTCGAAAACTTTTGTGATCCCCTATCCTATGGGTTATCACTTATCATGAACGTGATGCCTATATTCATGATCATTGCCTTAGATATCATCATAACTTTGCGCTTTTCTATCAATTGCTCGATAGTAATTTGTTTACCCACCGTATGCTTTCTTTAAGAGACAAGCCTCCAGTGAAACCTATGCCCCATGGGGTCTATTTTCCATCATATATTTTTAGATTTATAAACCAAAAACCCAAAAATACCTCGCTGAGTTTTATTTACTTTTATTTTGTTTTACGTTTTAGTAATCTTTTATATATATATATATATATATCTCTATCAGATCTCATCCTTGCTATTTACCGTGAAGGGATTGACAACCCCTTTATCACATTGGGTGCAAGTGTTTGATTGTTTGTGCAGGTGCATAGATTGGAGACTTGCCTGTACAAACACTTATCTCTATGGTGGCTTGGAGCACTGTTTGTAGACCTAAGGATCAAGGAGGTCTGGGGGTGATGGATATATTTGTTCAAAACAAAGCTCTGCTTCTCAAGAATCTACACAAGTTCTATAATAGGCATAACATTCCATGGGTCAACTTGATTTGGGAAACCTACTATACCAATGATTTGTTGCCTGGCAGTAATTGGGTTGGATCTTTTTGGTGGAAGGCAAATCTCAAGCTCATTGATAATTTCAAATCCTTGGCCAGATGTAATATAGGGGATGGTAAAAGTGCTCTATTCTGGTATGATCTGTGGCATTCAGCTTGTTTACAGGACTTGTTCCCACACCTCTTCTCCTTTGTGAAGAACAAGAACACTACTGTGCACACCATTATTAATACTGAATTCCTGGAGGATCTGTTCCACCTTCCTCTCACTGTGCAAGCCTTCCAGGAATTTGAAAGTATGGAAGGCATTTGTTTTGCCTTAAGGGCTTCTGACTCCCTGGATTGCACTGACACTTGGAGTTACATTTGGGGTAATGATCAATTTTCAGTTGCTAAGGCATATAAAGTGATGATGGGAGTTAAAATAGTGCCCCAATAGTTTAGCTGGATTTGGAATAGCTCATGTCAGCCCAAGCACAAGGTGTTTTTTTGCAGATTACTTCATGACAGGCTCAATAGTAGGAACCTTCTTCGCAGGAAAACATTCCATCTGGAAAGCTACAACTATGTTGTCAACAATTGTCCTCAGGAGGAAACCTTGCAGCATCTCTTTTGTACCTGCCCTTTTGCAACCCAGTGTTGGGATCTAATATGCCCATCAAGAGAAGCTAATGTTTCTGTGCTTGAAGCTTTTGTTGACCTCAGGCAGAAATTACATGTACCATTCTTCATGGAAATCATCATTCTAGCCTCTTGGGCTATTTGGATCTCAAGAAATAATCTGATCTTTCAAGCAATTCAACCTTCCATTCAAAGGTGGAAAGTCATTTTCCTTGAAGAGCTTAACTTGCTCAGATTTAGAATTAAAAAGAGCTATGCTAGGGCCTTCTGTACTTGGCTTGACAACCTTGTTCTATAATTTTTGTTCTCTTCTGTAGATAGTTTTTTCTTCTCTGGCTTACCTCAAGCCTTTGTATTATTGGACCCTTGTTTTTTTATTTAATAATATAAAAATTGCAGTGGGGTTTTGCCCTACTGTGTACAGTCAAAAAAACAATTTCTGGCACAGTTGCCGGGGAGGTTCTACATCAAGCCTACCAAGTACTTGTCATACACTCTTATCTATTGCACTTACATTATTTGCCAGTTGCCTCTCGTTTTCCTCTCCCCCACTTCTAAAACATTTTCAGAAAAACACAAACATATTTGCATTTTTATTTGCCTTCTTAACGTTTGCCTTTATGTCTTACTTGGTTTGTTTGCTTGTTTGCTTGGTGTAATTGTGTTTATTGCAATTAATAAGAAAAGAGGTTTATGGATCCTCATCCACTTGCTAATCCTTTTAAAATATCCAATTAAGATGAACCAATTGCTAGTGAGTTGAGTGCAGTAGATTATCTTTATGAGGTTTTGCTTGAAATTCATGAATATGAAAATTGTGATGAAGTGTTAAAAGAAGAAATTTATAAAGTGATTCACGATAGCTCCTTGAATGAAAAGCATGATTGCAATGATGTTATTATAAATTCTATTTATGTCAATTGTGTTAATGATATGCAAAACCCCAAGCTTGAGGATGCTAATTTTCCTATGTCCACTACTTGTTGCAATGATCATGATTGGAGCGATTCTTCTTATGATCTTCAAAAAAAATTAAGCCCCATGATGAATAGGAGATTGATAATAGTGTTTGCAATAATATTGGAAGTGGGTTTGGAAGAGTGTCAACTCTAGGTAAAAATAATCCCACATACTTGGAGACTGTTCAATCTTATGATTTTTTTTGATAAAAGTGGGCTTGGAGAGGTCATGACTTTATTTGATGATAATCCCACTATTTTGGAAGAGTGCCAACTTTGCATGCATAAGGATCGTGTAGACAATATGTTATGTGATAGCTATATTGTTGAATTTGAATATGACCCACATGCAATTATTATGAGAGAGGAAAAATATGGTTGTAGGAATTTTCATGTTACTAAATTATCTCTCATCATGTTGAGATTGCTATTGTTTCTTTCGCCTTCCTTGCATATGCTAGTTTTTGCTTGTCTTGATAATTTGGTTGCCTACAAAATGCCTATGCATATTATGTATGTTAGACTTAAATGTGTTTGTCACATGCTTTATGATGCTCTCTTCGTGCTTCAATTCTTGTCTTTCATGTGAGCATCATTAAACTTATCAATGCCTAGCTAAAAGGATTTAAAGAAAAGTGCTTGTTGGGAGACAACCCAATATTTTTATTTTTTATTTTTATGAAAAATATATCTTCTAGCCTCTGTTTAGAGGTGTTTTCATGTTTTAAATAGTGTTTGTGCCAAGTAAGACCTTTGGGATAGTTTGGAAGATTGTTGATTTGATTTTACTGAAAACCAGAAACTTTTGCGTCCAGTAAAATAATTTTTATAATTCACAGGAATGTGATATGGTTCTGAATTTTTTTGCAAAAGATTGATATAAAAATTGCCTAGATTTTCATAATTTTTTTAGAATTTCTAGAGTTAGAAAAGTATACGAAGTTTCCTGATTACTACAAACTGTTCGGTTTTAGGCAGATTATGTTTTCATTGTGTTATTTGCTTATTTTCATGAATCTATGGGTAGTATCAGGGGGTATGAACCATGGAGAAGTCGGAATACAGTATATATAACAACATATTAAATTTAGAATGATTTCACAATAGTACCTAAGTGGTGATTTGCTTTTCTTATACTAACAGAGCTTATGAGTTTTCTGTTGAGTTTTGTGTTGTGAAGTTTTCTAGTTTTGGGTAAAGATTTGATGGACAACGGAATAAGGAGTGGCAAGAGCCTAAGCTTGGGGATGCCTAATGAAGTAAATAAGGCCTAGAGGCAATAATAAAGTTGTTATTTTATATTTCCTTATATCATGACAAATGTTTATTATTCATGCTAGAATTGTATTAACCGGAAACTTGATACATGTGTGGATACATAGACAAAACACCGTGTCCCTAGTAAGCCTCTACTAGACTAGCTCGCTAATCAAAGATGGTTAAGTTTCCTAACCATAGACATGTGTTGTCATTTGACAAATGGGATCACATCATTAGGAGAATGATGTGATGGACAAGACCCATTTGTTAGCTTAGAATTATGATCGATCAATTTTATTGCTATTGCTTTCTTCATGTCAAATACATATTCCTTCGAGTATGTGATTATGCAACTCCCGGATACCGGAGGAATGCCTTATGTGCTATCAAACGTCATAATGTAATGGAGTGATTACAAAGATGCTCTACGTATCTCCGAAGGTGTTTGTTGAGTTGGCATAGATCGAGATTAGGTTTGTCACTCCGAGTATCGGAGAGGTATCTCTGGGCCCTCTCGGTAATACACATCATAAGAAGCCTTGTAAGCAAAGTGACTAATGAGTTAGTTGCAGGATAATGTATTACGAAACGAGTAAAGAGACTTGCCGGTAATTATATTGAACTAGGTATGAAGATATCGATGATCAAATCTTGGGCAAGTAACATACCAATGGACAAAGGGAATAACGTATGTTGTCATAACGGTTCGACCGATAAAGATCTTTGTAGAATATGTGGGAGCCAATATGAGCATCCAGGTTGTGCTATTGGTTTGACCGGAGAGACGTCTCGGTCATGTCTACATAGTTCTCGAACCCGTAGGGTCCGCACGCTTAACGTTCGATGACAATATAATATTATATGAGTTATGTGACTTGGTGACCGAATGTTGTACGGAGTCCCGGATGAGATCATGGACATGACGAGGAGTCTCGAATTGGTCGAGAGGTAAAGATTGATATATAGGACGATGGTATTCGGACACCGGAAGTGTTCCGGAGGGTACCAGGTACATATAGGGTGACCGGAAGGGGTTCCGGGCACCCTCGGCAAAGGTATGTGCTTAATGGGCCAAGGGAGGGATGGACCAGCCTCTTCACCAGGCCGTCCAGCCCTAGGGGAAGGAAAGGGGGGAGGGAAAGTCCCTCCTTCCTTCCCCTCCTCAATGGCGAAAGGAAAGGGGGCGCCACATCCCCCTTCCTTCCCCTCGCGCCTATACAAGGAATGGGGGCAAACCAGGACAGGAGCCCAAGTGGGATTCGGCCCCACTTGGGACACCCCTTGGCCTCTCCCCTCTCTCTCCCACATGTATATATGAGGTGGGGGGCGCCTAGCACACACCAGATCAATTGTCAGCCATGTGCGGCGCCCCCTCCACCGTTTACACCCTCGGTCATATTTTCGTTGTGCTTAGACGAAGCCCTGCAAGGATCACTTCACCATCACGTCACCACGCCATCGTGCTGAAGAAATTCATCTACTACCTCGACACCTTGCTGGATTAAGAAGGCGAGGAATGTCACCAAGCTGAACGCGTGCAGATCTAGGAGGTGCGTACGTTAGGTACTTGATCGGTCGGAGCTAGAAGAAGTTCGACTACATCAACCGTGTTGTCAAACGCTTCCGCTTACGGTCTACAAGGGTACATGGACACACTCTCTCCCCCTTGTTGCTATGCATCTCCTAGATAGATCTTGCATGCGCAAGCCTCAGAATTCTTTTGAAATTGCATGCTACGTTCCCCAATAGTGGTATCAGAGCCAGGTCTATGCGTAGATGATATGCACGAGTAGAACACAAAGACTTGTGGGCGGTGAACATCATACTGCTTACCACAAATGTCTTATTTTGATTCAGCGGTATTGTTCGATGAAGTGGCCCGGACCAACCTTACATGACCACGTTCATGAGACCGGTTCCACCGACAGACATGCAACTAGTTTTGCATAAAGGTGGTTGGCGGGTGTCTATTTCTCCTACTTTAGTTGAGTCGAATTTGACTGCGGACGGTCCTTGTTGAAGGTTAAAATAGCAAAATTGATAAATCTCCGTTGTGGTTTTGTGTTGTACGTAAGAATGGTTCTGGCTAGAAGCCCATAGCAGACACGCAAAAAACTTGCAACAACAAAGTAGAGGACGTCTAACTTGTTTTTGCAGGGCATGTTGTGATGTGATATGGTCAAGAGATGATGTGATATACGTTATTGTATGAGATGACCATGTTTTGTAAAAGTTACCAGCAACCGGCAGGAGCCTTATGGTTGTCTCTTTATTGTATGGAATGCAAACGCCATGTAATTGCTTTACTTTATCACTATGCGTTAGCGATAGTTGTAGAACAATAGTTGGCGAGACGACCACGACACAACGATGGAGATCAAGGTGTCGAGCCGGTGAAAATGGAGATCATGACGATGCTTTGGAGATGGAGATCAAAAGCACAAGATGATGATGGCCATATCATGTCACATATTTTGATTGCATGTGATGTTTATCTTTTGTGCATCTTATTTTTCTTTGTATGATGGTAGCATTGTAAGATGATCCCTTAACTAAATTTCAAGGTATAAGTGTTCTCCCTGAGTATGCATCATTGCGACACTTCGTCGTGCTGAGACACCACGTGATGATCGGGTGTGATAAGCTCTGCGTTCATATACAACGGGTGCAGGACATTTGTGCACATGCGGAATACTCGGGTTAAACTTGATGAGCCTAGCATGTACAGACATGGCCCCGGAACACTGGAGACTGAAAGGTCAAACGTGAATCATATAGTAGATATGATCAACATAGAGATGTTCACCATTGATGACTACTCCATCTCACGTGATGATCAGACATGGTTTAGTTGATTTGGATCAGGTATCATTTAGATGACTTGAGAGATGTCTATCTAAGTGGGAGTTCTTAAGTAATTTGATTAATTGAACTTAATTTATCATGAACTTAGTCCTGATAGTATTTTTCATATCTATGTTGTAGATCAATGGCCCGTGCTACCGTTCCCCTGAATTTTAATGCGTTCCTAGAGAAATCTAAGCTGAAAGATGATGGTAGCAACTACACGGACTGGGCCTATAACTTGAGGATTATCCTCATTGCTGCACAGAAGAATTATGTCCTTGATGCACCGCTAGGTGGAAGGCCTGCTACAGGAGCGGATGTTGATGTTTTGAACGTCTGGCAAGCTCGATCTGATGACTACTCAATAGTTCAGTGTTCCATGCTTTACGGCTTAGAATCAGGGCTTCAAGGATGTTTTGAACGCCACAGAGCATATGAGATGTTCCAAGAGCTGAAATTGGTATTTCAGACTCATGCCCGTGTCGAGAGGTATGAGACCTCTGACAAGTACTTTGCCTACAATATGGAAGAGAATACCTTAACTAGTAAGCATGTGCTCAGAATGTCTGGGTACTACAATCGCTTGGATCAAGTGGGATTTAATCTTTCAGATAAGATAGTGATTGACAGAGTTCTCTAGTCACTATCACCAAGCTACTAGAACTTTGTGATGAACTATAATATGCAAGGGATGGCGAAAACGATTCCCAAGTTTTTCGCGGTGCTGAAATCGGCAAAGGTGGAAATCAAGAAAGAGAATTAAGTATTGATGGTTAACAAGACCACTAGTTTCAAGAAAAAGGGCAAGGAAAAGAAAGGAAACTTCAAGAAGAATGACAAGCAAGTTGTCACTCCCGTGAAGAAGCCCAAAGATGGACCTAAGACTGAAACTAAGTGCTTCTACTGCAAAGGAAATGGTCACTGGAAGCGAAACTACCCCAAATATTTGGGGGATAAGAAGGATGGCAAAGTGAACAAAGTTATATTTGATATACATGTTATTGATGTGTACCTTACTAGTGCTCGTAGTAGCCCCTGGTATTTGATACCTGTTCGGTTGCTAAGATTAGTAACTCGAAACAGGAGTTGCAGAATAAATGGAGACTAGGTGAGGGTGAAGTTATGATGTGTGTTGGAAGTGGTTCCAAGATTGATATGATCATCATCACACACGGCCTATACTTTTGGGATTAGTGTTGAACCTAAATAAATGTTATTTGGTGTTTGCATTGAGCATGAACAAGATAGGATCATGTTTATTGCAATATGGTTATTCATTTAAGATAGAGAATAATTGTTATTCTGTTTACATGAATAAAACCTTATATGGTCATACACCCAATGTTAATGGTTTATTGAATCTCTATTGTAGTGATACACATATTCATAATATTGATGCCAAAAGATGCAAAATTGATAATGACAATGCAACATACTTGTGGCACTGCCATTTAGGTCATATTGGTGTAAAGCACATGAAGAAACTCCATGCTGATGGGATTTTGGAATCACTTGATTATGAATCATTTGATACTTGCGAACCATGCCTCATGGGCAAGATGACTAAAACTCTGTTCTCCGGAACAATGGAGCAAGCCAGTGACTTATTGTATGCGGTTTGATGAGTGTTGAGGCACGCGGTGGGTATTGTTATTTTTTGACCTTCACACATGATTTGAGTAGATATGGCTATATCTACTTAATGAAACACAAGTCTAAAAAATTTGAAAAGTTCAAAGAATTTTAGAGTGAAGTGGAGAATCGTCATAACAAGAAAATAAAGTTTCTACGAGCTGATCATGGAGGCGAATATTTGAGTTATGAGTTTTGCCTTCGTTTAAAACAATGTGGAATTGTTTCACAACTCACGCCACCTAGAACACCACAACGTAATGGTGTGTCCGAACATCGTAACCACACTTTATTAGATATGGTGCGATATATGATGTCTCTTACCGATTTACCACTATCGTTTTTGGGGTTATGCATTAGAGACAACCACATTCACGTTAAATAGGGCACCGTCTAAATCCGTTGAGACGACACCGTTTGAACTGTGGTTTAGCAATAAACCCAAGTTGTCATGTCTTAAAGTTTGGGGATGTGATGCTTATGTCAAAAGGCTTCAGCCTGATAAGCTCGAAGCCAAGTCGAAGAAGTGCGTCTTCATAGGAAACCCAAAATAAACAATTGGGTATACCTTCAACCACAAATCCAAAGGCAAAAATCTTTGTTGCTAAGAATGGGTCCTTTCTAGGGAAGGAGTTTCTCTCGAAAGAAATGAGTGGGAGGAAAGTAGAACTTGATGAGGTAATTGTACCTTCTCTTGAAATTGAGAATAGTACATCTCAGAAAACCGTTTTCGAGGTGCCTACATCAACTCGAGAGGAAGCAAATGATAATGATCATGAGACTTTGGATCGAGTTACTACTGAACTTCGTAGGTCAACCAGAGCACGATCCGCACCAGAGTGGTATGGAAATCCTGTCCTGGAAGTTATGTTATTAGACCATGATGAACCTACGAACTATGAAGAAGCTATGATTCCGATAAATGGCTTGAGGCCATGAAATCTGAGATAGGATCCATGTATGAGAACAAAGTGTGGACTTTGGTTGATTTGCCTGGTGATCGGCAAGCTATAGAGAATAAATGGATCTTCAAGAAGAAGATTGACGCTGATGGTAATGTTACTGTCTACAAAGCTCGACTTGTCACGAAAGGTTTTCGACAAGTTCAAGGGGTTGACTATGATGAGACCTTCTCACCCGTAGCAATGCTTAAGTTTGTCCGAATCATGTTAGCAATTGTCGCATGATACGTCTCCAACATATCTATAATTTTTGATTGTTCCATGCTATTATATTATCTGTTTTGGATGTTTAATATATGTTAATATGCTATTTTGTATTATTTTGGGATTAACTATTAACCGAGAGCCCAGTGCCAGTTGTCGGCGTCCTGGACTTGGGGGTATCCAGTCCTGCCTGCCTGCGGCCCACCACGTGGCTCCATCGATGGCCTAGTACGACCCGACTTCGACACCAACACAGCAAGACCCTCGCGAGGGGCCAAGCCTCGCGAGGCGGACGACGCCAAGACCCCTAAAGGAGTTGGCCTCCTCAGGAGAGCTCCTGAGGGGCGGAGAGTTCTATGCTGCTACCTCATGAGGCTAAGCTGACATGAGCCATGACGGCCAAGGCCAGGCGGGCGCCAAGTGGGTGCAGAGCGCAGGTTTCCTCTTTGGTGCAAGGGAGGCAAGCCACAGGCGCAGAGTCCCGAGGAATCAGCCAAAGGTTTGAATTCTGGTGCAACAAGACCAAGACTGCCAGGACGGCAGGACGGAGGTCATCACCAAGCCCACCGCAGCGTCACGACCGGAGGCTTTTCGCAGGCGATGACTACTTTTGTCAGGATAGACTATATTACTTGTCCCCGTTCAAATCCCGCCATTGTGGAATCCCTTCCCGCCCATATTTGGGAAGAGGACCAAGGCCACTATATATAGGACATAGCCACCACCATAGTGGGGGGAGAGGGAGAGGGAGAGAGAGAGATAGAGAGATTCAACCCCGAGCGTCACACCAGCTCAAGAACACCTCACCTCCTGAGGCTTGTTCATCCTTTGTACTAGTTCATCCATGATGTCTACTACACAACCTTCTTCTTGTAGACGTTGTTGGGCCTGCAAGTGCACAGGTTTGTAGGACAGTAGCAAATTTCCCTCAAGTGGATGACCTAAGGTTTATCAATCAGAGGAGGCGAGGATGAAGATGGTCTCTCTCAAGCAACCCTGCAACCAAATAACAAAGAGTCTCTTGTGTCCCCAACACACCCAATACAATGGTAAATTGTATAGGTGCACTAGTTCGGCGAAGAGATGGTGATACAAGTGCAACGTGGATGGTAGATATAGGTTTTTGTAATCTGAAAATATAAAAACAGCAAGGTAACTAATGATAAAAGTGAGCGTAAACGGTATTGCAATGGTAAGAAACAAGGCATAGGGTTCATACTTTCACTAGTGCAAGTTCTCTCAACAATAATAACATAGATAGATCATATAACAATCCCTCGACATGCAACAAAGAGTCACTCCAAAGCCACTAATAGGGGAGAACAAACGAAGAGATTATGGTAGGGTACGAAACCACCTCAAAGTTATTCTTTCGGATCAATCTATTCAAGAGTTCGTACTAGAATAACACCTTAAGACACAAATCAACCAAAACCCTAATGTCGCCTAGATACTCCATTGTCACCTAAAGTATCCGTGGGCATGATTATACGATATGCATCACACAGTCTCAGATTCATCCAACCAACACAAAGACTTCAAAGAGTGCCCCAAAGTTTCTACTGGAGAGTCAAGACTAAAACGTGTGCCAACCCCTTTGCATAGGTTCATGGGCGGAACCCGCAAGTTGGTCACCAAAACATACATCAAGTGGCACGTGAAATCCCATTGTCACCACAGATAAACACGGCAAGACATACATCAAGTGTTCTCAAATCCTTAAAGACTCAATCCGATAAGATAACTTCAAAGGGAAAACTCAATCCATTACAAGAGAGTAGAGGGGGAGAAACATCATAAGATCCAACTACAATAGCAAAGCTCGCGATACATCAAGATCGTGCCATAGAGAGAACACGAGAGAGAGAGAGAGAGATCAAACACATAGCTACTAGTACATACCCTCAGCCCCGAGGGTGAACTACTCCCTCCTCGTCATGGATAGCACCGAGATGATGAAGATGGCCACCGGTGATGGGGTCCCCCTCCGACAGGGTGCCGGAACGGACTCCCGAGAGATTTTTGGTGGCTACAGAGGCTTGCGGCGGCGGAACTCCCGATCTATCTTGATATTCGATGTTTTTAGGGTACGTAGGCTTATATAGGCGAAAGAAGTCGGTCAGGGGAGCCTCGAGGGGCCCACGAGAGGGTAGGGCGCGCCAGGGGTGGCGCGCCTGCCTCGTGGCTCCTCGATGCTCCCCGGCTTGCACTCCAAGTCTCCTGGATCATAATCTTTCCAAAAATCACGCTGCCAAAGGTTTCATTCCGTTTGGACTCTGTTTGATATTCCTTTTCTTCAAAATACTAAAACAGGCAATAAAACTGCAATATTGGTTGGGCCTCCGGTTAGTAGGTTAGTCCCAAAAATGATATAAATGTGTAAAATAAAGCCCATAAACATCCAAAAGGGGTAATATAATAGCATGGAACAATAAAAAATTATAGATACATTGGAGACGTATCAATCCACAGCCCCAAGAGGCAATCCACCATACCACACTGGATTAGGGTATTACACCACAACGGTGGCCCGAACCAGTATAAATCTATGTGTCTTTGTGTCTCTGTGAGCTCTACGCGCTAGGCTAGGGAGGATCACGAGTAGGCAGGCTGAGCAGGTTGAGATCTCTACACGCACCCCAGTGTTCAAACCTCTCACGGGTTGCCAGATCCCAAAATCCGACATTTGGCGCGCCAGGTAGGGGTGCATCGGAATCCTCTTCCTCGACCTCCAGATCGTGCCACTGACCCATATGGCGGGCGCTCCTCCGTCGGCCTCGTTAACGCGCGAAGCGCCAGGGCTATGCTGCTTCGCCCCCACCCTGCGGCAGGTGTAGTGGTCGCCCAAGTTCCGACCAGAGATGCCGCCACGCTACGATGGCGCGGCAGATCCGGCCCCCTTTCTTCAGTCCTACGAGGAGGCAGTTTGGGCGGCCGGCGGAGATGACAAGGTGAAGGCCAGCTGGTTCCCCATGGCCCTCGTAGGTGCGCCACGCGCCTGGTTGCTCAACCTGCCAGCATCTTTTGTGGCCTCCTGGGAGGAGTTGCGCGACCTCTTCCTCGCCCACTACACGGTGTCAGCGCCCCCGGTCATCGCAGCTCTCCTGGGCGCTCGCAGGTGCCACCCTCCGACCGCCATGTCAAGAAATTCAACCGACGGGCAGGCATCATGCAGGGGGGCTCGGGGGCTTCCACGGGCTGGACGGCGCCCCAAGCTGACCTCGCCTTTGGCCACGAGGATCACCCTATTTCCACGATGGGAGCAGGCGCGCTCCCGATGCTCTGCACCCCCACCATCTACCACGTGGCGATCACCAAGACCCTCATCGACGGCGGAGCCGGCCTCAACATGCTCTCCCTAGAGGCGTTCGGCCTGCTCCACGTACCGCCCAGCCGGCTCTGCCCCTCCAAGCCTTTCTCCGGAGTTGGGGACGGCTCCACCACACCCCTGGGGCAGATCCGCCTTCCTGTCACCTTTGGGACCCGCGACAACTACCGCACCGAGCTCGTCGACTTCGACATCGCCAAGATCAACCTCCGTACAACACTATTCTGGGATACCCAGCCTTGGCGCAGTTTATGGCTGCGACCCATCCCGCGTACAACCTCATGAAGATGTCGGGCAGCAACGGTGTCCTCACGGTGGCGGGGGACACCAAAGGCGCGCTGCAGGCCCTCAAGCTCGCCTTCAAGATGGTTGCGACCGCGATACCCGGCAAAGAAGGAGGATCAGGAGGCCCCAGAGGCAGCGCCTGCCAAGAAGAAGCAGTTGTTCTCCCAGGACCGAGCCGAGACGAAGCAAGTACCGGTCTGCGAGGATGGCATGGCCAGTGCCACCTTCACCATAGGAGCTGGCCTCCCACAGGATCAAGAGGAGTCATTGATCAACTTTCTGCGATCCAACAAGGATGTATTCGCCTGGGAAACCAAACACCTGGCCGGGGTCCCGAGGGGGATAATCCAGCACCACCTGAGGGTAAGCCCAAATGTGCGGCCGGTAAAGCAAAAGGCTCGCCGACAGTCCACTGAGAAGCAGTCCTCATCGTCCAAGAAACTCGTAAGCTACAAGCCGCAGGGGTCATCAGAGAGGTGCGGTACCCAGAGTGGCTGGCGAACCCCGTCATTGTCCCCAAAAAAGGAGGGAAGGAGCACATGTGTGTCGACTTCACCAACCTCAACAAGGCCTGCCCACAAGATCCCTTTCTGCTCCCTCGCATCGACCAGATCGTCGACTCCACCGTCGAGTGCGACCTGTTGTGCTTCCAGGACGCCTTCTCCGGCTACCACCAGATCAAGATGGCCGTGGAGGATGTGGAGAAGACAACATTCCTCACACATGCGGGGTGATATGTCTCCAACGTATCTATAATTTTTGATTGTTCCATGCTATTATATTACCCGTTTTGGATGTTTATGGGCTTTACTTTACACTTTTATATCATTTTTGGGACTAACCTACTAACCGAAGGCCCAGCCCGAATTGCTTTTTTTTGCCTACTTCAGTGTTTCGAAGAAAAGGCATATCAAACGGAGTCCAAACGGAATGAAACCTTCGGGAGCGATCTTTTTGGAACAAACGTGATCCAGAGGACTTGGAGTGGAAGTCAAGAAACAAGCGAGGCAGCCACGAGGGTGCCCGGCGCGCCCCATACAGGTGGGCGCGCCCCCACCCTCGTGGGCCCCTCAAGCGTCCACCGACCTACTTCTTCCTCCTACATATACCCATGTACCACGAAAACATCAGAAGCGACCATGAAAACCTATTTCCACTGCCGTAACCTTCTGTGTCCGCGAGATCCCATCTTGGAGCCTTCGTCGGCACTCCACCGGAGGGGGAATCGACCATGGAGGGCCTCTACATCATCTCCAAGGCCTCTCCGATGAGTTGTGAGTAGTTTACCACAGACCTTCAGGTCCATAGTTATTAGCTAGATGGCTTCTTCTCTCTCTTTGAATCTCAATACAAAGTTCTCCTTGATCTTCTTGGAGATCTATTCGATGTAACTCTTTTTGCAGTGTGTTTGTCGAGATCCGATGAATTGTGGGTTTATGATCAAGTTTATCTATGAGAAATATTTGAATCTCCTCTGAATTCTTTTATGTGTGATTAAGTTTTCTTTGCAAGTCTCTTCGAATTATCAGTTTGGTTTGGCCTACTAGATTGATCTTTCTTGCAATGGGAGAAGTGCTTAGCTTCGGGTTCAATCTTGCGGTGTCCTTTCCCAAAGGATGTTAGGGTAGCAAGGCACGTATTGTATTGTTGCCATCGAGGATAAAAAGATGGGGTTTATATCATATTGCATGAGTTTATCCCTCTACATCATGTCATCTTTCTTAATGCATTACTCTATTCTTTATGAACTTAATACTTTAGATGCATGCTGGATAGCGGTCGATGTGTGGAGTAATAGTAGTAGATGCAGGCAGGAGTCGGTCTACTTGTCCCGGACATGATGCCTATACACATGATCATGCCTAGATAATCTCATAATTATTCGCTTTTCTATCAATTGCTCGACAGTAATTTGTTCACCCACCGTAATACTTATGCTATCTTGAGAGAAGCCACAAGTGAAACCTATGGCCCGGGGTCTATCTTTTATCATATAAGCTTTCAATCTACTTTTATTTGCATCTTTACTTTTCCAATCTATATTATAAAATACCAAAAATATATTTATCTTATCATATTATCTCTATCAGATCTCACTTTCGCAAGTGGCCGTGAAGTGATTGACAACCCCTTTATTGCGTTGGTTGCGAGTTCTTGTTTGTTTGTGTAGGTGCGTGGGACTTTTGAGGAGCCTCCTACTGGATTGATACCTTGGTTCTCAAAAACCGAGGGAAATACTTATGCTACTATTGTTGCATCACCCTCTCCTCTTCAAGGAAAACCAACGCAAGCTCAAGACGTAGCAAGAAGGATTTCTGGCACCGTTGCCGGGGAGGTCTTCGCTCAAGTCAAGACATACCAAGTACCCATCACAAACTCATCTCCCTCGCATTACATTATTTGCCATTTGCCTCTCGTTTTCCTCTCCCCCACTTCACCTTTGCCGTTTTATTCGCGCTCTCTTTCCCAATCTCCTCTCTCTTTCGCTTGCCTTTTGGTTTGCTTGTGTGTTGGATTGCTTGTCGCGATGGCGCAAGACAATACCAAATTGTGTGATTTTTCCAATACCAATAATAATGTTTTCCTTAGTACTCCGATTGCTCCTCTTAATGACGTTGAGTCTTGTGAAATCAATGCTGCTTTGTTGAACCTTGTTATGAAAGATCAATTCTCCGTCCTTCCTAGTGAAGATGCCGCTACCCATCTAAATAACTTTGTTGATTTGTGTGAGATGCAAAAGAAGAAAGATACGGATAATGATATTGTTGAATTTTAAGTTATTTTCGTTTTCACTTAGAGATCGTGCTAAATTTTGGTTTCCGTCTTTGCCTAAGAATAGTATTATTCATGGAATAAGTGCAAAGATGCTTTTATCTCTAAGTATTTTCCTCCCGCTAAGATCATCTCTCTTAGGAACGATATTATGAATTTTAAACAACTTGATCATGAGCATGTTGCCCAATCTTGGGAAAGAAATAAATTGATGATTCACAATTGCCCTACTCATGGTTTGAATTTATGGATGATCATACAAATTTTTTATGCCGGATTGAATTTTGCTTCTAGAAATGTTTTAGATTCGGCCGCGGGAGGCACGTTTATGGAAATCACCTTAGGAGAAGCTACTAAACTCCTTGATAATATTATGGCTAATTATTCTCAATGGCACACCGAAAGATCTACTAGTAAAAAGGTGCATGCTATAGAAGAAATTAATGTTTTGAGTGGAAAGATGGATGAACTTATGAAATTGGTTGCTACTAAGAGTGATCCTATTGATCCCAATGATATGCCTTTGTCTACTTTGATTTAGAATAATAATGAATCTATGGATGTGAATTTTGTTGGTAGGAATAATTTTTGTAACATGCTTATAGAGGAAATTTTAATCCTAGACTGTTCCCTAGTAATTCCTCTAATAATTATGGAAATCCCTACAATAATTCTTATGGTAATTATAATAAGATGCCCTCTGATTTTGAGAATAGCGTGAAAGAATTTATGATCTCTCAAAAGAATTTTAATGCCTTGCTTGAAGAAAATTTGCTTAAAGTTGATGATTTGGCTAGGAACGTTGATAGACTTTCGCTTTATGTTGATTCTTTAAAACTTAGATCTACTCCTCCTAAGCATGATATCAATGAGTCTCTCAAAGCTATGATAATTTCCATTGATGAGTGCAAAGAAAGAACCGCTAGATTGCGTGCTAAGAAAGATTGCTTTGTAAAGGCGTGTTCTTCTAGTTTCCATGAAAATAATGATGAAGATCTAAAAGTTATTGACGTGTCCCCTATTAAATCTTTGTTTTGCAATATGAATCTTAATAATGATGGGACTGGAGATGAGTCCACTTTAGTTAAAAGGCGTCCCAATGATTCAGAGTTCTTAGATCTTGATGCTAAATTTGGTAAAAGTGGGATTGGAGAGGTCAAGACTTTAAATAGCATTGAACCCACTATCTTGGATTTCAAGGAATTTAATTATGATAATTTTTCTTTAGAAGATTGTATTTCCTTGTTGCAATCCGTTTTGAATTCTCCTCATGCTTATAGTCAAAATAAAGCCTTTACCAAACATATTGTTGATGCCTTGATGCAATCTTATGATGAAAAACTTAATTTGGAAGTTTCTATACCTAGAAAACTTTATGATGAGTGGGAACCTACTATAAAGATTAAAATTAAAGATCATGAGTGTTATGCTTTATGTGATTTGGGTGCTAGTGTTTCCACAATTCCGAAACTTTATGTGATATTCTAGGTTTCCATGATTTTAATGATTTCTCTTTAAATTTGCACCTTGCGGATTCCATTATTAAAAAGCCTATGCGAAGGATCAATGATGTTCTTATTGTTGCAAATAGGAATTATGTGCCCGTAGATTTTATTGTTCTTGACATAGATTGCAATCTTTCATGTCCTATTATTCTTGGTAGACCTTTCCTTAGAACGATTGGTGCGATTATTGATATGAAGGAAGGGAATATTAGATTCCAATTTCCATTAAGGAAAGGCATGGAGCACTTTACAAGAAAGAAAGTTAAATTACCTTATGAATCTATCATGCGAGCTACTCATGAATTGAGTGCCAAAGATGGCACTACTTAGATCTATCCTCGCTTTTATGCCTAGCTAGGGGCATTAAATGATAGCGCTAGTTGGGAGGCAACCCAATTTTATTTTAGTTTTTTAGTTTTTTCTTCTGTTTAGTAATAAATTTTGCATCTACCTTCTGTTTAGTTGTGTTTTCATGTTTTAATTAGTGTTTGTGCCAAGTAGAACCTATAGGATAACCTATGGTGATAGTTAATTTGATTCTGCTGAAAAACATAAACTTTGCGCATATGAAAATAATTTTAGTAATTCACAGAAGCGTGATTTTGCATTGATTCTTTTTGCTGTAGATAAATAGACAAATTTCCCAGGACTTCCTATTTTTGTAGTATTTTTTAGAGTTCCATAAGTATTCAAGAGTTACAGATTGCTACAGACTGTTCTGTTTTTGACAGATTCTGTTTTCCATGTGTTGTTTGCTTATTTTGATGCATCTATGGCTAGTATTAAGTAGTATGAACCATAGAGAAGTTGTAATACAGTAGGTTTAACACCAATATAAATAAATAATGAGTTCATTACGGTACCTTATGTGGTGGTTTTTCTTTTTTGCACTAACGGAGCTTATGAGATTTCCTGTTGAGTTTTGTGTTGTGAAGTTTTCAAGTTTTGGGTAAAGATTTGATGGACTATGGAATAAGGAGTGGCAAGAGCTTAAGCTTGGGGATGCCCATGGCACCCCAAGATTTTCAAGGATAACCAAAATCCTAAGCTTGGGGATGCCCCAGAAGGCATTCCCTCTTTCGTCATCGTCTATCGGTAACTTTACTTGGAGCTATATTTTTATTCGCCACATGATATGTGTTTTTCTTGGAGCGTCTTGTATGATATTAGTATTTGCTTTTTAGTTTACCACAATCATCCTTTTTTTACACACCTTTTGGGAGAAACCTACTTGATTGTAATTTATTAGAATACTCTATGTGCTTCACTTATATCTTTTGAGCTAGATAGTTTTTGCTCTAGTGTTTCACTTATATCTTTTAGAGCACGGCGGTGGTTTAATTTTGTAGAAATTTTTAATCTCTCATGCTTCACTTATATTATTTTGAGAGTATCTTAGAACAACATGGTATTTTCTATGGTTATAAAATTGGTCCTAGAATGATGGGCATCCAAGTTGGGTATAATAAAAACTATCATAGGAAGTGAATCAGATGCTATGATCAATTTGATACTTGATAATTGTTTTGAGATATGGAGGTAGTGATATTAGAGTCATGATAGTTGGGTGATTGTGAATTTAAAGAATGCTTGTGTTAAAGTTGGCAAGTCCCGTAGCGTGCACGTATGGTAAAAGTTGTGTAACAAATTTGAAACATGAGGTGTTCTTAGATTGTCATCCTTATGAGTGGCAGTCGGGGACGAGCGATGGTATTTTCCTACCAATCTATCCCCTTAGGAGCATGCACGTAGGGCTTGGTTTTTGATTACTTGTAAATTTTTGCAATAAGTATATGAGTTCTTTTTGACTAATGTTGAGTCCATGGATTATACGCACTCTCACCCTTCCATCATTGCTAGCCTCTTCGGTATCGTGCATTGCCCTTTCTCACCTTGAGAGTTCGTGCAAACTTCGCCTGTGCATCCAAACCCCGTGATAGGATACGCTCTATCACACATAAACCTCCTTATATCTTCCTCAAAACAGCCACCATACCTACCTATTATGGCATTTCCATAGCCATTCCGAGATATATTGCCATGCAACTTTCCACCGTTCCGTTCATCATCATGACACACATCATTATTGTCATATTGCCTTGCATGATCATGTAGTTGACATCGTATTTGTGGCAAAGCCACCATGCATAATTTTTCATACATATCACTCTTGGTTCATTGCCCATCCCGGTACACCGCCGGAGGCATTCATATAGAGTCATATCTTGTTCTAGTATTGAGTTGTAATTCATGAGTTGTAAATAAATAGAAGTGTGATGATCATCATTATTAGAGCATTGTCCCCAAATAAAAAAAAAGAAGAAAGGCCAAAAAAGAAAAAAAAAGAAAGGCCAAATAAAAAAAGAAAGGCCCAAAAAGAATATGTAAAATAAAAAAGGGGTAATGTTTTTTTTTCCACACTTCTGCTTCAAAGTAGCACCATGTTCTTCATATAGAGAGTCTCATATGTTGTCACTTTCATATACTAGTGGGAATTTTTCATTATAGAACTTGGCTTGTATATTCCTACGATGGGCTTCCTCAAAATGCCCTAGGTCCTCGTAAGCAAGCAAGTTGGATGCACACCCACTAGTTTCTTTTGTTGAGCTTTCATATATTTATAGCTCTAGTGCATCCGTTGCATGGCAATACCTACTCCTCATGTTGACATCAGTTGATGGGCATCTCCATAGCCCGTTGATTATCCTCGTCAATGTGAGACTTTCTCCTTTTTTGTCTTCTCCACACAATCTCCATCATCATATTCTATTCCACCCATAGTGCTATATCCATGGCTCACGCTCATGTAGTGCATGAAAGTTGAAAAAGTTTGAGATTATTTAAGTACGAAACAATTGCTTGGCTTGTCATCGGGGGTGTGCAAGATGGGAGCATTTTTGTGTGACAAAAATGAAGCATGGCCTAACTATATGATTTTGTAGGGATGTACTTTCTTTAGCCATGTTATTTTGAGAAGACATGGTTACTTTGATTAGTATGCTTGAAGTATTACTATTTCTTATGTCAGTATGAACTTTTATTTTGAATCATTTGGATCTGAAAATTCATGCCACAATAAAGAAAATTACATTAAGAATTATGCTAGGTAGCATTCCACATCAAAAATTCTGTTTTTATCATTTACCTACTCGAGGACGAGCAGGAATTAAGCTTGGGGATGCTTGATACGTCTCCAACGTATCTATAATTTTTGATTGCTCCATGCTATTATATTACCCGTTTTGGATGTTTATGGGCTTTACTTTACACTTTTATATCATTTTTGGGACTAACCTACTAACCGGAGGCCCAGCCCGAATTGCTATTTTTTTTGCCCATTTCAGTGTTTCGAAGAAAAGGAATAGCAAATGGAGTCCAAACGGAATGAAACCTTCGGCAATGATTTTTTGGAACAAACGTGATCCAGAGGACTTGGAGTGGTAGTCAAGAAACAAGCGAGGCGGCCACGAGGGTGCCCGGCGCACCCCCTATAGGTGGGCACGCCCCCCACCCTTGTGGGCCCTTCGAGCGTCCATCGACCTACTTCTTACTCCTACATATACCCATGTACCCCGAAAACATCAAAAGTGACCATGAAAACCTATTTCCACCGCCGTAACCTTCTGTATCTGCGAGATCCCATCTTGGAGCCTTCGCCGGCGCTCTGCCGGAGGGGGAATCAACCATGGAGGGCCTCTACATCATCTCCAAGGCCTCTCCGATGAGTTGTGAGTAGTTTACCACAGACCTTCGGGTCCATAGTTATTAGCTAGATGGCTTCTTCTCTCTCTTTGAATCTCAATAAAAAGTTCTCCTTGATCTTCTTGGAGATCTATTCGATGTAACTCTTTTTGCGGTGAGTTTGTCGAGATCCGATGAATTGTGGGTTTATGATCAAGTTTATCTATGAGAAATATTTGAATCTCCTCTGAATTCTTTTATCTGTGATTAAGTTTTCTTTGCAAGTCTCTTTGAATTATCAGTTTGGTTTGGCCTACTTGCGGTGTCCATTCCCAGTGACAGCAGGGGCAGCAATGCACGTATTGTATTGTTGCCATCGAGGATAAAAAGATGGGGTTTATATCATATTGCATGAGTTTATCCCTCTACATCATGTCATCTTTCTTAATGCGTTACTCTATTCTTTATGAACTTAATACTTTAGATGCATGCTGGATAGCGGTCGATGTGTGGAGTAATAGTAGTAGATGTAGGCAGGAGTCGGTCTACTTGTCACGGACGTGATGCCTATACACATGATCATGCCTAGATAATCTCATAATTATTCACTTTTCTATCAATTGCTCGAGAGAAATTTGTTCACCCACCGTAATACTTATGCTATCTTGAGAGAAGCCACTAGCGAAACCTATGGCCCGGGGTCTATCTTTTATCATATAAGCTTTCAATCTACCTTTATTTGCATCTTTACTTTTCCAATCTATATTATAAAATACCAAAAATATATTTATCTTATCATATTATCTCTATTAGATCTCACTTTCGCAAGTGGCCGTGAAGGGATTGACAACCCCTTTATTGCGTTGGTTGCGAGTTCTTGTTTGTTTGTGTAGGTGCGTGGGACTTTTGAGGAGCCTCCTACTGGATTGATACCTTGGTTCTCAAAAATTAAGGGAAATACTTACGCTACTATTGCTGCATCACCCTTTCCTCTTCAAGGAAAACCAACGCAAGCTCAAGACATAGCACGGGGTGTACTGCTACACCTGCATGCCCTTTGGCTGCGCAACGCCGGAGCAACCTTCTAGCGGTTGATGCGCATTGCCCTGGGTTCACAACTCAGGAGAAACGCGGAAGCCTACGTCGATGATATAGTGGTGAAATCTCGGGAGGCCAGGACTCTGATAGAAGATCTGGAGGAGACATTCGCCAGCCTGCGCATAGTGGATCTCCGGCTTAACCCCGAGAAGTGTGTGTTCGGGGTCCCCTCTAGCAAGCTGCTAGGCTTCTTGGTACCGCACAGAGGGATCGAGGCTAACCTAGAAAAGGTGAAGGCAATAGAAGACATGACCCCCCTGCAGACCCTGAAGGAGATGCAGAAGCTGGATGGCTGTGTAACCTCACTTGGATGCTTCATTTCCAAGCTGGGGGAGCGCGCCCTCCCGTTTTTCAAGCTGATGAAGAGGAAGGAGCCATTTGAGTGGACCCTCGAGGCAGACGCAGCCTTCCAGGACCTCAAGAGATTTCTGACCAGTCCGCCCGTGATGGTGGCACCGCGCCCTCTCGGTCCCTTGGTGCTCTATCTGGCAGCAACCTCGCACTCAGCAAGCGCCGCCCTAGTGGTGCTGAGGAAGGAGCACCCGGTCAAGAAGCCACAGCAGGATGCACAACCAGCAAGCAAAGTGCAGCACACCCGGGGAAAGGCATCTAAGGTCTCGGCCGGTGCAACGGTCGAAATTCCTCCTGAGGCCACAAATGACCCCGTGGCTATCGAGGCTCCGGAGCACAGGCCTCATGACGCCAAAAGGGACCTGTGCCCCCGTGAAGAGCAAGATTCTGTTGGAGCCTCCCCCCTCGTCGAGCACCCTGTTTACTTCGTCAGCACAGTACCGAGGGAGGCCCAGGCACGCTAACCCATGCCACGGAAGCTCTTTCTCGCACTTCTAGTCGCCTCCAGGAAGCTGCGCCACTACTTTCAAGGCCACCCCATCAAAGTTGTCTCAGCGTACCCACTAGAGAGGGTGTTCCGGAGCCCGAACGCAGCCGGGGAGTTGCTGAATGGAACATTGAGCTTCAAGCATTTGATCTCGAGTTCAGTACCACCAGGGTCATCAAGGGCGCGGCCCTCGCTGACTTCATGGCCGAGTGGACTGATGCTCCAGACCACGGAGTAAGCGAGGACTTCTCCCTCTTGCCAGGAGATGAAGAGCCAGACGGATGGATCATGTACTTTGATGGGGCGTTTGCTCGACAAGGCACAGGGGCAGGGGCCATCCTCATCTCGCCCACCAAGGACAAGCTTTGCTATGCGGTACAACTCTGCTTTCAGCGGGGCGAGAAGGGCTCCAACAACATCGCAGAATTCCAAGGCTTGCTTGCTGGGCTCAGGGCCGCGGCCGCGCTGGGGGTAAAGCACCTCACCATCAAGGGCAACTCTCAGCTTCTCATCAATTTCTCCAACAAGGAATACACGCCTAAGGACGAACACATGGAGGCGTACCTAGAAGAGGTGCGCAAAATGGAGAAGCGATTCATGGGCGTGGAGCTATAGCATGTGCCACGTGGGACAAACAAGGAAGCAGACGACATCGCTAGAAGAGCCTCCCGCAGACTCCCTCAGGAGCCAGGGGTGTTTGAGGAGCGGCTCTTCAAGCCATCTGCGGTCCCGCACGTCGCGACTCCAGCACCACCTCAGGAGGACTTGCCACAAGCACCCGAGACAGGCGCTCCAGCCAGCGGTCACCCCTCAGGAGCCCGCTTGCTGCTCGCGCTCGAGCCTCAGGAGGGGTGCTGGATAGAAGAGTTCAAGGCATACTTGCTTCAAGGGACCCTGCCAGAGAAGGAAGAGGACGTTGAGCGTGTGGCCCGTCAAGCCACTGTATGAATGATGGTGAGTTATATCGCAGGAGGTTCAATGATGTTTCGTTGCGGTGCATCTCCAGGGAATAGGGGCTCGAGCTGCTGGCGGACATCCACGGTGGGGATTGCGAGCATCACTCCTCGTCACGCACCCTGGTGGGCAAGGTGTTCCATAGTGGCTTCTACTGGCCCACCACGCTCAATGACGCTACTGAGCTGGTACGCTCTTGCGATGCATGCCAGTTCCACGCCAAGCACATCCATCAGCCCGCGTAGGGCCTCTAGACGATCCCGCTCACGTGGTCATTCGGTCTGGGTGCTGGACATCTCGGGGGCATTCCCTCAGGCGCCAGGGGGCTACCGATACCTGTACGTTGCCATCGACAAGTTCACCAAGTGGGCGGAGGTAGAAGATGTGTGCACCATCCCAGCAGGATCAGCCGTCAAATTCATCAAGGTAATCGTGAGTCGATTTGGGATCCCCAATCGCATCATCGCCGACAATGGCTCGCAGTTCACTAGCAATCTTTTCAAAACCTACTGTGCTAACCTTGGAACGCAGATCTGCTACGCCTCAGTAGCACACCCATGGAGCAATGGACATGCTGAGAGACCCAATGCGGAGGTCCTGAGGGGCCTCAAGACCCGCACCTTCAAGAAGAAGCTTGAGGCCTACGACAGGGGCTGGCTCGACGAGCTGCAGTCCTTGCTGTGGTCCATCCGCACCACCGCGACCAAGCCAACAAGAGAAACGCCTTTCTTCTTTGTCTACGGAGCAGAAGCGGTTCTCCCTCACGAGGTCAAGCATCGCTCGGGTCCTGGCGTGCGACGAAATGCAGCAGGACGCCACGCGGAGGATGGATCTCATGCTGGGGAAGGAACGCCGCTGTCAAGCCTCGCTTCGGGCAGCGAGGTACCAGCAGGCGCTGCGGCGGTACCACTACCGCAGCGTCCGCTCCAGGACGTTAGAGGTGGGCGATCTCGTCCTGAGGCAGGTGCTCTCTAGGGAGGGGCTGCATAAGCTCTCTCCCATGTCGGAGGGCCCGTTTAGGGTTGCGAGTGTCTCTAGGCCTGGCGCGGCGTGCCTGGAGACAGAGGACGGGGTCCCCATCCAGAACGCCTGGAAACATCTAGCACCTCCGGAAGTTCTACCCCTGAAGAAAGGCTCCGGCCTGTGAAGCAAGGCTCCGGCCTGTGAAGGTCTCCGCTCGTGAAACTCTCACGTAATAATGAGTGGGGCTGTACACGCCCCGAAGTCTCTTGAGAGTCGCCCTGGGGCCTCATGGGGGATCCCTCCCACGTCCTAGTGGCAGCACTTAGCTCCGCGCTGGTGAGAAGACTAGATTAGGTGCCGGACGCGGCTGTTCATTTGCTTTCTGAAGTTGCCTGCAGTTTTCTTAGTAATCTCTCAATGGATTTGGTATTCTGGAACGCTGGTTCCCCGAGTTGTGTTTTCTCCCAAGTTGTTCTGGTCTAAGGATGTGAGAGAGGTGGCAGTCGCCCGCCACTTCTCCTCGCGCTCCTCGCGCGTGGGGCTAGGTAGGTGTGTGCGCCCAGGACCTGCCTTTGCGCAGGCACCACGCCGAATCCCGTCATTTCGGCTTCATCCTCGTGAAGAGCCCTCGATCGAGTCCGCTGGCGCCAGCACCCTTCATGTCCGTGCCCCCCCGGCAGCGCGACGCGGTGCATCAAGTCCAAATCACCCTATGGCAGGGGGCACGCGTAAGGGGGAGTAAGTTGCTCAACAAATTTTCTTTTCCTTCAAGGGATAGCTCTGCCCTACCGCGGCTCCTGAGGGCACAAGGCGTATCTTTGGAGGGCACAAGGTGCGCGCCTTGGGGGGCCTGTCAAATACCTAAGGTCAGGCCCTCACGAGGCGAAGGACGACTACACGTATCAAGCTAAGCCTTCCTACCTTGACCCGCTTAAATCACAAACACTGCAACACAGCATCAAGGACGGCAACCATAACTTAAAAATACATAACAACAACAGTTCATTACACGCCCTCGCAGGGTACATTCTTGTTTTTTTTTTGATTTGCAGGAGAAAGGAAAAGCTAAACAAAGAGGGCCCGAAGGCGTGCAGGCTTGGCACCAGCGCCGCATCCTCAAGCAGCACCTCAAGGTAGCCCGACGCTCTCAGTTCTCCCACAGGAGACGTGGGGCCACCGGCCTTGAGCCCAAGTTTGCCGGCCCCCAGCTTCAGGCTGGGCTCCTCTCCGCTTCACTGGAGTGCTACAATGGGACAAGCCACCTGCGTCCTCGACACGAGCACGACGACGCGGAGGCCGGTCGTAGCCATCGCTGCTCGAGCTCTCGCCCGAGGAGGAGCTGCCGCCACGATAGGAGGAGTGCGCATTGTCAAGGCCAAGTTCGCCATCGCCACTGTCGTCGTCACTGCTGTCCTCCAGGTAGCACCCCACGCGGCGGCCGTCCCCCCTGAACACCCTCACGTAGAGGGTCGCCAGGCCGTCATACTTGAAGTGGAGGGTGCACCTTCCACCCAAGCCACGCGCGCGGGCGAAAGTCTGCCAGCCATGGGCCAGCACCACGCTGCCAGAGGCGAAAACCTCGGTGCTGACCCACGAGGCTCTGCTGCAGCACCCATCAGCCTACAGCCAGAGGCCAGCAAGCCCCGAAGAAGGAAGCTCGCCGGAAAAGAAGCGAGGGAGCCGGAGCGAGGTGCTAGCTGGGCTCTCTGACAACACCATGAACTCGGGAAGCACCTCCAGCGAAGAAAAGCGCGGCCGAGGCGGGCGCATGATCACGGCGCGCCTCCCTTCGTCATGGGGGCTACTCCGGGGCTGGTAGCCCCCGCCGCGGGAAGAGGTGCCATCACGGGCGCCCGATGCAACGCTGCCCTTGGGGGTGCGCGCCCGCGCCCCTGGATGCTGCCAGAGGGACTGCAGGGTGCTTGCGGGGACGGCCACGACCCCTCTTGGGGGGAGGAGAGGCCGGCCCCTCCTTGGGGGCCTTCCCTTTCTCGGCCGCTGAGAACCTCTTCGGTGATGCCATGGGAGCAAGATAGAGAGGAAAGAAGCGGGCGGGAGCTAGACGAGGAAAGATGGACAGGGGGCTCTGCCCCTCCCTCACATTTATATCCAAGGGAGGCCAACCGACAGCCTCCACGACCTCACACCATCATGACCCTCTGCATGCCACATCGACCAGTCAAGTCGAGCAGTTACCGAGGCAGCGTGGGAAGCGGAGTTGCCATGTCCAATCAATTGCCATGCGTCATCAAGGCCGCAGGCAGTTAGGGCCCGCGGTGCTCCGCACTTGCACTTTGGCTTCGCCTAGAAGCCAAGTCCGAGCGCGCCTTGGGCCCGGGGGCTACTGTCGGCGTCCTGGACTTGGCGGTATCCAGTCCTGCCTGCCTGCGGCCCACCACGTGGCTCCATCGACGGCCTGGTATGGCCCGGCTTTGACACCAACGCAGCAAGACCCTCGCGAGGGGCCAAGCCTCGCGAGGCGGACGACGCCAAGGAGTTGGCCTCCTCAGGAGGGCTCCTGAGGGGCGGAGAGTTCTATGCAGCTACCTCATGAGGCTCAGCTGACGTGAGCCATGACGACTAAGGCCAGGCGGGCGCCAGGCAGGTGCAGAGCGTAAGTTTCCTCTTTGGTGCAAGGGAGGCAAGCCACAGGCGCGGAGTCCCAAGGAACCAGCCAAATGTTTCCATTCTGGTGCAACAAGGCCAAGACCGCCAGGACGGCAGGATGGAGGTCATCACCGAGCCCATCGCAGCGTCACGACCGGAGGCTTTTTGCATGCGAATACTACTTTTGTCATGATAGACTATAGTACTTGTCCCCTTTCAAATCACGCCGTTGTGGAATCCCTTCCCGCTCATATTTGGGAAGAGGATCAAGGCCACTATATATAGGACATAGCCACCACCATAGTGGGGGGAGGGGCAGAGAGAGAGAGAGAGAGAGAGAGAGAGAGAGAGAGAGAGAGAGAGAGAGAGAGAGAGAGAGAGAGATTCAACCCCGAGCATCACACCAGCTCAAGAACACCTCTCCTCCTGAGGCTTGTTCATCCTTTGTACTAGTTCATCCACAGCCCCACGAGGCAATCCACCACACCACACTGGATTAGGGTATTACACCACAACGGTGGCCCGAACCAGTATAAATATCTGTGTCTTTGTGTCTCTGTGAGCTCTACGCGCTAGGCTAGGGAGGATCACGAGTAGGCAGGCTGGGCAGGTTGAGATCTCCGCATGTACTCAGTGTTCGAACCTCTCGCGGGTTGCCGGATCCCGAAATCCGACACTAGTTTATGTTTTTTGTGCCTGTTTTAGAGTTTCACAGAAAATGAATACCAAACGGAGTCCAAACGGAATGAAACTTTCACAATGATCTTTCTTGGACCAGAAGCAAACCAAGAGACTTGGAGATGAAGTCAGAGACGCAATGAGGCGGCCACGAGGGTGGAGGGTGCCCCCCTGCCTCGTGGGCCCCTCGTGGGTCTCCTGATCTAGTTCCTTCGCCTATATATACTCGTATACCCTGGAAACATCCAGGAGAGCCACGAAGCCACTTTTCCACAACTGCAACCTTCTGTACCCATGAGATCCCATCTAGGGCCCTTTTCTGGCATCCTGCCGGAGGGGGATTCGAACACGGAGGGCTTCTACATCAACACCATTGCCTCTCCGATGAAGCATGAGTAGTTTAGCACAGACCTACGGGTCCATAACTAGTAGCTATATGGCTTCTTCTCTCTCTTTGAGTCTCAATACCATGTTCTCCTCGATGTTCTTGGAGATCTATTCGATGTAATATTCTTTGTGGTGTGTTTGCCGAGATCCGATGAATTGTGGATTTATGATCAGATTATCTATGAATATTATTTGAGTCTTCTGTGAAATCTTATATCCATGATTTGATACCTTTGCAAGTCTCTTCGAATTATCGGTTCAGTTTGGCCTACTAGGTTGGTTTTTCTTGCGGTGGGAGAAGTGCTTAGCTTTGGGTTCAATCCTGCGGTGTCCTTTCCTAGTGACAGTACGGGCAGCAAGGCACGTATTGTATTGTTGCCATCAAGGACAAAAAGATGGGGTTTCATCATATTGCTTGAGTTAATTCCTCTACATCATGTCATCTTACTTAATGCGTTACTTTGTTCTTTATGAACTTAATACTCTAGATGCATGATGGATAGCAGTCGATGTGTGGAGTAATAGTAGTAGATGCAAAATCGTTTTGGTCCACTTGACATGGACGTGATGCCTATGTTCATGATCATTGCCTTAGATATCGTTATAACTTTGCGCTTTTCTATCAATTGCTCGACAGTACTTTGTTCATCCATTGTAACATTTGCTATCTTGAGAGAAGCCACTTGTGAAACCTATGGCCCCCGGATCTCTTTTCCATCATATAAGTTCTCTTTACATCATACTAGTTTCCGATATACTATTTTGCAATGTTTTACTTTCCGATCTATAAACCAAAAATACAAAAATATTTACTTTACCATTTATCTATCTCTATCGGATCTCACTTTTGCAAGTAACAGTGAAGGGATTGACAACCCCTTTATCGCATTGGGTGCAAGTTGTTGATTGTTTGTGCAGGTATTCGGTGACTTGTGCGTTGTCTCCTACTGGATTGATACCTTGGTTCTCAAACTGAGGGAAATACTTACTCTACTTTGCTGCACCACCCTTTCCTCTTCAAGGGAAAAACCAATGCAAGCTCAAGAGGTAGCAGGAAGGATTTCTGGCGCCGTTGCCGGGGAGATCTATGTCAAGTCAAGCCATACCAAGTACCCATCATAAACTCTTCTCTCTTGCATTACATTATTTGCCATTCGCCTCTTGGTTTCCCCTCCCCCACTTCTAAAACAATTTTCGAAAAGATTTGCCTTTTCTTCACCCCTCTTCCATTCGTCTTTTTTGTTTGCCTCTTGTGTGCCTGTGTGTTGGATTGCTTGCTTTGTCACGATGGCTCAAGATAATACCAAATTGTGTGACTTCTCCAATACCAACAATAGTGATTTTATTAGCACTCTGATTACTCCCACTACTAATGCTGAATCTGGTGAGATTAATGCCGCTTAGCTGAATCTTGTTATGAAAGATCAATTTTCTTGACTTCCTAGTGAAGATGCTGCATCCCATCTAAACAATTTCGTTGATTTGTGTGATATGCAAAAGAAGAAAGATGTGGATAATGATATTGTTAAGTTAAAGCTATTTCTATTTTCGCTTATAGATAGCGCTAAAACTTGGTTTTTATCTTTACCTAAAAATAGTATTGATTCATGGAATAAGTGTAAAGATGCTTTCATCTCTAAGTATTTTCCTCCCGCTAAGATCATCTCCCTTAGGAATGATATTATGAATTTTAAGAAACTTGATCATGAGCATGTTGCACAATCTTGGGAGAGGATGAAATTGATGATACGTAATTGGCCTACACATGGTTTGAATTTGTGGATGATTATACAAAAATTTTATGCCGGATTGAGTTTTGCTTCTAGAAATATATTAGATTCGGCCGTGTGAGGCACTTTTATGGAAACTAGATAACACCCCGCGCGTTGCTGCGGGAAATAGGTATTGCAAGTTGTAAACTCATAAGGTGTATTCTTAGAGGACAAATAGGAGATAAGAAGGAAATGGAATTTTAGCACTAAAGTGGGATGCTTGTGAGCTCACGCAAACAACATTTGCAAAACGATAGCTCTATGTTGTTTCAATCTTTCAAATTCCAGATAGCTTGTCAATCCAATGGAACAATTGTAGTGAGGTTTTCATCCTTCAAAGTCTCATGACTAAGTTCCAACAATTATTAGATGTATGTTCTATTGACATTAATTCACTTCACGAACCAGAACAACTTGGTCATGGTCATGCGAGCACACTTACAACAAATACATGTGAAAATTCTCGCTAGGTTTGAACATACATATATAAACAATGAAATCATATTAAGTAAACTTGATATACCGTACAAAGATATATACAGATCAAAAACAAAACTTGATGCCAAGATTTAAATATATTGAATGGGATAACCAAATTCCGTACATACAAAATCAGTTTAATACACATAATCTGTTGCATGGGCGAGATATTTCTCTAGATCTCGGGATATAAGTATGTATACAACAAAGAACTATATACCAATAAAAAAGGAATTTTACTGTACTAACATTGTACATAACAAAAAATACACCATGGGTTGGCAAGCTTGCTTGCATGCTGCAATCTTTGTGTTGCGGCACTTTTGAGTTCCACCTGTATATGTTTATATGTTACTGTGAAGAAATATAGGATAGCTGATTCAAAAGAGAGATGATTTTAGTACATTAATGGGCAGATGAAGAATATCAACATAGACCTGATAGCATGTTTAACAGAATATCATGTATACATTTTTTGCAGGTCTTATTCCGGACTATGGCACTGATCCGTTCGTGGTCGCTACTCACCCAGACGGAGGCCAGGGGCATTTGGTTACTGGGTCTGTCCGCTGGGAGATGGTAGCTCGGGATATCTTCAACCGGTTTGGATGGCGGTCATGTAATAGGATAGGCATTTAGTATTCCTATCTAGTTTACCCAACCGGTTGTGGCATCTTGATTTGGCTAGTTGATGTTTCTAGCCTCTTTTGGCTCTGTGTGAGCTTTTTGTGATTTTCTATGACTTGTGGAGACTTTTGGAACCATGTTGGCACTACTTTATTTTGATAATAAGATGGCCGTATGCATCGTTCTGATGCAGAGGCCGGGGATTTCCCCCTTTTTGAAAACAACCCTGATAGCATGTTAATATATTTAGCTCGGGGAAAAAACTATTGAAATCGCATGCTTGTTGGATGTATGCACTTAGGCAAACAATTGCATGTGACCCTCCTATTATATACTTAAGCAAAATTGGTGGCCTACTTTAGTTTTTTGTCAAACAACTTGTCGATAGAAATCAGAAAAGAATCTGCATAGAGGACATGTAGAGCTAATCAGAAAAGAATCTGCAAAGAGGACATGTAGAGCTAATCAGCTATTGTCTTTAGGCAAACCAAGTTTTTCTCAACAAAATCAGCTATTGTACAAATAACTAATTGTGGTAGAGCTAATCGTTCAATCTATGTACGAAGATATAAATATATCATACATATCAAGAAGAGACATCAGATATTATTTTTACGATGCTAGATAGATAGGGATTTGAACTTGTTAAATTCTTTTCTTTTCCAAAATTATAAATTCTAAACTGTATATGAACTATAATGAATTGTTATCAGTGACGGTATCAATGTTTCAAAAGATGCATTGAGTAGGCAGTGGACCATAAAGGTTACCTAGATTTATTTTTCAGCCACAATGATCTTCTACCATTTTCATAAAAAGACCTTGGCCAACATAGATTGCAACATCTGCAAAAAAACCATCAAGAGGATTGGGTGTTTTAATTGGAAAGCCATTGCGGCCCGAGATGTATAGCAGTTGCTACAAAAGTAAAAGGTAAATCATAACTTTCTAGAGAATATCAGTTCAACCGATGTATCATATCTACATGACAGCAGTAACACATACTATAATTGAAGAAATTTACGGGGAGTGCACACAGAGAGAGACTCGGGAGGTTGATATACACACCTACAGAAGGGGCAAAGAAGGCGAGTTCAATGGGATCAGTTTCTTCATATTTGTTGAGCACGGTCTGTTCCATAATTGATGCGCAGAGAAGACAAAGGCATCCATGCATGGTTGTCTTTCAAACACAGTAACAAAAATACATAGAACATAAATCACTTGAACTCCCATACATTGATCCATCCATAAATATAGCTTCCCATGGAATCTTCTTTCTTCCTACGAGCAGGGCAAGGAACATAACATGATATATATACTGATAAGGCTGTTGTGAGTAAATGCATGATCAGGAAGGAAAGCAGGAGGTAAAAACTAAAAAACAACATAGGGGCTGATCCAACGGGATGGTGAAGTACCTGCAGTTGTATCAACCACGGCCGCCACTACTTCCACCTCGACCCAGCCTCCACCACCGCCGCCTCCCCCGCTGCCAGAGTCATTGCTGCCACCGCCACTGTAACGATCGCCATCGTCGCAAACTCCAGAGGTTCTGCTACTGCCGCATCCGTACCGGAAATCTCCTCCACTGCTAGGAAGCGAGCCACCAGGAGAGCGGCACCACTGGCACCGGTGACGTCGATGGCCTTGGTGTTAAACCATTGGACGGAGGCTGGTGAGCAAAGAGTTCCCTGGCGTCGTCCTCGGGGAGATGCAGCCAGTACCCCTTGTGGTCACCATGCCATCCATCCGATCTGGCATCTTGTCCAGCCGTCGGATACGAATGACTAATATACTTTGGAAACCATAGATATGTGTGTGCGTGGAGGAGATGGGGATAGTGGAGGGCGTGCACACTATGCAATTGTTGTGTGCAGAGAAATTATAGGAAGGACGCCATGAAGAGGGTGACAGGGGACAGCGGAAGGTGCATCTGTTATATGGGGAACACTTGGGAGGGAAGATGGTGCGTAGGAGGTCAGGCATCTCCAAATGACTGCTCAGTTGCCGTGTATGGGGAAGACGAATAGTGGATTTGCAGTTTCCTTTTCCCTAGCAGTTAGTGGATTTGAAGTTTTCTGGCCAGGAATGATGACCTTTAAGCTAATCGGGTAGAATGGATTAAAATAATTGTGGTGCATGTGAAAACAAATGTCATGACGTGGTTGGCTGGAAAAGCTGAGATGGCATGTGTAGTGATGTGGCATGGCTGCATGTCAAGAGAAATAACATAGTGGGGTTGAACTATTTAGGTATTATAGATTACTTTAGGAGAGGCTACTAAGCTCCTAGATAATATCATGGTTAATTATTCTCAATGGCACGCCGAAAGATCCACTGGTAAAAAGTTCATGCGATTGAAGAGATTAATGTTTTGAGTGGAAAGATGGATGAACATATGAAATTATTTGCTAATAAGAGTGTTTCTTCTGATCCTAATGATATGCCTTTGACCATTTTGATTGAGAATAATAATGAATCTATGGATGTGAATTTTGTTGGTAGGAGCAATTTTGGTAACAACGCGTATAGAGGCAATTTTAATTCTAGGCCGTTTCCAAGTAATTCCTCTAATAATTATGGTAGTTCCTACAACAATTCTTACGGAAATTTTAATAAGATGCCCTCTGATTTTGAGGATAGTGTTAAAGATTTATGAGTTCTCAAAAGAATTTTAATGCTTTGATGGAAGAAAAATTTCTCAAGATTGATGATTTGGCTAGGAACGTGGATAGAATTTCTCTTGATATTGATTCTTTGAAACTTAGATCTATCCCACCCAAGCATGATATTAATGAGTCTCTCAAAGCCATGAGAATTTCCGTTGATGAGTGCAAAGAAAGAACCGCTAAGATGCGTGCTAAAAAGATTGGTTTGTAAAAGCATGTTCTTCTAGTTTTCATGATAATAATGATGAAGATCTAAAAGTTATTGATGTAACTCCTATTGATTCTTTGTTTTCCAATATTAATCTTGATAAATATGGTACTGGAGACGAGTCAACTTTATTTAAAAGGCGTCCCAATGATTCAGACTTTTTAGATCTAGATGCAAAATTTGGTAAAAGTGGGATTTGAGAGGTCAAGACTTTAAGTAGCAATGAACCCACTCTTTTGGATTTCAAGGAATTTAATTATGATAATTTTTATTTAATAGATTGTATTTCCTTGTTGCAATCCGTGTCAAATTCTCCTCATGCTTATAATCAAAACAAAGCTTTTACTAAACATATCATTGATGCCATGATGCAATCTTTTGAAGAAAAGCTTGAATTAGAAGTTTCTATCCCTAGAAAACTTTATGATGAGTGGGAACCTACTATTAAGATTAATATTAAAGATTATGAATGCAATGCTTTGTGTTATTTGGGTGCTAGTGTTTCCATGATTCCAAAAACTTTGTGTGATGTGTTAGGTTTCTGTGAATTTGATGATTGTTCTTTAAATTTGCATCTTGCGGATTCCACTATTAAGAAACCTATGTGAAGGATTAATGATGTTATTATTGTTGCAAATAGGAATTATGTGCCCATAGATTTCATTGTACTTGGTATAGATTGCAATCCTACATGTCCTATTATTTTTGGTAGACCTTTCCTTAGAACGATTGGTGCAATTATTGATATGAAAGAAGGAAACATTAGATTCCAATTTCTGTTCAGGAAAGGCATAGAACACTTTCCTAGGAAGAAAATTAAATTGTCATATGAATTTATCATGAGAGCCACTTATGGATTGCATACCAAAGATGACAATACCTAGATCTATTCGCGTTTTTATGCCTAGCTAAGGGCGGTAAACGATAGCGCTTGTTGGGAGGCAACTCAATTTTATTTTTGTTCCTTCATTTTTATTCCTGTTTAGTAATAAATAATTCATCTATCCTATGGTTACATATTGTTTTATGTTTTAATAAGTGTTTGTGCCAAGTTGAACCTTTAGGATAACTTACGGTGATAGTTGTGTTGATCCTGCTGAAAATCAGAAACTTTTGCTCCCAGTAAATTAGTTATAATAATTCTCAGAAACGTGATTTTGATCTGATTCTTTTTGCTATGGATTTTTACACAAATTTCTCAGGCTTTCCTAATTTTCCAGGATTTTAGGAGTTACATAAGTATTCGAGAGTTACAGATTACTACAGACTATTCTGTTTTTGACGGATTCTGTCTTTCGCGTGTTGTTTGCTTATTTTGATGAATCTATGGGTAGTATAGGGGGGTATGAACCATGGAAAACTTGGAATACAGTAGATATTACACCAAGAATTAGTTTGCAACAGTACCTTAAAGTGGTGATTTATTTTGTTATACTAATGGAGCTCATGAGATTTTCTATTGAGTTTTGTGTTGTGAAGTTTTCAAGTTTTGGTTATGGATTTGATGGACTATGGAATAAGGAGTGGCAAGAGCTTAAGCTTGGGGATTAACAAGGCACCCCAAGGTAATATTCAAGGACAAACAAAAGCCTAAGCTTGGGGATGCTCTGGAAGGCATCCCCTCTTTTGTCTTCGTCTATCGGTAACTCTACTTGAGGCTATATTTCTATTCACAACATGATACTCCCTTAGTAAACTAATATAAGAGCGTTTAGATAACTAAAATAATGATCTAAATACTCTTATATTAGTTTACGGAGGGAGTATGTGTTTTCCTGCTTCACTTATATCTTTTGAGCTAGACAATATTGCTCTAGTACTAACCCTCAAAAAAAATATTGCTCTAGTACTTCACTTATATCTTTTTAGATCATGGTGGTGGCTTTATTTTATAGAAATTGTTGAACTCTCATGATTCACTTACATTATTTTGAGAGTCTTTTAGAACAACATGTTAATTTGCTTTGGTTATAAAATTAGTCCTAATATGATGGGCATCCAAGGGGGATAAAATAAAAACTTTCATAAAAAGTGCATTGGATACTATGAGAAGTTTGATTCTTTATGCTTGTTTTGAGATATGAAGATGATGATATTAGAGTCATGCTAGTGGAGTAATTGTGAATTTGAGAAATACTTGTATTGAGGTTTGTGAGTCCCGTAGCATGCACGTATGGTGAACCGTTGTGTAAAAAATTTGAAGCATGAAGTATCTCTTTGATTGTCATCCTTTGTGTGGAGGTAGGGATCGCGCAATGGTTAACTCCTACCAACCCTTCCCCTAGGAGCATGCGCGTAGTGCTTGGTTTTGATGACTTATGGATTTTTGCAATAAGTATGTGACTTCTTTATGACTAATGTTGAGTCCATGGATTATACACATTCTCACCCTTCCATCATTACTAGCCTCTCTTGTGCCGCGCAACTTTCGCCGGTACCATACACCCACCATATACCTTCCTCAAAATAGCCACCATACCTACCAATTATGGCATTCCCATAGCCATTCCAAGATATATTGCCGTGCAACTTTCCATCGTTTCGTTTATTATGACATGCTTCATCATTGTCATATTGCTTTGCATGATCATGTAGTTGACATCGTATTTGTGGCAAAGCCACCTTTCTTAATTTTTTCATACATGTCACTCTTGATTCATTGCACATCCCGGTACACCGCCGGAGGCATTCACATAGAGTCATATTTTGTTCTAAGTATTGAGTTGTAATTTTTCGAGTTGTAAGTAAATAGAAGTGTGATGATCATCATTATTAGAGCATTATCCCATGTGAGGAAAAAAAGAGGCCAAAGAACCCAAAATAAAAAAAGAGGCCAAAGAAGCCCAAACAAAAAAATGAGAGAAAAAGAGAGAAGAGGCAATGTTACTATCCTTTTTTCCACACTTGTGCTTCAAAGTAGCACCATGATCTTCATGATAGAGAGTCTCTTATTTTGTCACTTTCATATACTAGTGGGAATTTTTCATTATAGAACTTGTCTTGTATATTCCAACGATGGGCTTCCTCAAATGCCTTAGGTCTTCATGAGCAAGCAAGTTGGATGCACACGCACTTAGTATCTTTTTTGAGATTTCATACACTTATAGCTCTGTAGCATCCGTTGCATTGCAATCCCTACTCACTCACATTAATATCTATTGATGGGCATCTCCATAGCCCGTTGATATGCCTAGTTTATGTGAGACTATCTCCCTCTTTTTGTCTTCTCCACAACCACCATTCTATTCCACCTATAGTGCTATGTCCATGGCTCACGCTCATGTATTATGTGAAAGTTGAAAAAGTTTGAGAATACTAAAGTATGAAACAATTGCTTGGATGAAACCAGGGTTGTGCATGATTTGAATATTTTGTGTGACGAAGATGGAGCATAGCCAAACTATATGATTTTGTAGGGATAAGCTTTCTTTGGCCATGTTATTTTGAGAAGACATAATTGCCTTGTTAGTATGCTTGAAGTATTATTGTTTTTCTATCAATATTAAAATTTTATTTTGAATCTTTCAGATCTGAACATTCATGCCACAATAAAGAGAACTACATGGAAAAATATGTTAGGTAGCATTCCACATCAAAAATTCTTTTTTTATCATTTACCTACTCGAGGACGAGCAGGAATTAAGCTTGGGGATGCTTGATACGTCTCCAATGTATCTATAATTTTTTATTGTTCCATGCTATTATATTATCCGTTTTGGATGTTTAATATGAATTAATATGCTATTTTATATTATTTTGGGGACTAACCTATTAACCGAGAGCCCAATGCTAGTTTCTGTTTTTTTGCCTGTTTTAGAGTTTCGCAGAAAAGGAATACCAAACGGAATGAAACTTTCGCGATGATCTTTCTTGGACCATAAGCAAACCAGGAGACTTGGAGATGAAGTCGGAGATGCAACGATGCGGCCATGAGGGTGGAGGGCGCGCCCAGGGGGTAGGGCGCACCCCCTGCCTCGTGGGCCCCTCGTGGGTCACTGATACGTCTCCAACGTATCTATAATTCTTGATTGCTCCATGCTACTTTATCTACTGTTTTGGACTATATTGGGCTTTATTTTCCACTTTTATATTATTTCTGGGACTAACCTATTAACCGGAGGCCCAACCCAGAATTGCTGTTTTTTTGCCTATTTCAGTGTTTCGAAGAAACGGAATATCAAATGGAGTCCAAACGGAATGAAACCTTCGGGAACGTGATTTTCTCACCGAACGTGATCCAGGAGACTTGGACCCTACTCCAAGATGTAATAGAGGCGGTCACGAGGGTGGGGGCCCCCCCTAGGGCGCCCCCTGCCTCGTGGCCCCCTGTTGCTCCACCGACATACTCCTTCCTCCTATATATACCTACGTATCCCCAAACGATCAGAACAGGAGCCAAACCTAATTCCACCGCCGCAACCTTCTGTATCCACGAGATCCCATCTTGGGGGCTGTTCCAGAGCTCTGCCGGAGGGGGCATCCACCATGGAGGGCTTCTACATCAACACCATAGCCCTCCGATGAAGTGTGAGTAGTTTACTTGAGACCTTCGGGTCCATAGCTAGTAGCTAGATGGCTTCTTCTCTCTTTTTGGATCTCAATACAATGTTCTCCCCCTCTCTCGTGGAGATCTATTCGATGTAATCTTCTTCTTTTTGCGGTGTGTTTGTTGAGACCAATGAATTGTGGGTTTATGATCCAGTTTATCTATGAACAATATTTGAATCTTCTCTGAATTCCTTTATGTATGATTGAATTATCTTTGCAAGTCTCTTCGAATTATCCGTTTGGTTTGGCCAACTAGATTGGTAGTTCTTGCAATGGGAGAAGTTCTTAGCTTTGGGTCCAATCTTGCGGTGTCCTTTCCCAGTGACAGAAGGGGCAGCAAGGCACGTATTGTATTGTTGCCATCGAGGATAACAAGATGGTTTTTTTTATCATATTGCATGAATTTATCCTCTACATCATGTCATCTTGCTTAAGGCATTACTCTGGTTTTTAACATAATACTCTAGATGCATCTTTGGATAGCGGTCGATGAGTGGAGTAATAGTAGTAGATGCGAATCGTTTGATCTACTTGTCTCGGACGTGATGCCTATATACATGATCATACCTAGATATACTCATAACTATGCTCAATTCTGTCAATTGCTCAACAATAATTTGTTCACCCACCGTAGAATACTTATGCTCTTGAGAGAAGCCACTAGTGAAACCTATGGCCCCCGGGTCTATTCTCATCATATCAATCTCCATTACTTTATTACTTGCTTTGTTTTTACTTTGCCTTTTACTTTTCACTTTGCATCTATCTATCAAAAATACCAAAAATATTATTTATCATCTCTATCAGATCTCACTCTCGTAAGTAACCGTGAAGGGATTGACAACCCCTGATCGTGTTGGTTGCGAAGAGCTATCGTTTTGTGTAGGTACGAGGGACTTGTGCGTGGTCTCCTACTGGATTGATACCTTGGTTCTAAAAAACCGAGGGAAATACTTACGCTACTTTGCTGCATCATCCTCTCCTCTTCGGGGAAATCCAACGCAGTGCTCAAGAGGTAGCAAGAAGAATTTCTGGCGCCGTTGCCGGGGAGGCTCACGCAAGCACGTCAACAATCCAAGTACCCATCACAATCCATATCTCTCTCATTACATTATTTGCCATTTGCCTCTCGTTTTCCTCTCCCCCACTTCACCTGTGACGCCCCCGATTTAATCGTACACTAATCATGCACGCAAACGTGTACGATCAAGATCAGGGACTCACGGGAAGATATCACGACACAACTCTAATGGTAAAATAAGTCATACAAGCATCATAATACAAGCCAGGGGCCTCGAGGGCTCGAATACAAGTGCTCGATCATAGACGAGTCAGCGGAAGCAACAATATCTGAGTACAGACATAAGTTAAACAAGTTTGCCTTAAGAAGGCTAGCACAAACCGGGATCTGAGATCGAAGAGGCGCAGCCTCCCGCCTGGATCCTCCTAAGCTACTCCAGGTCGTCGTCGTCAGCCTTGCGTAGTAGTAGGCACCTCTAGTGTAGTAGTCGCCGCCGACGGTGGCGTCTCGCTCTGGCTCCAAAGATCTCGCTTGCTGCAAACCGTAAAGAAGGAAAGGGGGAAAAGGGGAGAAAGCAACCGTGAGTACTCATCCAAAGTACTGCAAGCAAGGAACTACACTACATATGCATGGGTATATGTGTAAGGAGGCCATATGAGTGGACCGAATCGCAGAATGCCGAATAAGAGGGGATAGCTAATCCTATCGAAGACTACGCTCGCAGCCTCCGCCTTCTGCAAAGCAGTAGAAGAGAGTAGACCAAGTCCTCCAAGTAGCATCGCCAAGTAGCATCTCCAAGTAGCATCTCCAAGTAGCATCTCCAAGAGCATCGCATAGTATAATCCTACCGCGATCCTCCTCGTCGCCCGTGGAAAAGCGATCACCGGGTTGTCTGTGGAACTTAGAAGGGTGTGTTTTATTAAGTATCCGGTTCTAGTTGTCATAAGGTCAAGGTACAACTCCAAGTCGTCCATTATCAAGATCACGGCTATTCAATAGATTAACTTCCTGCAGGGTGCACCACATAACCCAACACGCTTGATCCCATTTGGCGGACACACTTTCTGGGTCATGCCCGCCTCGGAAGATCAACACGCCGCAGCCCCACCTAGGCACAACAGAGAGGTCAGCCCGCGGTCTAAATCCTATGCGCCGCAGGGTCCGGGCCCATCGCCTCGAAACACACTCAAGACGTTGCGGCGGCCGGAAATGCACCTAGCAACCTCCATTACAAAGGAAGTTGCGTTAACGCAGTCCAATCCGGCGCTAGCCCGCTCGTCGGCCGACGTAAAGAAGGCTTCGGCTGATACCACGACGCCGGGATACCCATAACTACTCCCACGTAGATGGTTAGTGCGTATAGACCAAATGGCTAGACTCAGATCAAATACCAAGATCTCGTTAAGCGTGTTAAGTATCCGCGAACGCCGAACAGGCCAGCCCACTGCCTCCTAGGTGGTCTCAACCTGCCTGCTCCTCCGCCACAAAGTAACATCGGGGCCGTGGAACCCGTGCCCACCTCTACCGGATGGAGCCACCGTCCTTTCAGCCCCTCATCGTAATCACTTGCGGGTACTCCTCGAGTGACCCGACTTTAGTCACCATCTGTATAGTATGTATGTATGTATAGTATATACTCGTGATCACCTCCCAAGTGATCACGGCCCGATAGTATAGCAAGGCGGTCGACAAGAATGTAGGGCCAATGATGATAAACTAGCATCCTATACTAAGCATTTAGGATTGCGGTAAGGTATCAACAGATGTAGCAACAATGTCGGGCTATGCATCGTAATAGGATCAATCGAAAGTAGTAACATGCTACACTACTCTAATGCAAGCAAGATAGAGGAGAATAGGCGATATCTGGTGATCAAGGGGGGGCTTGCTGGTTGCTCTGGCAAGAAGGAGGGTCATCTTGATGTAGTCGAACACACGGACATCGGCACCGGTCTCAGAGTCTGCCGGAAAGAAGTAACGGAGGGGGAACACAATAAATAACAGAGCAATCAAAGCATAACAAAGTGTAACAAGACAATACGCGGTGTTCGGTGTGCCCTAACGCGGTAGTAGGTGATACTGCGTGAAAGAAACATCCGGAAAGTATTCCGGTGTTTCACGCTTTGACAGGTGATCCGGAGGGGGAAAGTTGCGTGTTCGCTATGCTAGGGATGTGTGGCGGACAAACGGGTTGCGTATCCGGATTCGTCTCGTCGTTCTGAGCAACTTTCATGTAGAAAGTATTTTCATCTGAGCTACGGTTTAATTTATATTAATTTTAAAGTTTTAAAACATTTTCTAATTTATTAATTATTAATTAAATTAACATTATCCGAATAGTGCTTGCCGACGTCATGATGATGTCAGCATGACACCAACGATCAATGTATGCTGATCGGGTCAACGACATGTGGGTCCCGCATGTCATTCATCGTTAGTTAATTAATCACAGCTAATTAGTTGAACTAGTTAATTAGGCTAATCTAATTAGGTTTAATTAAGTTAATTAATTAATTTAACTAATTATTTAATTATTTTTATTTTATTTTTTAAATCCTTTTTTTATTAAAAGTTTTGGGCATGGGGCCCATCATCATAGGCCCTGGGGCCTTGCGGGCCCGGGCTAATGGGCGTGGCACCGCCGACAGACCGGCGCTGCCAACACGAATGGCCACGGCGAGCAGCCAGACCGATGGGCGCCGGCGCGATGCCGCCTGGGAGGGCACGACCAGAGGCTGTGTAGAGCCCCGGATGCGCTGAGGAGGAGGGAGGGCGCCGGGCGCTAACGCTGTATTCTTGGGCCGGCCTTGCGGGCAGCAGCGATGGCCGGCAGAGGCGGCGGGCGCGCCATGGGTCGCGAAAGGAGCGAAGCCGTTCGAGGGCGCGGCCGATTTAACGGCGCCAGGGCGGCAGCGGGAGCCGGGTCGATGGCGGCGCGGCGCAAGGCAGCGAAGCAGCAGCGCCAAGAAGCAAATCAGCAGCGGAGCTGCGGGAGGCAGACACGGCGAGGGTGTTAGGCTGGGCAGCGGGAGCAGTGGGGCGTCGGGGCGGTGCGCGGATGGGCGTCGGCGCCGAACAGCAGGAGCGACGGCACGCAGCGGCCCAGGCGCAGCGTGTCGACGTGTCTTGCGTCAGGGGACGGCGCATGGGCGCGCGATGGCCGGCGAGTAGAGGGGGAGCTCACGGGTAATGTAGGGATCGAGGCAGCGGGCTCGGAGAGGGTCGGAGACGCGTCGCCGGCGAGGAGGAGGAAGGCGACGCAGCGGGCACCGGGGGCGCCTGCGAGGTCCGGCGAGGGGGCGCGCGACATCGGCGTCGGCGGGGTTCGAGGGTGCGGTTGCCTCGGGCGAGGGCCGATGGGGATGGATCCCGATCCAGAACTGGATCGGGGAAATAGGGGCAGTGGGAGCGAGTGGGGAGGAGGTTAGGGTTTCGGGGGAGTTTAGTAGGGGGTTTAAGTGGGCCGACCCGGTTGAATGGCCAGCTGGGCTGAGGCCCAGCGGGGGGGTCTTTCTTTTCCTTTTGTTTTGTTTTATTTTCTGTTTTGCCTTTCTTTATTATTTTTTTTCTTTTCTATTTTATTCTTTTAGTTTTTGTTTTATAAAATATAAATACAACTCCTAAATTAATGTTATAACTTATTCTACTGTCCCAAAAAGTTTGACACCTAATTAAAATAGTTTGCATTATTGTAATTTTTAAAAGGCATTTAATTAATTGTCATAGCTGCTGTTTTAATTACTATAGAGCCTTTAAACATTTTATAAAAGTGTGGTTTCTCCACCATAGTTACTTCTGCACCATTGGGCACAAACCAAACATTTTAGTTTTAAAGTTTGAAAATTTTGATGTTTGCCTTTTATTAAATTTTGAATTTGAATTGGTTTTTGAACTAACGCGGGATTATCAACAATAACTGCGATGACGTGGCATCACTAACGGGGATTACTGTAGCCTAATTACCCGGGCATCACAATTCTCCTCCACTACAAGAAATCTCGTCCCGAGATTTAAGAGGGGAGTAAGGGGGAAAGTTCTGGTTACGATATCCTAATGTATCTTCTCGAAGAAGTTAATCCCTTCCGTTGATGTCTTCAATTCTTTATTCCAATGCGTCATGATAAACTTGTCATCATTTCTTCGGGAACTCCATCGTACTTACGAAAGGATAAGGGGCAGCTCAGCTACGACAGAATGCTTTTGAGGGAAACAATCTGGGTTAACCCATGATTGAGTATAAGATTATCTCTCGAGTTGAACATATGAAATACATCGAGAGTAAGGTACGAAGGTACAATAAGAGGTTCCAAGCGGATAGATAGTTGCTCGAAGTCTGAACCAGAATGAGAAAGGGGTTCAGAGTAGCGAGAGTAAGTATTGCGTCTGATACCAGAATAGATCACTAGGACGGTGGCCCGTGAATTGCATACGAGGCCACGTGCGAGGGGCGAAGAGAACCATTTTCCCGCTCGTTGCAGCGAGGCGGACCAATAGGCAAAGTTCTCGTCCATCGGTGGTTACCGAAATGTCATCAACAATAGTAACAGGGTCTTGCTGACAGAATTGTACACCGGGGTGTTTATATAAGCAGGAGAATATTACTGCTTAGATCACAAGAAGGTTTAAACAAACCAACTGAAAGGAAAATTGGTTATCAGGTTTAAACAGAACAATGGAAAGGAAAATGTGTATACACACATATTTCGGGGGTATATCCTTCCCAAGGACAATCGGAGCATGATATCCTTGACAGGATAGAAAGTAGAAAACCATTTAGGTAAGGGGGGAGGAACCTCATGATATTACCCATACAACGGTGTTAGGATAAATGATAAAGAAAAACTAGCATTGTGCTTCAAATGCTCTTATTGAAGATCGAAGTACCACAGACATGCTTCGAGATAGCATTGACATGGTCTTCAAGCAAAGGTCGGACATTTGGATACACAAAGGATTCATCGGGAACAACTTATAGAATAAGTCTTTCAATTTCCTCATCGAAGACTGGTTAACATTGCTAAAAGGAAGAACTATAACAATAGGCCCTCCAGCCAGGTGTGCTAGGCATGACATCACCTTACCGGGTCATATAAAGACCAGTGTTATAACTCTTGGAAAATGTTCCAACCATCATATCGACCGAGATTCGCACTGATCAGTGTTAGGATACCTCAAACTCACGATGCTTGAGGAGAAAAGGTGCAATACAAATTGACGAGATGACTTCGAAGATTCTCGGGAGATGAACCATGAAGTAATTTCCGTTAACAAGAGTTCATCATTAACCCAAGGAGAGGACAAGGAGGTGGCTGATGAACTCCGCGACAATTCATCAAAATTTCCAAAGGATGGATTTCCACAATTATGTGAACAAGGAGATAACAATTGTCAGATCAAAATGATATATTGATGTATGTTCGAGGGAAACATACACAATTAACATTGGTTGAGAGGTGCGCCCGAAATATGGGTTGGGTTGCACGAGCAATGTCAGAATGGTGATTCAATAATCAATAGTCTAAGCATGAATGGCCGAACATTAACTTCAAAGCAATAGGGTTGCTAGAAGTGCGGAATCCAAACAGCATCGTTCACTTGTTGGTACCCCGGTCGGGATCAACACAAGGACCAAGAAAAATGGTGATGGTGAGAAGTATCACTATACCAAGAATCCTTAAGAGGTGGTGAAATTCCCACGGCATTCTTGACGTAAGGGTGGTAATACTCCAAGGTAAAGAAGAACAATGATGGGTAGCAAGGAATTCAAGGTATATCACGAAACACGAACAAGTTTGTGTTGGAGGGAAGGCAATAAAGTGGTCGATGATACACAATCATCGAGGGCAAGGATGGTATTTCTCATCATGAATTCAATTGATATCATGTAAGAGCTCAAAATGTTGATGATGATCACGACACAATTGTTGAGAGGTTTATGCAGGTGTAATCGATCTGCGATGACATCAAGTCAAAGAAATGATGAAGCGAAAGGTTATTGGAACCACGGACACGACACAAACTCGAAACCAAGCTTGTTGTTCAAGGCGAAATGATATGACGAGGAGGATTGACGTAAGGTTAGTTCATCGTCGAAAATTGTGCTCCGGGAGGAAGGACCGTAGCATGCTTAAAATTTAGCATGGTAATGATATAGCCGATCAGGCTAGGGATGACGTGATCGAGTACAAACTCATAAGCAAAGAAGATTACTAAGAGTTGTTTAATCGCGATGCGGACTCGATTCAGTTATCGATGTCCTTGAGTGTTTAATAACTCGAAGCACGTGAAAAATTGGAATCAATGAGAATGTAGTACTTGATGAAGAACTCATAAGAAGTTATGCAGTTCCGTGACAATCTCGAGATACCAGGGGGTAATACTCGAAGACGGATCAAAGTAGAGGTTGGACTGGGGTATTGATCCGTAGAAGACAAGTGCTTGAACTTGTCCGAGAAATTGGATCAAGGAAGAACAATATGGTCGGAAACCACGATTGCAAAAGACCAAATCCCAGATATAAGATGAAATTATATCAAGGGGATAATTATTGTTTACGAGAAGCTTACATGACAAGATCTACATCGTGTCCATGGGCATGAACACAAGTTCAAGGTCGACTCCCACTTCTCCAAAGCATAACCTTACAGTCACTTCTCGTTTCGATAATGGCATTAGTGTTGAAAGTTTTACTTGGTGAAATATCAGATGAGTATGACCCGTGAAAACTTCCGAGTCCACACATATTAAGGAAGGCATAGCAGGGCATCTTAGGAACATATACCAAAAACTTCGGGGTAAATAATACAAGCTCAAAAGTAGAGCATTGTTCAAAAGTAGATGATATAATTTACCAAAAGCATTATATACCCATGGAAAGGCTCTCAAGGTTATTCAATATGAAGGACACTGTCGGATAAAATCCAACAAAGGAAACGATGGTCCACAAGGGATCTGATGTGAGCATCAGTACTCAACCAGAGGAAGAAGAAGGCACGTGCATCATATTATAGAACATATGAATAATTCGATGCTTAGATGACAAAGGACTTACGATTTCCAAAACAAAGGATCAAAGGCAGTCGCTCTGATCAAGGGATGGATAATTTGGATAGACCAGAGGCACAATTGGCGACAAATAGTTTGGTCGAGAACCAGCTCATGTTCAAAACTGATGTCTGAGCCGGAAAGATAATTTAGAAGGGTTGATAGATGATTGTGTGCATTCGCACACATGTTGAATCAATAGGATCAAAATGACGGTGCCTAAGGATGCTAACGAATATTGCCAGACATATGGAAAGCATTCATAGTGCAAGCAGACAAGTATTGCAGAGCAATAAGCTACTAAGGATTTTTGGAGGATCAAATAGTATTTCGAAGACCAATGTGAAACACATGAACAAGTGGGGTTAAACGGATACTCGATAAGGGCGAGAAATTAACCATAGGGGTATTCAGGTGGCAAAGAACTGCTAGGCACTAGGCACAAAGTATTCTCGGAATAATAGAGAAAACTTCGAGGTATCTTGTAATAACAAGATCAATGGGGGATGATCGTATGAATGGCAAGTGTAAGTAGTTATCCATAAGGATGTTTCGGTGGTAGGGAATTGCAAACGCAACAGGCACAAGGTCTCGAGAGAATATCGAAGAGTATCTTCTTCTTCTGGTGCAGCAGGCGGTCATCGGTAACAAGGGGCTCTCCGGGAGAAAGTACTTGCGAGAACCTAAAGTTAGTTTTGTTTTTAGCAAAATCATTTAACCCGAATAGAAGAGAGTTCAGAGTCCCAGAGTATAGATCGAGGAGTAAAAGATCCTAATAACACCCAATGGCGACGTGGGCCCATGGGCCACACAGCCATGTTAGTAAAAGTTTTGTAAACTCTAGACTCGACTTCGGCCAAGGAGTTGGAAAGGGGATTCCTACAGGCAGTCGGCTCTGATACCAACTTGTGACGCCCCCGATTTAATCGTACACTAATCATGCACGCAAACGTGTACGATCAAGATCAGGGACTCACGGGAAGATATCACGACACAACTCTAATGGTAAAATAAGTCATACAAGCATCATAATACAAGCCAGGGGCCTCGAGGGCTCGAATACAAGTGCTCGATCATAGACGAGTCAGTGAAGCAACAATATCCGAGTACGGACATAAGTTAAACAAGTTTGCCTTAAGAAGGCTAGCGTAAACCGGGATCAGATCGAAGAGGCGCAGGCCTCCCGCTCGATCCTCCTAAGCTACTCTGGTCGTCGCCGTGCACCTTGCACGTAGTAGTAGGCACCTCTAATGTAGTAGTCGCCATCGACGGTGGCGTCTGCCTCTGGGCTCCAAAGATCTTGCTATGCAACCGTAAAGAAGGGAAAGGGGGAAAAGGGGAGAAAGCAACCGTGAGTACTCATCCAAAGTACTGCAAGCAAGGAACTACACTACATATGCATGGGTATATGTGTAAGGAGGCCATATGAGTGGACCGAATCGCAGAATGCCGTAATAAGAGGGGATAGCTAATCCTATCGAAGACTACGCTTCGCAGCCTCGTCTTCAAAGCAGTAGAAGAGAGTAGATCAAGTCCTCCAAGTAGCATCGCCAAGTAGCATCTCCAAGTAGCATCTCCAAGTAGCATCTCCAATAGCATCGCATAGTATAATCCTACCCGCGATCCTCCTCGTCGCCTGTGGAAAAGCGATCACCGGGTTGTCGTGGAACTTAGAAGGGTGTGTTTTATTAAGTATCCGGTTCTAGTTGTCATAAGGTCAAGGTACAACTCAAGTCGCCCTGCTATCAAGATCACGGCTATTCAATAGATTAACTTCCTGCAGGGTGCACCACATAACCCAACACGCTTGATCCCATTTGGCGGACACACTTTCTGGGTCATGCCCGCCTCGGAAGATCAACAGTCGCAGCCCCACCTAGGCACAACAGAGAGGTCAGCCCGCGGTCTAAATCCTATGCGCCAGGGGTCCAGGCCCATCGCCTCGAGCACACCAAGACGCTATCTTGGGCGGTCGGAATGCACCTAGCAACCTCCATTACAAAGGAAGTTGCGTTAACGCAGTCCAATCCAAATACAGCGCGCTCGTCACGTGACGTCAAGAAGGCTTCGGTGATACCACGACGCCGGGATACCCATAACTACTCCCACGTAGATGGTTAGTGCGATAGACCAAATGGCTAGACTCGGATCAAATACCAAGATCTCGTTAAGCGTGTTAAGTATCCGCTGAACGCCGAACAGGCCAGGCCCACTGCCTCCTAGGTGGTCTCAACCTGCCTGCCGCCTCCGCCACAAAGTAACGAATGGGGCCGTCGGGAACCCAGGCCCACCTCTACCGGATGGAGCCACTGTCCTTTCACCCCTCATCGTAATCACTTGCGGGTACTCCTCGAGTGACCCGACTTTAGTCACCATCTGTATAGTATGTATGTATGTATAGTATATACTGTGATCACCTCCCAAGTGATCATGGCCCGATAGTATAGCAAGGCGGTCGACAAGAATGTAGGGCCAATGATGATAAACTAGCATCCTATACTAAGCATTTAGGATTGCGGTAAGGTATCAACAGATGTAGCAACAATGTCGGGCTATGCATCAGAATAGGATCAACTGAAAGCAGTAACATGCTACACTACTCTAATGCAAGCAGTATAGAGGAGAATAGACGATATCTGGTGATCAAGGGGGGGGGGGCTTGCCTGGTTGCTCTGGCAAGAAGGAGGGGTCATCTTTGGTGTAGTCGAACACACGGACATCGACACCGGTCTCAGAGTCTACCGGAAAGAAGTAACGGAGGGGGAACACAATAAATAACAGAGCAATCAAAGCATAACAAAGTGTAACAAGACAATACGCGGTGTTCGGTGTGCCCTAACGCGGTAGTAGGTGATACCGGCGAAAGGGGGAAACATCCGGGAAAGTATTCCCGGTGTTTCACGTTTTCGGACAGGTGATCCGGAGGGGGAAAGTTGTGTGTTCGCTATGCTAGGGATGTGTGGCGGACAAACGGGTTGCGTATCCGGATTCGTCTCGTCGTTCTGAGCAACTTTCATGTAGAAAGTATTTTCATCTGAGCTATGGTTTAATTTATATTAATTTTTAAAGTTTTAAAACATTTTCTAATTTATTAATTATTAATTAAATTAACATTATCCGAATAGTGCTTGCCGCGTCATGATGACGTCAAGATGACACCAACGATCAACAGGCGTTGATCGGGTCAACTGACATGTGGGTCCCGCATGTCATTCACTTTGTTAGTTAATTAATCACGCTAATTAGTTGAACTAGTTAATTAGGCTAATCTAATTAGGTTTAATTAAGTTAATTAATTAATTTAACTAATTATTTAATTATTTTATTTTTATTTTTTAAATCCTTTTTTTATTAAAAGTTTTGGGCATGGGGCCTTGTCATAGGCCCTGTGGGCCTTGCGCGCGCTGGGCTAATGGGCGTGGGCACCGGCCGGGACAGACCCGGGCGCGGCCAACACGAATGGCCACGGCGAGCAGCCAGACCCGATGGGGCGCCGGCGGCCAGTGCCGCACGGGAGGGGCACGACCAGAGGCGGTGTAGAGCCCCCCGGGATGCGCGAAGGAGGAGGAGGCGCCGGGTGCTAACGCTGCCGTTGCCGGGGCGCTGGCAGCAGCGATGGCAGCGCGGAGGCGACGGGCGCGCCATGGGTCGCGAGCGGGAGCGAGCCGGTTCTGGCGCGGCCGATTTAACAGCGCCAGGGCGGCAGCGGAGCCGGGTCGATGGCGATGCGCGGCGGCGCAGCGCGAGCAGCAGCGCGCAAGAAGCAAATCAGCAATGGCTGCTGCGGAGGCGTATTCTGGCGAGGTGTTAAGGCGGCGCCGAGCGATGGGGCGTCGGGCGGTCTTGCGCGGATGGGCGTCGGCGCCGAACAGCAGGAGCGACGGCACGCAGCGGCCCAGCGCAAGCGTGTCGACGGCAGTGTCTTGCGTCGCGGACGCGGCGCATGGGCGCGTGATCGGCGAGTAGAGGGGAGCTCACAGGGTAATGTAGGGATCGAGGCAGCGGGCTCGGAGAGGGTCGGAGACGCGTCGCCGGCGAGGAGGAGGAAGGCGACGCAGTGGGCACCGGGGGCGCCTGCGAGGTCCGGCGACGGGGCGCGCGACATCGGCGTCGGCGGGGTTCGAGGGTGCGATTGCCTCGGGCGAGGGCCGATGGGGATGGATCCCGATCCAGAACTGGATCGGGGAAATAGGGGCAGTGGGAGCGAGTGGGGAGGAGGTTAGGGTTTCGGGGGAGTTTAGTAGGGGGTTTAAGTGGGCCAACCCGGTTGAATGGCCAGCTGGGCTGAGGCCCAGCGGGGGGGTCTTTCTTTTCCTTTTGTTTTGTTTTATTTTCTGTTTTGCCTTTCTTTATCTTTTTTCTTTTCTATTTTATTCTTTTAGTTTTTGTTTTATAAAATATAAATACAACTCCTAAATTAATGTTATAACTTATTCTACTGTCCCAAAAAGTTTGACACCTAATTAAAATAGTTTGCATTATTGTAATTTTTAAAAGGCATTTAATTAATTATCATAGCTGCTGTTTTAATTACTATAGAGCCTTGAAACATTTTATAAAAGTGTGGTTTCTCCACCGTAGTTACTTCTGCACCATTGGGCACAAACCAAACATTTTAGTTTTAAAGTTTGAAAATTTTGATGTTTGCCTTTTATTAAATTTTGAATTTGAATTGGTTTTTGAACTAACGCGGGATTATCAACAATAACTGCGGTGACGTGGCATCACTAACGGGGATTACTGTAGCCTAATTACCCGGGCATCACATCACCCTTGCCATTTTATTCGCCCTCTCTTTCCCAATATCCTCCTCTCTTTCCCGTTTGCCTTTTTCCCATTGCCTTTCTGTTTGCTTGTGTGTTGGATTACTTGTTGCCATGGCGCAAGATAATACCAAATTTTGTGACTTCTCGAATACCAATAATAATGATTTCCTTAGTACTCCAATTGCTCCTCTTAATAATGATGAGTCTTGTGAAATCAATATCGCTTTGCTGAATCTTGTTATGAAAGATCAACTCACCGGCCTTCGTAGTGAAGATGCCGCTACTCATCTAAACAATTTTGTTGATTTGTGTGATATGCAAAAGAAGAAAGATACGCATAACAATATTGTCAAATTGAAGTTATTTCTGTTTTCACTTAGAGATCGTGCTAAAGTTTGGTTTTCGTCTTTGCCTAAAAATAGTATTGATTCTTGGAACAAGTGCAAAGATGCTTTTATCTCTAAGTATTTTCCTCCCGCTAAGATCATCACTCTTAGGAACGATATTATGAATTTTAAACAACTTGATCATGAGCATGTTGCCCAATCTTGGGAAAGAATGAAATTGATGCTTCGCAATTGCCCTACTCATGGTTTGAATTTATGGATGATCATACAATTTTTTTATGCTGGATTGAATTTTGCTTCTAGAAATCTTTTAGATTCGGCCGCGGGAGGCACGTTTATGGAAATTATGTTAGGAGATGCTACAAAATTGCTTGATAATATTATGGCTAATTATTCTCAATGGCACACCGAAAGATCTTCTAGTAAAAAAAGTGCATGCAATAGAAGAAATCAATGTTTTGAGTGAAAAGATGGATGAACTTCTGAAGATGTTTGCTACTAAAAATACTCCTCTTGATCCCAATGATATGCCTTTGTCTACTTTGCTTGAGAATAATAATGAAACTATGGATGTGAATTTTGTTGGTAGGAATAGTTTTGGAAACAACGTGTTAGAGGGGATTTTAATCCTAGGCCTTATCCTAGTAATCCTTCTAATAATTATGGAAATTCCTACAACAACTCTTATGGAAATTTTTATAAGATGCCCTCTGAATTTGAGAGTAGAGTTAAAGAGTTAATGAATTCACAAAAGAATTTTAATGTTTTGCTTGAAGAGAAATTGCTTAAAGTTGATGATTTGGCTAGGAACGTTGATAGAATTTCTCTTGAAATTGATTCTTTAAAGCTTAGATCTATTCCTCCTAAGCATGATATCAATGAGTCTCTCAAAGCCATGAGAATTTCCATTGATGATTGCAAAGAAAAAACCGCTAGGATGCGTGCTTCCAAAGATGCCTTTATTAAAGCGTGTTCTTCCAATTCCTATGAAAATCAAGATGAAGATCTAAAAGTTATTGATATGTCCCCCCATTAAATCTTTGTTTTGCAATATGAATATTGATGAAACTGAATATGATCTTCCTTTACTTAGAAGGCGTTCTAAGAATTCGGAGTTTCTAGATCTTGATGATGAATTTGATAAAAGTGGGATTGAAAGAAATAAAAACCTAGATGTTGCTAAACCCACTATTTTGGATGTCAAGGAATTTAATTATGAAAATTGTTCTTTAATTGGTTGTATTTCCTTGTTGCAATCCGTGCTAGATTCTCCTCATGCTTATAGTCAAAATAAGGCCTTTACCGAACACATTGTTGATGCCTTGATGCAATCTTATGAAGAAATAATTGAGTTGAAAGTTTCTATCCCTAGAAAACTCTATGATGAGTGGGAACCTACTATTAAAATTAAAATTAAAGATTATGAGTTTCATGCTTTGTGTGATTTGGGTGCTAGTGTCTCTACTATTCCCAAAACTTTGTGTGATTTGCTAGATTTCCGTGACTTTGATGATTGCTCTCTAAACTTGCATCTTGCGGATTCCACTATTAAAAATCCTATGGGAAGAATTTATGATGTTCTTATTGTTGCAAATAGGAATTACGTGCCCGTAGATTTTATCGTTCTTGATATAGATTGCAATCCTTCATGTCCTATTATTCTTGGTAGACCTTTCTGTAGAACGCTTGGTGCAATTATTGATATGAAGGAAGGGAATATTAGATTCCAATTTCCCTTAAAGAAGGGAATGGAACACTTCCCTAGAAAGAAAATAAAATTACCATATGAATCTATCATTGAGAGCCACTTATGGATTGCCTACCACAGATGGCAATACCTAGATCTATCCTTGCTTTTATGCCTAGCTAGGGGCGTTAAACGATAGCGCTTGTTGGGAGGGAACCCAATTTTTTTTGTTTTTTTTGTTTTTGCTTCTGTTTAGGAATAAATAATCCATCTAGCCTCTGTTTGGATGTGGTTTTATGTTTTAATTAGTGTTTGTGCCAAGTAGAACCTATAGGATAACCTACGATGATAGTTGATTTGATTCTGCTGAAAAACAGAAACTTTGCGCGCACAAATGTAATTTTGTTAAATCACTGGAACGTGCTTTTGCGTTGATTCTTTTTGATGATGCTGATCAATAAACAAATTTTCCAGGACTTCCTATTTTGGTAGACTTTTTAGAGTTCCAGAAGTTTGCGTTAGTTACAGATTGCTACAGACTGTTCTGTTTTTGACAGATTCTGTTTTGCATGTGTTGTTTGCTTATTTTGATGAATCTATGGCTAGTAAAATAGTTTATAATCCATAGAGAACTTGGAATACAGTAGGTTTAACACCAATATAAATAAATAATGAGTTCATTACAGTACCTTGAAGTAGTCTTTTGTTTTCTTTCTCTAACGGAGCTCACGAGATTTCTATTGAGTTTTGGGTGAATTCTTTTGATGGATTATGGAACAAGGAGTGGCAAGAGCCTAAGCTTGGGGATGCCCATGGAACCCCCAAGATAATCCAAGGACACCAAAAAGTCAAAGCTTGGGGATGCCCCGGAAGGCATCCCCTCTTTCGTCCACTTCCATCGGTAATTTTCTTGGAGCTGTATTTTTATTCACCACATGATATGTGTTTTGCTTGGAGCGTCTTGTATTATTTGCGTCTTTGCTTGTTAGTTTACCACAATCATACTTGCTGTACACACCTTATGAGAGAGCCATACATGAATTGGAATTTGTTAGAATACTCTATGTGCTTCACTTATATCTTTTGAGCGTGATAATTTTTGCTCTAGTACTTCACTTAGATCTTTTAGAGCACGGTGGTGGATTTGTTTTAAAGAAACTATTGATCTCTCATGCTTCACTTAGATTATTTTGAGAGTCATTAATAGCATGGTATTTGCTTAATGTTAATATACTTGGTATTCAAGATATGTGAAACTTTCTTTTGAGTGAATTGAATACTATGATAAGTTTGATGCTTGATAATTGTTTTGAGATATGGAGGTGATAATATCAAAGTCGTGCTAGTTGAGTAATTGTGAATTTGCGAAATGCTTGTGTTGAAGTTTGCAAGTCCCGTATCATGCACGTATGGTTAAAGTTGTGTAACAAATTTGAAACATGAAGTGTACCTGGCTTGTGCATCCTTATGAGTGGCGGTAGGGGACGAGCGATGGTATTTTCCTACCAATCTATCCCCCTAGGAGCATGCGCGTAGTACTTGATTTTTGATGACTTCTAAATTTTTGCAATAAGTATATGAGTTCTTTTGACTAATGTTGAGTCCATGGATTATACGCACTCTCATCTTTCCGCCTTTGCTAGCCTCTTCGGTACCGTGCATTGCCCTTTCTCACCTTGAGAGTTGGTGCAAACTTCGCCGATGCATCCAAACCTCGTGATACGATATGCTCTATCACACATATAAAACTCCTTATATCTTCATCAAAACAGCCACCATACCTACCTATCATGGCATTTCCATAGCCATTCCGAGATATATTGCCATGCAACTTCCATCATCATCATCATCATGACATACATTAATTTTGTCATATTGCCATTGCATGATCATGTAGTTGACATCGTATTTGTGGCAAAGCCACCATGCATTCTTTTTCATACATGTCACTATTGATTCATTGCACCATCCCGGTACACCGCCGGAGGCATTCATATAGAGTCATATCTTGTTCTAGGTTTCGAGTTGTAATCCTTATGTTGTAATCAATAGAAGTGTGATGATCATCATTATTAGAGCATTGCCCAAATAAAAAAAGAGAAAGGCCAAAAGAAAAAAAGGAAAGGCCCAAAAAAAGAGAATAAATAAAAAGGGCAATGCTACTATCTCTTTTCCACACTTGTGCTTCAAAGTAGCACCTTGTTCTTCATGTAGTGAGTCTCATATATTGTGCTTCAAAGTAGCACCTTGTTCTTCATGTAGTGAGTCTCATGAGTTGTCTTTTTATACTAGTGGGAATTTTTCATTATAGAACTTGGCTTGTATATTCCTACGATGGGCTTCCTCAAATCTCCTAGGTCTTCGTGAGCAAGCGAGTTGGATGCACACCCACTAGTTTTCTTTTGTTGAGCATTCATAGCTCTAGTGCATCCGTTGCATGGCAATTCCTACTCCTCATGTTGACATCAATTGATGGGCATCTCCATAGCCCGTTGATTATCCTCGTCAATGTGAGACTTTCTCCTTTTTGTCTTCTCCACACAATCCCCACCATCATATTCTATTCCACCCATAGTGCTATATCCATGGCTCACGCTCATGTATTGCGTGAAGGTTGAAAAAGTTTGAGATTATTTAAGTATGAAACAATTGTTTGGCTTGTCATCGGGGGTATAGAAGTTGGGAACATCTTTGTGTGACGAAAATGAAGCATAGCCTAACTATATGATTTTGTAGGGATGAACTTTCTTTTGCCATGCTATTTTGAGAAGACATGATTGCTTTCATTAGTATGCTTGAAGTATTATTATTTTTGTGTCAATATGAACTTTTGTCTTGAATCTTTCGGATCTGAATATTCATGCCACAATTAAGAAGATTTACATTGAAATTATGCCAAAGTATCACTCCGCATCAAAAATTCTTTTTTTATCATTTACCTACTCGAGGACGAGCAGGAATTAAGCTTTGGGATGCCTGATACGTCTCCAACGTATCTATAATTTTTTATTGCTCCATGCTACTTTATCTACTGTTTTGGACTATATTGGGATTTATTTTCCACTTTTATATTATTTTTGGGACTAACCTATTAACCAGAGGCCCAGCCCAGAATTGCTGTTTTTTTTGCCTATTTCAGTGTTTCAAAGAAACGGAATATTAAACGGAGTCCAAACGGAATGAAACCTTCGGGAACGTGATTTTCTCACCGAACGTGATCCAGGAGACTTGGACCCTACTCCAAGATATAACAGAGGCGGTCACGAGGGTGGGGGGCGCCCCCCCCCCCCCTAGGGCGCGCCCCCTGCCTCATGGCCCCCCTGTTGCTCCACCGACGTACTCCTTCCTTCTATATATACCTATGTATCCCCAAACGATCAGAACATGAGCCAAAAACCTAATTCCACCGCCGCAACCTTCTGTATCCACGAGATCCCATCTTGGGGCCTGTTCTGGAGCTCCGCCGGAGGGGGCATCCACCACGGAGGGCTTCTACATCAACCCATAGCCCCTCCGATGAAGTGTGAGTAGTTTACTTCAGACCTTCGGGTCCATAGCTAGTAGCTAGATGGCTTCTTCTCTCTTTCTGTATCTCAATACAATGTTCTCCCCCTCTCTCGTGGAGATCTATTCAATGTAATCTTCTTCTTTTTGCGGTGTGTTTGTTGAGACTGATGAATTGTGGGTTTATGATCCAGTTTATCTATGAACAATATTTGAATCTTCTCTGAATTCTTTTATGTATGATTGAGTTATCTTTGCAAGTCTCTTCGAATTATCCGTTTGGTTTGGCTAACTAGATTGGTAGTTCTTGCAATGGGAGAAGTGCTTAGCTTTGGGTTCAATCTTGCGGTGTCCTTTCCAAGTGACAGAAGGGGCAGCAAGGCACGTATTGTATTGTTGCCATCGAGGATAACAAGATGGGGTTTTTATCATATTGCATGAATTTATCCCTCTACATCATGTCATCTTGATTAAGGCGTTACTCTGTTTTTAACTTAATACTCTAGATGCAAGCTGGATAGCGGTCGATGAGTGGAGTAATAGTAGTAGATGCAGAATCGTTTCGATCTACTTGTCTCAGACGTGATACCTATATACATGATCATACCTAGATATACTCATAACTATGCTCAATTCTGTTAATTGCTCAACAGTAATTTGTTCACCCACCATAGAATACTTATGCTCTTGAGAGAAGCCACTAGTGAAACCTATGGCTCCCGGGTCTATTCTCATCATATCAATCTCCATTACTTTAATCCCCCGCAAAAAAAATCTCCATTACTTTATTACTTGGTTTGTTTTTACTTTGCCTTTTACTTTTCACTTTGCATCTATCTATCAAAAATACCAAAAATATTATTTATCATCTCTATCAGATCTCACTGTTGTAAGTGACCGTGAAGGGATTGACAACCCCTGATCGCGTTGGTTGCGAGGAGCTATCGTTTTGTGTAGGTACGAGGGACTTGTGCGTGGTCTCCTACTGGATTGATACCTTGGTTCTCAAAAACTGAGGGAAATACTTACGCTACTTTGCTGCATCATCCTCTCCTCTTCGGGGAAATCCAACGCAGTGCTCAAGAGGTAGCAGTCTCCTGACATAGTTCCTTCGCCTATATATACTCTTATACTCTAAAAACATCCAGGGGAGCCACGAAACCACTTTTCCACCACCGCAACCTTCTGTACACGTGAGATCCCATCTAGGGACCTTTTCGAGCGTCCTGCCAGAGGGGGATTTGATCACGGAGGGCTTCTAAAGCAACACCATTGCCTCTCCGATGAAGCTTGAGTAGTTTACCACAGACCTACGGGTCCATAGCTAGTAGCTAGATGGCTTCTTCTCTCTCTTTGATTCTAAATACCATGTTCTCCTCGATATTCTTGGAGATCAATTTGATGCAATATTCTTTTGCAGTGTGTTTGCCGAGATCCGATGAATGAATTGTGGATTTATGATCAGATTATCTATGCATATTATTTGAGTCTTCTCTGAATTCTTATATGCATGATTTGATATCTTTGCAAGTCTCTTCGAATTATCGGTTTAGTTTGGCCTACTAGATTGGTTTTTCTTGCAATGGGAGAAGTGCTTAGTTTTGGGTTCAATCTTGCGGTGTCCTTTCCCAATGACAGTAGGGGCAACAAGGCACGTATTGTATTGTTGCCATCGAGGATAATAAGATGGGGTTTTCATCATATTGCTTGAGTTAATTCCTCTACATCATGTCATTTTACTTAAAGCGTTGCACTGTTCTTATGAACTTAATACTCTAGATGCATGCTGGATAGAGGTCGATGTGTGGAGTAATAGTAGTAGATGCAGGCAGGATTCGGCCTGCTTATCACGGACGTGATGCCTATATTCATGATCATTGCCTTATATATCTTCATAACTTTGCGCTTTTCTATCAATTGCTCAACAGTAATTTGTTTACCCACCGTATGCTTTCTTTAAGAGACAAGCCTCTAGTAAAACCTATGGCCCCTAGGTTCTATTTTCCATCATATATTTTCATATCTATAGACCAAAAACCCAAAAATACCTTGCTGAGTTTTATTTTGTTTTACATTTAGTAATCTTTTATGTCTATCTCTATCAGATCTCATCCTTGCAAGTGACCATGAAGGGATTGACAACCCCTTTATCTCATTGGGTGCAAGTGTTTGATTGTTTGTGCAGGTGCATAGATTGGAGACTTGCTTGTACCTCCTACTGGATTGATACATTGGTACTCAAACTAAGGGAAATACTTATCTCTACTTTGCTGCATAACCCTTTCCTCTTCAAGGGAAAAACCAATGCAAGCTCAAGACGTAGCACTTATCTAAGATCTTGGAGTAGATCTTGTGCTCTAGGAGTTCTGGATTGAACTCTTGCTGCCATATCAGCCTACATTCGCCTCTAGGGCGATATCTAGCGCAACACGTTGAAGTTGTTCCTTTAACACTTGTGTTGTACACATTGTAGCAGCAAAGTGGAGTTGCTCCTCCACAACCTTTGTGCTGCTTCACTTGAGCAACCATTCCTTCCCACTATAACCACCGCAGAAAATTGGGTAGCCTCCAGACTTGAGCCATTGCTAGGTATAGGTCATGGCCTAACTGACACTGAAGGAAGGGGTGAAAATTATATTCTTCCTCCATTGCACACACAGGACATCTACTTGTAGGCTCCAAACCAATTCTATTCTTATTCTGCCAAGTGAGAAGAGCATCAGTGGCCAAACGTCATGCAAAATTTCCTATAGTAGGAGGAGCACCACAGCTCTAGATAAACTTCCAGCAAGTCCTCCTGCCAGATGGCATCGAGCTTGATGAGTCCAAAGTACGTCGTTGAGCTTCATCAAACACAAGGGAATAACACTTTTAACTGTGAATAACCCAAACTTGCCAGACGTCCATGCAAGGACATCCTCATCTAGTCTGGGTGAGGCCCGGATCTTCCTAATCTCCTCCACGCCCGTAGAGACAGAGTAATTTGTGAGAAGCTCATCCTTCCAAGAACCATTGTCATTTAAAGTCAGAGACAAACCAGATAGGATACCCCCTGCTGTGAGATAGTGTAGGATCGAAAGTATGTCTAGAGGGGGGGTGATTAGACTACTTGACCAAATAAATACTCAACCTTCTCCAAATTTTAGTTCTTGGCAGATTTTAGCAACTTAGCACAAGTCAAGCAATCACAATAAAATTCAAGCAAGCATGCAAAGAGTATATGAGCAGCAGAAAGTAAAACATGCAATTTGCAAGAAAGTAAATGGGGGGAGTTTGGAGGGAGCAAACACAATGTTGACACGGAGATTTTTGGCGTGGTTCTGATAGGTGGTGCTATCGTACATCCACGTTGATGGAGACTTCAACCCACGGACGATAACAGTTGTGCGAGTCCACGGAGGGCTCCACCCATGAAGGGTCCACGAAGAAGCAACCTTGCCTATCGCATCATGGCCATCACCCACGAAGGACTTGCCTCACTATGGTAGATCTTCACGAAGTAGGCAATCTCCTTGCCCTTACAAACTCCTTGGTTCAACTCCACAATCTTGATGGAGGCTCCCAAGTGACACCTAACCAATCTAGGAGACACCACTCTCCAAAAGGTAATAGATGGTGTGTTGTTTGTGAACTCCTTGCTCTTGTGCTTCAAATGATAGTCTCCCCAACACTCAACTCTCTCTCTCTCAGATTTGTCTGTGGTGGAAAGATGATTTGAGTGGAAAGCAACTTGGGGGAGGCTAGAGATCAAGATTCATATGGTAGGATTGGAATATCTTGGCCTCAACACATGAGTAGGTGGTTCTCTCTTAGAAAATGAGTAGTGGAAGTGTAGGTTTGTTCTGATGGCTCTCTCTACGAATGAAGAGTGGGTGGAGGGGTATATATAGCCTCCACACAAAATCTAACCGTTACACACAGATTCCCAAACTTGGTGGGACCAAATCAGCAGACTCGGTCAGATCGATTTAGTTCAAAATGTGAATGTTAGGATTTTCGGTGGGACCGATATGCTAGGGTTAGGGCATAACGTAATCTTGATGTGACCAATCGCATAAACTCGTTGGGACCGATTTCAGCAATAGGTACACAGAGGGTTGGTCAGGCAAACTCGATGGGACCGATTCACTGACTTCGGTGGGACCAAAGTGTTACGAAAAGGAAACAGGGAGTTTGCAATGCAGACTCGATGGGACCGATTTGCTCTTTCGGTGAGACCGAAATGTTACAAAAAGGAAACAGAGAGTTTGCATTCCCATCTCGGTGCGACCGAGATCCCTTTCGGTGAGACCGGAGTAACTAGGGTTTGTGGCAGTGGCTATGTCAAGTGAAACTCGATGGCGCCGGATAGATCAAATCGGTGGGGCCGAACTTGACTTTAGGTTTAGGACATATGTGGAAAGGAGAAAGTGGTTGAGGGTTTTGGAGCATGTCACTAAGCATTTTGAGCAAGTAAGTCATTAAGCAACACCTCATCCCCTTTTAGTAGTATTGGCTTCCCTATGGACTCAATGTGATCTTGGATCACTAAAATGAAAATGTAGAGTTTTGAGCTTGTTGCCAATATATGTCCTTTGCATTTTGAGGGGTCCACATCTCTAGTCCATGCCATGCCAAACATTGAACTTCCTGAAATGATTATCTTGAAATAGGATTAGTTCAATGTACTATATGTTGTTAAGAATTACCAAAACCACCCAGGGATTAGTTGCACTTTCAATCTCCCCCTTTTTGGTAATTGATGACGACATATAGATCAAAGCTTCGATAAGAATTGAAGTACATTGTCGCTTTGAGAAGTATGTGATAAGTAAGAGCTCCACCTAAATTTGTGCATTGTTAAAGTTTGCTTTGGACTGCAAATGCATAATCTGTTAGGATCATGTGTTACTCTTCCATGTCACATACATCTTTGTGGAGCGCTCAAAATGATAATAAATAAGAACAAGCACTCATCACCAAGGCAAAGTGAATGATCATACATGAGATAGATAATGTCAACATCGAAGCATAAGCATAAAGAGTGATATGATCAAGCACATGATCATACAAAGTATCTCACACACACAGACATAATGTATCTCAAATAGGCAAGTAAAGCAAATAAGTAGCAAAAAGAGACAACTCTCTCTCTCTATCTCTCTCTGAAGCCTATGATCTATACACTTTCTCCCCCTTTGTCAACAAGTTACCAAAAAGCTCAAAAATGCATAGTGCTATGCGTCTCTCTAGGCTTGATCTTCGGGAGGTGGTGTTGAGATGACTCCAAGGACGAATGCTTCTGTAGATGTTGTTGGAGCTGGAGGGGTTGCCACTGGAGGGGCAACAGGAGTTGTGGGAGCTGTGGCTGCAGGTGCTAAAGTTGTAGCTCTAGTGTCTGTCATTGGCACTGCTGCAGACCTCGGTGCCCTAGGCACCCTGTGGAACACCTATGTAGTAGCTTTGCCCTTTCTCTCCTGAGCTTCTTCTGGAGTTCTTCAATAGCTGTCTGAATCTCAGTTACTTTCAAGTCCAGATCATAGAATTTAGTCTCTGTTATCCTCTCCAAGCTCTCCCGGTTCTGAGTCAGGGTAGCTAGTCCTTTCTCAACCCTCAGGATTGATTGAATCAAAAACCCAAGCTGGTCTTGTTTGGACTTGAGAAAGACTTCTAAAGCCTCTGCTGCACTTGGCATCTTTGCTACTTTTGCTGCCCTAGCCCTCTCCTTCTTCTCATGAGCTGCAACTGAAGATGGATCATTAGCATCCATGACAACGGTGTTGTCCTCAAATTCAGGCAGCAAAGGAAGGTGTTCTTTGTCCTAAAGATACACTTTTTTGAGGAATTAGACAATAGGAGAGGCTCCTACTATGTTTTCATATGGGGGTTGTTACATAGTTACAACTCATGTACAAGGGGTGTTGCACATGTTCAGCCCCTAGGGTGGGGGTGAGCAAGCTAAAGAAAAGTACAAGTGTTAGGTTAAAGAGTGTACAAACGAGGCAATGGAGGCACCAAGGGCCTCTTTAGTTCTATGTTGCAGCAAGCTAAAGTCTTCGATGAATCTACTAAGCTAGGTGTCAATATTGGGGATGATGCCGCTGAAGTGTTTATTGTTCCTTTCTTTCCATAGGCTCCAAGCAGCGATCAGGAATATATCAAAGAAGAACAGTGGCCCATCCCAAGTTTGGTGCATCCCATGGAGGAGTTGGAGCCTACATGAATATAAGGGCCAAACAATGCCAAGTTTGTTCCAATAGGCTTGACTGAACGAACATGAGAAGATCATGTGGTCAACCGTTTCCTCAACTTGCATCCCAAGCAGGCATGTGTGGTCATCACCAATGTTGAAATGCCTTCGTTTCAGCATATTCCTAGTGTTGAGACGATTATGAATGAGAAGCCACCTGAAGACCTTGATCCGCATAATGCAGTGTGATTTCCATAAGTGTGAGAAGGTAGGATGTGTATCAGCCTCTCTAAAGCAGCACTTATAATAATCGGTTGCTCTGAAGTCAGTTTTTCCCCAAGCATAATACCAAACACCATTCGTGGAGGTGGAGGGTTGCAAGTGCATGGATATTTCCTGGAGATCACGGACCTCCTCCAGCGCTTGGGGAGACAAGGGTAGGTGAAAGGTTTCATCAATCGTCGTGCTGCCCAAGAAATCTTCAACTGACACGTCTTCATTGGTGGCGAAGGAGAAGGCACGGGGGTGAGTGGTCTCAAGCACATCATCACCCCAAAGATCTTTCCAGAATAGGGCCGTCGAGCCAGAAACGATCCGAACACGTGAGACTCCCCTAAAGACGCTTGTGAGCTTGAGGATATCACGCCACCAGAAGGATCCCATAGGCTCAGCTGCATGTGGGATTTTATCCGTATAGTAGTTGTCCCGAAGAAGACTCACCCAGGTGATGTCCATCTTGTTATAAAATTTGTGTAAGAATTTCAAGAGGAGCGCTTCGTTCTGGAGCTTAATGTTGATCACCCCAAGACCACCATGTTTCTTGGGCTTGCAAACCATCTCCCATGTACCCAAAGAGCTGCACTTGTCACCTTGTTCTGTATTTTTAGTCCAAAGGCATCTTCTTCTTATCCTGTCGAGCATCTCGATCAATTTTGGAGGGAATTTCAGGTTACACATGGCGTATATGAGGAGGGAAGTGACCGTGACGTTGAGCCAAGAAAGTTTGCCTCCATAAGACATCATGGCAATCGTCGAGGTGAGGCGCCGTTCTGCAGAGAAAACCAGCGGTATAAGATCCAGTACCGTTGGTTTAGACGTGCCAAGAGGTAGCCTGAGGTATGTGAAAGGCATTTTTCCTACAGAACAGCCGAAAACACGTGCCAAATCAGCTGCCACGTCGGGAGGGGTGTTGATCGGCACAAGAGTGGACTTGTGAAAGTTGTTTTTCAGGCCGATGGACGACGCGTAATCCGTCAGAATACCTTTGACAGTGGCGGCCTGCTAAGGACAGGCAGGTAAGACTAAGATTGTATCATTCGCGTACTGGATAACCGGATAATCTGTTTGGCCTGCGCACGGGAAGGTGAGTTGAATTCGCCCTTGTCTAAATGCCTCATTAATTGCAGCTTGTAGGCGCGGCAAGGACAAAAATTAGAGATACACTTCTTGCTTCTTGGAATTGATTAGCTCTTGGATGTGTGGAGCATATCCACAAGATCTCTTCTGGTCAGCTGCTATCCTTTTGATTGTCTCTACAATCAGGCTCATGACCTTGAATTTCTGTGGCACAACATCAAACAACTGCAGCAAGTTGATGGAATGGCCTCTGATCATCCTGTGATCTCTAGATTTGCGCAACAAAGTGTGCCTCAAAATAGTGTTTATAGTGGCCAAACCAGATAGCAGATAGTAGACTGATCCAAACTTGTGTGTTTCCAAGGCCTCATCTGGATTTTCCTTATACATATTGGCCATGGTGTTGTGATCCTTCTTCTTCTCAACATACACATCTATTTGATGTTCTTCTTCTTTAGGGGCATTTATGAGCCTAGACCACTCATCAACAGTTGATTGGTGCCTCCGTCCTTCTGTCATCCACACAATTCTTCCATCTGGATAGAAATGAGTTGTTGAGTAGAATTGCATAATGAGCTCATCATTCCATTTGGTGAGCTTCTGACCAACAAAGTCATCAACACCATTAGCTTTGAAGCTTTCATGCACTCCTGGAAAATGATCAGCAATAGCATCAATGAATTTCCAGTCCACCCATCTCATATCATTGACTATGGGTTTCTTATCCAGCAATACTGTCTCATAGAAATCCTGTTGCTTTTTGGTGTGGAACCTGTAGTCCATTGCTGTCCTCCTCCTCACAGCATAAGGATCAGCTTGTCTCCACTTCCTGAGACCATCATCCTTTCTCTCCTTCATATCTTCAGCCACTCGGTGATTGTCATTGTGGTCTAGAATCTTGGGCTTGAGCTTTCTAAGCACTTGGGCTTCGGCTTCTTTAGCAGCTTCAGGCACTGGGGCCTTTTTCTTCTTTGTAGCAGGTATATTTCTGGTACTTCTCTTTGGAGCTTGAGCTGGAGCTTTGGGGGCTGTCTTGGGCTTTGAAGGAGCTGCCCCAGACTTGATGGCATCCCCCATCAGCTTCTGTGCCTTTGCAGGAGGTGCTTGAGCAGCAACCTCTTCTTCCTATTCCTCTTCACTTTCAGAATCCTTCCTCATTGAAGAATTTCCAATCACTCTAGCTGTTGTTTTCTGACCCTCTTCTTCCCTTCATCACTTGCTTTTAGCTCAAGTGAGAAGACCATAGTTTCTTGAGTGGAAGTTCTGGCCTTTGACAGGGGAACTCTCCTGGCAGGTGCCTTCTTCTGCACTCTAGGTTTTGCTGCAGCACCAGTTCTATATTCCTATTTCAACACTTTCTTTTTGGACCTAACTTCCTCCTCAGCAGCCACATAGTCCTCATCCTCTGAATCTGAGGTTTTCTTCTTCCTTGTCCTTGTTGCTGCCTTGGGCAAGTTGCTTGGAGTGCTCCTGTTGCCATCATCAGAACTGCTGGAGGGACTAGTGCCCTCACTCATGCGCACTTGCTCTGCTGACTTGTTCTGGTTATCACTCTGGTCAGACATTCTGCACAGCAAACTGAGAACTGTCCCTGTGAATAGATGTAGATGAGGTAGAGTAGATGAGCATCACAAAGTGCAGAGTTTTTGCAAAAGGAATGAGTCAAAAAATTACTTTTAGTTTTCTACAGGAAGCATTTCGGATCTAATGATTTGTAAAACTTGGTGACACCGAAGCAACTTTGGAGTCTAAACATGTGGAATCAATCAGACCAAGGCACAGTTCTGTGACTCCGAGTTTGCTAGGGTTTCACAAAGTCCTGGTATCGGTCACACCGATTTGCAATTTTCGATCAGACCGAAAATCGCTTGTGCTTTGGCCTAAGCCAAATTGGTGGAACCGATTCCTACAACTCGGTCGGTGCAAGATGAGTCCGGCAGAAACCTGACCCTAAATTTTCAATTCAAATCTAGTCTAATGGAGATTCTCTGTGGATGGATTGATCTCATAAGTGGAATAGAACATGGCATTGACCTTGTGCGCAGAATCGGAAGTAAAAGGAGTGCACAAGGGGTCAAACTCATACCCTAGTTCGGCGATGAGTGCCCTACGACAACAACGGCGACGAAGAAATTCGTTGACAGCGGCGGAGACCAGCGGCGGGAGGTTGCTGGCGACGAGGTGACGATCCAGAGACTCGAGAGGCAGAGCAGGACACGCGCGGGCTACAGGGTTTTGAAGTGATTTCCAAAATCTGGCCCGTCAGTATTTATATCCTGACACTATCGGTGTGACCGAGTGGAACAACTCGGTGGCACCGAGATGCAGAATTGCAAGCGGTTACTTCAACTCGGTGAGACCGAAAGGTTCTAATCGGTTGCACCGAGACTGAAACTTGATCAACCCAGTGAACTCGGTGTGGCCGAAATGGAGGAGTCGGTCAGACCGAAATACACAGTGAGGTTTTGGAAGTTTTAAGTCTATGAGAAAACGGGACTCTGAGGGCTCCTCACACAGAGGGTTTGAATTTGACTTCGATCAAACTTTGTGATGTAGCATGAATAGAGTTTGAGAAGAGAAAAGCATAGATAGCTAGAGGGAGTTCTTAGGCATTCTTGTCCATCCATTTGGCAAAAATAAGAAACTCCAAACAATCAAAGCAACAAATGGATGTCCTCGAATGATAAAAAGTATGCAACCAACATGCTCACGCAATAAAATGGCAAATGAAATATGTGGCAAAGCATGCACAATCACTCTAGCATCTATCAAGCAATTGGCGATGACTAGGTCATCTATATATGAGTATATTGACTTAGGAGTCAAATGAGAACATTTGATCATAGGTCATACTCATCGTTTAAGCACAAGTGGGGTTACCAGTTTTACATAAAGCATTGTTGTGTTCACACCATTAGAGTTGCTTTAGCTCAATTCTTAGAGTAAAGCTCACCCTAGATGTGATATTCCCCCTAAGAGGGATCAACTAACCTTGGGTTTTGTCGATGATGACCTCATGTAGATATCGAAGATGTGGATGCTCATTGTTGATGTAGATCGTTTGAAGCAATCCATTGGAGTGAGTTGCACTTTCAATACCTACATGGGTTAGTCGCACAAGCAACAAACAAGTATATCCATAGACATAGAGTGAAGCACACACATGATGATGTCCATGGAAGCATTAGGTTACCTTGTCCTTGTCTTAACAACAAGAGGGTTTGTGACTCCTTGAACTAGTGCAAGATGTGGAAGTTGTTTGCACTTGTCCTTGCCAAAATAAATATGAGTGAAGTATGTTGGCGGAGTCACCCTCAAGAACTCTCTAGTTCTTCTTCTTCGAGATCCACATCATCTTGATGGGAATCCTTGGAGTTGTAGATGTACTTGATGAAGTAGAACTCGATGTAGTCTTGGGAACCCACTTGACCAAGGCCCTCGGGGCATCTTCAAATGCATCAATCTCTTATTGAAGCTTGTCCTTGCCTTTTAGCTTGTGGTCTTGTGGTGGAAGATCATCTTGAGCTTGTGTCCCCTTGAAGGAAGTAGGGTCATACTTCTCTTGTTGAGGAACAAACTTCGTCTTGGGGTATTGATATTCTTCCCACTCACCTCCATTGGCATTGAACTTTCGTTCAAAACCAACACCTTGATTCTTCCGGTGCCTTCCTTGCTTGCGTACAATTTCCTCAAATTGCTTACTTTCGGCAAGGCTTTTGTAAACACCTTTCTCTATAATTCCCTTCAATAAGCTATTTTCTTGCTCAAGTGTAACTTGGCTAAGAGAATCATTAGTAGAATCAAGAGAACTACTAGAAGGAACAATATTGGATTTAGCATGATTATTGTTACTACTAGAAGAAGAATCTTTCTTGTTCTTGTTGATAGACTTTACTTGTGGCATGAAGTAGACAAGAGTAAATGCTTGGCAATGTAAGAAAAACTTTTCTTCCGAAGATCATCATTGATGACCTTTAAGAACTCATGCTCTTGCTCAAGATTGAGCTTTTCGAAGCGTAACTTCTCATGAGTTTTTAAAAGTTCTCAATGATCTTCTAAAGTAGTTTCATGAGCTAACTTAAGAGTGTTTAGTTCTTTAGTTAGACGCTCAATCTTCTCCTTATCATTGTCATTTGTTTTAGAATGATTAATTGATGTTTCATCATAGTATTCATCACTAGAGTTGTCAACAAGTAAATCATCATCACCTAGCAAGTCATCTTCATCACTATTGAAATCAACATACTCGGGGTGTGTTACCTTGGGGCCTTTAGCCATGAAGCATCTCCCAATTCCTTAATTTGGTGAGTCAAATATGTTGTAGGAGTTGGTTGACACAAGTGATAGACCGGCAATACCTTCATCTTGAGTATATTCGGAGTCGGAGTGATAACTTGTCTCAGAGTGGTGGTCGGAGTCGGAGCTGGATACCCAGTCACCAACATGAGCTTGATGTCTTTGTTTTGTGTAGCTCCTCGATGACTTGTCCTTCCTTTTCGAATCCTTGCTTCACGAGAGGTTCTTCGTTCATAACGATCGTCTCTACTCCTTCTCTCTCTTGGAGGTGATTCTTCCCTTTTGCTTCTTCTTTTAGGTGAGTCTTATCTTCTCTTATAGGGAGCCGTACACTCATTGGAGTAGTGTCCGGGTCTTCCACAATTGTAGCAGTTTCGCTCATGACTAGAAGATATTTTGTCATTGTAGGACCTTGACTTGGAACTTCTTTCCTTGCTTCTACTCTTGTAGAATTTGTTGAAGTTCTTCACTATTAAGCTCAGTTCTTCATTGAAGGCTTGTTTCTCACTTGATGATGTAGGAGCATCACATGAGGCTTTGTAGGCACCACTAGACTTGTTGTGAAGCTCTTCTTTGTCCTTGTGTGACATCTCATGAGCAACAATTCTTCCAATAACTTCGGTTGGCTTGAGATCTTTGTAATTTGGCATCATTTTGATCAATGTGCACATGGTATCATATTTTCCATCCAAGGCTCTCAAGATCTTTTTGATGATGAATTTGTCGGTCATCTCTTCACTTCCTAAGCCGGCTATCTCATTTGTGATGAGAGCAAGCCTAGAGTACATTTCAGCGACACCTTCACCATCCTTCATTTTGAACTTGTCGAATTGACTTTTAAGCACATCCAACTTGGATTCCTTGACGGAGTCGGTACCTTCGTGCATATCAATCAAAGTATCCCAAATTTCCTTTGAATTCTCAAGATGACTGATTTTGTTGAATTCTTTGGGGCACAATCCATTGAAGAGGATATCACAAGCTTGAGCATTGTATTGCAACATCTTCAATTCTTTCGGGGCAGCTTCGCGGTTTGGTTCCCTCCCATCAAAGAATTCACCTTGCAAGCCAATACACACAATATCCCAAACAACGGGGTTATGTCCAAGAATATGCATTTTCATCTTATGTTTCAAACTAGCAAAATTAGTACCATCAAAGTAAGGACCTCTACGGTGGTAATTTCCCTTGCTAGACGCCATACTCTCCTAGGTTGTGAAACCAAGGCTATGATCACCAAAGCTGTGGAAATCAAGGGAAATGGAGACCAAAGCTCTCATAACACTTGTAGGATCGAAAGTATGTCTAGACGGGGGTGATTAGACTACTTGACCAAATAAAAACTTAACCTTTTCCCAATTTTAGTTCTTGGCAGATTTTAGCGACTTAGCACAAGTCAAGCAATCACAATACAATTCAAGCAAGCATGCAAAGTGTATATGAGCAGCGGAAAGTAAAACATGCAACTTGCAAGAAAGTAAATGGGGGTAGTTTGGAGGGAGCAAACGCAATGTTGACATGGAGATTTTGGCGTGGTTCCGATAGGTGGTGCTATCGTACATCCACGTTGATGGAGACTTCAACCCACGGAGGGTAACGGTTGCGCGAGTCCAAGGAGGGCTCCACCCACGAAGGGTCCACGAAGAAGCAACCTTGTCTATCCCATCATGGCCATCGCCCACGAAGGACTTGCCTCACTAGGGTAGATCTTCACGAAGTAGGCGATCTCCTTGCCCTTACAAATTCCTTGGTTCAACTCCACAATCTTGACGGAGGCTCCCAAGTGACACCTAACCAATCTAGGAGACACCACTCTCCAAAAGGTAATAGATGGTGTGTTGTTTGTGAACTCCTTGTTCTTGTGCTTCAAATGATAGTCTCCCAACACTCAACTTTCTCTCTCATATTTGGCTATGGTGGAAAGATGATTTGAGTGGAAAGCAACTTGGGGAAGGCTAGAGATCAAGATTCATATGGTAGGATTGGAATATCTTGGCCTCAACACATCAGTAGGTGGTTCTCTCTCAGAAAATGAGTAGTGGAAGTGTAGGTTTGTTCTGATGGCTCTCTCTACGAATGAAGAGTGGTTGGAGGGGTATATATAGCCTCCACACAAAATCTAACCGTTACACACAGATTCCCAAACTCGATGGGACCAAATCAGCAGACCGATTTAGTTCAAAATGTGAACGTTAGGATTTTCGGTGGGACCGATATGCTATGGTTAGGGCATAACGTAATCTCGGTGTGACCGATCGCATAAACTCGGTTGGACCGATTTCAACAATAGGTACACAGAGGGTTGGTCAGGTAAACTCGGTGGGACCGATTCGCTCACTTCGGTGGGATCGAAGTGTTAAGAAAAGGAAACAGGGAGTTTGCAATGCAAACTCGGTGGGACCGATTTGCTCTTTAGGTGAGACCGAAATGTTACAAAAAGGAAACAGAGAGTTTGCATTCCCATCTCGGTGAGACCGAGATCCCTTTCGGCGAGACCGAAGTAACTAAGGTTTGTGGCAGTGGCTATGTCAAGTGAAACTCGGTGGAGCCGGATAGATCAAATCGGTGGGGCCGAACTTGACTTTAGGTTTAAGACATATGTGGAAATGAGAAAGTGGTTGAGGGTTTTGGAGCAGGTCACTAAGCATTTTGAGAAAGTAAGTCATTAAGCAACACGTCATCCCCTTTTAATAGTATTGGCTTCCCTATGGACTCAATGTGATCTTGGATCACTAAAATGAAAATGTAGAGTCTTGGGCTTGTTGCCAATATATGTCCTTTGCATTTTGAGGGGTCCACATCTCTAGTCCATGCCATGCCAAACATTGAACTTTCTGAAATGATTATCTTGAAATAGCATTAGTTCAATGAACTATATGTTGTTAAGAATTACCAAAACCACCCAGGGATTAGTTGCACTTTCAGATAGGTTTGTAAGAAAATGGTCATGGAATCCAATCGTCTCGCCATACTCTAATGCTTCTCCCATTACCCACTCTCCAGATAAAGAGTTTCTTCAAAAGATCCAAACCATGACTAATATCTTGCCATGATGACGATGTATTACCACTGAATATTGTGTCCTCTAACTTTCCTTATGGATAATATCTTGCCTTCAGAATTTGTGCACATAGGCTCTCTGGCCTAGATAATAACCTCCACGCTTGGCAAGCTGTAGGATCGTTGAAGGTGAGAGTGTCTACAGGGGGGGTGATTAGACTACTCGACAAGATAAAAATTATGCCTTTTGACAAAGACAAGTTTTTGGCAGATTTTGCATATCACACAAGTCAAGCAGCTTACTACACATGCAATTCTAGAGTATGGGCAGCGGAAAGTAAATTGCACATGAAGTAAAGAGAGGTGGAGAAGATCAAACGCGGTTTGGAGACACGGAGATTTTTCTCGTGGTTCCGATAGGTGGTGCTATCGTCAATCCACGTTGATGGAGACTTCAACCCACGGAGGGTAACGGCTGCGAGAGTCCACGGAGGGCTCCACCCACGAGGGGTCCACGAAGAAGCAACCTTGTCTATGCCATCATGGCATACGCCCACGGAGGACTAGCCTTACTCGGGGTAGATCTTCACGAAGTAGGCGATCTCCTTGCCCTTACAAACTTCTTGGTTCAACTCCACATCTTGACGGAGGCTCCCAAGCGACACCTAACCAATCTAGGAGGCACCACCCTCCAAAAGGTAATAGATGGTGTTGATGATGATGAACTCCTTGCTCTTGTGCTTCAAATGATAATCTCCCCAACACTCAACTCTCCTCACTGATTTGGCTGTGGTGGAAGAAAGGATTGAGTGGAAAGCAACTTGGGAAGGCTAGAAATCAAGTTTCATATGGTGGGAGTGGAGCAACTTGATCTCAACACAAGTGTAGGTAGTTCTCTTCTCAGAAATGTAAGGTAGGAGTGGTAGTTCTTTCTGATGGCTCTCTCCACGAATGAAGAGGAGGTGGAGGGGTATTTATAGCCTCCACACAAAATCCAACTGTTACACACATTTGACCAATCTCGGTCAGACCGAAGTTGACAACTCGGTGAGACCGAAAGTTCAAATCTTGTGAACGTTGGGATTTTCGGTGGGACCGAAAATACAATCTCGGTGAGTCCGATTCTTCCAAAGACTAGGGTTTGCCAATCTCGGTGGGACCGACTTTATCATCTCGGTGACACCGATATGATGACAGAAGGTTACAGAAGCTTGGCAACACTAGTTTCGGTGAGACCGAGTTTGGAATCGGAAAATCCGAAATTTCTAGGGTTTGGCTATATGGCTGAGGTGGTTCATCTCGGTGTGACTGAGTTTATGGAATCGGTGAGACCGAGATTACTTATGAGTGTATGTTGGAATGAAAGATTGCTGATGGTTTGGGAGATGTATCACTAAGCACTTGAGCAACCAGATCATCAACATAACCTCATCCCCTTTTAATAGTATTGGCTTTCCTATAGACTCAATGTGATCTTGGATCACTAAACCAAAAATGGAGTCTTGAGCTTTTGCCAATGCTTGCCTTAGCATCTTGAGGGGTCCACCTCTCCAGTCCTTTGCCATGCCAATGTGATTGACCTTCCTGAAACATACTTGATAAAAGCATTAGTCCAACCACAAAGTATGTTGTCATTAATTACCAAAACCACCCAGGGGGCAAATGTGCTTTCAATCTCCCCCTTTTTGGTAATTGATGGCAACACACAAAACAAGACATCAAAGCTTACTGAAAGAAAGACAGAATTATCACTAAAGCTTTGACAAACATGTAGTACGCAGGCTCCCCCTATAGGTGTGCAAGATTTTCATGGATTATGGTTTTGGACTACCACAAGCACACAAGAGAGAAAAACAAGATGTGCTACATGCAGCTTGGCTATATGCATCAGAGCAGATGAAAAGAAGTGAGTGATAATGCATATGTGCATGGTGATTTCTTGCAAACAAGTATTCACAAGCAAGTCACCATCATGCACATTCTGCAAGATGCATATACTTACCTTGAGGTTCCTTAACATTGTACCTGAAGAAATAAAACTTGGAAAAACAAGGTTAGATTACACAAGAGTATTTCTTCAACCAACAGCAAGAACATCAAGAGTACCAAGCCAGGGATGACATGTATAAAGAGTGTCTCATATTGAGCACAAGCTTGAATCAACAAACATGTCTCCCAAAACTAAAAGATTTTCAATGAACTCTGAGAGATTTTGCTTTCCATAAGATATCAATTGTGAGAGCAATGAAAACAAAATCAAAAGAATGATGCCAAAAGTAATATCCAATGTGGAACACGGCAAAGCTTTGATGTGATTCTCTCCCCCTTAAGATAAGATTGCTCTTCTTCTCCCTTTAAATCTTCTCTTCTCCCCTTATCTCCCAATCTCCCCCTAAATCTTCTCCCCCTTTGACATCAAGTGCCGAAAAGGACAGCAAACTAGGAAGGTCAGGAAAGAATGGAAGGAAAGAAGTGGGATCCTTAAGAATCACAACTGGGCAATAAGAAATATGCAGAGTAAATCATTTAGTAAAGCTGCAGAAGTTGATATCCTGAAAGGAAAATCGGTGACACCGAAGTGAGATGGATCGGTGGGTCCGAAAGTCTTAGACTTAGGGCAGATCCTTTTTCGGTCAGACCAAAATTGTTAAGTCGGTGACGCCGAGTTTTTTTCCAAGGAAATACAGAAATAATTCAGCTCTCTTTGCAAGGAATGTTTCAAAAGATTTGCAATGAATTTGTAAAAGATTTTCAAGGAATTGATCAGAGCCAAAAGGATATTCACACAGACAGAAGAATAGAAATGAAAAAGATTGCTAGATGAAGTTTTTTTTGATTAAAAGGAACACTCAATGAGAGAACATAGGAGAAAATAGAAAGACTGCAAAAACATATGTACTTCATCTAGATAGGGGTCGGCGACAAAGTCACCTATGTTTGAGTATATTGACTTAGGAGTCAAATGAGAACATTTGATCATAGGTCATACTCATCGTTTAAGCTCAAAATGGGGTTGCCATTTTTCGATTAAGCATTTTATGTGATCACGTCTTATGAAGCTGCTTGTACTCATGACTTTGAGCAAAGCTTCTTCAAGATGTGAAGAACATACCTTGGGCTTGTTGTTGCTTTGCTCAAGTAGGTGAACTTGATGTAGGTGCTCATTGAATGTGAAGTTGGAGCATCATTTCCAATTGTGTAGTTCATCTTCCTACATGGGTTAGGCAAGCAAGGAAATACTCAAGAATATCCAAGATGACAAGAGTGAAATACTAGATGTATAAGATGTCAAAAAGGATATGTGGAATTTTGTTCCTTGAACTCAACATCCCAAAGAGCTAGATACTTGGTCAATGATAAGATTACTCAAGATTTGAGTGTGTGGTAATCTCGTGGAATGTAGATCATCCAAGTACCTGCAAGGAGTTAGATGCAATACAAGGAGGCAAATGTGTCCAAGACATGTGATCATCATCATAAGAGAAATATCAAGGATTAGTCAAGTAGGCTCATGCCTTGCATGCATCAATGGAGTTTTCACTCCAAGTTTGAAGCATCAATGATGTTCAACTCACTCCTTAAGAGAAAAAACACTTTCTCATCAAGAGGTTTTGTAAAGATATCAGCAAGTTGTTTGTCGGTACGAACATGCTTAAGATTGATGTCACCCTTAGCAATGTGATCACGAATAAAATGGTGACGAACTTCAATATGTTTCATACGAGAGTGTTGCACAGATTGTGTCCAATCTTAATCGCACTCTCATTGTCACAAAGCAAGGAACATGTCTCGCATGTATCCCATAATCCTAAGCGTTTGTGTCATCCATAGCAACCGAGCACAACATGAACCAGCAGCTATATATTCTTGCTTCGCAGAGATAATGATACGAATTTTGTTTCTTGGAGGACCAAGATACAAGGGATCGACCAAGGAATTGACACGTGCCGAAGTTGACTTTCTATCAACCTGTCTCCGCATAGTCCGAGTCGGAATAGCCAACAAGATCGAAAGAGGCCCTCTTAGGATACCAAATGCCAAAGTTAGGTGTGTGTATCAAATATCTCACTATTCTTTTAACAGCTTTAAGATGACATTCTTTAGGGGCTGCTTGATATCGAGCACACATGCATACACTCAACATTATGTCAGGACGAGAAGCACAGAGATATAGTAGAGAACCAATCATGGATCGGTAAACCTTTTGATCAACAGGTTCTCCATCTTTAGTCAAGTCATTATGTCCACTAGTGGGCATGGGGGTTCTCATACCTTTGCTTTCTTGCATGTTGAACTTCTTGAAGAGATCCTTGGTGTACTTTGTTTGTGAGACAAAGGTACCCTCCTTAGATTGCTTGATTTGCAACCCAAGGAAGAATTTGAGTTCACTCATCATGGACATCTCATACTTCTCCGACATGAGCTTTCCAAACTTCTCGCTAAAATGAGGGTTAGTTGATCCAAAGATAATATCATCAACATATATTTGGCACACAAATAGTTCACCATCAACCCTTTTCGTGAATAGCGTTGAGTCTATTTTACCAATCTCAAATCCTTTTTCAAGAAGAAAGCTAGTCAAGCATTTGTACCAAGTTCTAGGAGCTTGTTTAAGTCCATAAAGAGCTTTGTGCAACTTGTAAACATGATTAGGCTTTTAGGATTCACAAATCCGGAGGTTGTTTCACAAATACTTCCTCCTTCAATTTCACCTTTAGGAAAGCACTTTTAATGTCCATTTGATAGAGAGTAATATCATGGTGGTTGGCATAAGCAAGAAGAATGCGAATGGACTCAAGTCTAGCAACGGGGGCATAGGTCTCACCATAGTCCATACCTTCGACTTGTGTGTAACCTTGAGCTACGAGACGAGCCTTGTTGCGGATGACTTGTCCATCTTCATCTTGCTTGTTCCGAAACACCCATTTGGTTCCAATGACGTTTTGATCATCCTTGGGCTTCTCTACCAAAGTCCATACATTGTTCCTCTCGAAGTTGTGTAGCTCTTCATGCATAGCGTTCACCCAATCCGGGTCTTCAAGTGCTTCTTCTACCTTCATAGGTTCAAGAATAGAGATAAATGAGTAATGCTCACAAAAGTTAGCTAAGCGAGTTTTTGAGCGAGTAATTCTCCTGGAGTCAATGTCGTTCATCATTTGTTCCACGGGATGATTCTTCTTGACTCTTGCTCGGACTCGGGATAGCTTTTGTTGTGGTTGTGGCTGAGCTTCCTCATCATCCTCTTCTTCCTCTTCTTCTTCATTGTTGTTGGTGTTGTCTTGAGGTGGTGGAGAAGGAGGTTGTGGTGGATCTTCTTGTTGCACTTCCTCATCTTGGTGAGTTCCACTTGTGGAAGCCTCCATGTTGACTTGAGGTTCATCTTGCCGTGAGGTAGGGGGCTCCACATATGTAGATGAGGTACTCTCCTTCACTTCCATGGGACGGATCTTTCCAATAGATAAATCTTGAATGGCTTCCGATGGGTCCTTGTCTCCTACATCAATAGGCATTTGCTCTACTTGCGAGCCATTAGATTCATCAAACTTCACATCTACCGTCTCTTCAACCTTTCGGTGAAATTATTGTAGACACGGTAGGTGTGGGAGTTTGATCCATAACCGAGGAAAAGCCTTCATGAGTTTTAGGAGCAAATTTAGACCGACGATGCTTATCAAGGATATAGCATTTTGAACCAAAGACACGAAAGTATCCCACTTGGGGTTTGTTACCGGTGAGGAGCTCGTATGAAGTCTTGCCGAGAAGCTTATGAAGATAAAGCCTGTTGATAGCATGACAAGCTGTCTCGACGGCTTCTCCCCAAAAGTGCTTCGGTGTCTTGTATTCGTCAAGCATCGTTCTCGCCATCTCTATGAGCGTTCGGTTCTTCCTCTCAACAACTCCATTTTGTTGAGGTGTGTACGTAGCCGAGAACTCATGTAGAATCCCTTCCTCATCGAGAAAAGAGTCTACATGGGCGTTCTTGAACTCCGTTCCATTGTCACTCCGAACTTTCTTGATCTTCACCTCAAATTGATTTTGGGCCTTTCTGGGAAAGGTTTTGAAGATTCTCTGAACCTGCGATTTGTCATCAAGGAGAAATACCCACGTAAATCTGGAATAATCATCAACTATAACTAGACCAAAGGAGTTACCACCAAGGCTTTTGTAAGCATTGGGACCGAAGAGATCCATATGAAGAAGCTCAAGCGGTCTCCTTGTGGTCATGATGTTCTTCACGGGATGACTTCCACCTACTTGTTTTCCTGCCTGACAAGCACTACAAAGTCTATCTTTGTCAAAGAGAACATCTTTAACACCAAGAATATGATCACCTTTGATTAGCTTGTCTACATTACGCATACCAACATGTCCAAGCCTTCTATGCCATAACCAACCTTTAGCAGATTTAGCAATGAAGCAAGTTCTAGGTTGAGCTTTCTTAGTGAAATCAACAATGTATAGATCACCTCTACGGATACCGGTAAAAACCATGTTATGATTGTCACGACGAAAGACTTGGCAATCTACTTTGGTGAATAGCACATTGAATCCAAAATCAGCTAGTCTAGATACGGAAAGTAAATTGTATCCAAGTGATTCAACAAGCATGACATTTTGAATAGAGCTATCATGAGATATGGCCACCTTACCAAGGCCAAGTACCTTACCCTTGGAGTTGTCTCCAAAAGTCACATACTTGCGTGGACCATCGTTCTTTGCAAGCTCTCCAAACATGTCTTTGTCTCCGGTCATGTGATCGGTGCATCCACTATCAAGAATCCACTCTTTTCCACCGGATATGTAGTCTCTCAGATTTGCCATAAGATTGAGACTCTTCATGATCTTGTCTAGCTCGGTGTCCGAATCAGAGTAATCGTCATCATGCTCATGCTCATCATCATATCGACCCATAGATTGTTCATCATCAACTCCTAGGTCAATTTGACAACAACTTGCATTAGTTTTGTCAATGTGACAATAATCATCAGAATGCAACACAAGAGCATTTCTAATTCGAACATTGATAAGACCGGGATCACCCTTCTTTTTCATAAGATCACGAAGCTCAAAGAAGCATTTATCAAAGTTGGAATCATTGGGGCGCATCATATCAAATTCAATAGTCTTGTATAGAATTTCATCAAGACCTCTCAAAGAGTAGTCTGGATAAAGTTCTTCCAAGAACTTCCATATGGCATAGGCGCATTCAAAGTTTGTGACAAGCTTAAGCAAGTTATCGGGCAAACCTCTAATGATAAGATTTACAGTTCTAAGGTTACGCAGCAAATCAAGCTCTTCATCCATGGTAGGGTGCAAGGGGTCAAATGGAGGCACATATGGGGATTCAACATATTTGCGCAAGTTATACATCTTAAAGATAATAAGCATTTCAATCCTCCACGAGTTATAGGACACTCCATCAAGAATAGGCACTCTATGGCTAACACTCCCAAACGTAGATACGTCCATCTTCCTCCAATGGTGTGTAAACCAAAGCAATGGAGACCAATGCTCTGATACCAATTGTAGGATCGTTGAAGGTGAGAGTGTCTAGAGGGGGGGTGATTAGACTACTCGACAAGATAAAAATTATGCCTTTTGACAAAGACAAGTTTTTGGCAGATTTTGCATATCACACAAGTCAAGCAGCTACTACACATGCAATTCTAGAGTATGGGCAGCGGAAAGTAAATTGCACATGAAGTAAAGAGAGGTGGAGAAGATCAAACGCAGTTTGGAGACATGGAGATTTTTCTCGTGGTTCCGATAGGTGGTGCTATCGTCAATCCACGTTGATGGAGACTTCAACCCACGGAGGGTAACGGCTGCGAGAGTCCACGGAGGGCTCCACCCACGAGGGGTCCACGAAGAAGCAACCTTGTCTATGCCATCATGGCATACGCCCACGGAGGACTAGCCTTACTCGGGGTAGATCTTCACGAAGTAGGCGATCTCCTTGCCCTTACAAACTTCTTGGTTCAACTCCACATCTTGACGGAGGCTCCCAAGCGACACCTAACCAATCTAGGAGGCACCACCCTCCAAAAGGTAATAGATGGTGTTGATGATGATGAACTCCTTGCTCTTGTGCTTCAAATGATAATCTCCCCAACACTCAACTCTCCTCACCGATTTAGCTGTGGTGGAAGAAAGGATTGAGTGGAAAGCAACTTGGGAAGGCTAGAAATCAAGTTTCATATGGTGGGAGTGGAGCAACTTGATCTCAACACAAGGGTAGGTAGTTCTCTTCTCGAAATGTAAGGTAGGAGTGGTAGTTCTTTCGATGGCTCTCTCCACGAATGAAGAGGAGGTGGAGGGGTATTTATAGCCTCCACACAAAATCCAACCGTTACACACATTTGACCAATCTCGGTCAGACCGAAGTTGACAACTCGGTGAGACCGAAAGTTCAAATCTTGTGAACGTTGGGATTTTCGGTGGGACCGAAAATAAAATCTCGGTGAGTCCGATTCTTCCAAAGACTAGGGTTTGCCAATCTCGGTGGGACCGACTTTATCATCTCGGTGACACCGATATGATGATGAATGTTCTGAAGCTTGGCAACACTAGTTTCGGTGAGACCGAGTTTGGAATCGGAAAATCCGAAATTTCTAGGGTTTGGCTATATGGCTGAGGTGGTTCATCTCGGTGTGACTGAGTTTATGGAATCGGTGAGACCGAGATTACTTATGAGTGTATGTTGGAATGAAAGATTGCTGATGGTTTGGGAGATGTATCACTAAGCACTTGAGCAACCAGATCATCAACATAACCTCATCCCCTTTTAATAGTATTGGCTTTCCTATAGACTCAATGTGATCTTGGATCACTAAACCAAAAATGGAGTCTTGAGCTTTTGCCAATGCTTGCCTTAGCATCTTGAGGGGTCCACCTCTCCAGTCCTTTGCCATGCCAATGTGATTGACCTTCCTTGAACATACTTGATAAAAGCATTAGTCCAACCACAAAGTATGTTGTCATTAATTACCAAAACCACCCAGGGAGCAAATGTGCTTTCACAAGCCCACAAAGCCTGATTAAACAAACGAAAGTCATGAAGTCCTGCACCACCCCTCTCCTTAGGTTGCATAAGATGGTTCCAACCTTTCCAGTGCACCTTCCTCTTTCCTTTCTCATAACCCCAATAAAAATTCCTCACCATCCTCATTAAATCATCACAAACAGAGTAGTGCAATTTAAATACGCCCATGATGTAGGTCGGAAGCGCCTGTGCCACTGACTTTATAAGAACCTCTCTTCCTGGTTGAGCTAAATGCCCGTCACTCCACTAGATAAGTCGTTTGGTGAGACTAGTCTAGATATTTTGGAATCTTCCTTTTGACATCCGGCCTTCCAAGGTAGGGAGGCCCAAATATTTCTCCTCAAAAGTTGAACTAGTCACCCCTAGAGTGTCACGCACTTGTATTTGTATGGCATCTAGACACGCACCACCAAATAGCAATGAGCACTTGCAATAATTCAGACTCTGCCCTGTAGCCCGTTCATACACTACTAGTGCTTCCTTCACCCTTTCTGCCTGAACTCTAGTAGCCTCAAAAAATAACAATGTATCATATGCGAACAATAAATGAGATATGCCTGGTGCTCTCCTGCATACTTTTAATGGCGTGATTTGTACCAAGGAAACCTTGCTTTTAAGGATAGCTGAAAGACCGTCTGCAACAAACAAGAAAAGGAATGGTGAGAGAGGGTCACCCTGCCGCAGCCCATGCGATAGTGCAAATGAATCCAAGAGGGTCTCGTTTAATTTGACACAATACCTCACCGACGTGACACACGACATTATCCAGTCAACCCATCGGCAAGAGAAATCCAGCTTTTGCATCACCTGCTTCAAGAAAACCCAACCCACTCTATCGTAAGCCTTGGATAGATCAAGCTTGTATGCACAAAAAACTTTTCGTAGGGTCCTTTTCCTGTTTGATATAATGAATATACTCAAAGGCCATCAAAGCATTATCTGTAATCATCCTACCGGGGATAAATGCACTCTGCTCCACAGAGATTAAATCATCTAACAAGGGCCTCAAACAATTTATCAAACACTTGGAAATGACTTTATAGATTACATTGCAGAGACTTATAGGCCCGAAATCACATAGCTTGATAGGGTTAGCAATTTTTGGAATGAGAACAATGGAGGTAGAGTTAAATCCTGGCGGCATGATGCCCGTCTCAAAGAAATCTTTCACTGCTACCAAAACTCCCTCCTTAAGAGTGCTCCAGTTTTGCTGAAAAAACCGGGCGGGAAAACCGTCCGACCCGGGTGTCATCATCGGGCCAATTTGGAACATGGCATTTGATACCTCTGAGTCTGTAAATGGAGCGCACAATTTTAAATTATCAGCCTCGAAAACCTTTGCTTCAAGGAAATCTAGCACTGCTAACGCATACAAGGAAGGGTCAGCCGAAAAATGTTCCTGGAAGTACTCATTTGTAAGCTTACCCATGGAAACAAACTCTGAATGGACCATATGGATGCTGTCAGTAAGTTCTGTGATTTTTTTTCCTCGCTCGCCACACGGCCTTACTCTAATTTTTGTGTGTGTTCCGATCACCCTCTCAAAGCCATGAAATTCTTGATCTCTGAAGCCACACCATTTCCTCTTCATATAACAACTCGTTCATCTTATCTGTTATTCTTCTAATATCTTGCTGATCTGCATTCATGTTCATTAATTCCTCAAGCTGGGAGCATGATTTCGCAAGCTCCCTGGTTACGTTGCCGAACTTTTTGCCCCATGAACTAAGGGTTCACATAGTCTTTGATAAAGCATCCCGTAGCTGCGCCATATTCTGAACCACACCAACTGTTGACCAAGCATCTTTGATGACTTCTGGGAGATCCAAATCTCTCTCCTAAAAGAGTGCGTACCTTCTGTTCTTTCTACCAACAGGTCCTGGGTCTAGTGAACCCTTCAAGACCAGGGCCACGTGATCCGAGCAAGGCGAAGCAACATGGGTAACCACAGCTAAGGCAAACATATTTCTCCATGCACTTGATGCCATGGCTTGGTCTAGCCGAACCCTTACATTACCAGTCCCGCTTCATTTATTATCATAAGTAAAAGGGACACCTATGAACCCCAAGTCCACTAATCCACATATTTCCAAAGTATCTGTGAAGGCGACCATCTGAGCTTCTTCCCTTTGCATAGCAGAAATATGTTCAAAATCCCATAGGGCCTCCTTAAAGTCTCCTAGCACCAACAATGGCAAGTCATTAACAGCCCTCATATTTTGTAGCTTCACCCACATTAGGTGCCTATTCTCAACCCGTGGCTCACCATACACACAAGTGATTCTCCACTGTTTGGCACCCTCATGTGTACGTACCAACGCATTAATATAACGGTCATTTTTGTCCAGCACTTCCACCTCCCATTATTCATGCCAAAAAAGAGCAAGGCCACCACTCATACCGCTACTGTCCACACCACAAAAACCTCCAAGACCAATTCTATTACGGTTTCTCTTCATTTTTATTCCTTCTGCCTAGTTTTTCACAAGAACACCATCATGGGGGAATGCGACTGGCATATAGTCGCTAGCTCACGAACTGTCCGGGTATTCCCCCCTCCCCGGCAGTTCCAACTTAGACATTCATTGTGCTCGGCGGTCCTCCAACTCGGAGGCCACCTCATTTTTCATCTCAATATCATCACCATCATTACCATGCCTTCGCCATTTGACAATGGGAGTTTTGCCTGGGGTCGTAGTAGGATCAGATGGACCCCCAAAAGCTTCTGTTGCCCCCCCCCATTCTCTAACAACAGGATTGTATCCGCTACTTTACCGGACAGATTTGGCAGTGGTTTTCCCCGCACATTAATGGTACCATCCTCTCTGACTAACCTCTTGCGAGCATTATTTTCATCACCCAGTGCCAACACATAATTTGTTTGGTCGAGGTTTCTATCTTCCATCTCCATGTTCAGGGCATCACCACCCCTGCCAACTCTTGAAGGCATTTTACCACCTCTTTGTACTCTACCACCTCTTCTGTTGCGACCCCCCGATTGCCTCCAACAAAAGTATTCCCTCCTCTTACAGCATCCCCCCATCCTCCACGACCACCTCTAGCACTACCCCCCACAGGTTCATTTGTCGAGTGTAGCCATTCATCCCACTCACATGTACTCAGATCATGTATTCGTCACCGCATTCTTCAACTGCATGCCCCATACATTCACAAAAGAAATAGAACTCCGGGAGCTTTTCATAGGATACCAGGTATTTTTCCTCTCTTTTAGAGTGATAGGCACAAACCTCACAAGCATCTTATTAACATTCACAAAAACCTTAACTCTCAAAATTGCATCGAGATTATGAGACCATCGAATGACCACTACTGCTGTCAGAATGAGTCGCTGACTCGCCATTGTCGCCGCTCCCCTACCGGAGCCGACTTGACCTTGTCGATGACAGCCGAAAAGTCTTCGTGCACGAGCCCCTAGGACCAGCGCCCTATAGCTGTAGTCATCGCCACTGAACCTTGCATATATCTGAAGCACCCACTACTAGGGAAACCCCTATAGGCAACCACCTAGTAGTGGCGCTGCTTTTTTTACCTGCACTACTAGTAGTAGCGCAGGTCTAAAAGTTGTGCTACAGGTAAATATTAGTAGTAGCGCGAGCACATCAAGCTGACCATTTCAACCATGTGGATGAAGAATATGACATGGAGGATGATGACCCTGGCGAGTACATCAATACTGGTTATGACGGAGGAATGGGTCTATATGATTTAGGCTATGACCGTGATTGTGATGATCGGGATACTGAAATGGATGATCTAGCACAAAAGGAACGTCCTCCTGTTGAGTGCAATAAGTCTCTATTCAGGCAATCCTCCCATGACACACCCCTAGATGCCTGCACCCAGGATCAACCAGCCGAGCATCGTGCAATGTTGACCCGACCATATCGGGGGTGGCGGTCAGGGCGGATTTGCTAGGATCACTACCTTGTGCCCTTGAAGAAGCAAAGGAAGAGATCGAAGAAAGGCGTTGCTGCCAAAGCTTCCAATAGCCAACTGCCTCCAGCGGTCCGGGTTCAGGACAGGATACCGATCTGAAATGCACCGCTGCTCCATAAATTGGGTCGGTCAATTCTACCGCTGGATGCACTCCGCTGTACAACTGAGGATTTCAGGAGCCTGCTTGACCATGTGTTGTCGAAAGAGATGACTCTTCTCCAATCTAATGATCCAGTATACCCGCTTTACGTGGTTAAGGTGCTGAAGGGCTTAGGCTTCGTCGACATATCCCCCACGGACATGTTGTTCCTGCGGTTTGATTACATCTTTAGGCTTCAGCGTTAGGGGAGGCAACGTCAGGCCAAAAAACACAGGACGGGCGTGCTGTATTTCTGCCATAACACTAACTTCTGCTGCGTCCAGCAACCAGAAACAAGTAGGAGGGATGAATTATATTTCATCCATCACATGTCGGAGTTCACAAGAGATCATCAAAGACTTCACATGCCAACCAGAGCCGACTCCCATCTCCGCGAATGGGCCACAAACTTAGCATCTGAACCTGATGATAAACTCAGAGTTGAGTTCCATCGCATCGAGCAGTCGCTTGCACCAATCATCTACAAAGATGTTCTCCCAGAGGATGGAATGTTCTTCGCCGATCCACAAACGTGGGATTACGTGGACACTCGCATACAACTACAGGGTCAGGACCTCACGCCTTTCACAAAGCTAGGTGACATTCTCTCGGAAAGGCCGAAGGTGACATGTAAGAAGTGATTGACAATGAAATTAACAGTAATAGTGCAGGGCCCACGCTACAGCTAAGTAGTAGTAGCGTGGGAGGCACATCCGTGCTTATAGATTTTTTTAAAAGTGAATTTTTAATCAAATTTAACGTAACAATTATTTATATCTATAATACCAAACATATATCACCCAAGAAAAAAAATTACCAAACATGTATAATGAGAAAATATGTCTCACCATGTATTTATTGATATGGATTTGGCATTTTAGATGTTAATAGTATTTTCTGCGAACCTGGTCAAAGTTTGTAAAGTTTGAGTTATAAAAAGAATATGTATGCACTACATCGTGAAGTGGAGGAAGTGAGGGTGTGTGTGTGTGTGTGTGTGTGTGTGTGTGTGTGTGTGTGTGTGTGTGTGTGTGTGTGTGTGTGTGTGTGTCAGAGAAAGAGCACATCATTTTCACGGACATGCTCGGGCATGTGCGATCCCCATATGTAACAACTCATTGAAAAAAAGGATGTGGCTTATTGCTAGCTCTCCTCTAGACAAGAACAAACTAAATCTTTTTTTTTTACGGTGGAATAAACTAAGAGGGTGTTTGGTTGCCATCCTGAGACAAAGATGCCTGGCCTGTAGTGTGCCTGAAATCTGCCTGGACCCCGTTTGGTTGGTGGCCTGATGAATCTACTGGTAGCCTGGCCTGGAACACATACGAGGATGATTAGCCTGGCCAGCTGTCCAGGCACATGGTTAGCCTGAACCAGGCCACCCAGATTGGACGCTTGGAGACGCAAATGCATTTACCTGGCATCGAAAGTCGAGCAAACAATGCTGATTAAAGGGATCAGAAGCTGGCCCACTTGTCTACTAGTAGGCTCGGGCAACAAACCAAACAGCACCTACCGCAGGCAGCCTGGCCAGGTAAAATTTCTTCAATCTTCAGGCACACACCAGGCATCAAATTTTCTCAGGCACATCTCCCAGGGCAGCAACCAAACACCCTCTAAATCTCATCCAACTCACAACATATTCTTCTTCTTCCTCCTCTTCTTTCACTTTTATTTTGTCCTCTTATTTTATTGTATATTACTTACAAAAATACATTTTTGGGCAAGCATGCAAGTGTAGTTGCACGCGGTTGGTGTACATGTAGTTACACACGTGTGTGGGTGTGCAACTGTTGTTGCGCGCATCTGGTAGAAATGTAGTTGCACACAACTGGTGGGTATGCAACTGCTGTTGTGCATAGATGCACAGGTGTGCAACTCTGGTAATGCATGATTGGTGGACATGCAGTTTCACGTACAGGGCAGGCATGCAACTACAGTTTGCGGGTGGTCGACAAACATGTTGTTGCAGGCCGGAGTGCAACTACAAATGCACGCTGATAGCCTGGTACGCAAACAATGTGCAACTATGTACATGTGCACAATTGTAGTTGCGCGGTGTGCACAGGCATGCAGTTCCATGGTTGAGACAAGAAAACAAGATGGACAAATGTAAAGCGGGCGGCTTGGAAAGTATCGCCCGGGGAACATGATGACCATGTAAGCAAAACTTAATAGACAGAGGCCCTTACTAGACACTTGCTCTTGTAATGTGTTCTCGTAAGGAAGGACGTACTAAATAAGTCCATCATCATCATCATCGATCCCCATCATCTCCGAGGGCGTTCGCTCCAAAGAGCTCCCCGCCGAGTTGGGTCCGGCAAAACTTATCAAAGCCCCAGCCTCAAACGTTGAGTGTGGGGCACAGTCTCCACCTCACAAAAGCGTCCAAGCACCAAGTGAATAATGCCTCCCATATGCGGCATCAGAAGATCGTCAACACCAGGAGGCAGTGGCGGATCCAGAGCCCAGGCAGCCAGGGCCTCGGCCTGGGGCGTGGTTGGCCGTCACTTCGTTGGCTATAGGTATAGCTACAGCGTTGTGCACTGTTTGACACTGTACATACGTTGTTTGCCTGGGGCTTCGCTTTAACCTGGCACCGCTACTGCCAAGAGGTGCCTTTGGGTCGATGATCGGGACTTCGTCTTCTCTTCAACCACAACTTGGTGGCCGGGAATTCCCTTTAGGACCACCTCGACCTCTTTAGCAACAAGTCTCAACTTCACTTTCTTCAAAGGCTTTTGAGGGCTTCACGTTGTCAAAACACAAACCTAGCACAACTCTAGGGATCACCGCCCCAAACCATTTCGATGTCAGAGACATCATTGCGAGCATGGAAGGAGTCGCAGGTGTGCAAAGCGGCCCATGGGGAGGGCACCCTATGGTCCGAGTCGTGGATCATGGTGAGGAGGGAGCACCAACTTCAAACATTTCACCACTAGACTATGGCGCACAATCTTCGCCACCACCTCATCTACTCCCTCCGTCTCAAAATAAGTGTCTAAACTTTAGTACAAACTAAAGTTGAGACACTTGTTTGGGACGGAGTACTCAGCATGTGTGAAAGGTCCACTCAGCTGCCATCACATACAGGAACGCTACTATCAAAGTGAAGGATGAAATATCAGCTCAGCAAGGCTAAGGAATCCAAACGGGAACGCTGCTGCCGACAACACCATCTCCTAACATGTCTCACACACTCCTCTTGCCCCTCACTCAGATGACCTACCAAATCTTCCACCCACAGGCAAATGAAGGCTCTGTCCACGACGCTTGTGTACCACCAAGGCATCATCCCAAGCAACTGACATGGTTAAGTGAGACGGGATCTAGGGCAAGAGAGGTAGAACCACGCCGCATACCGCTCGTTCCATTCGGCTCGTAGGTCTTGGAGCCCATGAATGGGTTATGGGTATTCGTCGACAAACTTAAGACAATGCTTCAAGTACACCGTCCCAAAGATACTCTCGATCAAGCCATCGGAGACAGTACGTCAGTACCACAGTTATCACCATTTGAAAACGAACAAACAAGGTATCCTAACAATGAACAATAAAGCGCGAAATTATGCATCTTATCAAATTTACCGATCTTCTAGTTTGCAGGTATAATTTCATGCAGCTCCCAACTTATACATGTTTCATGATACACACAGAGCCTCCACTACTTTGTTACACACTTGGGAGACCACAAATGAGGTTTCGGTCAAGTACTCCCTCCGCAAAGAAATATAAGAGCGTTTAGATCACTATATTTCTTTACAGAGGGAGTAGAAAACAATTGCTACTTCCCGTGAAATACAACACCGCCAATGCTTGAATCAATGTGTATGGCAAATGGAACCAGGACCACATCGATTCACTACGAGTCTAACCGGCTTTGGCCTCGATCTCTTCAACCATGTGCATTTCCACAAGTTCAGAGTCTCCTTGCTCAACCAAATGTTCCCTGCAAAATGCCAATAATAAGAAACACCGATGCACAAAAATAAATAAATCAGGAGACCGTAAAAGAAAGGCTGTTCCAAAAAACTATGCACTTTAGTAGACATAAAAGCAACGTCTCATTTCCGTCTGTTCCAGAAACTTATCCTTGGCAGACTATGCACTTTACTAGACATATGCTTGCTCTAGTTCTTGTAAGTTGGCTCGCACAAATATATTGTGCTTAAGTACTCTCATCCCCTTTTTGTACTGGATCGCAGAACAGATTGCATGAGAATTCAGCCACACAAAACACTAATATGAGCCAAAAAAATTGTCCATACCTTAATTTCTCACACAAGCGTGCCAATGCATCAGCCCCGGTTCGTGATGCAACATCTTCTATTAGCCGAGCATTCGACCTATTTACAGTCTCTGCTAGCTTAAACTCGCATAGTTCTTTTAAGGACGATGCATCAGTTAACACAGCTGAATGCCCGCCACCTGCAGCAAGTCTTCTCACCTCTCCAACACACCTACACCGCAGAAAAAGATTTCAGACTTCGCATAATGTGCTAATCAACTACTAAGAATAGTTACACATTTCACACTCAAAAAAGAGAGATGGAAGTAGGCGGCCTACCAATCAACCGGAGAAGGGTACCAAGCATAGGTAGATTTCTCATTAGCTGCCTGACCATAACTATTATAGCCCCATCCATATATACGGCCATCTTTCATAGATACAAGTGTGTGCGAGTGACCACAAGTAACAAGCCGGACACCTGATGGTATGACCAGGACTGGAATGTTACGAAGTAGCATGTCGGATCCATTAAGAGCGCATGAAAAGAAACCGTTCTGAGGTCCAAGCCCCAGCTGGCCCACATGTCCTCCACCCCAACCGTAGAGGGCTCCACCTTCCGTTACAGCACAAGAGTGAACCCCACCACAAGACACATCCCTAGTTACTATCCCTTCAAGGGCAACAACTCGCCTTGGGATTAGCTCCTTATCTCCAGACTGAAGTGAGCGATGCCCAAGCTGCCCCAGGCTTCCAAGTCCCCATGTATACCTGCAAAAACCAAAGGTACAAATACAAATAAATGGACCTACAAGATGAAAGGCTGAAGATCAGAAGCTGTTACAACAGACTGACTTCACATGAAGGCTTTCAAAAGAACATGCTCCAAAACCTGTACTGCAATGTCTCCAAATGATGCCATTTATAATTAAAACATACTGCAGCATGCACTTTTACCATTACTTTTTTCTAATATATGTCAGTAGAAGTTATAGAAATTATATTTGAGTATTTTTTTATGACAAGTACTGTTGCCTTTTTCATATGAAAAATCTAAAGCATTCCAAGCATGGCTTATTAAACTATGTCTATTTGGAAACGGGGGGAGTACATGATAAAATCCAAGATAGTTCACACAGAACTCAGTAAACCAATAGACAAGTCATGGTGTTATACTTTGCAGCTTCTAACCATAAAGTATATGACACATTTATTTTGCTTTAAGATGTGGAGAAGTGCAGTGATTTAAGTAACAGCAAAACTGCTTTTGACCGTATCGATGCCACTTATTAGATCGCATGACACTAAGCTAAAAGATAACCATTGTGCAATGTTTCCTTTCACAACTGTTAGTCATGGTTAGCTCATCATAAATCAAGCTCTTCCATTTTGCCAACTGAAGAAACCACACCACTTCCACTAACAGCAGAGAACAGCATCCTTTGAGATGACTTACACCTCCCTGTTTTCTGATATAGCTGCTGCATGGTACTCTCCACATGATACTCTAACAATCTTCACTAGCTCGGGTGTGTCATCAAGGAACCTTGCATAAGCATTTAATACACGAGCTCCCTGCAATCCTTCAGAAGTACAACCTCTGCCAAGCTGACCATACTCATTGTAGCCTGGCTAGTAAGAAAATAGTATATATCTTGTTAATAGCGAGAAATGAAATAATTGAAGAACTGGCTCCCGTTTTGATGGAAGAACTGGCTCATGTTGCATGTTTCAATAAAAAAAGTACCAGTCGCGATAAACCTCGAGTTACGGTCACTAATCAAGGTTGTGAACAGCGATTTTGTTGTATGATTCTATGACTTCACGGTCTAAACTGATTGAACTGAATCTGCTACAATTTTACGATTCTAACAGTTATGATCCTAAGAGTTGCGATCTTATCATACAGTTCCAATCTGATTCTGAGAACCTTGGTCACTAGCGATTGACAGCACCAACGTCCAAAGTTTCAGTCTAGTATGTACACTAGTACATCTTTCCTAAGAATTTACAAGTAAAACATGCGGACAGAAGATGGACAAGACTTTTAACGTTAAACATTACCCCATGCTTGCAGCAGGCCATCATCCGATAGGGCCACCACATGAACAGCTCCACAAGAAACCTGCCGAATTACCTGTGAATGTATGGCTGATATTTTCAGTGCCACGATATCACCTCAAACATACATTAAAAAACAGTGTCAGTAACATATAAATCTGCCAACAGTTACTATTATTCATTTGGGGTGCTATTAGAGCATCTCCAGCAGGGACCCTTAAATCTGTCAGCTTATCCCCCAAGTTGATCCCCCCTCCTAGGCAAGTAACAAAGGCCATATAATAAATTTGCAACACCAGCTAAAAAGCAAGCAATAGTTATTCCCTTGCACCCTCTCTTTACTTTCCTAGCAGTAGATGAATTTTAGGGTTTACCATCATCTGGTTTTCCATAACTATCAGGTTTTTTTAAGAAAAAGAAACACTTTCAGGTGCACGTGAAAACAGCATACAAGCATATAACCTGCTAGGTGGGACGTAGAAATTCTACTAGAGATCTAATTTGACAAACTAGGTGAAGTTTCCCAGTCCACCATGATATTTGTCACTGGGGGAACAAATAGTTCATGGACAACACGAAAAAACATATCAGCACATGAGTATTGTTTAAACATTTGGTGTTCAGCTTCATATAGGAAATTAAGGATCAAGACCACGGGGGATTTGAATAAATACTTTCCTACATGGTGAAATGTATCTATGCATATAGTTGGCATAACTTATCATGTTTACTTCTGGACAGATGAAACAGGATAAACTAAGAGGAAACATCAAATAAACAGGACAAAAAAGGAAGGCTGCAATGTTTGAGTACACAAACATTCGGTTTCATGAATCTACTTGAACTGTGCGACATAATTGATCCAGTGTAATTGAACTTTACCGTGTTTGGTGCGAAAGCACCCCAGTATAGGCGAGGGTAATCTGAGCCCTGCAAGGATCATGCAAACACAAATGCTAACTATTTTTGTGTTGCAAGTTGGTTCTCAATCTACAAGGGACAGATTCAGCAGTACAATTAATTTAGGCAAACCTGATTTTGTCCCCAAACCCATAACCTGCTTCTCGATATTGTACCATCATTTTCTCGAGGTTCAGCAATAGCAGCTGTACAGTGTGCACCACAGGACACCGATTTCACAAACTCAGTCGCCAGTGCATTGACCTTTTTAGGTTCCTTTGCACTCTCCTCTGTCCCATCTCCCAACTGGCCAAAGTCATTTGCACCTGTATATTTTAAGTTAAATGTAATCTGCTTTTGGAAGAATTCTAATCATGTTCACATATACTTGGTACTTTCTACCAAACTATAGACACAAAAAGGTTGCACGGTAGGGTGGAATCAGAAAAATATTACTCCCTCCGTTCCTAAATACTTGTCTTTCTAGAGGTTTCAACAAGTGACTACATACGAAGCAAAATGAATGAATCTATACTCTAAAATATGTCTATATACATCCGTATGTGTAGTCCATTTGAAATCTCTAGAAAGACAAATATTTAGGAACGGAGGGAGTACATAATAACTATCAGAATGTCATGTTATCAGAGGAGGCACCATGCTTCCAGACCTCCAGCTGAGAGGGCCAAGGAATCCTAGTACTACTCGGTTGCAGCATGACCTAGCTGCCTTCAGCTCGAGTCCTTGCCCTATATGGTGTCTTAGTAGCTGCACGTTTAGCAGGGAAGAGTCCTAAGTCCAACTTTGCTTCTGAGTCATATGAGTAAGGACAACCTCTATATAACAAGGCAGCCACCGTTCTTATGAATCAAGCTACAAAGTCTAATCACCGATCTCTATTTCTCTGCTTCTGCCTCCCATAATTCGGATGCCCTGTCCCTTGCGCAACTTCTGCTATCACAGCTCCGCCGACAGGGCACCGCAAGGGTACTGGTCCACGGCCTCCTGCCTATCACGATTATCACCTAAACGCAATCCATACAGTGACACAGAAGAACAAGCAACAAGCCAGTTAAAAGGAGATAAATACAATTGGTGAGACTGGTCTGGAAATGCCTAGCGAGTAGATGTGCCAAGTATCCATGAATAGTAGAGAATAGTCCATTCACTACTAGCAGGAACTTCTCCAAGCATGTAGCACTGACTAGTGGCAGAACTTGCACCAAAAAACTGGATGGGCTGGGTGGGCCAGGCTGCAAGAGTGCACATGGATGGCGTTCTACGGCTCATGGTCTGGCTGTAATGTGATGAAATGCTCCAGAGCTGGGTGGGCCATGCGCATGTAGCACCGCCACTGGCCCTGACGGTAAAAATCATCAGCGATAATAACTCGACTACAATATTTCGTATCCAAATATAACAGCGATGGCATGGCATTAATGGCAACACTCCCACTTGATGGTTATCTAACACTCCGTAGTATACAAGATTTAGTAAAGATGGACCTACCCCAGGTGAAGAGTGATCCGTCAGAAACTACTGCAGCAGTGTGCGCACGGCCACATGCAATATCAATCCATCTGAGGTTCTCGCCATCCCTACAGGTGAATAGTTTGGGAGGTAGGCTCTTGGGGATCCTCAGGTGGCGCTCCTTGCCCTTGCGTGCAGTCTGGCCACTCTGGTTGTATCCCCACGTGTATATAGCACTCTTGGTTGGCATGCCAGCAACACGCAAGTTGCAGATCACATCATCTATATCCATTGCTGTCTGTTCATCAAATGCAAAACAGCAAACAAAGTGACAAAGCGATGAGGACGAATCCATGCAGGTTGCTGATGAAGCAGTTTAGCTACAAGCGTCCAACTTTGAACAACACTTCAGTTACCCGGCACAGGCATTAATTAGAGGTACCACTATTACAAGTAGGAAGCTTTTTACAAAAACTCCATAGTCCCACACATCAAATCAGTAATTTAATGCAATAACATTGGTTAGGATGTGTAACCTCTGGTCTAGTTGGCCCCCAAAATGATACTACGATCTTTCGAAGTGTTTCGAACCGCAGTACCAACTTTAGCTAAAAGGGCAATTCGAATTGCAAATTCAGCCACCAAGATTTCTATTTTATTTCTAACTGATAGTCAATCCAAGGTTAAAAATGTTCCCAACTTGCATAAAACTGAGACCCAGCCCCTCAGTCTGCCCAAACATTAGGACCTTGCTGAGGGGATTGCACAAGAATGAGATAATCGGGGGCGCGGCGCGGGGCATGTGGATTGTTTCAATCAATCAATCAATTGAACCCCCATATTTTCCATGAAAATACGCCTGCTCCTGTTATTAGTACTATGACCAGTTCATCAGGGTAAATAAATACTAAAAGACATTGGCGGCCGCTGAAATGAGAGCGAGAAGAACATGGATCCAAGGAAAGCTAGGGCTTTCTTACCAACAACAAAAGAAGGAACTACGGCCGGATGGATCTTCACTTGGGGCCGGAGTAGCAGCAATCTCGCTTCCTTGGGCGGATGTGGGTAGGAGGTCGCGGGAGGACGGAGCGAGACTGCGGGGCCGACGAGCAGGGGATTCCCGATTTCTCTAGAATAGCTTCCGGATTCCCAAGTTCCGAGCGACAAGGGAAGGGAGAAAGCGAACGGTTCGCACAAAAAGTCACGTGCCCAACCCCAAGGAAGACGGCCGCAGCAAATGGTGTGATTTTTTTCTTTTCTGCCCGACAAAGAAGCGTCCAGCTTTATAAATTACTCCATCCATAAATAAATATAAGAGCATTTAGATCACTATTTTAGTGTTGTTTTATAGAGATTTCAACAAGTGACTACATATGGAGTAGAATGAGTGAATCTACACTCTAAAATATGTCTAGTCAATTTGAAATCTCTAAAAAGACAAATATTTAGGAACGGAGTGAGTAGTACCGAAGTGCTATAGAATGGAGACTACTGTAGTTCTATAGCGATTCGGCCCACCTACCACGTCACGCTTTACAGGTGTCCATTTCAAAGATGGCTTAGCACGAACGCATGTTGATGAGGAACTATCTTTTCCTTCCACCCCCAATCCCACCCCACAACGCACCGTTCCCATCCGCTTTCTTCCTCCCCATTTTTTCCACTGTGCCGCAGGTGGACGACGCGCTGTCTGAGGTTAGTGGAGGTGGCATCAGGAGGCTTGTTGTATGGTAATAAACCCCTATGTGGCTCAATCTTTCACACTTGGAGATGGATCAAAAGAAAAGAAGAACACGCAAGACGAGATCCAAATCACACATCCACTCTCTCCACAAATCCATATAACTACCACAAGATTCACAATAAACAAGGGAAACAAGTAACAATGTAAAGTTCTTTCCAAATCCACAAGGGAGTTGAGGTCTTAAGGGGTAGATAGTCTTCGCAAATCGTTAAGACAGATGGGGTCTTGAATCCAAGATGGATCTTCTCCAAGAGGTCTTGGGTACTCAACTGGAGTCTTCTCCTTCAACGAGGCCTTTGATCTCCGAGAGGAGGTGATAGATGAGCAAATCCCTCACGTCGCTATCGAACATTGTCCGCTTTCCATATTGTTAGGATATATTTATGTCTAATCCATGCATTGAAACTTCCAAATAGATTGCAATATAATGGAAATCCAGATTGAATATTGTAATTTCAAACAAATAGGTTTTTGTACATAATAGAATAACGAACGACCTCTATGTAGAAAGACGAATTAAGATCGATGATAACTTTCTGTTTAGTACCATTAGAATGAACACAAGTAGTGTACAAATACACTGTGCTCTATCACCTTGATGCATCTGATCAATCAATTGCAAGAGAACACCAGGAGGAACTCCAAGATGATGATGAGTTCACCCTGACTGAAGCTAAACATGAGACTGGAGGAGTACAATCAACTGTATACATCGTGGCCGAGTTCCTGCATTCATGCATGCATGTCCATATCTTCCACATAAGCCACAACTACTAGTTCGAATTGATCTACACATATATGTGCAACAGTTGAAAGAACATGCGGTGCCCCCATGTTTGGTTTTGGTAATTGATGACAATCTCTATGGACTAATGGTTGCCTTGAGTTACATTTGAAGGGTTTGTCCATAGGCTTTTCTTGGAGTCCATTTGTTAGTTTCAAGGAGAGTTTGTGATGACCATCGTGCTATTAAGGAATTATCCCAAGATTGGTCATGGTTTGTCCATAGGCTTTTCTTGGAGTCCATTTGTTGGTTTCAAGGAGAGTTTGTGATGACCATCGTGCTATTAAGGAATTATCCCAAGATTGGTCATGTGAGTGTTGAGCTTATTGCAAACATGTCTTGAAGAAAAAGATTGTGTGATCATTCATGTCTACCTTCAAGACATCATCCAAACTAAGAGAGTTGGAAAGATTCAAGGTTGATCAAGACTAAGTCAAGAGTGAATCAAGTTGATCAACTCACAAAGCGTAAAAGATGTACGAGGGGATCAAGTGATCCCATGGTACGGTAAGCATTGTCCATTGCACTTTGTGTACTAACCCATGGTCTATGTGAGAGTTCTATGTGGGTTTAGGTACATGTCCATGGGCTTGCGTCAAGAGGAAGATATCATACAACCCATGGAAAGGCATCAAGTGGTGATCATCATCAAAATTGCCGTGTGCAAGTTCAAGTGGAGCATCACGAAGAGATCAAGTGCTTGGATCTTGCCATCCATTGTGGTGTCAATGGACTTGTGAAGATGTGCCGAAGAGTGGCTCACCCATAGTGGACTATGGGGGAGCAATCATCTAGTCTTCATCGAGCCAACGCAATCAAGAAAGGTGGTCCAACTTGAGGAGTCAAGATCGTCATCATCTAGCTCAAGTGGATCATGTGCAAGGCAAAAGGTTTGCCCTTGATAGGTTTTCTATTTTACCGGTCTCATGGTGGTAGTTGGGAGACGGGTTATAGGATCGATAGCCGTACTATCAAGGGGGCTCTCAAGTGAGTAGCTTGATCGTATCGTTCTTCGAGAGCTCAAACCATTGCATCCTTGCATCATGTTTCTTGGTTCTTGTTTGGTTCTCTTTGTGAGTCTTAGAGCTTATGGTCATCTTGATGACAAGCTTGAGTTCATCGAAACGGAGTTTGCATCGTCTTCTATGATGTTTTCGGTGTTGGAGGTTTTACCGGTCTTATCCGAGGAAGGGTTCTCACCATTTTCTTTTGGGCCTTTTATCATTTGCTTATTATTGGTATTTCTATCAAGATTGTGTTAGCCCTTGTCGCTAGCTTTCCAACAAACTTGGTTTCGTCGAATTCGGAGTCCGAATGAAGAAGTTGTGGTAGTTTTGGTGTTCTGAAAAGGCTGCAGCGGTACTACCGCGGGTAGGAGCGGAAGTAATTTTTTACTACCGCCCTTGGGAGCGGTACTACCGCCCTTGGGAGCGGTACTACCGCTTGGAGCAGTACTACCGCGGCTACTTCCGTGGCTACTTCCGCTCGGGACCAAAATCTCGTCACAAGTCCAGCGGTGGTAGGCACGGATGTAATTTTTTAGTACCGCTCACAAGCAGTAGTACCGCTACCCTTAGCAGTAGTACCGCTACCCCTAGCGGTAGTACCGTGATGTCAAGCGGTACTACCGCTTGGTGCGGGCTGTGAGCATAACGGTTGGATTTTTCCCCACCTATAAAAGGGGGTCTTCTTCCCCATTGAACCTTATCCTTTGAGCTCGTGTTCTTCCCCCATTATTGACCTTCTTCGAGCTTGCTAACTCTCAATCCCTCCATGGATTCTTGCTAGTTTTGAGGAAAAGAGAGAGAGATCTAGATCCACATTTCCACCAATCACTTTCTCCTCTGTGTGAGGGGAACCCCTTGGATCTAGTTCTTGGAGTTCTTGGTGTTCTCCTTCTTGTTCTTCCTCTCATTTTCCTCCCTAGCATTAGTTGCTTCGGTGGGATTTGAGAGAGAAGGACTTGGGCACTCCGTGTGCCCTTGCCATTGCATTTGGTGCATCGGTTTGAGCTCTCCACGTGATACGTGGAAGTTACAAGTTGAGAAGCTTATTACTCTTGGGTGCTTGGTGCCCTTGAGCTTGTTCATCTTGGGTGCTTGGGCGCCCTAGTCGGTTGGTGGTGTTCGGAGCTCAATCATTGTGGTGTAAAGCTCCGGGCAAGCGTCGGGGTCTCCAATTAGGTTGTGGAGATCGCCCCGAGCATTTTGACGGGTACCGGTGACCGCCCCCAAGGGTTGCCAAAGTGTACGGGTTCGGTGACCGCCCCCAAGGGTCGCCATTTGTACGGGTTCGGTGACCGCCCTCAAGGGTCCCTTAGTGGAATCACGGCATCTTGCATTGTGCGAGGGCGTGAGGAGATTACGGTGGCCCTAGTGGCTTCTTGGGGAGCATTGTGCCTCCACACCGCTCCAAACGGAGATTAGCATCCGCAAGGGTGTGAACTTCGGGATACATCATCGTCTCCTCGTGCCTCGGTTATCTCTTACCCGAGCCCTTTACTTATGCACTTTACTTTGTGATAGCCATATTGTTCTTTGTCATATATCTTGCTATCACATTGTTGCTTATCTTGCTTAGCATAAGTTGTTGGTGCACATAGGTGAGCCTAGTTGCTTTAGGTTTTGTGCTTGACAAATTAACCGTTAGGTTTATTCCGCATTTGTTCAAGCCTAAACCGTAATTATTTTAAAACGCCTATTCACCCCCCCCTCTAGGCGACATCCACGATCTTTCAATTGGTATCAGAGCCTCGTCTCTCTTTGTTGGGCTTAACCGCCTAGAGAGTAAAGATGTCGACTAGAGGATTAGGATTCTCTGACACTCCTAGTTTTGATGGCACAAATTTTGATGTTTGGGTAATTCGCATGCTTAATCTCTTTAGGGTCATGGACCCAAATTTAGAGCGAATTGTAGATATGGGTTTTTCTCCTCCAAAGGATCCCCAAAGATTATCTTTAGAGGATGAGAAAAACTCTTATCTCAATGCTCAAGCCCCTAATGTGCTTTTCGATGCTTTGAGCAATGTAGTTATATTTCAACTCATGCCGTTTTGGGATGCTCATGAGTTATGGACAAAGCTTCAAGATAAATATGGTGTGTCCAAGTTTTGTGGGGATGGTTGTTCTCCCTCCACCTCCGGTCATATAGTCTTCTCAACTTCTTCTACTTCACCTACATGTGGTTTGCCACAAGGTAATGATATGGTGAGTAGTGTTGGCCATTGCAATGATGATAGTATGCTTATTGTAGATGATCCTTCATCACTATATTATTGCAATGCTCCCTCTTTGGGCTTTAACACTTCGAGCACTCCAAATGTTTCACATGCTTGTGTTGATAGTCCTTGCATATCATGTAGAAATTGCGTGACTAGACCTCATGATGATATGCTTGCTATGTCTTGTTGCCATGATAAAAATACATCTATTTCCTCGAATTGTTGTGCTAACAATGTAGAGGAAACCGAACACTCCATGGAACAAGATGTGGTGTTTAATGGTGCCTCAAGGAATCCTACATCATCATCTATTGCTTTTTGCCTTATGGCTAAGGCGTCAAAGGTAACTCCTACTTTGTACCCCAATATGTCTCTTGATGATGGTGTTGATGCTAATGATGATAAGGATAATGATGAAGAGAATGATAATGTTGCCTCCTTAAAAACTAAGGGAAATGATTTTAAAGCTCTTCATAAAAATAAAATTGCTCGTTCAACTTCATGGAAATTATGTCCATTGCCATTGATGGCAAGAAATACATTGAGGAGTTGGAATCTCATCTCGAGGAGCATGAGGTCACCATTGAGAAAATGGAAGCTCATGGGCGTGATTACATAAATGAGATCGCGAGCTATCTCAAGCTCTTGAACATGAACAAACCACCTCCGAATCTCTTGAGGAGACTTTTGATCTAGAATTATCTAGAGTGAGGGAATCTCATGATAGAGCTCTTGAGGTGGCCAATGATTTCAAAACTAAAAATGCTAAGCTTGAAGTTTCTCATGCTAGACTCCTTGAGGATTTTGAGCACCTCGAAAATGGCTCAAGGGTCATCAAGGGTGAGCTCATCAAACTCACCGAGTCTCATGCCCAACTTGAAGCTTCTTATTTAAAAGAGCTTGCCAAGTTGTCCTCTCCTATTGTTGTTAATGATGATGCTTGTGCTACTAACTCTATTACTTGTGAAGCATCCATTTTGAAGGAGAATGTTGAGCTACGGTCTCAACTTGAGGTGCTATCTAACAATTATGGGAAATTGGAAGAAAGTCATGAAAAGCTCTCAAGCTCTCATGATGGCCTTCTAGTATCCCATAGTGTGCTAAAGATAGCTCATGAGGCCATGATTGCTAAGGTAACATCTAGTGAGCCTCATGTGGATACTAGCACTACTTCTAGTCAAAATAGTATATTGCCATGTGCTAGTCCTTGTAATTCATCTACTGACAATATTGGTACATCTTGTGATGAATTGCTTTCCTTGCCTTGTTGCTCTAACGATGACGCTTATACTTCCTCTAGTACTTGTGTTGAGACTAACCATGTAGAGGAAATCAAAGAGCTCAAGGCCCAAGTCACTTCTTTGAAGAAAGACTTGGAAAAGTGTCATGAAGGGAAATCCACACTCAACAATATCTTGAGTGTGCAAAAATCCCCCAATGACAAAGGTGGACTTGGATTCAACTCCAATAAGAAGAAGAAGTCCAAGATGAATAAAAAGAAGGGCCAAGAACAAGTCAAGAATTCGCCAAGATTGTTTGCTTCAAGTGCAAAGTAGAAGGGCATCATGTTAGATCTTGCCCATTGAAGAAGAAGGCCATTAGTGTCAAGCAACAAGGAAGAGGGCACAAGTTCAATCACATGCTCAACCTCAAGTTGAAGAAAGGCCTCTTCCCAAGAAGACTCAAGTTAATGCTTCTCAAGTTGAGAGATCAAGTGAGAAGAAAGTGAAGAGTAGACGTTGCTACCTATGCCGTGAGAAAGGTCACCTCGCTTCTTCATGCACTAGTGGTAACTTATCCAACCCAATTATTATTGATGATATCTATTCTCTTGGGAAGGATAAGGTTGGCAATGTGTGTGCCAAGTTTGTTGGTACTCAAAGTGGTGTCAAGAAAAGAACCATTTGGGTAGCCAAGCCTATTGTGACTAACCTCTTAGGACCCAACTTGGTTGGGGACCAACAATCTCAAACTTGATCAATAGGTGTTTTTGGAGGGCATTGGAGACTTGGCTACATTATGAAGAATTAAGGGGACTTCATCATTCTTTTTGTCACAAGTCAAGTTTATTGGATTATCAAGTTTCTATCTTATATCCAATGTGCCTCCTTATGTAACTTGTACTTAAATTGTTTACCTTGAAAGTTACTTGCCCCCTTGCATGTTTTGGTTTTGTTCCTTGCATGTGTTTGTATATGTTGTGATTCCAACGTGCTTACCTTGAGCAATCAAGTATGTGTGTGTTGGTTTGCACATCATGTGCGTCTGTGTCGTGCGTTGAGCCTTTATGCTTCTTGTTTGTATCCTAGTTGGCTCGTGTGAGAGATTAATGGAACATCCCATTTTGGGGGAGTGATGTGCACACAATCCTATAAATGTGTGTACATGAGGAATACCATCTAGTATTGATATTACAATATTATCTAGTCGCTAGGTGGTATATCTCTCATGAGAAATTCAAATTCTAAATAGTCCATTAATTATCTCTTGTTTGTTCCTCTTATTGCCTCTTGTTAAGTTCTTATTGGTATCACATTATGGGGAGTAATATGCTAAGTGCATATTACAAGCCTAGAAAATGTGTACATTTGAGATATTGTCACCTAGAATTGATATTGTAGATTATCTTGTTCCTAGGTGGCATGTTAGCTCTACAAGTTGCAATCTGCTTGTGGTTGGTGTGAAGATGATGTCGGATATCCTTGTTATCTACCACCGGGAATTATTTCCAAATACTTCTTGTCTTTGACAATTGGTAGTCTTATGTGTGGTAGAATTTATTGATCATCTTTACATCGGCTTTTTGTTTTACTTGCCTTTTCTCTTGCCAAGGATTGTGTCAACTCCCGTTGTCTTCCATACCACTTGTGGATCTTGTTTATTTCTTGTTCTTGACTAGTGTTTTCTAGATATAGTGAAAGCGGTGATCCCACCTTGTGCGTTTTGTATTCAAATACAAATCCTATATAATGCACAACTCGTGGGGGAGCTATTCCATTTTCTTTAGAACACTCTTCTTGCGATCCTTATCAAGTGTGTTTTGGTGGAAGGCAAGCCATTTCTTTTTGGTACTTTGTGCCATCATGAAACTTTGTTGAGGGCTTGGTTTGTTTGGAACCATCCTCTCTTTGGGAGTTTGACATCTTTACTTTAGTGTGTATCAATGGATATCTCATTCCTTGATGTATCTTTAATGATATCTTTCAAGTGATGATTTCTCCATTTAGTATCCTTTTCACTTGGCATTTCTTTGTCTTTTGGTTTCGGGTTTTGAAAGTCTTGAGCATGCATGTTTACTTCATGTATTTCATTTGGCATGCTTTCTTTCTTTGACTCAATATATAGGGGAAACTCCACCTAGTCTCAAGTTGGATGAGATGTGCATGAAATTCATTATCATATCTATATGCATATATTTATGTGGAGTTTGTCCTATGTATTGGTGTTTCTAACTATTTGGTCCCGACGAGTTTGGGTACCGTTTAGTTTGTGTTGTTCTTCTAGGAACTTTTGGAGATGCATTGGATGCTCGGCTCACTCTCAAGGAAGGTGTTGTCACCATGTGCATATTGGAGTCAAGCTAGGATGAACAATGAACTACTATCTACCTTCAATTGGTATCTACTACTTCCTTCCAATGATATCTCGGTAACAAGTATCTCTTCATGCTTTCTCTTCTTGCATTCAACCTTGTGTAGGTTGTATCTTGGCATGATATTCATTTCATATCTTGTGATACTTATTTCCTCTCTCAAAGCATCCCAACAATGATCTCTTGTTGCTAGTTGTGATGTCTTTGATGTTAGTATGTAGGAATTCATTTATATACAATAAGACCATATCTAGCCATGTGCTATGCTTCCAGGCAAATATCTTATTGGTATATGTATGACTTCCTTTTTGGATATCTTGTTCCTTCGTGCTGTAACTATTTCGGGTGTACATCCTTCTTTGTAGATATATATCATCATGATTTCATCTACCTAGAACCCTATATACTTGAGAGAATTTACATCTCTAGTTGATATCCCTTCTTTCACGTCCACCTTGTCTTTCTTATGTTATTTCTTTGGTGGCTCCGTGAAAGCTTTTGCCTTGAGTGCGTGTCCTCTATTGTAGCATCTTGATGCACTCTTGTGTGGTGAAGATTATTTTCCTCATGCTTGTCTTTATGAGGCTTTTATTGGTATCCCTCGTCTTGATGAGGCTTTCATCTTCTATCTTCACCACGGGTTGTCACAAGCATTGGTTCTCTTTTGCTTTTTAGTAAGCTTGTGAACCCATTTGCTTGTTGTGTGTGGAAATGATAGGCCTTGCACCATGTGCCTCATTCTTTCAAGACTATGTTGATGCTTAATGCTCATCCTAATTTTAGTCCTCTCAAGTGCTTCGCCATGACTCACACACATCATTTTGGTTGAGCCTATTCTTATGTTGCCTCTTTTACATGTTGCTCAACCATGTGCTTGTTGCAAGCGCTAGGCTTCGTTTCCTATATGCTCACTTGCACTGGATGTGAGTTTCTACTGATTTTGGGGGAGCTATGATCCTATTTTGTGTACTTTGTATTCAAAAAATTCTTATGTGTGCACCATTCATGGGGAGCTTCTCTAGTTTCTTTAGAACACTCCTTTGCGTTTATCATAATATCTTTATTCTTGTGGCATGTAGGATTAGTGGTCTAGTTGGTTCATTTGATATCCGTTGATTGCTTGCTTCAATTGGTATCTTCGGATTGCTTGTGTCTCTCTTTGTTATGTCTTTGTGTCATATCTTTTTGTTGCAATCTTTGGGCCTCAATGTAGTTTGTCTTCCTCCAAGTATTTACCATTGGATATGTGCATGGCATTCCACTCTCTTTTTGAGAGATATGCAATTTATGGAGGAACACTCTTTATTTTGGCCTTCCCAGCTTTTCACCCATTTTGGCAATCGATGCCAATGGGGGAGGAGTTTCAGAGAGTTTTGTGGAGAAGTTTAGAGAGTTATCTCCTCTTGCTTTAGTTTTGCTCCGTAGTATTTGCATCTCATTCTCATGCATCATTGGTTGTTGCATTGCATGGTGATGCATAATTCCTTGTATAAACTCTCTTGAAAGTGATTGTCATCAATTACCAAAATGGGGGAGATTGAAAGAACATGCGGTGCCCCCATGTTTGGTTTTGGTAATTGATGACAATCTCTATGGACTAATGGTTGCCTTGAGTTACATTTGAAGGGTTTGTCCATAGGCTTTTCTTGGAGTCCATTTGTTGGTTTCAAGGAGAGTTTGTGATGACCATCGTGCTATTAAGGAATTATCCCAAGATTGGTCATGGTTTGTCCATAGGCTTTTCTTGGAGTCCATTTGTTGGTTTCAAGGAGAGTTTGTGATGACCATCGTGCTATTAAGGAATTATCCCAAGATTGGTCATGTGAGTGTTGAGCTTATTGCAAACATGTCTTGAAGAAAAAGATTGTGTGATCATTCATGTCTACCTTCAAGACATCATCCAAACTAAGAGAGTTGGAAAGATTCAAGGTTGATCAAGACTAAGTCAAGAGTGAATCAAGTTGATCAACTCACAAAGCGTAAAAGATGTACCGAGGGGGATCAAGTGATCCCATGGTACGGTAAGCATTGTCCATTGCACTTTGTGTACTAACCCATGGTCTATGTGAGAGTTCTATGTGGGTTTAGGTACATGTCCATGGGCTTGCGTCAAGAGGAAGATATCATACAACCCATGGAAAGGCATCAAGTGGTGATCATCATCAAAATTGCCGTGTGCAAGTTCAAGTGGAGCATCACGAAGAGATCAAGTGCTTGGATCTTGCCATCCATTGTGGTGTCAATGGACTTGTGAAGATGTGCCGAAGAGTGGCTCACCCATAGTGGACTATGGGGGAGCAATCATCTAGTCTTCATCGAGCCAACGCAATCAAGAAAGGTGGTCCAACTTGAGGGAGTCAAGATCGTCATCATCTAGCTCAAGTGGATCATGTGCAAGGCAAAAAGGTTTGCCCTTGATAGGTTTTCTATTTTACCGGTCTCATGGTGGTAGTTGGGAGACCGGGTTATAGGATCGATAGCCGTACTATCAAGGGGGGCTCTCAAGTGAGTAGCTTGATCGTATCGTTCTTCGAGAGCTCAAACCATTGCATCCTTGCATCATGTTTCTTGGTTCTTGTTTGGTTCTCTTTGTGAGTCTTAGAGCTTATGGTCATCTTGATGACAAGCTTGAGTTCATCGAAACGGAGTTTGCATCGTCTTCTATGATGTTTTCGGTGTTGGAGGTTTTACGGTCTTATCCGAGGAAGGGTTCTCACCATTTTCTTTTGGGCCTTTTATCATTTGCTTATTATTGGTATTTCTATCAAGATTGTGTTAGCCCTTGTCGCTAGCTTTCCAACAAACTTGGTTTCGTCGAATTCGAGTCCGAATGAAGAAGTTGTGGTAGTTTTGGTGTTCTGAAAAGGCTGCAGCGGTACTACCGCGGGTAGGAGCGGAAGTAATTTTTACTACCGCCCTTGGGAGCGGTACTACCGCCCTTTTGGGAGCGGTACTACCGCTTGGAGCAGTACTACCGCGGCTACTTCCGTGGCTACTTCCGCTCGGGACCAAAATCTCGTCACAAGTCCAGCGGTGGTAGGCACGGATGTAATTTTTAGTACCGCTCACAAGCAGTAGTACCGCTACCCTTAGCAGTAGTACCGCTACCCTAGCGGTAGTACCGTGATGTCAAGCGGTACTACCGCTTGGTGCGGGCTGTGAGCATAACGGTTGGATTTTTCCCCACCTATAAAAGGGTCTTCTTCCCATTGAACCTTATCCTTTGAGCTCGTGTTCTTCCCCATTATTGACCTTCTTCGAGCTTGCTAACTCTCAATCCCTCCATGGATTCTTGCTAGTTTTGAGGAAAAGAGAGAGAGATCTAGATCCACATTTCCACCAATCACTTTCTCCTCTGTGTGAGGGACCCCTTGGATCTAGTTCTTGGAGTTCTTGGTGTTCTCCTTCTTGTTCTTCCTCTCATTTTCCTCCCTAGCATTAGTTGCTTCGGTGGGATTTGAGAGAGAAGGACTTGGCACTCCGTGTGCCCTTGCCATTGCATTTGGTGCATCGGTTTGAGCTCTCCACGTGATACGTGGAAGTTACAAGTTGAGAAGCTTATTACTCTTGGGTGCTTGGTGCCCTTGAGCTTGTTCATCTTGGGTGCTTGGGCGCCCTAGTCGGTTAGTGGTGTTCGAGCTCAATCATTGTGGTGTAAAGCTCCGGCAAGCGTCGGGTCTCCAATTAGGTTGTGGAGATCGCCCGAGCATTTTGACGGTACCGTGACCGCCCCAAGGGTTGCCAAAGTGTACGGGTTCGGTGACCGCCCCAAGGGTCGCCATTTATGCGGGTTCGGTGACCGCCCTCAAGGGTCCCTTAGTGGAATCACGGCATCTTGCATTGTGCGAGGCGTGAGGAGATTCAGTGGCCTAGTGGCTTCTTGGGAGCATTGTGCCTCCACACCGCTCCAAACGGAGATTAGCATCCGCAAGGGTGTGAACTTCGGATACATCATCGTCTCCTCGTGCCTCGGTTATCTCTTACCCGAGCCCTTTACTTATGCACTTTACTTTGTGATAGCCATATTGTTCTTTGTCATATATCTTGCTATCACATTGTTGCTTATCTTGCTTAGCATAAGTTGTTGGTGCACATAGGTGAGCCTAGTTGCTTTAGGTTTTGTGCTTGACAAATTAACCGTTAGGTTTATTCCGCATTTGTTCAAGCCTAAACCGTAATTATTTTAAAACGCCTATTCACCCCCCCCCTCTAGGCGACATCCACGATCTTTCAACAGTTCATACATGTGTTTATTCAGTATTCCTCTAACATCACATCCTGCATATATAGCTACACTACCTTTCAGTTGTATATTCAGCTTGAAGTGTAGACTATTTAATCATAAAAACACACCTCATAGTCACATTTCATCTTTTCTCTCAAAACCAAAGCCCTTTTATAGGGTTGTCAACACCCTTTTCACCCCATCCGTGCGAAATTGATCACAACCATCTTGTGTTTTGTAGTACCAATGTTAAGTTGATGAAGGCACATCAAAAATTGGTCATGGACAATGTTGAGCCAGTCAACATGTAAAGGGTATAATTCCATGCTCCAAGCCTATTTCTGTAAGGTTTGCAAAGCATGAAAAAAATTGTTTCATGTACTAATTTACTAGTAGAACCTTGCCTTGGAATTTAGAAATCTCAAGTTGCATCTTCAGTAGTATGTACTAGGTGAGTGCTCGTGTGTTGCTATGGGAGCCAAAAAAAATCATCTTTGATAGGAGTATTTAGCAAACCAGCTTGTGTCACCTTTTCATGTTTGATATTAAGCAAACCAACTTGTGTCATCTGCCTGGTGTCTTACCTTCGTCAAGCCCGATCTTCCTAGGCATTTAGGCATGCATGTTCCTCAAAAATTGGGTTTTGGTTTCTAAGTGAAATTCGGGGCCATTATTTTTCATTACGAATGAAGGAATGATCGATGAATTATTACAAAGTATATTCTTTGTGTTGGAAATTGTGTTCCATTATTACACAAGATCAGCGGAATTGCTGGCTACAAGGCCCTTCACAATATCCGAAACATCCTCCTACCAGGCAATGCAAGGATTTTGCTCCAACTTTGCATCATACACCATGATAGCACCAGCCACAGAGCCACCTTATTACAACTTCTCGAATAGAAAGACAATGAAAAGCTAGAAAAACGCTAAGACAACATAAATTTTATCTGCCAGGAAAGCACACTATTGGCTGAAAGATTAAACTTCTAACTACCGATGATTCTATCTCCACTCACCGGATCCCCCGGTCTACTACTATCAAATTCTGTCCCAATTCACTAGACCATCGGTCTACTACTGCATGTATACCACTTAAACATGCAGCAGCTTCAGTTTGCAAAGCATCAACTGCCTTCTGAATTCGTCTGACTCGTAGTCCTTCGAACATCACCAATCACAAAGCCCCAGCCTCCAGAGTTGCTAGTTGAGTCAAAAGACACATCGTTGTTTTTCCTTAGCACGGTAGCGGCGGCTGACAGCTTCCATCTCTGCATCACAGTTTATGTGGTCTTTGTTGGCTGGAGCCAATGTTCTTCACGCTCAAGTGCACTCCTGCCAACCATAGCCATAACTTCATCTACTTTTAGGACGCCTTCTCCTACATTTATATTGCTCCTCCTCTTCCACCACGTCCATGCCAGAGCTATGATATTGATTGTTGCTTTATGCTCCGTGTGTAGAATAGAGTGATGCATATCTAGTTCCTAAAGGCAAAAGAAAAAGTGATACATCTTTCATCCAAGTGAGAATTCACATTTGGATAGGGGGATTACTATTTCAGTCTATTCTTCCCGCGAGAAGAATATGCAAGGCAATGTAAACGTTGCTTGTTATGTCAGATGATTTTTTTGCCTAGCTTCTATATGCAGACTAAAAAGGATGGAGGGAGTACTATGCAATCAAAACTCACCTTTATCCACTACATGTGGTAACAACTATTGAGCTTGATTACTCCATGGAAACCCCCGATGATCCTGGGGTTGAAGTATAGTATCCTAGGCGGCTCCTCACATACATGACCTTGGTGCCCAACACCTCCTAAAAAGAGTAGGACCAACTAGCTAGAGAAAATAGTAATAAAAGGAAGCAAGCTGGAGGATGAGAGGAAAATCGATTGTGCATAAGGGCCTAATGATGTAAAAGACAGATCAAGAAGCATGGAGAGATTGTAAAATGAAAAGCATGAAGAGAAAGATGCAGAAAATTACAAGCCCAATCACCAGCTACAAATCCATCACAATGCCCAATCACCTGCAGCCCCAATTCCAATCACCAACAGGCAACAACCACAAATCAACCCGCACATGCATGCCCTGAGAAATTACAGCCTAATTTGAACCATAGATCCTACAAGCATGCACGAGCAACAAGATCATAGGTAAATTAATGTGTGGACTGTGGGGTGCGGTAACGTCGAAGATCAGCTCGTTATGTCTCATTTGGGCAGGCGGGCTGGCTAGCCAAATCAGGTTTTCTTCGACGTGGGCGCCCCCTCCAGTCCTTGTAGTCTTCCAAATTCCAATGGTGTGCACTTCTCCAACGCTTGTAGTCTTCCGATGATGTGCGCTTCTTGAGAGAGATGTGGCCCGGGAAACCGGGGCTACAACGTTGTGCGCCTTGTGCCTCCCGTCGTGTCTATCTATCTGTGGAGTATCTACTGTCTATCTACTACCCCTATAAATGATCCAAATGGGGCAGATCCAAATCATAAGGATCGTCTATCTAACAGATCTTAAGTTCTAAAATCTCCCATCGTTGAGCACAACAATGTGAGCCTAAACTATAGAGAAAGCGGAAAATAGACAGGTACCACTAGGTATCGGCACATCCCTAGCCGCTCATTGTTGTTTCAAGATTCATGCGGCACTGTGCAGTATAAAACACTAATAGTTTTGCTCTGTGAATACACAACTATATAACATGTAAATACAGTACATGGGTCCCACCAATACCGGCTTTTAACCAGATGGTAAAGTAGTTTTGCATGCTGTCCATTCTCTCTCCCAAACTAATTCATCCATTTATTTGACCTTTGCTACTTAAAACCATTCATATCTTTTACACCAAAATTTTGATTTTGATTTTTTTTATATATTTGAACTCATGGCGAAGAGACCTTTAAAATAGAGACTGACTTTGAATATATTTCGAACGAGTTTACAAAAATTGATTTCATAATAACATATTTCACTCATTTCCTAATAACATATTTCACCCATTTAGAAAAAGATTTTATAAAAACGTATTTACTCATTTCAGAATAACATTTTTCACTCATTTCATAATAACATATTGCGCTCATTTTAAACCAATTTACACATTCCAAAACAGATTTCACCCATTTCAAAAAATAATAATCACAATAACATTTTCATTCATTTCAAAATATATTTCATAATAAGATATTTCACTCATTCCAAATAATAAGTTTCACAAGTTGACTTTTCAGTTTCATATTGTTTTTGTTTTCAGAACCTACATTTTATTTTTCACTGTCTTGTTTCACAAAACACACATCTATTTCAATTGCACATTTTTGAAATAACATATTTCACTCTTTTGAAATAAACTGTTACACATTTTCAAATAACCGCTTTCACAAATTGACATGTCAGTTTCATATTTGGGGTAAATAGGTTTCCAGTGAAGTGGTTGGTTTCACATTTTTCTAGTGAAAAAAGGTTTGTTCACATTTTTCTAGTGAAATATGTTTGTTTCACATATGGAATGTGAAATGTCAAAAATAAAATATGTTTCAAATGTATCCAGATTTGATCTTGTTCTAAAGGTCTTGACGCCATGAGTTCAAATATATATAAGAAAACCGGAAACATAATTTTTGTTTAAGAGATATGAATCATCCAAATTATGGAAAAGAAAATTAAAGTGATAGATTCAAGATAGAGATAGAGTATGTGCTTGAGTTAGAAAAGAGAGAAAGATGTGTATCATGCATGTGCTCTTTTTTGACTATGGTAGGACCCGCACAGTGATTTGACTCTGAAATGCGTAAAAGATCAAATGCACAATACATCTAGGTGTGCCATAGCTCACACGGATCTCAGAAAATATGAGCCATGTGAGATCTACCGCTAAGTAGCATTACCGCTTAAAATGACTTCGTGAAACTACAGAGTAGCTAGCTTCCCAGGATTAGATGAAGCAGAGGAAAGCAACCTAACCTGCAGCTAGCAGATCACACACACACACACACACACACACACACACACACACACACACACACTCTGAACTGGGATGGCACACTGAACGGCTTGTTGCCTTTGTTTGACACTGGATGGGGATGATTTACTATTGAAGTTTATGCCCCTTTCGAACATCGTGGCTATCACCTGATCAATTTTCTTGATGAGTTATGGACGCCAAGACAGGAAGTCAACGGCAGCAAATACCACAATCATGTTGTGCTCTGCTCACTACTCGAGCAACCTTTTGCTTACACATTGTTTTTTGCCGTTTTAGAGGTACTATGTGTGCATCGATCTTTGTGGTGAAATCGACAGGGAATGACAGTCGAATGATTTGTGAACTTTCAAGGTTCCATTTTAAGGCGGCCTCAAAAGGCACAAAAGACGCAGAATGCCTCCGAGGCTACACAAAAAAGATCGCAGGCCAAATCTGAAAGCAGGACTAATAGGTACTGCAGGATTATAATTTTAAATGTTTTTGAAACGTTGAAAAGATTGCAGGCTAGGTACTGCCATGAACCAAAAGCAACTACGCATAGCATGACAAATAGCCCATTCATGTTGAAAAGTTACATAGTACTGAAAAATTACAAATGTTATGCACTTACTACTAGAGATAAGGACTCGGTGACATCCATAAGCTGTGATGGCCACCCCAACTACACTACTTATCAAGAGAGCAACCCTTACTACTAAGTTTTTGATAAAACTTGAGTACTAGTAATCGAAATCATAACCAAGTCATGCATTAATAAAAACAAGTTCCTAAAAGCTCCTAGCCAGCATCTCCTGGAACCTCCTGAAGGACGCCTGCTTCTCCAGGACGAACCTCTCATGGCACCTGGCTATGAACCTCTCAGCCAGCCTGTCGATCTCGTTGCAACCGCCCTCCTCCTCCACCCAGTCCGGCTCGGGCCACTCCAGACACCGGCCGGCGGTCATCGGCGACAGCTGTTCGGCAGGGATCACCGCGTTCCACGACGGGTCGTAGTAGTAGGCCACGCCGGCGGCGGCCTCAATCTCAGCGGGCGATGGCTCCCCTAACGACCACGAAGGCACGGCGCCGTCAGGGAGCAGGTTGAGGTACTGCGTCGGGGTGGCATTGCCACTGCCGCCGCCGGGGCAGCATGGCTCCTTGCTCTTCTTCCTGGCCTTGGTCGATGACGACCTTCTCCTCAGCTTGGTGGCGACGAGGCCGGGCTTGCCGTTGAGGAGAGCGAGGAGCGCCGACCTTGCGCCGGCGAGGGCTCCTGCGAGGCGGGCGGCGTGCTTGACGGCGAAGGCATGGAGGAGATGCCTGGCCTTGAGGACGGCCTCCGTGGATGCCCTCAGCTTGAGGTTGCCGGTGGAGGTGGAGGGGGCTGGTAGCGGGAGAGGAGGCTTGATGTTGAGTAGGTGATCCATGGAGATGATGCTCATGCAGTACGTGCAGCTGCCATAGCCTGCCCTGCTGACAAATATATGTGCTAGCTATAGGACTCTCTGGGTCGGGGGGCCATCCACACAAAAGCACTCACCTGGCTGATCCGTTTAAGAGAATACTTTGTTGGTCTTAATTTTCATCAAACATTTTCCCACCTATACTGTCTAGCTTCGTGATGATTCAGTCCCGCGCAAATGTGTAGTAATTCATTCGGTTATCTTTTGTCCTCTGGAATATAAATGGCACAAGCTACATATTATTTATTTTTCGAAAAGAGGGAATGATCCTCCGCCTCTGTATCGAGTGATGCACACAGCCATACAAGCTGCCTGTCAATAATGCAGGTAATTTTTTTCTTGAATAAATAATGCAGGTAAAATGAATTTGCTGAGCATCTGTTTCACATGGTTTCATGCCATCTAGGTGCTAAAACTGCCCGTTCATGACTCATGAGTTTCTCATGGCTAGCTGTTACACATATTTAATTGTTTACTAATTTTGTTCTACTTCGATTTCAATTGATGCAGAATAGAGAAGCAGATGCCATGCATAGCAAAGAAAAATCTTCTGTCATCTTTCCCACTCTCCCTCAGTCTTCGACAGCTTTTCCTTTCTATTTGGTCATACAAAATCAGGGGGGTTCTGCTTTTATTTTCTTGAAAGCTGAGGGATTCCCTTCTGTTCTTTGTTTGAACGAAAGCAACGAGGCGACTCCGCTGGCTTTTCCCGCCAAACTAAGAAGAAACTAAAGCGAGAGTGGGGACAAAAGAAGCTTCTCATATTCACCATGTCCAACAGATCCAGGATCAGTTGTGAGAACGGAGAAATTTCATCGAATCCAGTGAGCTCTGGGTGGGTGGGTCAGCCTCAGCCCACTTGCATCACTCCCTCCGTGAAGACCAAGAGGTGTGCAAATCTGAACAGTGAAAAGGGTTTTGCATGATGCTATGTTTCCTGCCTCTAGCTAGCTAGGTCATGAGCGAGGTGCTTAAGTAATCATCAGTGCTAGTAATTGTTTACCATGCTCGGTTCTTCTAGAGATGGAACATGATTCCACACTTCCTCGTAGTCATATTCACCAAACGATGCTTTGTAGTACTGCTGACCAAACAATGCTGGGCCATGGCCCCTACATCACTCAGGCCAACTTCACCGCGCGACCCCAAACGGACGTCCGTTTTGTCCGGATTCTGTCCGTTTGGGTAGGGCAATGGGGCCGTGTCCGGGCAGTTTCCGGGATGCGGTGGCCGTGCGCCTAGCACGCGGCCGCATCCCGGCCGCATCTTGTCCGTGTGCACATTTCTTTGCAAGTCCTTAAACTTTTTTTATCATTCATTTTTGGTACATGACAATACATCATTACATTTTGACTAGTAAAGCAAGGCCAAAGAAAACAAGAATCACAAGAATACATTTGAAAAGATAACCAACTTCCATAACTGCTCCCTTGAGTTGGGTTAGGGCCTTCTCGATGCACTCATTGTTGATCTGTGGAGGAGGCTCGATGTTGCACCCTCTTTCTTCTTCAAGCCAGAAGTCGACGTTGCTTCCTCACACGTAATATCGTGCCTTGTTGCTTCTTCGCACGTAGTATCGTGCCTAACCTCTAATCTAGCAACAAGTGCACTTGTCTCATCTAAAGCCTCTAGGCTAGCTAAAAGTGCACGAACATGTACTAAATTTTGCTTTATCAATATATCGATGTACTAACCTCTAATCTAGCAACAAGTGCACTTGTCTCATCTAAAGCCTCTAGGCTAGCTAAAAGTGCACGAACATGTACTAAATTTTGCTTTATCAATATATCGATGTACTCTTCTTCCCAATACCAAAACTTGCATCCATTCTACACAATAAAACTTAAAGTTAGCACAACTAGTCTAATCCGAGAGCACAAATCGAAGCTAAAAAGAGCACATACCCCATCGTTTAAGCACTTGATGAACACCCATCCGGATGCTCGGCGTTGTGAACCGCGCGCGCCACGACCACCCTTGGGCAGTGGTCGCACTTGATGAGGGGCAACGGTGCGCCGACGAGCTTTTGGGCAAGCACCGAGCCCGGTCGGCCGCCATTCGTGTATCTGCCGGCGGACCACCGACGGTGCAGATCCGAGCGGCTAGAGGACGAGCCACTGCCTGCATGTGGCCTTGCGGCCCTGCCAGGGCCTTCCGACGACGTGCCCGGCCAGTCCATGGCGCGGCTCGGCCTCCCACAGCCGGGCGAGCTCAAGACCGACCGGATCCGCCCCAAATCCGAACGGCGGGTGCGCAAACTAGGTGGCCGTGCTTGGATAGTTCAGCGGCGACGAGGGGAAGGGGCTGGGCGAGCGCGCGTCCGAGTTGCATGGCTGCAATGGTAGCGGGCGGCGGCGGCGGCGAGGGGAAGAGTGGGGAAGAGTGGAGAAGAGTGGAGTGGGATGCGACCGGAAGGAGGGAGGGGGCGGATAGAAAAAGGCCCGTCCTATGCCACCGACGGGTGGGCCAGGGGAGGACACGCGCAGACGGCCGGCGCGTCTGCGTGGTGTCCGTTTCACCCCAAAAGCGGCGCAAACTTGGGCCGCGGATGGGTCGAAAGCGGACACAAAACGGACAAAAGTCTGTTTGCTCCCGTGCGCTGGGCCGCCCTGTTTGTCCGTTTTACCCCAAACGGACGGGCCCAGACAGAATGGGGTCGCGCGGTGGAGTTGGTCTCAGGATGCGGTTGGTTACCTGCATCGTTTTTTGCCTCTTTGCATAGTTGTCCTAGTTGGGCCTGCCTGAACATATGCAGACAAAAAACCAACATCTGCATGTTAATTGGTTGCTTGCATCCCCTCTAGCCTGCATGTGCCAAGCGGAGGGCCTACTATTTGGTCGCGGACTTGTTTCAGGGGAAACACAAGTTAGGTTGTTTGGTTACATCCAGGGCACTTGTGTAGTAACCTGCTCCAGTGCTCCTCGATGTGGTGAGATTACCAAAGGCACACATGGACAACTAAGAACTAAACTAGAGCAACAGAACAAATTTAGGCACAAACACAAGACTTAACCACGCATCACAAGTTTTAAACCAACATAGTACGATAAGTTTTAAACGAAACCCAAGTCTTAAACAAACAACCAACAAGGAAGGGGCAACAGGACCTCTGGCGGTAACGGCGAAGGCGTTGTCGTGCTCCTTGCACTTGGTGACCACCTCCACACCCTCGTCGTTCAAGACGATCACCTTCATGGTGTCGGGGGTCAGCATCTTGAACGTCAGCATGTACCCGATCATGATCTGGTGAACAGCGGAGAAGGTGGCCCAACCCTGATCAAGGGTGACCCTCCCGTCGACCACCCTCACCGTGACCCTCCATGTGCAGCCGGTGTTCATCTTGAGCTTGAGCTCTGCAGGGATGACGGGGAAGTTCTTTGTGAACTCCAAAGGCATTGGCAGACTCTCCGGCTTCGGAGCAAGGATGATAACCTTGCAGAAGTGGCTTGGTCCTGACTCCTCGTGGTAGTGGCCATAATTCCTCCGCTTGGCACTTGGGTGATCCTGCCCATCTCCAATGGAGGCACGACCTCCTTGCCCTTCTCCAATGGTGGCATGACCTCCTTGCCCTTGCCCATCTGCATTATGAACATCACATAGTTCAATGGTTAGCATTCATTCATATTGGCCTAACGTTCCTATATTAACCCACCCTACTAACCCAACACCGCACTCCAACCCTCTCTGTTTCACCACCTCTCCTCTTCCACCTCTTTGTTTCAACACCTCTCCCTCGCCATGAACTCCAACTCCAACCCCGACCCTTTCCCCTGGGGCATTGGATGGAAGGACTTCTTCCTTGGGTGCTCGCTCGGTGACCGCAAGAAGTTCGAGCACACCATGTAAGTGTACTCAAACTTCAGCACCATCGATGACATGCAGAAGGAGGTCGATGATGTGATTAAGAAGGCTATGTCGGATGAACTGAAGACACTGATTCCTGACCCAGCCAAAGGCGCAATGTCAGTGCACATCCCGCTCCGGGCCATGAATCAGACAGACTCCCACGAGGGAAACATGGGCCAAGTACAGGGAGTACAAGGCGCCTCAAGACCAGCGTGCCGTGGCGTACTGGAGTAGGACGTTCGTGTCACCGCAGGACGACAATGATGAGGTGCAGATGGTAGCCAGGGCGCCGGCGGCAGGCGACCGTGCAAGACCCATCGTTCTTGACGAAGATAGTCAGGAAGAAAAGAAGATGGCTACACTCCCCCGCTGCCGCTCAAGCGACTCTAGAGTCACCGTTGCTAGACAAGAAAGCTTGTATCCCAATCCCCACCCCCGATGTAATTGAAAAATGACCTATGAACCCTAGAAGTTGTCGGTGCAGAATCGATGGATGGCAGTGCTTTAATCCAATCCTCCACCCCCAATGTGTTCAATCCCCTCCCTAACTCTCCAATCGCGTGCTTAGGTCAAATCTAGCCCGAGTCGAAAGCAGTAAATCTACAGAGAGGGCGAGGACTTACCGCTATGGCCGATACTGTTGGAAAACGTAGCATGCAATTTCAACAGTTTTCCTATGATCACGCAAGATATATCTAGGAGATGCATAGCAACGAGAGGGGAGAGTGTGTCCACGTACCCTCGTAGACTGAAAGCAGAAGTGTTTGCCAATGCGGTTGATGTAGTTGAACTTCTTCTCGTTCCGACCGATCAAGTACCGAACATACGGCACCTCCGAGTTCTGCACACGTTCAGCGCGATGACGTCCCTCGAGCTCTTGATCCAGTAGAGTGTCGAGGAAGTAGATGAGTTCCGTCAGCACGACGGCATGATGACGGTGATGTTGAAGTGATCCGTGCAGGGCTTCGCCTAAGCACTGCGAGAATATGACTGGAGGCGTAAACTGTGGAGGGGGCGCCGCACACGGCTAGGAACAGTTCATGTGTGTTCTAGGCGCCCCTTCACCATGTATGTAAAGGAGGGAGAGGAAGGGAGGCAGCCCTAGGCGCGCCCAAGTAAGAGGAATCCTACTTGGGATCCTAGTATGATCCCCCCTTCCTTTTACCGGAAGGGGAAAGAGGGGAAGAGAAGGGGGGAGAAGGAAAGAGGGGGGCACGACCCCCTCCTCCTAATCCTATTCGGCCTCCTTCCTTGGGGGGGCGCCACCCCTCTGTGGGCTGCTGTGCTCCCTCCTAAGGCCCATATGGCCCATATCTTCCCCGAGGGGTTCCGGTAACCCCCCCCCCCGTACTCCGATATGTACCCGATACATTCCGGAACACTTCCGATGTCCGAATACTATCATCCAATATATCAATCTTTACCTCTCGATCATTTCAAGACTCCTCGTCATGTCCGTGATCTCATTCGGGACTCCGAACAACATTCGGTCACCAAATAACATAACTCATATAATACAAATCATCATCGAATGTTAAGCGTGCGGACCCTACGGGTTCGGGAACTATGTAGACATGACTGAGACACCTCTCCGGTCAATAACCAATAGCGGAACCTAGATGTGCATATTGGCTCCCACATAATCTACGAAGATCTTTATCGGTCGACCGTTATGACAACATACGTTATTCCCTTTGTCATAGGTATGTTACTTGCCCGAGATTCGATCATCGGTATCTTCATACCTAGTTCAATATCGTTACCGGCAAGTCTCTTTACTCGTTCCGTAATGCATCGTCCTGCAACTAACTCATTAGTCACATTGCTTGCAAGGCTTCTTATGATGTGCATTACCGAGAGGGCCCAGAGATACCTCTCCGATACTCAGAGTGACAAATCCTAATCTCGATCTATGTTGACCCAACAAACACCTTTAGAGATACCTGTAGAGCATCTTTATAATCACCCAGTTACATTGTGATGTTTAATAGCACACAAGGCATTCCTTCGGTATCCGAGAGTTGCATAATCTCATAGTCGGAGGAATATGTATTTGACATGAAGAAAGTAGTAGCAATAAAACTAGACGATCATTATGCTAAGCTAACGGATGGATCTTGTCCATCACATCATTCTTCTAATGATGTGATCATGTTCATCAAATGACAACAAATTCCTATGGCTAGGAAACTTAACCATCTTTGATCAACGAGCTAGTCAAGTAGAGGCATACTAGGGACACGGTGTTTTGTCTATGTATTCACACATGTATCAAGTTTCCGGTTAATACAATTCTAGCATGAATAATAAACATTTATCATGAATAAGGAAATATAAAATAACAACTTTATTATTGCCTCTAGGGCATATTTCCTTTAGTCTCCCACTTGCACTAGAGTCAATAATCTAGATTACAAAGTAATGATTATAACACCCATGGAGTCTTGGTGCCGATCATGTTTTGCTCCTGGAAGAGACTTAGTCAACGGGTCTGCCACATTCAGATCCGTATGTATTTTGCAAATCTCTATGTCTCCCTCCTTGACTAAATCTCGGATGGAGTTGAAGCGTCTCTTGATGTGTTTGGTCTTTTGTGAAATCTGGATTCCTTCACCAAGGCAATTGCTCCAGTATTGTCACAAAAGGTTTTCATTGGACCCGATGCACTAGGTATTAGACCTAGATCGGATATGAACTCCTTCATCCAGACTCCTTCATTTGCTGCTTCTGAAGTAGCTATGTACTCCGCTTCACACGTAGATCCCCTCACGACGCTCTGCTTGGACCTGCACCAACTGATAGCTCCACCATTGAAAGGATCGATATGGTTGACTAGAGGGGGGTGGGTTGAATAGGCAACTAACAATTTTTAAGCTTTTCTTTACCAAATTAAACTTTGCAACAAAATAGGTTGTCTAGATATGCAACTAAGTGAGCAACCTATATGATGCAATAACAACTAGCACATAAGCAAGCAAGGTATACAACACAAGTAGGCTTGCAAAAGTAAAGGCACGAAATAACCAAGAGTGGAGCCGGTGGAGACGAGGATGTGTTACCGTAGTTCCTTCCTTTTAAAGGGAAGTACGTCTCCGTTAGAGCGGTGTGGAAGCACAATGCTCCCCAAGAAGCCACTAGGGCCACCATATTCTCCTCACGCCCTCACACAATGCGAGATGCCGTGATTCCACTATTGGTGCCCTTGACGGCGGCGACTGAACCTTTACAAACAAGATTGGGGCAATCTCCACAACAATTGGAGGCTCCCAACAACACCACGAAGCTTCACCACAAAGGAGTATGGCTTCGAGATGACCTCAACCACCTAGGGTGCTCAAACACCCAAGAGTAACAAGATCCGCAAGGGATAAGTGGGGGGAATCGAATATCTCTTGGTGGAAGTGTAGATCGGGCCCTTGTCACCCTATCCCGAGCAAATCAACAAGTTTGATTGGCTAGGGAGAGAGATCGGGCGAAAATGGAGCTTAGAGCAACAATGGAGCTTAGAGGTGGAAGAGGTAGTCAACTAGAGGTAGGAAACGCCCCTTATATAGTCATGGGAAATATCCAACCGTTATCCACATGTTCAGCCCGCGACAAGCGGTACTACCGCTCCAGGGGCGCGGTACTACCGCAAGGCCGCGCGGTACTACCATGGCTGACCACGGTACTTCATGACAAAGAGCAGAGGCCGGGACTTGCCTGACATGGGTGCAGTACTACCACTTGCGCGGTACTACCGCTCCCCCTTGCGGTACTACCGCAAGGCAGGAAAGTCATTGCCTATGAAGAGCATGGATGAAATAAATTACATCCGTGCCTACTTCCGCTAAAAATGAGGCAATGCGAAAATCCGACGCGGCACTACCGCACACGAGGCGCGGTACTACCGTTGAGGCGCGGATGTAAAAAATTACATCCGCTCCTACTACCGTGACGCCGCGGTACTAGGTAGGAGGGCTACGGTACTACGACTCCTGGGGAGCGGTACTACCGTGGGCTCCCGCGGTACTACCGCGCTGGACGAGTGGTACTACCGTGGGGGGCGCGGATGTAAAAAATTACATCCGCCCCTACTACCGTACCGGAGCGGCACTAGGGCTGGGAGCCACGGTACTAAGGCTCCAGAGGAGCGGTACTACCGTGACCCACAACGGTACTACTGCTTGTACTTGCGGTGCTACCGCAAGTACAACAGTAGCCGTCAGATTTAGGCACAACTAGCATAACGAAGAGATGCTCCAAAGTGCAAGGAAAGGTAGGACAAGTGTACGTGTTGATTCCACCCAACCTTTCCGATGCGGACCCCCTCTTAATAGTACGGCTCTCCTACAACTCAAATCCACCAAAGAGAAACGAAGAACAACGCCGACTTCAATAGTCTCCGAGGGGCATCGAATCGTCTCGTGCCTAGTGATGAAGTATCTGAGAAACTCAAGGCACACGATTAGTCCGCAAAAGCATTGTCATCAATCACCAAAACACCTAAGGGATAAATATGCCCTTACAATCTCCCCCTTTTTGGTGGATTGATGACAATACGGGATTTGCACATAGATAAGATAGTGTTGAGCAAAGACAAACCCCACCTCTCTAAAATATAGACGGGGCTCCCCCTAGATGTGTGCAATCTAGATGGATGCTTTGGACTGCATAGCACACAAACTAGGATCAACACTCCCCCTATATTTTAGAGACCAAGGCACGATAATTAACATCAAAGTAGAGCATAGCATAAAGATAGCACAATATAACACAAGCTCGCTAGGATAGATAGAGTGCATATGTCTTACACCATAAGAAGTAAAGCAACCGAGGTTCAAACGAGAAAGCAGCAAATAGTTCAACCGAGAAAGCAGCAAACACACCGACACACACGACTCGCAAATCCCTACACTCTCTCCCCCTTTGGCATCGAGACGCCAAAAAGGCAGAGAGGACACCTACACACAAGAGGTGGCTCAAGCAGGGAACTCGTCCCAACCCTCTCCGTCGGTCTCCTCGGCAGCAGGGATGGACTCCTCGACGTCCTCCTCAGAATCAGTCCACCTGAAGCCTTGCTTCTCCATCCACTCAGCCTCTGGAGTGATGCGATCCTCAGACCCACCAGACACTCTCGCCATACAGCTGCAAGATCTTCTTGTCCCGGCGGTAACTCTCCTTCGATGCCACGTGAGTCCTGTACTGCCCCTTGGCTTGCATGCAGAAAAGAGTCTTCATCTTGTTCTTCAGCTTCTTGGCCCACGAAGGCATGGAGGAACTCTGGGATGACCTAGCAGCACGGTCCTCAGCAACATCCTCGGCGCCAGCATCCTCCTCATCAACAGCAGCCCTAGCAGCAGACACATCGGCACGAGTAGTGGTGTTGGCCCAGTTGGGTTTGACACGCAGACAGATGGGATCATGGAGAATCCAGTCTGGAGCAAGGAACTCCTCACCAGGGAACATCTTCTCCCAAGTCTTGAGATCGTGAAACAGATAGGGCCCATAGATAGGCACCTTGCGGTTGAACATTGCAAACCGAAGCTCACACCACATGATGTGTGAGATATCAAGTGGCTGAGACTGAGACAAGCGAGCCTCCTCGCAAATGAGCATCATATCCACCATATAGGCATGAACCTTGTCTTTGTCACCAATGCGAGGGAACAAGGAGTTGCGGAAGATGCGATACATGATATCCAGAAAAGAGTTGAGCACCAACGCCTTCTTGCCATTGGCGAGCGCCTTCTCAACATGAATGGTGTAAGCTTGTCCTTGTTGGCAGACTCAGCATTGGCATGGGGGCGAACACCCACTGGAGTGGCGAGCCCATCATCAGGAACCTGGAGCAAATCCATGAACTCCTTCCATATAGTAGTCAGCTGACGGCCATTGGTCATCCAGGTCATCCTCTACTCCTCATTAGAGTGAAAGTAGACTGAGGCAAAGAACTGACAGATAAGCTCAGGGTCATAGTCAAGGTGAAAGGATATTACATGCTCAATGCCAAACTGCTCCACCAAGTCCAGAGCCTCTCCAAAGTACTCACGGAACTGGTCCTTCCTCATGTGATGCATTTAAATCCATTTCACATCCACGTAGGTATTCTTCTTGTTTTTGATGACATCCAGATAGATGTTGGTCTGTTGCTTGTTCCAAAACAGCTCACAACCTCTGACAGAAGAGCGAGGGTGCACATACGGGTGAAGTTGCCTGAGACGGACGTACTCTGACTGGGATATCTCATCCATGCCCTTAGCGGGTTCCTTGTGCTTGCTGGCTGAAGTCTTCACATTGCGCTTGGGGGCTGAAGAGCCCTCTTGAGCTTCACCTGGGTTGCGCAGTCGCTTGGAGCCAGTGTCACGACTGGGATTGGACCGGCGAGAGCCACCACCTGAGACACACACGCAAAACACCAACGAACGCGAAGAAGATCAATGCAAAGGCCACGGTAAAGCACAAGAAACACATAGAAGGCATACGAGAAAGTTGTCATGCGATAGATGTGTGCCACGGTAGAACTGCCAGTGCCAAAACGCGGTAGTACCGCTCCAAAACGCGGTAGTACCATGCGAGGTCATGGTAGTACCGTGGTTGGAGCGGAAGTAAAATTTTAGTGCCGCAGTGAGCGCGGTAGTACCGCTCCCGACGGGCGGTAGTACCGTACAAGTGGTAGTACCGCGCCAGACGGGCGGTAGTACCGCGTCGCGTCAGATCCAAATGGCGGTTCGAATCTGAAAAGAACCGCGAAACAACTGCGGTGCTACGGTGATCAAATCTAGTGCAAGACAAAACTACAAGTATAATTCCTGCGCAATACTACGCTCCTTCATCCTACTCTTGCATATATTAAGCCTAGGAATCTCAAGAACACACAAGTCTCCCCCAAAACCTAGAAACACTAAACACAATCAACAAGGAGAGGGAGTTGGGGAAATACCTTGGTCCATAGCAAGAGCACGTGGTGGGGAACGATCCCACCGGACGGAATCACGGGAGGGCAGCCGGAGGAGGAGATCCGGCGACGAACGCCGGCTCCGTTCTTGAGCGAGGGAGAGAAAGAGACGACATGGGGGAAGAACTCCCCCTGCCCGTCCTTATCCCCACGCGCCCAAACCGGCGCGGTAGTACCGCGTATCATCACGGTAGTACTGCTCGGGCGGAAGTACCGCACCGAGGCAGTAGTACCACTCACCCAGGCGGCAATAAAAAATTACTGCCGCGTGGGGACGGTAGTACCGTGCTTCCACATGCGGTAGTACTGTGGCTGGCTGCGGTAGTACCGTAGCAGGCCGCGGTAGTACCGTGAACTCAAGACACAGCAGTTTCAACACGAGAAGAAGGCCTTTGCACGGAAACTTTTCACACACAGGAAACCACAAGAGCACGCACAAGCCAGAGGCAGAAAGACAACAAGAAACCACCAAGCGACAAAACCTCTCGAAGAGAGAGGGCGGTGGCCGAAGCCACCTATGTTTGAGTTAGATGGTATGGCACCGTGAAGAATTATCCTTGGGCCCATGACCAAAACTCGTCTTTGACGCACAAGTACCATCAAAAATGGCTAATGTGAAAGAGTTGATCTATTTATGCATGATGGGGGGAGGGAGAGCTCATTGAGAGAACAACACTCCCCCTATGTCCATGCCTACACCTAAACAAGACAACAAGTTGAGTGTGGTGGGGGGTGCACGGGTTCAAGTCACATTGCTCATATCAATGATATTTAGCTCATGCCTTAACTCGCGAAATCTTGCTTCATCCAAGGGCTTCGTGAAAATATCTGCAAGGTTATCATGAGTGTTGACATACTTGAGCTCGATCTCCCTCGCCTAATGTGATCCCGGATGAAATGATACGAATCTCAATATGCTTCGTCTTGAAGTGTTGCACGGGTTGAGAGAAATCTTGATGGCACTTTCGTTGTCACACCAAAGAGGCACTTTGTCACAAATGACACCGTACTCCTTTAAAGTTTGCCTCATCCATAGGAGTTGTGCACAACAACTACCGGCCGCCACATATTCCGCCTCAGTGGACGAGAGAGATACGCAACTTTGCTTCTTGGAAGACCAACTCACCAAAGAGCACCCAAGAAACTGGAACCCTCTGGAAGTGGACTTCCTATCCACTTTGTCTCCCGCCCAATCGGAATCCGTAAAACCTTCAAGCTTGAAGTTTGCCTGATGCGGAGCATCCCACGGTCATCCCCATGTACACTCTGGCTACTCTCCATACCCCAAGAGGACATATGACGAGACCTTGAACATACGCCATTGAAACTAAGGTGAACCCGCTCTTCTTCGAGAACATCATGAATATCCATTGGACTCGCTTGCTACCTCACCAAAGTGCTCTATGTGTCCTTAGGTATGAAGACCGACGACCACAAGCTGGTGAGGGACACCCCAAAGGAGTTGGAGAAGGACCACAAGGCCACAAGGAAGAAGATGGAGCACAACAGGAGCTGGACAGGAGGTCCCAGGCGACCCCATGCGCACGGGCCCTTGAGACCCCGTGCGCACGGACTACTCAGGGAGCTGGCGCTGGAGCACCCCGTACGCACGGGCCTGTACCGTGCCCACGAGACCCCCGTGTGCACGGGCCCAACTTACCCCATGCGCACGGCTCATCAGGATGGGCAGCTGTGATCCCCAATCCGAGCCCCTCTTCACCCACTTCGACCCCAAGACTATATAAACCGTACCTAGGGCTATGTTTAGGGTTAGCAAAGGATATGTTAGACATATGAGAGCTTTTCTCCATGGATCCACTCCACTAGGAGATCAAAACCTCCTCTTGGAGTGACCAACATCAAGACCCCCTTGTGGGAAGGATCTATCTAGATCATCAAGCCCTCATCTCCTTCATAGGATTTGGGATAAACTCTACCATGTATCTTATTTCCCTTTGTTGTTCATGTACCTTGTGGATCTTATGTGTTTGATTGTCTAGTGGATGTGTGATTTGACTTGTTCTTGAGTGTTCCTCTTATTTTCCCTCTTTTGTTCATCTTGTTCTTGGGGATTCCCCCTCCAATTCGTGAAAGATCTTCACCTAGGGTTCCACCATAGATCATATGGTATCATGAGCCATGGTTTCTCACGAAATTGGAGCCCCCCTCTTTGTTTTCTAGCCTTGTTTTGTGTAATTTCGTCCTAAATTCGAAAATCCCCACCAAAAATAGCCCCAAATTTTTTGGTGATTTGTTGGTTTGATGAGATTTTGTTGGATTTGCTACATGGATTTGGTGTTTAGCAAGTAGATCCACCCCTCTACCATCTTCCCCTTCCTTCCACCTTTCGTTTTTGACCTCAAATTTGAGTTTCCCCACGGATCCGGAGCTGTTCATCCGCTCCTCGAGGACCCCGTGCACACGGGCCATCGGGCCCCCGTGCACATGGGCCAGCCAGACCCCGTGTGCACGACCGTTCCAGTGTGTTTCTTCCACCTCCCTTCGTCCTCCATACCACCCCCTACCCCCACCTCAACCCCAGACACGAGATCCATCCATTTGGAGCCCAAATCGCCAAGAAATCCGCCAAACCCGCGAGTCCCAGGTGACCCCGTGCCCTCGGTACGTGTACCGTGCGCATGGGACCCCGTGCGCACGGCCCCCCTACAGCAGCCGCGTGTAGTCCACCGTTCTGCCCATAACTTCCACATCCGGAGTCCGATTTTTGCGTTCTTTAGCTCATTGAGTAGCTATTGACATCCCTCATCCACCTAGTTAGGTTCCAACACCATTTGACTCCATCAAAATTTTGACACTTTGGCATCTTTGCCTAGGGCTTCGACCACATCATCCGCATAGCCACCACAATAGCCTTCCGCAACTTAACCCAATTTTGTTTGAGCTTGTTTGAGTTGTGTGTTGTGTCTCCTAAGGTGTTTCGGCTACTTAGGGATGGCAAATTCAACATTGACTCGCATAACCCATCATTCCACTTCCGCATTGCCTAGTGCAACACCACCGCTTTCCACTACCACCATTTGACATTTGTCATTTGAGATTTTGAGTTTGCGGTTTTTACCGTTTCCTAAGGTGTTTCGGCTACTTAGGGATGGGTCTACATTATCTTGGTATCTACACCAAGAACACCGCCACTCATCATCGCAAAGGACGGTAACCTCGACGACACCATTGTATATTACCCTTGCAATTGCATTGTTAACCCCTAGTCCATTTTGCGTTACTTGCCTATCGAGACTAGCCATTTGAGTATTGCCGGCAACGTTACTTGTGCACATTAGTGATCATACTACCCATCGCATACATACCATATCATCGTGGTGCATATATTGCTATCATCCTTTGTGTCACAATATCGTTCCCGCATATACACAATTGCTATCTTGGTTGGTGCATTGTGCAAATTGGCCATAGAAAAAAAAGGAAAAAGCTTTTAAGGAAAAAGAGAGCAAAGAGCTCGTGAGCAAGTGCCATTGCATCATACCCCATTGCACATAAGATTGTCAAATCTACATCATATGGTATCATGCTTGAGAGAAACACCGGGAACCATACATACATAGCATACTTGGGATAGAAAGTTTACCCATCTTGCATCTTGTAGGTTGTGCACAAGTGTCGTATCCGCCTATTGAGCAATCGTGCTAGCGTCTCTCTTGAGTTGTGCAACACGAGCGTTTTCCGTGGACTCCACATTTTGTGCTCATTCCTTGGTTGCACGACCCCATTTATCTATCCGTGTGTGTGTTTCCGTGTAACACATTTGCTATTGGTCTACTTGTTTCACTTGCGAATTTGTGAATCTTTTCCAACATTATTGACTCTTGCTAACATTTTGCATCAAATTTTTGTGCCACTATCCTCACCAAGCTCTACCATAAGCTTTTACTTGTAGGTGTGAGTGAACAAGTCCGGTACCAATTCCACTATTCTTTCATTTCACATTGAGTGATACAAGATACATCCTCAACTTTGGGAAAAGGTAGCTTGGTATTGTTTATCTCATTTCCTACTCACCTTTGCTCGAGTCTTGTGATGGATAGGCAAGGCATTTCCTCTCCGGTCTACGACAACAACGACGGCGTGAACAACTACATCACCAAAGCGTCCATCTTCGATCTACAATGACAAATGCAAGGCGCACAATCAAGATTGCGAGAGCGCATCGAGAACATCTCCATTGACATTCGTCACTCCGAAGCAAGGAAAAGGGACTACATCGACAAGAAACTTTCCGCACATAAAGAGGAGCAAGATGCAAGGATGGAGGAGATTAGAACATTGATCAAGTCTTCTTCCCCTTCGTCATCTTCAAGGCGGTGACATTCAAGCCACAAGTCTTCGGAGCGCGGAAACGATGCAAGTGCAAATCGTCCTCGTCCACATCTACATGGCGACCACCATCACGTTCGTGATCAACATCATCATGAAGGGCAAGTCACATCCAAGCATCATGTGCACGACGACGACGAATGACATATACTACGAGCTCAAGCACGGCAACGACAGCATCATCATGAAGATGCTCCACAAGCGCAAATCCACAAGTCCCAACAAGCCCTACTTCACGCCAAGTCCAAGCTTCAAGAGCACAAAAGAAGACCGCGAGACGACCACCACCAAGACGACGCTACGGCTACATCAACCACTTCGGCAACTTCGCCAAGTGTTCTCGAGGCATCTTCGCCTTTGGACGTACGACATCTTCGCCTACTTCCCGTGAGTTCGCCTACATCGACAACTTCAACAACAAGGCGACCACCTATGACTGAGGGCGACACTTCCATCTTCGGAAGCCCCTCAAGGAAGATGGCCGAGCATGGGAAACTCCCTTCGGTCATGGAGACGAGCTACGAGGTGCCACATCATATGGGCCTCCAACACCAAGACGGCGACAAGAAGGTCGAGCAAGGACCATCCCCTTCGACCATGGTGATAGGAGTTGAGCATGGAGACATTTGCACCTACATCTCTTCGACACCCACATATGTCGAGATGCCCCATTTGTCATGTGAGGAGAGCCACCACCACATGAGTGACATGAGTGACTCCACCATATGTGACATTGAGAGCATTTCCTATGAGAGGATGAGTGTGACCACCACTAGCCCCACACATGAGAGCATGCCACACATCCTATGTGAGGTTGAGCCCCATTTGAGTGACTCCACCAACCATATGAGTGAGTGCATCCTTGAGGGAGTGAGTGAGCCACAACACTTAGTGAATGAGGTAGTTGACATGGCATGTGAGGCCATTATGATTTCTAACGACTTAACCTCTACTCCTAGTGTGTTTTCTTCTTTGGTGCTAGGTCTCCTACATGACTACATGCCTATCCTCGACGAGTCCATCCCTCCAATGGACAATACGATGGCCATGGTGGACGATGATGCACCCCCACATGGTTCCATCAACATGAAGATGACAACGAGACGCTCTCCAACACCTCACCTACAACACATGAGCGACGCTCCAAAGGTAACATAGGTGATGGTGCTTCTCTTGTCCCACTAGTGGACGCTCTTGACAATGATTGCTCCCATGATATTGACCCACCTATTACCATGCTTCATGCTAGTGAAACTTCTTCATGCCTTGACTTACCTATTTATGATGAATATGATGATGAGCATGTTGAGTTGCCTAGTTGTGATGCTATGCTCCATAGGATATCATGTGAAAATTCTATTGGTCACATCATGTTTGACAATCCATTGAACTTGTCATATGCTATGAGTGAGATCAAACATATTGCATCATTTCAATCTCAACATAGTAACTATGCATGCCCCATTAAAATAAATCCCATTTGCACTTATGGCATAGATAACGAGATGAAGGTCATTGGCTTTTGTTTCTCTTGTGATGATATTGCCATGCTTCCTTTACATGATTTTCGCAATTCATCTACTATGCCATGCCATGATCACATTCCACCACATATGCTTTGTTTTGGATGTTGTCAATATTCTCCAAGTGATGTTTCTACTCATGCTCATGAGGAGACCCCCATAGTTTCCTCATACATATTAGGAGATCTTGATACATTTCATACTTTGCATGATTCCCATGATAATGTACACCATATGCTCCCCATGAATAAACATGCTTTTGATGTGCCATATACTTGTTTGCTCAATTTGTGTCCCCATCGTGTCATATATAACAACTATTCTTTCATGATGGATGACATGTTCATATACCATGCCTCAAATTTCTTTGAGCATTGCTTATCTTGTGCTAACTCACACGTGCACATACACATCATGATGGATAATGTGTACATTTACCACGCGCACAATTTCTTTGGATTGTGTCTCTTTTGTGTAGGTACTCACGTATGCTCGTCAACCTCTCAATCCCAAGAGTTGACGAAACGAGCTCTTGAGAGCAACGATGATCTGGGATCCCGTGGACTATCCTTACCACCGTCCCCTTCGCGCAAGGACTATGCGCAACTCCTCTACTTGGCTCTCACACGGCTATGGGCCATTTACCACTTGTCACCTTATGCTCATTTTACCGTGTTCACTTTGCATGCTATGCTTGCTTCTATGCCTTTCCCATGCAATTGTGACCCTTGCTTGCATCTACCCATGTTTCATCACTATGCTCCTTCTATGTGTATTTGCATGCTTGGTAGAGATCCTTGTTGCTATTGCCATGTTTATCATGTGCCCCATGCTATTGATGCTTTTTGTGTTGGGAGGGTCATGATGCCCCATTGCTATTCACATATGGCCTCTCGCCAATACATTCATGCCATTCTACTCATATCTTGCTTTCATGCTTGTGATATGTCATGTGCATTATTCATGCCCACTATTTGCACACATGACATGCTTGCCATGATTCCTCCTAGTATGTTGCATCTTCGCACTACTAGCTTGCTTGACTTGATTGCTATGATTGCTTGCTATGTTACATCACCCATGTTCCACTATTACTTGCTTTCTTGGGTTGATGACATATATGCTCATGCCTCTCACATGATATATCTTGATCATTGTCTCTTGTGTCTATTAGTTGCCTCTTTCATATCCACTTGTATTGAGTGCAACCATACTATGCTTATTGATCTTGGAGACTTTGACACCTTACTTGTGATGCATACTTCTTTCCTTGAGCCTCTTGTATTTGGTTGTTCTTGCATCATATGCCTCCACACTATGAAATGCTCCCTTGTACCTTCTTATGATGAGCATGATGCATACACTTGTTGGGTATCTTACCACTTGAATGATAGGTTTTGCATTTCCGCTAACCTCATTTGTTTTTCTGAGTGTTTGTCATGTTATTTCATTTTGAAGGATTCACAAGGCATTACCGTCATGAGACATATTGGTTATGTGAAGGCATACATGATGTATAACTCCAACATCTTTGGGAACTTTCTTGAGGTGAACTCCTTCTCTTTGAGACATCCTCAAATACGCATATTGGATGGGTCACTCTTTCATTATTGTTTCCTTCTTGTTGTCTACATGATATATCTCGTGAACGGAGGAGCGACATTGGAGATTGGCTACATGGACCTTCACATTGAGGAGCGCTTGCACTTATTGGATGCACATTCGGAACTCCACTCATGCCTCGACATCGAGCTTTAGTACGCCAACACCTCCATATTTGTTGATTGTGCTCATACATGTCATGCTCGATGGACATATCATACTCACCACAAGTTTGCACACCATGCATGGATTGACTCACATTATGATTGCCTTGTTGCATCTTGTACTCCCATGTCATCCATGATATATGAGCTTGTGCATTTCCTTAGCAAATTTGTTGTGATCTACCTCGATGGCATATTCATACATCATGATCATATTGTCCACCATCAATTGCATGATAACATACACATGTTGAGCATCCATTGCCATATTCATGCTATTGATAAACCGTCTCACTATGACATCATTTTGAACCGTGGTTGCATTGATCATATTCACAACACATTTGTGTGCACCATGATTGCATGTCCTCCCATGAATGCTTTGCATCTCATTCTATATCATCTTGATAAGCTTCATGCGCTTTGTCACGACCAATCTTGTCGCACGGACTCATTCTTACATGATGGACACTTTGTGTGCGCTAACCATTGTATTTCCGAGTGTTTCTTGTGTTTGCTCTTTTTGCATGTCTATCACTCCGGTGACACCTTGGACTACTTGGATTGCGCCATGTCTTCAACTTCGTCCAACTACAAGTCCCTCTACGACAACCGTTTCCATGGTGATGAGGATCACGATCCGAGGTCGGATCTTTCACAGGGGGGGGGGGAAGATGATGCGGAGCATCCCACGGTCATCCCCATGTACACTCCGGCTACTCTCCATACCCCAAGAGGACATATGACGAGACCTCGAACATACGCCATTGGAACTAAGGTGAACCCACTCTTCTTTGAGAACATCTGAATATCCATTGGACTCGCTTGCTACCTCACCAAAGTGCTCTATGTGTCCTTAGGTACGAGGACCGACGACCACAAGCTGGTGAGGGACACCCCAAAGAAGTTGGAGAAGGACCACAAGGCCACAAGGAAGAAGATGGAGCACAACAGGAGCTGGACAGGAGGTCCCAGGCGACCCGTCGCCTGACCCCGAGACCCCGTGCGCACGGACTACTCAGGGAGCTGGCGCTGGAGCACCCCGTGCGCACGGGCCTGTACCGTGCCCACGGGACCCCCGTGCGCACGGGCCCAACTTACCCCATGCGCACGGGCTCATCAGGATGGGCGGCTGTGATCCCCAATCCGAGCCCCTCTTCACCCACTTCGACCCCAAGACTATATAAATCGTACCTAGGGCTATGTTTAGGGTTAGCAAAGGATATGTTAGACATATGAGAGCTTTGCTCCATGGATCCACTCCACTAGGAGATCAAGACCTCCTCTTGGAGTGACCAGCATCAAGACCCCCTTGTGGGAAGGATCTATCTAGATCATCAAGCCCTCATCTCCTTCATAGGATTTGGGATGAACTCTACCATGTATCTTATTTCCCTTTGTTGTTCATGTACCTTGTGGATCTTATGTGTTTGATTGTCTAGTGGATGTGTGATTTGACTTGTTCTTGAGTGTTCCTCTTATTTTCCCTCTTTTGTTCATCTTGTTCTTGGGGATTCCCCCTCCAATTCATGAAAGATCTTCACCTAGGGTTCCACCCTACATCATTGCCCCTCTTGGGTACCATAAGCCAAAGTTTGGGGTATGAGCCAAATATCGAAAGATTCGCTTGACCGCCACATAGTGACTTTCCTTTGGTGCGGCTTGAAACCGTGCACACATTCCCACACTCAACATTATATCCGGTCTAGATGCACAAAGGTAAAGCAAGGAGCCAATCATGGAGCGATATACCTTTTGATCCACCGCTTTACCATTGGGATCAATGTCAAGTTGGCACTTGGTAGGCATTGGTGTAGTAGCCGGCTTGACATCACTTAGCTTGAATCTTTTAAGCATGTCTTGAGTGTATTTGGCTTGGTTGATGAAGGTTCCTTCTCTTCTTTGTTTGATGTCAAAACCAAGGAAGAACTTCAACTCTCCCATCAAGGACATCTTGAACTTGGAGGTCATGAGAGCGGCAAATTCCTCATTGAAAGCTTTGTTAGGAGAACTGTCGTGGATTTGTCACGGCAGATGTCCTAGCGTAAGGACTTAGTCGTGGAGCCATCGCCACGAGTTTACTTGAAGGGGTTAAAGCAGACACAAGGACACAAGGGTTTATACTAGTTCGGCCCCTTCGATGAAGGTAAAAGCCTACGTCTAGTTGTGATGGAATTGATGTGGTTTCGATGGCTAGGGAGCAAACAAGCTTCGCCTAGGCTCGAGTTGTCGTTGTCTGTCCTTGAACCGTCGCCGGTCGTCCCCTTATATACACGAGTGGCGCCTGTCGGTTCATAGAGTCCCAACGGTTCATACTGTATCCCGGTTGGTATCTCTCTATTCTATCTTACAATACAAGTTATACATCAGGCGGTTTACGGCTAAAAGTTCTAAACCGACTACGGGCCTTGGGCCTTTCTGCTTATACCACTAACGGCGTTAACTCGCCCAAGCTGGCGGTTTACACCTAGTGGTAATATCTAACATTAGGCCCAGATTGATTTGAAACGGTTCATGTCAATCCTTCACAAAGCTTGTATCTTGGACATCTTCTATTGTCTGGTAAACCGCCATGTCGTCATTACTTCTGGTCACTGTAAACCGGCATGACGTCATCCTGAAATTTGATCCTTTATAACGCCTTTTTTAATAGCAGTTCCTGGATCCACGTGCCTGACCTAGCTTGGCTGCCTTATAAATAGGACCGAAGAGTCATTTCTTTCCTCCCTTCGTCTCCTCTGCCTCGTTTTCCTCGCGCCGCTGTTCTTGGAGCTCCACCATCGTCGTCGACCTCTGCCTCGTCCTGGGCCGCTGCATCAACCTGAACGTACCAGAATACTGCGGCCTCTTTCCGCGTCTTCTCCGTTCCCGGTCAGCTTCTTCCCCTTCTCGACTTAGATCTGTTTTTAGGGTTCCACTTCATCTTTGTGTTCTTCGTATGCGTTTACTTCTATCCTTTTAACTTTGAACCACACCGTGAATCTGTCTTTGTATTAGTAGCGATTCCTGCGCATCCGCTGTACTTTCTCATCTTAAGCCCATGGATCTTCTCAGTATACATATCGCCTCATAGTCCATACATTTACGCCTTACTTCCGTGAGATATTTTCTGCATTTTACGTAAACTGCGTTTGATCCGTAGCTATCATGGGATCTTGTGAAACTTGTTTCTGCAAACTATCCATAGCTTCAATTATTTCCAAAGCCTAGATTAGGCGGATTAACTCACCATAAGAAAAAGCTGCTAAACCGGCACAGATACACCATTAGTCCCCTTGTTGAACCGCCAGAGCCCATCTGATATCATATGACAAGAAACCGATTCTTAGACACTGCCTCCGGTTTATCATAACTTAGATCAATCACTTTGTAACAAGCACGCTCTTGAACCGGATCAATTACTTTTGTAGATCTTATCATGGCCAAACAAGTGTATGAATGCAACTGGGTTCCTTCTCGCGTCACCGAGTCGCAGCTGAATGATCTGGTCTTGATTGGCGCTTTAGATGACAAAGATACAGATCCATTGGAGGGTCCACGAGAGGAATGTCCTCCACACCCGGGAAGGAGAAGTTGTGGTCTTTGCAGATCACCGCCCGGGTTTCAAACCGCCTGGTTCAAAATTTTACCGGGACGTGTTGGCCAATTTTCAGCTCCGTCCCCAGGACATTGGCCCCAACTCCGTCACCAATTTATGCCACTTTCAAGTACTATCTGAAGTATATCTGCAAGAGGAACCTTCTGTTGAACTGTTTAGAGACCTCTTCCATCTAAACCGTCGCACTGAATTCACCGACGGCCCCAATATGGAATTGGGTGGTATGGCTATTCAGAAGAGGAAGGAGATCACCTATCCCCACGTCAAACTCCATACTCACCCCAAAGAGTGGAATGCGACTTGGTTTTATTGCAAGGACACTTCTCCTGAAGATGAAAATCCCTTACCTGGCTTTCGTCCAGAGCGGCTAAGCAACACTCATCCGTTTCCTCAAAGATTAAGCGCCAAAGATAGAAGCAAGTATGCCCCGCAACTGTCCAAGCTCTGAGCCTTTATGGCCAACGGCTTGACTGGAATTGAACTTGCACGCTGCTGGTTATCATGGGGCATACTGCCTCTGAGCCGGCGTTCCGATTTGATGTGTTAGTATACTGGCAGCGTCGACGACCCACTCCGACACACAAAACTTGAACTTTCTGATGATGAAGTTACGGACTCGGTAAAAAGGATGCTGAATGAACCGGAGCACCTCTATGCTCAAACCTGTCTAGCTCCTTACTGCACCACCAACAAACCACCTGCGGTAAATTTCTAGTTGCTTCATCATTAAACCTGTTACTGCTTCATGTATCCAACATTTAATTACTTCTGATCCAGGGTGATAATCCGTTTTGGAGCAAGAAACTTTCACAAGATAAAGCGGAGAAAGCAGGGCGGCCAACCCGGCCCAAAACAAAAATTGTCAAAAAGTCAGCCCATAAGAGAAAGACCACTGCTTCATCTGACCCGGCCATTGACGATGATGTGGGTAATCCGGAACTTGATTCTCTTGGCTTGCTTTTTACACGCCTTATTGATGATGATGCTTGTCAGGATGACGCTGAAGCCAGCAACGCAGGATTCGCTGAGGTAACTATTCTTTCTTCCGATTTAGCAAATTTGCCTTTACCAAAATTTCGCCAGGCAAACCGAAAAGTTAATTTTTCTCACCCTCTTGCTTATTTGGATCCCAAATTTCTTATGAAGACACAACAACATGAAGCTCGCCGCACAACCCGGCACAGCGGTCAGGTAGTTACCTCTGCCGGTTTACCAAACAGCCCGGTTTGAAAGCGCCGCTCCGAGGTCTCCGACCTTTTTATTGCTTTAAATTCCAAAGCGGGTTTCTTCCGTCAACCTCTTAATCCGTCCGACTCCGATTATCAGGTCACTTCCCATTCATCCTCTGGTGAATCCTCGGCCACTCAGCTACCACCATTGAAGATAGCCGTCGGGTAAGCTAAACCGGCCATATGCTTCTAATATATTTTGCGATGGATATGCTTTTTCCCTGACTCTTTGTCTCTTAGAACCAAACCAAAACCCAGCAAGAAGGCCCGTTTGGATAAAACAGCTGAAGAAGCTGCCGCCTCAGATCATGAGAGAGCGCCGGATCTTGAAAATTTTGCCTCTGAAGACATTCCCAATGATCCTCCGGTTCAAGAAGAGGTTATTCCTGAAGAGAGGCCTGTCAATACTTCAATCTCTGCCGATCCACCTACCAGCACCGTCCGGTTTGATAAACCTCGCAGTCCTGCTACTAAAGCGGCCGTGCCCACACAATCCGTCGAGTCGAAAGATGATGACGTTGTGATTACTGGTATGGGCCGCTCTGAACCGGAAATCCCGCAACCTTAACCGGCACACCTTTGTGAAAGAAGATTTTTCCACCTTGAATAAAGGAAAATGGGATGTTGAACTGGAAACATATGCTGCTTTAAGCGCCCAAGACCTTCATTCTGGCTATTTAAACCGGCTTTATACTAGCCGTGACTATGAAGCTGGTTTGGTCAAGTTAATGAGGGACAAGTTTGAGGTAACTCACTCTTTTTCTTACTGCCAGTATATCAGTCCTTGTAGCCCCCAAGGGCCGGTTTGTAATCTTGATCAAATCGGGACTTGACTATATTCCTTAACAACTTTGAAATCCACCTGCATAGCCCCCAAGGGCCGGTTTAACTGTGCATACTTAAACCGGTACTTCAACAAAAGCTTCCTTTGGAAACATTGCTAGCTCAAATAGCCATTAGCCCCCAAGTGCCAAGTTGAATACTTGTATTGAGCTTGGGACTTTGTCATCTAGTAATAATATAAAAATCGAAGGTACATTAGCCCCCAAGTGTCAAGCATATAACTGTGTTGTGTGGTTGGGACTTTGACTGTCTTGAATTTCTGGCTGAACGTACTATCGATACACAGGCTGAGGTGAAAATCAAAGATGACCGGATTGCCGATTTACAAGCGGCTTTGACAACCCAGCAGGCCGAAACAGAAAAGGCCAAGAAAGAGTTAACCAGTGCTTTGAACGCTGCTCAACAAGTGAAGGAAAGCTTGAAGAAAGAACAGGTAATCGGGCCACCGAGAAGGCCAATTTGATCAAATGAGCGTAAAATCTTTGAAGCTGCCCTTAAACCGGTGGTAGATGATCCGACAACCGTAAGCGGCAAGTACACTCTATGATCAAGGCAATCTTTGGTAAGCTTCCTTTGAACAGTTGTGATGTGTTGAAACTCTTGTATCATTACTCGGTTTAAAACTAACCGTTCTTGTTGTAGGCACACGCATTGGGCATTTAGGAAGCGATGTGCGGAAGAAATCAAGGCTGTCTACACCTTAGTAGAACAGTTATATACGGAGCCCAACAGATCATCACCACAGCCTCACATAACAATCCGGCACCTTCCTTGATTCAAGACACTCTGAACCGGCTGTCCATGCTTCCTGCCCGGATTGAAGAGGTGAAAAAATCTGCTGCTCGAACCGGAGCGATTAACGCCTTGATCCGAGCCAAGGCATGGGTACCCGACTTTGATCCTGTGGAAGCAGCTCAAGGCTATCCCAGTGTGAAAGAAGATGGTTCTGATTTTAATGAAGAGGATTTACGGGCTATAAACCGTGCAGTACGCCCTCTAGCTTGTCAGCTGGCCGAAGAAGCCGATTTGGAGCATTACCAAGCACAATATAATGATCAAAACAAGCGAGTGCCTGCCCCAACTTTTGAAGCGGAAAATCTGATCCCTCCAATCCGTAAGCATACTTATGCTCCTGATATTGAACCGTCTTCTCTGATCCACGAAGAGGCTGTTTTCCAAGCGCTAATGGGAATCGACTGGACCACTGTGGATTTCCAGCCAATGGGTAGAGACGAAGAGGCTGAAGCGGCGGAGGATGAAGAGCAGGCTTGAACCGGTGGCCGTTTTAAATATCTGTCATTGGCGGTTTACCCAAAGAACAATGATCTCACTTGGGCACTGTGTTGCCTTGTAACAACTTTAGTTAAAACTTTCCGCTTGAATATGCCTTCGTGCATAAGTAGTGAAACTTTTGCTTGATTCGTATTTCCTGCAACCAGAAAAAGTTGAACCTCGGTGGCGGTGATACCGCCAGCCGGTTTATTCAATATATATATATATCAGAAATCCAATAAATATGTGATACAAATACCTGCCGTGTTTGGGCATGAAGCTGGCGTAGCCAAACTTGAAGCGGAGGCCTTAAAAACCATGACCGTCTGTAAAGCGGGGAGAGAATAACTCCCATATAAACCATGCTGAATCAGCACAAGCCCCCTTGTTATTCAATGATGATTAACAGGAAGAAGGTAAACCGGGCAGATAAAACTCCGGCGTAAGATTAAACCGTGTCATGTCAATGTGTAACTGACAGTTGAACCGGATAAAAACGTTTGTCGGGTTAAAAAACACAACAAAAAATCGAATACCAATTATGAAAAAATATGGCAACAAAGGCAATAACTCTTTGCAAAAGAAATGCTTTACTGAGCTGGTCAGATGGCGTTACCATGGTCAGATGCAACCAAGCTCCCCGAAGGCGTAGCAATGGTGCAAGTCGGCCAGGTCCCCAAAAGACTCTTGGCGATTACGCCGGCCAAGTGGCATGACATTGGTTCGGGTTCGACGAAGCCCCCAAATGACTCTGGCCCTGTAGGCCGACCAAGAGGCGTGACCGGTTCAAACATGACCGTGTCCCCAAATGATCTGGTGGCTTTCGCCTATCAAGAGGTGTTGCATTGGTTCGGACACGACCAAGCCCCCAAGTGATAAAAACAAATGTCAAGGGGTAAACCGAGGCCGCTTTAAAAAGAATCACTCCATGTAACCACGCATGATAAGAAAGACAGAGACCCCGCTTTAGCTGAGGCTCGGTTTTATTATATCAAGATAATATATACATTGTCATGATATGTACATAAACTGAGCCGATGACTCAAGTGTAGTAAGGCCGAAGATGAGCTATATTCCACGGCCTGTTGGTCTCCTCCTCTGATGTACATGAGTCTTGACGCTCTCGAATATCAATCAGATAGTATGATCCGTTGTGTAGATTCTTGCTGAACACAAAAGGTCCTTCCCAAGGCGGGGATAACTTGTGCATATCTGTCTGGTCTTGGATGAGGCGAAGCACCAAATCTCCTTCTTGAAAGGTTCTGGTTTTAACTCGGCGACTGTGATAACGATGAAGATCCTGCTGGTAAATCGCCGAACGAGCAGCTGCCACATCACGCTCTTCATCCAATAGATCCAAAGCGTCCTGCCGTGCCGTCTCATTGTCCGCTTCAACATAAGCCGCTACACGGGGCGAATCGTGCCGGATATCACTGGGAAGTACTGCCTCTGCTCCGTAGACCATGAAAAACGGTGTATACCCAGTGGACCGGTTTGGCGTAGTATTGATACTCCATAGCACCGATGGTAGCTCTTCAACCCAGCATCCTGGTGTTCGTTGTAACGGAACCATGAGCCGAGGTTTGATGCCTCGTAAGATCTCTTGATTAGCTCGTTCTGCCTGCCCGTTGGACTGGGGATGAGCCACTGACGACACGTCAAGTCGGATGTGCTCACGTTCACAGAACTCTTTCATAGCACCCTTGGATAAATTAGTGCCATTGTCGATGAATGATCTTGTGTGAAAGCCAAACCGGAAAATCACCTTTTTGATGAACTGCACCGCTGTTGCCGCATCACACTTGCTGACAGGCTCCGCTTCAACCCACTTGGTAAATTTGTCCACTGCCACCAACAGGTGGGTCTTCTTATCCTTGGATCGTTTAAATGGTCCGACCATATCTAGCCCCCAAGTTGCAAACGGCCACGTTATTGGGATCATCCTCAACTCTTGTGCCGGTACATGAGCACGCCTTGAAAATTTCTGACATCCATCACACCGTTTAACCAAGTCCTCCGCATCGCGTGTGCGGTCAACCAAGAAAATCCGTGGCGGAACGCCTTTGCCACGTGGACTTTGAACCGGCGTGATGTCCACAATCCTTCATGGATTTCTCTTAAGATTTCACAGCCTTCCTCGGGAAACACAACGTTGAAATGCCCACGATACCTCGCAATGATGCAGCTCACCATTAAGAATTGTCATAGACTTGGGCGCGGATTATCATGCGCCGTAATCTCATCTTCGCAACTCCTCGAGTCATATACGCAAGAAAAGGAAGCGCCCAATCCGAATAGCATGTAATGCTGCCACCAACCGAGCCTCCGGATCGGAATAGCCAAATCCGCTTCACCGTGGAGCCGGATGACGGGTTGTGCAAGACGTCCAAAAAGACATTAGGTGGGACCGGTTTGCGCTGAGAACCTAGCCGGCTCAAAGCGTCGGCCGCTTCATTCTTCCGGCGATCCACATGATCCACTTGATAACCCTTGAAGCAACCTGCAATATTATCCACTTCTCGACGATATGCAGCCATAAGCGGGTCCTTAGAATCCCAAGTGCCAGATACTTGCTGAGCCACCAGGTCCGAATCACCAAAGCACTTAACCCGGCTTAAGTTCATCTCCTTAGCCATCCGGAGACCATGGAGCAAGGCCTCGTACTCAGCTGCATTATTAGTACAAGGGAACATTAAACGGAGAACGTAACAAAACTTATCACCTCGTGGGGAAGTTAAAACGACTCCAGCCCCCGAGCCTTCCAACTGCCTGGATCTGTCGAAATGAATAATCCAATATGTGTGATCCGGCTTCTCCTCTAGCGCTTGTAACTCCGTCCAGTCATTAATGAAATCAACAAGTGCTTGAGATTTTACGGCTGTCCGTGGTATATACTTTAGTCCATGCGGCCCAAGCTCTATGGCCCATTTGGCAATCCGGCCAGTCGCCTCCCGGTTCTGTATGATATCACCCAAAGGAGCTGAATCGACCATCGTGATAGGGTGCCCTTGGAAATCTTGCTTTAGTTTCCGATCGCCATAAAAACACCATAGACTAGCTTCGCCAACGCGATACCTTTGTTTGGACTCAATAAGCACCTCATCGATATAATAAACCGGCATTGAACCGGATATTCCTTGCTCGCCTCCTTGCGCTCCACCACAATAACCACGCCATCGCTCGAGCATTGGTTGCCACATATAACAACAAAGGCTCCTTGTCAACCGGAGCCGCAAGAACAAAGCGGATTGGCCAATTGCGCTTTAAATCCTCAAATGCTTCGTCGGCCGGACTCGAGCATTTAAATTATCTGTTTTCCTCGGCATCTGGTATAAGGGATGGCCTTCTCTCGAGGCGGCCGATAAACCGGCTCAACGCAGTGATTACGCCCGCCACGACCGAACATCATTGATACACTTCGTTTATCCAAGGAAGTAATAGCTTTAATTTTCTCCGGATTAGCCTCAATTCCTCTGTTAGACACGAAACCCCAATAACTTGCTCGGAACACCAAAAACGCACTTGGCGGATTAAGCATCATTTTGTAAATCGCAAGTTGTCGAAGGTTTCCTTCAAATCGCCCACCGTGTCTCCTTTTGTCTTGATTTCACCACAATATCATCCACGTAAGCATGCACATTGCGCCGATCTGTGTATGCGAGCAATTCTGTACACACGGCCGATAAGTAGCACAGGCGCTTTTGAGCCCAAAAGGCATAGATACATAGCAGAAGGCTCCAAAGGGAGTTATAAACGCTGTTTTCTCCTGGTCCTTAACCGCCATTTTGATCTGATGATATCCAGAGTACGCATCCAAAAAACTTAAACGCTCACATCTGCCGTGGCATCAATAATCTGATCAATGCGGGGAGGGCAAAAGGATCCATTGGACAGCTTTGTTAAGATCTGTGTAGTCCACACACATACGCCAAAGCCATTTTTCTTAAGGACCAGACCGGATTAGCAAGCCACTCGGATGAAATACTTCAATAATAAAACCAGCCGCCAAAAGCCTGGCTACTTCCTCTCAATGGCTTTTGCGCCTTTCTTCGTTAAACCGGCGGAGGAACTGTTTCACGGTTTATACTTAGGATCCACATTAAGTGTGTGCTCAACGAGTTCCTCGGTACACCGGCATGTCGATGGCTTCCATGCAAAGATATCCGGTTCTCACGGATGAACTTCGATGAGCGCGCTTTCCTATTTGGGATCCAGTTGGCACCGACAAGGAACTGCTTGGACGAATCGCCTGGCACGAAGTCAACAAGCTTGGTCTCAGCTGCCGATTTAAACTTCAGATCCGATTCATGCTCTGTAGTTGGCTTCTTTAAAGGGGTCATATCTGCGGATCAACGTTGTCCTTATAGAACTTCAACTCCTCCGTAGGCACGCACCGCCTCTACATAAGCTGCATCACCTTCCTCACATTCCAAAGCAACTCGGCGGCTTCCATGCACCGTTATCGTTCCTTTGTAACCCGGCATTTTGAGCTGCAAGTAGATATAACAAGGTCGTGCCATGAACTTAGCATAAGCCGGCCGCCCAAACAAGGCATGATATGGACTCCAGATTTTTACTACTTCAAAAGTTAGCTTTTCAGACCGGGAATCGTGCTCGTCTCCAAAAGCCACATCCAGGGCTATCTTACCAACAGGATAAGCAGATTTGCCTGGTACTACGCCATGGAACACTGTATTGGACGGCCGGAGATCCTTGTCTGTTAGACCCATGCGACGGAAAGTTTCATAGTATAATATATTAATGCTGCTTCATCCATCCATAAGCACCTTAGTGAACTTATAGCCCCCCACCTGAGGGTCTACCACCAATGCCAGCTGGCCCGGATTATCAACCCGGGGGGATGGTCCTCTCTGCTCCACACGATAGGCTGCTCCGACCAGCGTAAATAGCGCGGCAAGGCGGTTCAACGAGTTTATCGCTAAGCTTGTGAAGCTTCCGGTCGCGCTTGTCCAAACTAGTTGTGAAAACATGATACTGCCCACTATTCAACTGCTTTGGTTGGCTCTGATAACCCGACTGCTGTTGCTGCTTCTGGCCACCCTGATTATTTTGACTATTGTGACTGCTTTGATTAAGACCTGAACCGGAAGCTCCATCGTGACCCGGCCCGTGGAAACCGGATCCTGAACCGCCACCTGACCCCTGGTCATACCGGAAAGCATTGGAGTTTTTGAACTCCTGCATAATATAACAGTCTTTCCAGAGATGGTTCGATGGGGACTCCTTCGTCCCGTGCTTGGGGCAAGGTTGATTCAATAAGTAATTCAAACGGCTCGTATTAGGATTTGGGCCCCGATTCGCCTTGCCTCTGCGCCGCTGCCCTCTGTCCTGTGCATTAGTGTTGGCTACGAAATCCGTGTTGCCATCTGCCTTGCGCTTGCCTCCGTTTCCATGACCCGCCGGTTTGTACTGCTGCCCCTTGGAGTTGCCGTTCTTCTTTCCCTTCCTCGCTTCATCATCATCAGCCTCGGGATCCTTGGTATGCTGTCGAATCAGCATACTTCACTAAAGCGCCATGAGGGTTCCCATGTCATTACTGTAACCGCTTCATGCGCCCCAATTTTAATTTTAAAGGCTCAAACCGCAGTTGCCTTCTAATGTTAAGATCGCAGAGTCGGCGTTGATCCCGCGGAGGAGTGCAAAATCTCGAAACACGGCGTACCCAACGGGTTGTTGACTCCTTCCTCCCGGACACAAGCCGCCAGTCTACTATGGACTTGGGCTGCTTACACGTATCCTTGAAGTTCTGAATAAACCGGCCCGTAGCTGGGCCCATGAGCTGATAGAATTGGGCGGTAAGCTCTTCAACCAAGTACGAGCCGTGCCTTCTAGCATCATGGTGAAGTACTTTGCACATGCGGTCTCATCGACATCCAACATCTCCATGGCCATCTCATAACTTTCAACCCACGCTTCAGGGGACAGATCAGCGGTGTAATTCGCACCTTGCGTGGACCCTTAAAGTCTTTAGGCAGGCGCACATTGCGTAAAGCGGGGATTAAACAGGGCACCCCTAAAGCGGATGCGGCTCCTGGTCCGTCGAAGGTGGTAGGGCGAACCGGTGTATGTTGACCCGCGTCATCCTCTCTTCTAACTCGGCCTCCTGCGTGCGGGCCGGTCCACCACCTCCGAGCATTACGAATGCCACCCATCCGGTGATTGCCTCGGGCGCTTCACGGTCCCGCGTTGCTTGATATGGCGGTTCATCCATACGCCGCTGTAGCTCCGCTTGGGCGGGCGAGAGTGAATCCGATCACGGCTGTATGAATACGCCTCTGCTTTGGATCAGCGCAGTCCGAGAAGCTCCTTAACCCGGCGTGTCTCAACCGCTTGGGGAATCTCCTTCGATCGATAGCCTCCAATCGTGCGGCGCAACAAGGTTGTCCATAGGATTAGAATAGTGACACAGGGTGTTCTGCATGCGAAAGGAGGAACCACCATGTTCTGCCGAGGAGGCTCCATCAGCGTGGTTGGACCGCCGCTCCTGCTCCCGGTACCTCAATCCGGTTTACCTCCCTGTCTTTGGGCGGATTATCGGGTCCGCTCCGGGTCTCGAAAGAGATTTCTAGGATCAAATCCTAATGGCAGGCGTGATCTATACTTCCGCTTCAACACCTCCTGCGACGCACTCTGGTCAAGCATGAGTTTGTAAGCCTGGGTGTCCGGAGCGGCCCGCTCTGCGGCCATACGCTCCTTCTCTGACACTAGATCCGCTTTGGCTTGCGTGATCTGCTCTTTCACCTTCGCAATTTCTGCATTATGAGCCTCCTGATCCGCCGGGTTGTCCTCCGCCATAAGCGCAGCTAGTGCATCAAACAGATCTGATAGAACTTGAACCGGCGGGCACACCAGGCCTCCTGCCCCTGCTGCTGCTGCCGTTGCCGATCCGGAAAGCATCGCTGCTGCGGTTGAAGAGTGGTTCGCTGCCTGCGTACCGGCCATGAATATTCCAACCCGGTTGAACTGGCTTGGGGGGTCCGGAATACTGTCGCCGTCGGAACAGCCCCTGATCATATCGCCCTGCAGCTGGTACAATGACTCGGTCTCTCCTATTGAAGATTCATCGCCGGAATAAACGACGGTCTCACTACCGTGTTCTGAACCAGCGTCGTGTTATCCTCCGTGGACGACTCCAACGAAGACATGCTTCACGGCCGGTTTAACCTGGGCAGGTCGCGCACGCTGAGTCGTCTCGACGAGGTCGGTGCAGATGTCCGGCTCAGGCCCAGGCTCCCCGATCTTGCCGATGAAAACGTGTATGCCGCCGAAGGGGACCCGGTATCCGTACTCGATTGAATCGGCCTCGGGACCCCATCCGGCGTCGTCGATGTAGATCCGGCCGCGACGACTCTTGGTCATCCGGCCCACGATGTAGCCTTCGAGTCCTTTGAGCTTGCCCTCCAAGATCGCCAAACCATCGTGGCGATAGCCCCACGGTGGGCGCCAACCGTCGTGGATTTGTCACGGCAGATGTCCTAGCGTAAGGACTTAGTCGTGGAGCCATCGCCACGAAGTTTACTTGAAGGGTTAAAGCGGACACAAGGACACAAGGGTTTATACTAGTTCGCCCCTTCGATGAAGGTAAAGCCTACGCCTAGTTGTGATGGAATTGATGTGGTTTCGATGGCTAGGAGCAAACAAGCTTCGCCTAGGCTCGAGTTATCGTTCGTCCTTGAACCGTCCGCCGGTCGCCCCTTATATACACGTGTGACGCCTGTCGGTTCATAGAGTCCCAACCGTTCATACTCGTATCCCGTTGGTATCTCTATTCCTAACTTACAATACAAGTTATACATCAGGCCGGTTTACGGCTACAAGTTCTAAACCGACTACAGGCCTTGGGCCTTTCTCTGCTTATACCACTAACGGCGTTAACTCGGCCCAAGCTGGCCGGTTTACACCTAGTGGTAATATCCCCAACAAGAACCAAAGATAATATCATCAACATATAGTTGGCATACAAACAACTCCCCTTTGACCTTCTTAGTACAAAGAGTGGGATCAATTTGTCCCACTTCAAATCCACGATCTTGTAGCAACTCGGTAAGGTGGTCATACCACGCACGTGGGGCTTGTTTAAGGCCATAGAGTGCCTTATCGAGTTGATACACATGATCCGGGAAGTAGGGGTCCTCGAACCCGGGGGGTTGCTTGACATAGACCAACTCATTAATAGGACCATTAAGAAAAGCACTTTTCACATCCATTTGTTGCAACTTAAAGTTTTGATGGGACATAAGCAATCAACAAACGAATGGATTCAAGACGAGCAACAGGAGCAAAGGTTTCACCGTAGTCGATACCCTCGACTTGGGAGTAGCCTTGTGCTACCAATCTTGCCTTGTTGCGAATGATGTTCCCATGAGCATCTTGCTTGTTCTTGAAGATCCACTTGGTTCCAATGACGTTGTGGTTCCCCGATGGTCTTGGCACCAATCTCCATACCTTGTTGTACTCGAAGTTGTTGAGTTCTTCATGCATGGCATTGAGCCAATCCGAGTCTTCGAGCGCCTCATGGACCTTTTGGGGTTCAACACAAGAGACAAACGCGTGATGTTCACAATAGTTTGCTAATTGTCTACGAGTGCTTACCCCCTTTCTTAGGCTTCCAACCACGTTTTCCATGAGATGGCCTTGGGTGGTGAGCTTGGAAGCAATCTTCACGGCACGACGCTCTAATTCCTCCTCGGGTGTGGAAGGAGGAGGGTTAACTTGATCATCTTGAGCGCCTTCTTGAGCTTGTTCTTCATCTTGAGCTTGCTCGTGATCTTGAACTTGCTCGAGGGGGAGAACTTGACCTTGGGCATCATTTAGAGGTTCACCACCATCTTGAGGCTGATCTTGCCCTTGGTCTTGTTCACGAGGTTGAGGGCCTTCACTTTGTTCTTCGGAAGCATGTAGGTCTTGATGAGGTGATGGCTCCACTTGAGTAGAGCATTGTCCTTCTCCTTCGGCCACAAGGGGTTCCTCAATGGGTAGAATTTGACCAATACCCATTCTTCTTATGGCTTGGGGAGGAATTTCATCACCTACATCACAAGTACCACTTTGCTCCACTTGGGAGCCGTTATTTTCATCAAACTCCACGTTACACGCCTCCTCAATGAGTCCGTGGAGTTGTTGAGAACACGTAAGCATGAGAGTTTTAGCATAACCAACAAATATGCCCTCATGAGCTCTAGCCTCAAATTTAGACAAACGAACACCTTTCTTGAGAATGAAACACATACAACCGAACACCCGGAAGTACTTGAGGTTGGGCTTGTTGCCGGTGAGAATCTCATAAGGGGTCTTGTTCAAGCCTTTGCGGAGATAGAGCCGATTGGATGCATGACATGCGGTGTTGATGGCTTCGGCCGAAAAGTTGTATGGAGACTTGAACTCCGCCATCATGGTCCTTGCCGCATCCATCAACGTCCGGTTCTTCCTCTCCGCTACACAATTTTGTTGTGGAGTATAAGGTGCAGCATATTGATGCTTGATCCCCTCATCATTGAGAAACTCATCCAAGGTGTAGTTCTTGAACTCGGTGCCGTTGTCACTTCTTATTGTCAAGATCTTTGCATTGTGTTGACGTTGAGCTTCATTTGCAAAGTCGATGACGGTTTGTTGAGTCTCACTCTTCCTCTTGAAGAAGTATACCCAAGTGTATCTTGAATAGTCATCCACAATCACCAAACAATACTTTCTACCTCCAAGACTATCAAAAGATGGAGGCCCAAAGAGATCCATGTGAAGGAGCTCCAAGGGTCTCTTCGAGTAGATGATGGTTGATGGAGGGTGAGCCTTTTCATGAAGCTTTCCTTCGATACACGCACTGCAAGCACGATCTTTGGCAAAAGTAACATTTGTTAGTCCACAGACTGTGTCCCCCTTTGAGAAGACTTTGCAAAGATCTCATATTAATGTGGGCTAAACGGCGGTGCCAAAGCCATCCCACGTCAACTTTAGCCATTAGGCATGTCGCGGTCTTAGTGGGTCGCTCCGAAAAGTTAATCACATATAGACCGTTCTCGACATGCCCAACAAAGGCTACTTTAAGAGTCTTGCTCCACAAGAGGGCCACGGTATCAATGTCAAAGAACGTAGCAAAACCCATGAGTGCAAGTTGACGAACGGAAAGCAAATTGTATGCAAGGGACTCAACAAGCATGACTTTCTCGATCGTTAAATCATGAGAAATGACAACCTTGCCGAGACCCAATACCTTAGAATGTGATGCATCACCCCACTCGACATTGGTGGGCATAGATGGAATCTCTTGCACGTCCACCACCAAGTCCTTGCTCCCGGTCATATGATTTGTTGCTCCACTATCAAGCAACCATGATCCCCCACCGGAAGCAAACACCTACAAGAGATCAATGCTTGGTTTTAGGTACCCATTTAGTAATGGGTCCTTTGATGTTAGTAACAAGGGTCTTGGGAACCCAAATAGACCATTCAATGTACTCATAAGGAGAACCAACAAATTTAGCATAAACATGTCCATCACTAGCACGGCTGAAAGTGCGTTATATCGACTAGAGGGGGGGGGGTGAATAGGCGATTTTTATGAAATTCTTCACTGAGGAATTTGCCGGTGAGGAAATTCCTTAGCGAAGAACTATTTGCAGTGGAATATGTACTCAGAGGTAAACATAACAGATTACACATAGTCAAGATGATGAAATGAAGACTAGAAACAGAGTACGGAAGCGTAAACACAGGATAACAAGATGAAGACAAACAGATCAAGAAATTGAACGAGGAATTTGTGAAAGTCTTGACCAAAGTCTTCAAGCACGATATGAACAACATGCAACATGTAATGAGGAAATGGATGAGTTGAGGAAATAGAACCACTCGGTTGGTGAAGACAATGATTTTGTAGACCAGTTCCAACTGCTGTCTCGGTTATACGTCTGGTTGAGCGGCCGAGTATTTAAACTCGAGGACACACAGTCCGGACACCCGATCTCGAGCCGCAACTCAGACACCCAGCCTCACCGTATTCTCCTTGAACTAAGACCACACAGGCCTCGTCCAATCACTCGTGGTAAGTCTTCAGGTGACTTCCAAACCTTCACAGACTTGGTCACTCGGCGATCCACAATTCCTCTTGGATGCTCTAGACCTTGACGCCTAACCGTCTGGAAGAAGCACAGTCTTCAAAGGTAACAAGCGTCGGATCCACGCAAGATCAATTTCTTCAGTGATGCTCAATCACTTGGGGTTTTGTGGGGGTTTGGTTTTGGATTTTCCTCACTTGATGATTTTCGCTCAAAGTCCTCAGAGGATGGGTTGCTCTCAAATGACAAGTGTCAAGTTCTCTCGGAGCAGCCAACCAGCTAGTGGTTGAAGGGGGCGGCTATTTATAGCCTAGGGAGCAGCCCGACATGATAAGACATAAATGCCCTTCAATGATATGACCGTTAGGTGGATAAGATATTTTGGTCTGCGCGCCAAGAAGACAAAGAACGGTCGGAATTTTGACTTTCAAAGTCCTCGGGGCTATCATGTTCCTCATTTGTGTAGGCAATCCAAGATTTGGCGAATTCCTAACTCCTCGCCGAGCAAAGTCATCAATGACTGTAAGAACTGCGTCTCACATCAAGAATTTGACTGAATCTGTATGAGATTTCCAATGGCTTCACTCAAGGGATTGGTAGGTGTAGGATTTTGAGTTGAGCATCACTTGGAAATTTTTCCTTAGTATTTCCTCGACCCCCTTTAACGATGACGGTGTTTCCTATGACTCAAGAAAGAGAAAATCAAACTACGAAAACAAAAGTCTTCACGCTTCATATTCCTCGAATGAATATCAAGTCTTCATGGTCACACCAATTTCTTCACTTTCAAAGTCTTCGTAAAGTCTTCGAATATCAAAGTCTTCATCGAAGAACTTCATTTTTAGGGTCGACTTTCTCTGTAAATATCAAACTCCTCATAGACTTATAGGCCCGTACACTTACAAGCGCATCGGTTATTTAACCTATAAGTCTTCAATACACCAAAATCACTAAGGGCACTAGATGCACTTACAATCTCCCCCTTTTTGGTGATTGATGACAACATAGGTTAAGTTTTCAACGGGAATAAACATATGAAGTGTAAATACTGGTATTGAGGATTTTGATTGCAAGATATAGAAGAACTCACCCTGAATATGTGCATAATGAGGAATTTGCTTTTGAGGCAATGCACATTTGAAGAATTGAATAATGGAGATCTCCCCCTATATCTTGTAATTCATACACGCATTTGATATATATACTATGAAGAATTTGAAATGCATGATGAAATATGGTGCCTGATGAGATTCAGCATGCATGCAATAGTATTGACTAGGAATGAGCATGCGGAATATCACATCAAAAGTATCAAAGCTCAAATATCACATTCAGAGCTTAGTGCTTCAAAAGCATCAGAGCATAATACATATCAAAATCAGAGCATCAGAAGCACGATCAAGAGTATTAGAGCACAAAGCAAAGTCAAGACAATGCACGATCAAAAGTATCGAGGCACCATCGGTTTAAGATTACAACTCGATCCAATAAAAGTTTCGGAAGAACGAGAGTTGTAACTTAATAAAAACGCCCGTAGTATAAACCCGCTTGAAGACTAACTCAGATTTCTCCCCCTTTGTCATCAAATGACCAAAAGGATCAAAACTGAGGACTAACGCCCCTGAAGATATTCAAGTTGATGGAGGAGCGCCAGCGTTGTCGGGGTTGGATGTTGAAGTAGGGCCGGCCGCACTGTCTTCCAAATCTTCATATTCATCAGTGTCGCGTGATGAAGAATAAGAGCTGGCCACCAAGTCAGGAACTTTGACTCTCTTGAATTTCTTCGAGGTGGTGCGCACCAGTCATAAGCTTCCCAAGACCCATGGTCTTCAATTCTTCCGCTGAATAGACATGATTCGTAACAGCCCAAGTGCGGTTGAGGGTTTCATGAAGGTAGTAATGGTTTTCTTCACCGCATTATCGTTGAAGTCATATTGTGAAGAATTGCAGCAAATTGGCGCTTCACCCATTTCGATTGCGCTCAACCTTCCGATGAAGACCGAGGAGTAGCTCACGATCGATCATCACCCTTGGTGCTTTGGGCTTGAGGCTATTGCTTGGTTGAGGTATTTGCGGCAAGATCATGCGTTGCGTAATCGCCATTGGTGGAGTAAGATGCAGCTTTGCGGCCGACCATCCAATGGACGAGTGCCTTCATCAATTACAGCTGCTGCCTTGCCCTTGTCATCGATGATGAAATTGGTCGCTTGAGGACTTCAATGGGCGGCGAAGCTGCCATGGTTCGAGTGTCGACTTTGTAATTCAAAGAAGATCTTGCCCTTATGAATCTCATGATCCAAGGCGCATATGGCTTCAGCTCAAAAGGTGACATTGCAACGTTGGCCAGAGTCCTCATGAAGAAATCATGGAAGTTGACAGGAACGCCATGAATGATATTGAAGAGCAAGTTCTTCATGATGCCAACGACGCCTTCATCATTTGAGTCGTGGCCTTTAATTGACTCATAGTCTTCGCCAAGATTCGTACACAGTCCGAGGCACATATAGCAAATCCTTGACGAGGAATTTGGTTCGAGGGCTTGGCCTGGCTTCATGGCTTCATCAAGACTTGCATAAAGTGATCGAGACGTTCACGTTCATTGTAAAGGCAACGAGCGATTCATGGGGAGGATCAAGAGGAAGGACACGAAGCAATTCAATTCTTTGGTGCCTTGAAATGAGTATTTTCACCATCCAATCCAGAACCCATGAGTTGATGTCTTCAAATCTCCGGTGATGTGCAGGTGGCATAGAACTCAAGAATGAGTTCTTCATTCCAATACATATGTCGGTCTGAGAAATTTAACAGCCTGCATCGTGAAGAAGACAGAGTACTGGCTCGAAGCATGGTAGTGATTCCATATCTACATGAGGAATGTGCTCATGGTCGAAGATCTTGTCCTTGTCGAATAGCACTGAGGAATAGAAATTTGCTTGTGTTGGAGTCCAGAAGCATCTTTTCCTCATTCGAGCAGAGTCATAGGGATTATAAGCAGTGAAGAACACGTGCTCAGAGAAGAAGTCTTCAGCCTTGAACTTTTACTTGCTTGAAAATGGATTCGTTGGCTTGGGCAGAGGAATATCTGTGATTTGCAGCACAACTTCAGGAATCGCAATTTCAGGTTCTTCAGGCTGAGGAATTTCTGGTTCCTCTCCTTGTGCGCTTTGAGGATCGCAGCTGGTTCTTCAGCTAGTGGCTGGAATCTCTTCGTTGATGATGTGGGATGAGTTTCTTCAGAGCCCATTTGAACAGTAGTAGTTGGTGACTGAGGAACTTGTTGAAGCGGAGTGAAGAGAGGAGTATTGGGGTGCTGACTTTCCCAAAAGTCATCGTTCATTACAGGTGTAGTGCACCCAATATCCACATCTTCATCTTCTTTTTCAATTTCCTCAACACCTGCCTCTTCAGCAGTGAACTGAGGCACGGGTGAGGAAACAACAGGAGTTGAAGGGAAAGCTTCCACTTCAATTTCTTCATCAAGCTGTTCTGAAGTAGCAACAGAATGATTTTCTTCATCTGATCCGCTTGGGATCGTATATTCTTCTCCAAAGGGAACCATTTCCTTGGACGACATGGAGGAGATGGGAATGGCATCAATAGGATTTTCAATCGAGCTGGTCATTGGCTTCATTTTCTTCGCAGCCGAAGAATTTGACGCAGCTGATGCCTTCCTTTTCTTTACTGCAGCTCTCTCTGCAGCCTTTGTCTTCTTCACTTCATAGGCAAAAGGAAGAATTGGAGTTGGTGGTGGTGCAGGAGGAGCTGAGGACTGTGGTTCATTTTCTTGAGAGCAACCGTGTGCGTTGCCTGCTTCCTTCAGATTCTTCAGCGCACCACTAGTTGATGCCACAGGAATTTCTTCAAGAATGGAATGGAGTCATCAGCCACGAACTTGTGTTCTCATCACCACGCTGAAAGTCATCAGCGATCTTGGCATGTTCATCGGCAGGCTGAGCAGATTCTTCACTGAGGATTTTCTTGTTGCGATGGAGCTGCAACAATGACATTTTCTTCGTCGAGTGATTTAATCTCACCTTGGCTCCTTGCCAACAAGATTGTAAGCATCAAAATCCTTGCCGAGTGCTTGATTTCGATTGAGCTTTAAGAAGTTCTTCAGAGACAAGTTGATGATGTTTTTCCTCGAAGCTTCTCTTTTCTTGCTTTTGCTCTCTTCAATTCACGAGCCTTTTCAAATTTCCATTTCTCTTCAACGATGAAATGGTTCAACATGTGACTTTGACCAGAGTCGATGGCAGATCCGGAAGAGGAGTGTGGATCCCGATGCCACAGTCAATGAAGTCTAGGATCTTCTTTGGATCCAAAAGCAGAGGTACACTTGTTCCTTTGGCTCTAGCGGCCTTGGTCAGTCTGTCTCTGATGATTTCTTCAAGTTCTTCATCAGAGGCTTCATCGTCAGAGGGAACATTGAATGCAACCTGTTTCTTTTTCGGACTTGGCCGAGGACCGCGTCCAGCAGTTGCTTTTGTCTTCAGCAGAGTGGGACCTGTTGAGGACATTGGTGCAGCTGAGGAACTTGCTGAAACACCAGAGGCAATGGAAAAACCTTGAGTCCTTTGGCAAGTAGCAAGATGCACAGGTGTTGAGGACTTGGAGGGACTCACGAGGATTTTGCATGAGCAGCAGCGATCGAGGATTTTGCCGTGAGGGCGCGACTGAGGAACTGGGCCATGAGGGCACTGACGGTGAAGCACTTGGCTTGCGTGCAGGCTTCTTTGGCATTGATTTCCTCGGCTTGACCGAGGGCTCAGCAGCAGCAGCAGCAGCAGTATCCTCATTGAATTTCCTCACCGCCTCCTTGGCCTGTTTGGCCAATTTGGCTTGGCGCCTGGACCATTCTTCAGGAAAGTCCTCACCACGCTTGACGCTGGTGGGATCAGCAATTTGGCCAGGTGCCAGAGGAGCTCTTGGGCATGGAGGATTCAGAGCGAATTTCCTCATGTACTTAGGAGTGACATAGCGATATTCTCGCCATTCTCGTGCCCATCTCCTTTCTATTCTCTGTATCGACTTTGCGCTGGTTCTTAGTCTCCTTGCCAAACTTGGATTCATCAAAAGAGATAGTCTTTGTATATTTCCTCAGAATTTCAAAAGCAGTCATGACTTCCGTTTCTTTCCTCCCTTCTCGAGGTCTCTTGCCTTCGCCATTTTCTTCGTGAGGATTTTGAACAATAGAGCACTCAAGAAGTATGCAGTTTTTCTTCGAGGAACGCTACAAATGAGTTAAGTTGATGAGAACCTAGTGATTCAAAGAATGACATGAGTACCGTGAGCAGAGTGTAGGTGCGAGGAATTTGGAAAGGTCATATGCTCTCGTAAGATTTTTCAAAAGAAGCAAGTTTTGAGGAATTTGACCAGTTTGAGCCTTGAGGAATTTCACTAAGCGTTTGCCCTCGTGTTCCAGTTGTACAGATCGAAAATCCGCACAAATGAGGAATCTTGAAGAAATGAATGCTTAGGGAGATAAATCAAGAACATATAGTGTGTGAGGTGTTCATATGTGAAGATTTTGAAGAGTAAAAACACCTTTGAAGATTTTCGTAAAGATTTGAGAATCAACGCGAGTAATAAAAGTGACCTTTAATTACCCGAATCAAGAACACGACGAACAGAGATGAACTGAGAGAAGTTCGTCACGTTAGATCTTCCACGCCCTAACTTGGCAGAGGAAGACGACTACGGCGGCGGAGGAGTGAAGATTTCATGACGGGCGCGAGTATGACGGCGATGAGGTCGAGGCAAGAAGCTTTTCCTCACCGGCGGCGATGGAGTAGCGGCGGCGCTTAGGGTTTGAGGAGAGCTCGGCGAGAGACAGCGATCGAGCGGAGTAAATGAAGTGAGGAGGGTAAAGGGTATTTATAGCCACGGTGAAAAACTGTTCGCCCGAAGATTTTGGACGAACATGCCCCTGCCCTTTCTCCTTCACGCGACGTGTGTCACCCACGCATCTTGTGTATGGGATCGTAAGATCGTGGGTGATTAAAGTAATACATCGTGGGATGCGGAACGGTTTGAGCGCTAAAACCGAAAATTTGGATAAGATTTGTTAAAAGTTTAGTTTCGCAATTTCTTCACCTGTCAAGGACCAAAGTGAAGACTTTGAACGAGTTTCAATCGTAACGCACATGAAGAATTTGTGAATAGATTGGGTTGAGTATAGCATAGAGGGGAAGGGTCCGATCACATTCACTTAGCAGAAATCGCAACTTGAAGAAATAGCAATAAGTGAATGCTGTAGAGGACATAAACTCATATATATATATAGCCAATGAAGAAAGACGACGGAAATACTGAAGAATTTGCAAGGTTGAAGAATTTGAAAAATGAGGAATTTCAAAACGAGGAAAAACTCAAATTGAAGATTTTCAACTTTTGTGGTGGCGTAGCCCACCGTATAAGAATGATGATTTCAGACACCGCGTACAATTATCGTAGGGTTCTGAGAATCAAATTCTTCATTGATTTCTTCACACTTAGAGTGTTATTCTTCATTGATTGAGGAACAACGTTTCTTCATGTGTTGCACATCTAAGTCATCAATTATGCATAAGGGTTTGGATGTGTGTCCTTTTCAAAGAACATTCAAGATTCTAAGATATTTAGCTCACACCGCAACTTGCTAAATCTCTTCTCATCCAAGGGCTTGGTGAAGATATCAGCCACTGTTCTTCGCCTTCACATGCTCGATGGAGATATCGCCTTCAACACATGATCACGAAGAAAATGATGACGAATCTGGATGTGCTTAGTCTTCGAGTGCTGAACTGGGTTGTGAGCAATCTTGATGGCACTCTCGTTGCCGCAGAGGAGAGGCACATTCTTCACGCTGACGCCATAGTCCTTGAGGGTTTGCTTCATCCAAAGCAGCTTGAGCACAAAGAAGACCCAGCAGCAATATATTCAGCTTCAGAAGAGATGAGATACACAGCTTGCTTTCTTCGAGGACCAACGGACCAAAGATCGTCCGAGGAAATGACAAGTGCTAGATGTTGACTTGCGGTCCACACGATCACCAAAGATACTCGAGTCGAATATACAATGAGATCAAAAGCAGAGCCCTTGGGGTACCATAATCCTAGTGTTGGTGTGTGAGCTAGATATCAAGAATATGCTTCACAGCCTTATGGTGTGATTCCTTCTGCAGCTTGAAATCGGGCACACATGCAAACACTAAGCATTATATCCGCCTAGATGCACATAGGTACAATAAAGAACCAATCATGGAGCGGTATACCTTGTGATCAAGTCAATACCATTTTCATCGATGCATAGATGACCATTTGTGGGCATAGGAATTTTGACGCTTTTGCAATCTTGCATGCCAAATTTCCTCAAGACATCTTTGAGGTATTTCTCCGAGATATGAATATGCCATTGCGCTGCCGATTTAATTTGAAGACCTAAGAAGAATTTCAACTCTCCCATCATAGACATTTGATATTCTTCACTCATCATATAGGCAAATTCATCACTATATCGTTGGTTAGTACAACCAAAGATAATATCATCAACATATATTTGGCACACAAACAGTTCACCATCATATGATTTAGTAAATAGAGTAGGATCGAGTGAACCGGGTGTGAAACCATTCTTCACGAAGAATTCCTTCAGAGTATCATACCACGCCGAGGGGCTTGCTTGAGGCCATAGAGAGCCTTATTTAGTCTCAAGACTTTGTCGATTCTTGGGATCTTCAAAACACGGGGTTGAGCAACATATACTTCTTCCTCAAGCTTACCATTGAGGAATGCACTTTTCACATCCATTTGATATAAGATGATATCATGATGGTTAGCATATGCAAGTAAAATGCGAATAGCCTCAAGTCTAGCAACAGGTGCAAAAGTTTCATCGAAATCAATTCCTTCAACCTGTGTGTAGCCTTGAGCTACTAGTCGTGCCTTATTCCTCACAACAAGGCCATTTTCATCTTGCTTGTTGCGGTAGATCCACTTTGTGCCAATGATATTATGCTTGCGAGGATCAGGCGATTGACCAATTCCTGACATTGTTCAGCTTGAACTGATGTAATTCTTCTTGCATAGCCTGAATCCACTCGGCTCGAAAATGCTTCATCCACCTTAGTGGGCTCTGAGATAGAGACAAAAGCATAGTGCCCACAAAAGTTAGATAAGTGTGAGGCTTTTGAGCGGGTGAGAGGACCTGGTGCGCTGATGTCATCGATGATCTTCTCCACTTGCACTTCTTTTGCAACGCGAGGATGAGTTGGATGTCGCTGAGGATTTTGATCAGCATTTTCTTCAGCACCAATTTCCTCATCATGTTCTTCAGGTGCATCAGCTCGGCGTTCTTCACGAACAGAATGAATTCTTCACCGATTCTTCAATAGGAATGACATCCTCGCCATTTTGTGCTTGATAGCATCCTCGGTGCTGGTTCATCTAACATAGAAGGTAGGTGCTCTCTTTGCGAGCCATTAGTTTCATCGAACCGCACATCTACAAGGTCAACAATCTTGTGAAGAACAATGTTGAAGACCCCAGAGGTGTGCGAGTCCTTTCGTAACCAAGCATAAAACCTTCATGTGCTTTCGTGCAAATTTAGAGTTGTGGTGAGGATCTCTAATCCAACATTTAGCAATCAAGACTTTGAAATAACTCACATTGGGTTTCTTGTCGTTGAGGAGCTCATATGCGCCTTCTTGAAGAATTTGTGAAGATATACTCTGATGATGTGTGGCGAGGTCAATTGCATCAATCCATAAACGCCGAGGCGCTTTTGTATTCATCAAGCATAGTGCGAGCCATCTCAACAAGAGTCCTGTTCTTGCGCTCCACGACGCCATTTTGCTGAGGAGTATAAGGAGCAGATAATTCATGAGTAATACCAAGTTCATCAAGATAGGCATCAAGACCAGAATTCTTGAACTCAGTTCCATTGTCACTTCTGATATGCTTGATCTTCACACCAAAGTTAGTTGAAGCCCTCGAGGAAAATCGTTTGAAGACTTCCTGCACTTCATGTTTGTAAGTAACAATGTGTACCCATGTATATCGAGAATAGTCATCAACAATGACAAAACCATAGAGATGCATCATTAGTGACTGCTGAATAATGATTAGGTCCGAATAGGTCCATATGAAGCAATTCGAATGGACGAGTAGTGGTCATGATAGTCTTCGCTGGATGCTTGGCCTTGGTCATTTTTCCGGCTTCACATGCTCCGCATAAGTGATCCTTGAGGAATTTGACATTCTCAATGCCAATGACATGCTTCTTCTTCGCAAGCGTGTTCAAATTCCTCATGCCTGCATGACCAAGTCGTCGATGCCATAGCCAGCCTTCGAAGCTTTTGCAAGTAGACACATGGCTGGTTGTGGTCCCAGAGAGAAATCAACAATATACGATCTCCTCTCCTAAAGCCTTCAAGACTTTGGAATTGTCAGCTTCCATAGTCACAACACAGCGATATTTGCCAAAGACAACAACCATATCAAGATCACAAAGCATTGAGACTGACGTGAGATTGTATCCTAAGGACTCAACAAGCATGACTTTGTCCATGTGCTTATCCTTAGAGATAGCAACCTTACCAAGACCCAATACCTGACTTTTGCCTTTGTCAGCAAATATGATATGCTTCAAAGGTGACGGTGATAAAGTAGCATCCATCAATAGATTCTTGTCACTAGTCATGTGATTTGTACACCCACTATCGAGGACCCATTCAGTGGTTTTGGGTTGATCATCCTGCAGATGAATTAGTGTAACTTACAATCTCATATGCTTCATCAGTGAATAATATGATATCAAGTTCATCAGATGAATTTCATCAAGCAATAAAGGTATAGCAAGATGAGGACGTGTGAAATGAAGATTCATTTCATCATGATTCGCTGCGTCCCTTTCGAGCAATATTGTCGGGCCCAAGAAATTCTTCTTCGACGTTCGAGCACGCCCGAGACTGACCTGCAGAAGAGATTAGTTCTTTTCTTCACCACCCACATCCGGAGGGGTGGCAAAGAGTTCATCATCCTGCGAGCACCATGTGAGAAAGGTGGCAAAGATGCCAAACCATTTCGCTTAGCATAGGAGGGTTAGGGTAAGCATATGAATAAGCAGAATAATTCTTCGAGGACTTATGAACATAATGGTTTGAAGAATAATGCACATATTCATAGCCCTTAGCTTTACCTCGAGAGACAGATTTGTTAGCATGATAATAATCATATGAGGACTTTGATCCAGTTGAGGAATTTGATCCTCGTGAAGAATTTGGTCCATATGAGGATTTGGATCCATATGAAGAGTTTGGTTCATATGAAGAATTTGATCTGGGGTTCCTGTTCTTCACTGGTGGTGTCATGAGGACATTCACCTGAAGACTTTCAACACGGCTTTTGGGAACCCAGATTTTCTTCATAGGGGAACCGTTCCTGCAGTTAGTGCCAACATATCTAGCAAATACTTCACCATCCTGATTTTTGAACAGTTTATAGTTGGAGTCAAATGACTCATCAGAAGAATGAGGAGATTCACATGTAAAGCCAGGTAAGTTAGATGGATCAACTGGAGGTCCCTTTGCAGCAACCCATGAGGTTTTGGGATACTGCTCAGGTTTCCAATATGTTCCATCGGCATTCAGTTTCCTCTCAAAGGCAATACCCTCTTTCCTAGGGTTTCGGTTGAGGATCTGCTTTTTGAGCACATCACAAAGTGTCTGATGCCCTTTGAGGCTTTTGTACATGCCTGTCATGTACAATTCCTTCAGCCCTGCATTGTCAGTGATACTAGCAAAGTCCTCAGATGAGGAATTAGTGATAGCAGAGGCAGATGAAGAATTTGTAACATTTGAAGCATTTGAACATTCAGTGATGAATTAGCGATTCACGCTCAATGCACTTTAAGCATGGAGGAACAAATTCTTCCCGAGAAGTGCTGATTTGTTGAGCTAGTAATGAATCGCGCTCTTCAAGATCTTCATAACATACTCTTAGCTTTTCAAGATCTGCCTTTCTTTGAATAGCTTCAAGAGAAAGCTTCTCATTGTCTTGCTTCTCTTGAAGAAATTCATAAGAAAGTTTCTCATGATCGAGAAGAGGGAGTTATGATGACCTTGAAGGTTATCATACTTAGATCAAGTCTCGATGATATTCATCAGGGCTTTAGTGCGATCCATTTCTTCACCCAACATATCATCACTTTTATCTAGCATGTTTTGAATCTTTTCAAGGGCCCGTTGTTGTTTCACAGCAATTTTAGCAAGTTTAGAGTAGCTAGGCTTAAGATCCTCATCGATTCATTTTCACTAGAATCGAGGAGTTGTATTTGAGTACCTTAGCTGCTTTTGCCATGAAGCAATAGGTGGGGCGTAGCCATCATTGTTTTCATCGGGCTTGTCGGTGAAGTCAGTTTCTTGATGTTGAAGATGGACTTGTCGACAAAAGCAAGAGTAACGGCCGACTCGCCACACCGACTCAGATTCTTCGACTCTTCTTCTTCATCATTTTCCTCGATTCAGCTTCAGAGTCCATTTCCTTGCCAATGAATGCCCGAGCTTTCTTGGAGCTGCCCTTCTTGTGAGATGAAGACTTTGATGGTTTTGAAGACGAAGATTTTGATGATTTCTTATTTTTCTTCATTTCATCAGAACTGTAGTCCTTGTATTTCTTCTTTTTCATTTCCTTTTCCCACTGAGGACAATCTTGAATGTAGTGACCAGGCTTCTTGCATTTGTGACAAAGTCTTCTCTTGTAGTCACTGGATGAAGAATCACTTCCCCTTGAGGGTTTTCCAAAGCGACCACGTCTTGTGAATTTCTGGAATTTCTTCACAAGGAGAGCTAGATCCTGGCTCAGTTCTTCAGGATCACCAAGGCTACTACCAGAATCCTCACATTCAGAGTCAGACACAACCTTCGCCTTCAGGGCACGTGGTTTGCCATAGTTCGAGCCATAGAGATCTCTTTTTCAGAAGTCGAACTCGTGAGTGTTAAGCCTTCGAGGATATCGGCAGGATCAAGTGACTTATAGTCAAGACGCTCTTGTATCATCGGTCCCAGAGTATCAAATGATGAATCAAGCGATCTTAGCGCTTTCTTCACTACTTCATGGTCAGTGATGTCAGTGGCACCGAGGGCTTGAAGCTCATTTGAGATGTCAGTGAGGCGATCGAAGGTTTGTTGAACATTTTCATTGTCGAGTCTTTTGAAGCGGTTGAAGAGATTCCGAAGAACATCGACTCGAGAGTCACGCTGAGTTGAAACTCCTTCATTTACTTTGGATAGCCTATCCCAGATAAGCTTAGCAGTTTCCAAAGCACTCACTCTTCCATACTGTCCTTTGCTCAGATGGCCACATATGATATTCTTCGCTTGAGAATCGAGTTGTTTGAATCTCTTCACATCGGTAGCGTTCAAAGTGAGGGAGTGACAAGGGGACACCATTTTCCACAACATACCGTAGATCATTATCAATTGCCTCAAGATGCATCCGCATCTTGTTCTTCCAAAGAGGGATAGTCCGCTCCATCAAAGGTAGGACATCCAGCCGAGACCTTGATCATACTGCGGTCGACATAACTAGAACTCCGTGGTTAAACCAAAATCACACGTAACAAGGGAGTACCTTGCTCGATACCAATTGAAAGTCGTTATATCGACTAGAGGGGGGTGAATAGGCGATTTTGATGAAATTCTTCACCGAGGAATTTGCGGTGAGGAAATTCCTTAGCGAAAAACTATTTGCGCTGAATATGTACTCAGAGGTAAACATAACAGATTACACACATAGTCAAGATGATGAAATGAAGACTAGAAACAGAGTACGGGAAGCGTAAACACAGGATAACAAGATGAAGACAAACAGATCAAGAAATTGAACTGAGGAATTTGTGAAAGTCTTCACCAAAGTCTTCAAGCACGATATGAACAACATGCAACATGTAATGAGGAAATGGATGAGTTGAGGAAATAGAACCACCGGTTGGTGAAGACAATGATTTGGTAGACCAGTTCAACTGCTGTCTCGGTTATACGTCTGGTTGAGCGGCCGAGTATTTAAACTCGAGGACACAGTCCGGACACCCGATCTCGAGCCGCAACTCAGACACCCAGATCCTCACCGTATTCTCCTTGAACTAAGACCACAGGCCTCGTCCAATCACTCGTGGTAAGTCTTCAGTGACTTCCAAACCTTCACAGACTTGGTCACTCGGCGATCCACAATTCCTCTTGGATGCTCTAGACCTTGACGCCTAACCGTCTGGAAGAAGCACTGATCTTCAAAGGTAACAAGCGTCGGATCCACGCAAGATCAATTTCTTGATGATGCTCAATCACTTGGGGTTTTGTGGGGTTTGGTTTCGGATTTTCCTCACTTGATGATTTTCGCCAAAGTCCTCGGAGGATGGGTTGCTCTCAAATGACAAGTGTCAAGTTCTCTCGAGCAGCCAACCAGCTAGTGGTTGAAGGGGCGGCTATTTATAGCCTAGGGAGCAGCCCGACATGATAAGACATAAATGCCCTTCAATGATATGACCGTTAGGTGGATAAGATATTTTGGTCCACGCCGCAAAGACAAAGAACGGTCGGAATTTTGACTTTCAAAGTCCTCGGGGCTATCATGTTCCTCATCGTGTAGGCAATCCGCCTTTGGCGAATTTAACTCCTCGGTCGAGCAAAGTCATCGATGACTGTAAGAACTGCATCTCATCCATCAAGAATTTGACTGAATCGTATGAGATTTCCAATGGCTTCACTCAAGGGATTGGTAGGTGTAGGATTTTGAGTTGAGCATCACTTGGAAATTTTTCCTTAGTATTTCCTCGACCCCCTTTAACAGTACGGTGTTTCCTATGACACAAGAAAGAGAAAATGAAACTACGAAAACAAAAGTCTTCACGCTTCATATTCCTCGAATGAATATCAAGTCTTCATGGTCACACCAATTTCTTCACTTTCAAAGTCTTCGAAAGTCTTCGAATATCAAAGTCTTCAAATAAGAACTTCATTTTAGGGTCGACTTTCTCTGTAAATATCAAACTCCTCATAGACTTATAGGCCTGTGTACACTTACAAACGCATCAATTACTTAACCTATAAGTCTTCAATACACCAAAATCCCTAAGGGGCACTAGATGCACTTACAACGGCACAACACATATGACGGGTTAAAGTCGCCAGCTTTGTTTGACGAAATGCTTTTGCCCTTTTGGACGTCAACTCCCTTCACTTTTTCCTTCTTCTCCTTAGTAGCACCCTCTCCCTCTTTCACAAACATTTGCTTGAGAGGAGGAGGACGTTTGGTCTTGTTGTTGTTCTTCTTCTTGCTCTTGGACTTGGGTGCAAACCCAATTCATTCCTTGGCCACAACTTCCTTTTGATTGCTCAAAAGGTCGTTAAGGTTCTTCTCCCCTTGAATGCATGTCACAAGGCCTTTCTCAAGTTGATCCTTCAACTTGGCATTCTCCTCCACGAGATGCACATGCTCACAACACGGGTTAGTAGCACATGCATTATAAATTAATACCATATGAGGAAAGGTGGCCTTTTCCTTGATTAGCTTAACTTGGAGTTGAGCATGAGACTCCTTGAGGTTAGCGTGAGCACCCTTCAAGACCTTGTGGGCCTTTTCAAGTATCTCAAACTCCTCTTTGAGTCTAGCATGATCAACCCCAAGTTTAGCCTTCTCGGAAGTTAGCACACGAGACATGACAAGAGCATGATCAAGATCTTTTTGTAACTTAGCATGGTCATCATTGTGTGACTCCTCAAAAGTCAAACGATGCACACGCTCTTCCACGAGAGCATTAGAGAGATCCGATATCTCATCGGCATAGTCACGACTATGACCTTCCATCTTAGAGATGGTTTCTTCGTGAGTCTCGATCATGTCATTGGCCTCACCAAGTTGTTCCAAGAGAGCAACAAAGTGCTTCTTGGACTTACCCTTGAGCTTACTCATAAAAGACTCAAATTCATTCACTTCCTCATTAGACTCAACATGTTCATCAATGCAATCCTCCAAGGAGGGATTAGTAATGATGGTGGTTGTGATGTTGGTGGTTACCTTGTTTGAAGCTTTAGCCATGATGCACTTGGCGGTGATGTTTTCGTTGGGTGAATCAAAGAGAGACACCGAGGGATTAGTAGCAATGGCAACGGATGCCATGGCCATTGCTTCTCCACTTTCGTCATCATCGTCATCCTCTTGGTATTCTTCTTGAACCACCAACCCATGAGTTGGAGTCTTCTTGGCGAAGTTGTTCTTGTTGGGGAAGGACTTGGCTTTGTCTTTTCGGATGAATTCGCCACCATTGTCTTCCAGCTTCTCGTAAGGGCAATCCACAACAAAATGGCTCACATTGCCACAGTTGAAGCAAGTTCTAACTCATTGCTTGCCCTTGACGCCACTTGAGTTGTTCTTGTTGAAGTTGGGTCTTAAATTCTTCTTGCTCCAAAATTGTCTTGAAGCAAGGGCCATGTGCTCATGATAATCATACTTGGTGTCTTCGGGATTACTCTCCTCATCTTCCACTTCTTCCTCTTCTTCCATGATGACCTTGGCCTTCAAAGCAAGGTTGGGCTTCTTTGCCCTTTGAGAACGAAGCACCACATTGTCGGCGGTCTTGTCCAAGATGCTCGTTGCAACGAACTCATCCAACACTTCACTTGAGGTCATGGAGTGGAAGTCCGGTCTTTGACGAATGACGGAGGACATGGCCTTGTTGTAGGGCATCATGGCCTTGAGGAACTTGCGCTTGATCCAATTGTCATCCGTGTCCTTGCTTCCATGATCTCGGAGTGAGACTGCGAGTTTGGTCACTCTACGAAAGAGCTCACGAGGTTCTTCATCTTCTTTCATTGCAAACTCATCGGCTTCATCTTGCACCACTTCATAGTTGGAGCGTTGAATGCTAGCACTTCCTCGATATAGAGACTCAACACATTTACATGCTTCTTTAGCCATGGCATGAGGTCGAAGATGAGGGAGATCTTCTGGAAGGATTGCATCTCGGATGATGAAGAGGGCACTCTCATTGAACTGATTGTCCACGGCTTCTCGAGGGGTGAAGTTGCTTGGGTCATGAGGATAGAAACCTTCTTCAATGATTCTCCAAAGGTTAGTGTTCTCATGTTTTAAATGACGCTTGAAGCGATAAACCCACGAATCAAAATCTTCATGTTTCTCATATTTAGGAGGAGGACCGGCATGATTCAAATGAGTGGAGGGGATCGGCCCTCCATAAATTGGGGGTTCCACATGGGCAAAGATGCCGGTGCCATTTCTACCACTAATAGGAGGACTCTTTTCAATGTTAGCTTCCCCCTTGTCGGAGGTAGCATCCGTCACCTTGTTGGTGGGATCACCCACTTTCATCGGCGAGGTAGATTGTTTAAGTCCTTCTAGGAATTCCTTAAACATGTCCTTGACCTCGGTCGTCATGGAGGTTTTCAATGTTTCCAAAGCCACATTGAATTCCTCACGTGAGATCGAGTTACCCCCATCTCCCGTAGATGATATCGGATTCGCACAGTGCTCTCCCACATCATCTACGACATCAACCATACTCTTCGGACGGTAAAGTCCTTAAAAAGAGACGAGGCTCTGATACCAATTGAAAGGATCGATATGGTTGACTAGAGGGGGGGTGAATAGGCAACTAACATTTTTAAGCTTTTCTTTACCAAATTAAACTTTGCAAAAAAATAGGTTGTCTAGATGTGCAACTAAGTGAGCAACCTATATGATGCAATAACAACTAGCACATAAGCAAGCAAGGTATACAACACAAGTAGGCTTGCAAAAGTAAAGGCACGAAATAACCAAGAGTGGAGCCGGTGGAGACGAGAATGTGTTACTGAAGTTCCTTCCTTTTAAAGGGAAGTACGTCTCCGTTAGAGCGGTGTGGAGGCACAATGCTCCCCAAGAAGCCACTAGGGTCACCGTATTCTCCTCGCGCCCTCACACAATGCGAGATGCCGTGATTACACTATTGGTGCCCTTGACGGCGGCGACCGAACCTTTACAAACAAGGTTGGGGCGATCTCCACAACAATTGGAGGCTCCCAACAACACCACGAAGCTTCACCACAAAGGAGTATGGCTTCGAGGTGACCTCAACCATCTAGGGTGCTCAAACACCCAAGAGTAACAAGATCCGCAAGGGATAAGTGGGGGGAATCGAATATCTCTTGGTGGAAGTGTAGATCGGGCCCTTATCACCCTATCCCGAGCAAATCAACAAGTTTGATTGGCTAGGGAGAGAGATCGAGCGAAAATGGAGCTTAGAGCAACAATGGAGCTTAGAGGTGGAAGAGGTAGTCAACTAGAGGTAGGAGATGCCCCTTATATAGTCATGGGAAATATCCAACCGTTATCCACATGTTCAGCCCGCGACAAGCGGTACTACCGCTCCAGGGGCGCGGTACTACCGCAAGGCCGCGCGGTACTACCATGGCTGACCACGGTACTTCCGCGACAGCAGCAGAGGCCGGGACTTGCCTGACATGGGTGCAGTACTACCACTTGCGCGGTACTACCGCTCCCCCTTGCGGTACTACCGCAAGGCAGGAAAGTCATTGCCTACGAAGAGCATGGATGAAATAAATTACATCCGTGCCTACTTCCGCTAAAAATGAGGCAGTGCGAAAATCCGACGTGGTACTACCGCGCACGAGGCGCGGTACTACCGTTGAGGCGCGGATGTAAAAAATTACATCCGCTCCTACTACCGTGACGCCGTGGTACTAGGTAGGAGGGCCACGGTACTACGACTCCTGGGGAGCGGTACTACCGTGGGCTCCCGTGGTACTACCGCGCTGGACGAGCGGTACTACCGTGGGGGGCGCGGATGTAAAAAATTACATCCGCCTTACTACTGCATCGAGCGGCACTAGGCCTGGGAGCCACGGTACTAAGGCTCCAGAGGAGCGGTACTACCGTGACCCATAGCGGTACTACCGCTTGTACTTGCGGTACTACCGCAAGTATAGCAGTAGCCGTCAGATTTAGGCACAACTAGGATAACGAAGAGATGCTCCAAAGTGCAAGGAAAGGTAGGACAAGTGTACGTGTTGATTCCACCCAACCTTTCCGATGCGGACCCCCTCTTAATAGTACGGCTCTCCTACAACTCAAATCCACCAAAGAGAAACATAGAACAACACCGACTTCAATAGTCTCCGAGGGGCATCGAATCGTCTCGTGCCTAGCGATGAAGTATCTGAGAAACTCAAGGCACACGATTAGTCCGCAAAAGCATTGTCATCAATCACCAAAACACCTAAGGGATAAATATGCCCTTACAACCATTCAATATAAATATGTATCCGGTTTGTGACTTAGACTCATCTGGATCTGTGTCAAAGCTAGCATCGACGTAACCATTTACGACGAGCTCTTTGTCACCTCCATAAACGAGAAACATATCCCTAGTCCTTTTTAGGTACTTTAGGATGTTCTTGACCGCTGTCCAGTGATCCACTCCTAGATTACTTTGGTACCTCCCTGCTAAACTTATAGCAAGGCACGCATCAGGTTTGGTACACAGCATATCATACATGATAGAACCTATGGCTGAGGCATAGGGAATGACTTTCATTCTCTCTATCTTCTGCAGTGGTCGGGCATTGAGTCTGACTCAACTTCACACCTTGTAACACATGCAAGAACCGGTATGTGCTTTGTGAAATTCCTATCAAGCGTCTTGATCTATCTCTATAGATCTTGATGCCCAATATATATGCAGCTTCACTGAGGTCTTTCATTGAAAAACTTTTATTCAAGTATCCTTTTATGCTATCCAGAAATTCTATATCATTTGCAATCAACAATATGTCATCCGCATATAATATTAGAAATGCTATAGAGCTCCCACTCACCTCATCAAAGTCTGTATAAAACCATATGCTTTGATCACCTCATCAAAGCATATATTCCAACTCCGAGATGCTTGCACCAGTCCATAAATGGATCGCTGGAGCTTGCACACTTTGTTAGCACCTTTAGGATCGACAAAACCTTCTAGTTGCATCATATACAAATCTTCTTTAAGAAACCCATTAAGGAATGCAGTTTTGACGTCCATTTGCCAGATTTCGTAATCATAAAATGCGGCAATTGCTAACATGATTCAGACAGTCTTAAGCATCACTACGGGTGAGAAAGTCTCATCGTAGTCAACTCCATGAACTTGTTGAAAACCTTTTGCAACAAGTCGAGCTTTATAGACAGTAACATTAACATCAGCGTCAGTCTTCTTCTTGAAGATCCATTTATTCTATATTGGTCGCCGATCATCGGGCAAATCCACCAAAGTCCACACTTTGTTCTCATACATGGATCCTATCTCAGATTTCATGGCCTCAAGCCATTTATCGGAATCTAGGCTCATCATAGCTTCTTCATAGTTCGTTGGTTCATCATGGTCAAGTAACATGACTTCCAGAACAGGATTACCGTACCACTCTGGTGCGGATCATGCTCTGGTTGATCTACGAGGTTCTGTAGTAACTTGATCTCAAGTTTCATGTTCATTATCATTAGCTTCCTTTCTAGTTGGTGTAGGCATCACGGGAACGGATTTCTCGGATGAGCTACTTTCCAAATTGAGAGAAGGTACAATTACCTCATCAAGTTCTACTTTCCTCCCACTCACTTCTTTCGAAAGAAACTCCTTCTCTAGAAAGGTTCCATTCTTGGCAACAAAGATCTTGCCTTCGGACTATGGTAGAAGGTGTACCCAATTGTTTCCTTAGGGTATCCTATGAAGACGCACTTCTTCGATTTGGGTTCGAGCTTATCAGGCTGAAGCCTTTTTACATAAGCATCACATCCCCAAATTTTAAGCAACAACCATAAGGCTCCTTCGAGTTGTCGATAACTTTTACAAAACATGATCATCTCATACAAGAACGTATATCACATCATGTCTTGACCATATCACATCACAACATGCCCTGCAAAAACAAGTTAGACGTCCTCTACTTTGTTGTTGCAAGTTTTACGTGGCTGCTACGGGCTTCTAGCAAGAACCGTTCGTACCTACGGCACAAAACCACAATGATGATTTATAAAGTTTGTTGTTTTAACCTTCAACAAGGACCGGCCGCAGTCAAATTTGATTCAACTGAAGTTGGAGAAATAGACACCCGCCAGCCACCTTTATGCAAAACTAGTTGCATGTCTGTCGATGGAACCGGTCTCATGAACGTGGTCATGTAAGGTTGGTCCGGGCCGCTTCATCTAACAATACCGCCGAATCAAAATAAGACATTGGTGGTAAGAAGTATGACGATCACCGCCCACAACTCTTTGTGTTCTACTCGTGCATATCATCAATGCATAAACCTGGCTCTGATGCCACTGTTGGGAAACATAGCATGCAATGTCAACAGCTTTCCTATGCTCATGCAAGATCTATCTAGGAGATGCATAGCAACGAGAGGGGAGAGTGTGTCCATGTACCCTCGTAGACCGAAAGCGGAAGCATTTGCCAACGCGGTTGATGTAGTCGAACTTCTTCTCATTCCGGTCAATCAAGTACTGAACGTACGACACCTCCGAGTTCTGCACACGTTCATCGCGATGACGTCCCTTGAGCTGTTGATCCAGCAGAGTGTCGAGGAAGTAGATGAGTTCCGTAGCATGATGGCGTGGTGATGGTGATGGTGAAGTGATCCGCGCAGGGCTTCACCTAAGCACCGCGAGAATATGACTGGAGGCGTAAACTATGGAGGGGGGCTCCGCACACAGCTAGGAATAGTTGATGTGTGTTCTAGGCGCCCCCTCCCCACGTATATAAAGGAGGGACAGGGAGGGAGGCAGCCCTAGGCACGCCCAAGTAGGAGGAATCCTACTTGGGCTCCCAGTAGGATTCGCCCCTCCTTCCTTTTACCAGAAGAGAAAAGAGGGGAAGAGAAGGGGGGAGAAGGAAAGAGGGGGGCGCCGCCCCCTCCTCCTAATCCTATTCGGCCTCCTTCCTTGGGGGCACCCCCTCTACGGGCTGGTGTACTCCGTCCTAAGGCCCATATGGCCCATATCTTCCCCCGGGGGGTTCGAGTAACCCCCCGGTACTCTGATATATATGTACCCGATGCATTCCGGAACACTTCCAGTGTCCGAATACTATCATCCAATATATATATCTTTACCTCTCGACCATTTCGAGACTTCTCGTCATGTTCGTGATCTCATCCGGGACTCCGAACAACTTCGGTCACCAAATCACATAACTCATACAATACAAATCGTCATCGAACATTAAGCGTGTGGACCCTACGGGTTCGCCAACTATGTAGACATGACCGAGACACCTCTCCGGTCAATAACCAAAAGCGGGAACCTGGATGCTCATATTGGCTCCCACATATTCTACGAAGATCTTTATCGGTCGAACCTTATGACAACATACGTTATTCCCTTTGTCATCGGTATGTTACTTGCCCGAGATTCGATCGTCGGTATCTTCATACCTAGTTCAATCTTGTTACCATCAAGTCTCTTTACTCGTTTCGTAATGCATCATCCTGCAACTAACTCATTAGTCACATTGCTTCCAAGGCTTCTTATGATGTGCATTACCAAGAGGGCCCATAGATACCTCTCCGATACTCGGAGTGACAAATTCTAATCTTGATCTATGCCAAACCCAACAAAAACCTTCGGAGATACCTATAGAGCATCTTTATAATCACCTAGTTACGTTGTGACGTTTGATAGCACACATGACATTCCTCCGGTATCCCGGAGTTGCATAATCTCATAGTCGAAGGAATATGTATTTGACATGAAGAAAGCAGTAGCAATAAAACCAAACGATCATTATGCTAAGCTAACGGATGAGTCTTGTCCATCACATCATTCTCCTAATGATGTGATCCCGTTCATCAAATGACAACACATGTCTATGGCTAGGAAACTTAACCATCTTTGATCAATGAGCTAGTCAAGTAGAGGCATACTAGGGACATGGTGTTTTGTCTATGTATTCACACATGTATCAAGTTTCCGGTTAATACAATTCTAGCATGATTAATAAACATTTATCATGAATAAGGAAATATAAAATAAAAAACTTTATTATTGCCTCTAGGGCATATTTCCTTCAGATACACTCAGGTGGAGGTCTGCAGTCGCTCCGGTGGTAGCCGCCGTCTTGGATCGTCCTCTTGTCGCTCAGGTGGTCGCCGCTGCCGGTGTGAGTGGCGAAGAGGGGAGAGAGCTGTGAGGAAGGAGGTGAGGGTATTTTATGACGAAGCTTCAGGAAACAATGCGACTTCTTGAGACCGCATCCACACGTGCAACCGCCCATGCCCACGTGCTTAGGGTTGCACCCCTCAGGCCTGGCTCCACAAAAATGGCTGATTTGACGGTTCCTCTGGATGCAGGCCCAGAGGTGCTTTAATGTTCATGCTTTGTATGCTCAACAGTGAATACGGGTAACCAAATGGGCAATTTTCTTCCCGCGGACCTGGCTGTGGTATATGCAGGCTACCAAATGCATCCTCAATGTAGCTCCGCCCCTTTCATGAGGCATTATACAGATATTTAAATTCATTATGCTCCTCAAGTTTAGAGCTTGCACAATCAATTGAGGTGTTCGATTAGAGAATTTTTTTTCCATGATTTTGACTGGGTCGTCAGCTTGGTGGGTCCACTCGGTCAGCGCATGTTATTTTGACTATAAATCTCTATGATTTTGCTCTTTGCTCTCATCGGTGTGCACGTCTGGGACTAACAGTCCCCTGACCTTGCGGAAGCACCGCTATGAGGACGACTTGCACCTGCGTACAATGACAATCCTAGCCAGAAGTAGGGTGAAGCACCCTCTCCCGTCCTTCTTGGTGGCAAAATAAATCACTGAGAGCAGATGCCTCGCGACACAAGGTCGTCATTGATGGTGTTGCTTAGTTGGTGGTCCTAGGGAGAGACGAGAATGATCTTTTTCAACTTCTATGAGTGTGACTCTAGGTAGTGGTGTTGGTTCATCCGACTGTTGTGTTGCTGTGACCTATTCTATCTTTTTCTTGCTGATATTGCGGCTTCCGATCCCAAACCCCTCAGGCGCCGACGACGAAGTGAGCCGCAAGATGGTGCTCTAGCTACTCTTCGAGTTCACATCTAGGTATGCGCTCTTCCATGCCTATTACATTGACATGATTGGGCATAGTGTGGACGTCGTCCGCTCCTTTGTGTTGGACCTCAACTATTTTAGCATGGCCGTCAAGCTCGACGGGTTCACCCTCTTCTTTTTTTTGTCGGTGGTGTAATGGCGCCATGATGAATGAATGAATGATGGTATGGCTTTGTGGGTGCCGATTTTTGTGGTGCGGGTACCATGACAGATGAGCTGAGGAACTTCCTTAAGTTCAGCTTGCCAAAGATGAAGGGGTGGAAGAAGACTAAGTTCATTGTCGGCATCATGGAGCCCAAGGTTGGGTTCCACATTGCTGGAATTCAGTCTATTTTGGGACAGCCAATTAACTATTTTAGAAATTCCTATTAAATCCTAGAGGCCCACTTAGCCCAGTCGCGCAAGGCAAGGGATACTACTAAAGCTTAGTCCCATATTGCTAGTTTAGTGGTAGTTGGACCTCCTTATAAGGGAGGTTCTTTCCCCACATGTATGAGGATGAGAACAAGAGGGACATCCACGCGCGCTCCTCCTCCGCCACCTCGCCACGACGCGGCGCGGCGCGCCATAGGTTGCGGGAATACGATCTTCTCCTGTGCCTATAAAAGGGGAGGTTAGATTGCATGACTTGCTTTATCTCTGATATATTAGTCATGCTTTATTTAGTATTTCCATTAATAAAATTATTCAGTAAATTGCTCATATTTCCAACACACATCACCCAAGCCACCAAGAATCACTTGCCAGTGATGTGTAGAAACTACTTCATGCCATGCCACTGCAATTCGATTAGTTCATTGACCAACTGGAATGTTTCTCCTCCTTTTACTTTTTGTTTGGCGATAGGGCAGCAGGAGGGATCATGTTACGTTGAATCCCGAGATTCGATGTTGACGTGGGTGTTTAGTCAGTGGGTTTTGGGCAGCGTGTTTCTGTTCTGATTTGGTGGACCTTTGGTTTTTCAGATGTTGCACTAGTGCATAAGTGCTACAGTTCATTCTTGCATTGGGGAGAGCGTTGTGGTCTATCTCTTTAGTAGGGGCAATGCATCACGGTTCTGTCTATTGTTGTTATTGCTCTGTGTTGATTAGTTAGAATCCTTCAGTTTCATTGTTCCTCTCGTTATTGCTCTGTGTTCATTCGTTAGAATCCTTCAGTTTCATTGTTCCTCTGTTGCATATGCCTTTGTTCTTGTGTATGTGACTGGACCATGTTCTGCTGGCACAAGAAACCCTGACGCATCCTTAGGACGATCTTAGAAACAATAGCGAAAATATTGTTTAGACACACAAAACAAGCACCTACTTGAGAGACACTCGGAGGCGTCGGCGGTAGATGCGCACTACGGTAGGGCTTTTTGCACTGTGGAGCCACGGAGATACTCACTGAATCTCCATGAGCTGGACCTGCCACATTTGGACTTATCGCAGTTGGAGGAGGCCTTCACCATGAAGAAGTGGAAAGCGTGATTAAGGGTATGCCTCCGGATAAGGCGCCGGGCCGGAGGGTTCATGGGCCGATTTCATGAAGGCCATGGATTGCTTCTACAAGGGAGACATGAGGGGTATGGCTGCTATCAATAAATCTTTGGTCACCCTCTTGCCCAAGTTGGATGGTGCCTTGGAGGTGGGTGACTTTAGGCCGATCAACCTTGTGCATGGGGCTATCACATTTTTTTGAGAAGGTTCTTGCTTGCCGGTTGGTGGTGCAACTCCCTATGTTGGTAGGAAACCACCAGAGCGCCTTCGTGAAAGGCAGATCGCTACATGACAATTTCATGTTGGTTCAAAGTACGGCTCACAGGCTGAATGCCCTCGGGATTCCCACT